>JBAMNC010001482.1:0-653749 GCA_037902135.1 Cetoscarus ocellatus
ACAATTAAAGGCGGGTCATTTCCCAGGACTGTGAAGTCAGTGCAGTCACTGAAGCCTCATCAATGCACAAGAAAGATTCAAGATCGTACATATATTGATGAAAAACTAATAACCTGTTGCTAGGGATGCAGGATGTTGATTTTTTGCTTATATCTAATATGCTGATATTTCTAAACTGATTATAGCGATACCGATATCGACAAAGGCCGTCACTTTTCCCCATTCAGTCAGTAGTAAGGAAGAACTCTTTTAATATAGGCAGCATATCCTTGCATATGAATTTCACAATCTTATCTGTGATGACCAAAGAAAAACGCAGTCACACGGGGTTGAACACTTGACGAAGCGCTGGTGAGCCCGCAAATTTGTGGAAGACGAGTTAGTAAGCTGCTTTGCACATAACCGACACACAGCCCGGCCATTGATTTTGCCATCAATGTTGATGAACCCAAAATACTTCCACACAGCGCTCCTCAGGTGATTTGGTGTTGTTACTGTCTGCTATGAGTGGCTTTGTGCGTCCTCCATTTTATTAAAATGTCCCTCACTCTTTGTTAACTGAGGTAAAGAGAGCGTATGTGAGAGCGCCCTCTGTTGGATCAAACAGTCCACTGTTCCAAGCGCCCTGATGTGCTGCTACACTTAATATTTAAACATTTGAATATTTATGTACATTTTGAGTACAGACTTTCACCCCATGCTCGAACTGATATTCCAATATCAAGAATAAGGTGAGAGCCCTAATATCGATACAAACAACACTTTATTCTTTAATAAAATACACTTTAGATTCACAAAAGTGAAAACTGTGTGATGATGAGGTAAACCATCATGGTACATTCTGCCAATATTATAGACAAAGTAAGGGATGCATTGTATGGTCAAATTATCAGCACGAAATATCTGCAAAAATGTTGATATCCACTGATGTTTATAATCATCTTTTCAGACAAATACCTGCCAATACTGACATTGGTCCAATAATATTGTGCATCCCTACTTGGTGCGATATAATCTCACCAGCCACTAGGTTGGGAATCAAAAGACCAATTTCAGTTGAGAATGAACAAACAACTCCCTCAAGGAATAGATGTCATTCGTCTTTTCAGCTCTGCATGCTTTGAAATAAAAAAACATCACAATCTCATCAGCGACAGTGCAACTGAAATGATAACAAAGAAGTCAAAAATCCTGGCAGAGAAGAGGTCAAACTTGTGGCTACATTTTTAGACGAACAAATCTTAAAGCCTTTCAGTGAGTGGAAAAACACTTGCAGTGCCACTTATCTGTGATTCACAGCTGATTACCAGAAATCAGATGTTTGACACTGTTACCGTTGAAACATCTATGAAAACTTTTGTATTCACAGAAATTAATCACTAAATCTTATCAATACCCCATCTCTACCAGCCACACTGGGTACTCCAGTTCAACTGCTCACTCACACAAGAAGACAATCAGCCAATCACATTGCAGCAACTCAATGCAACTGAGTTGCTGTCATGCATGCATCACACTCACACATAAGGGTAATGGAGTCACCAACTTTTGCCCACAATGCAATGCAATGGAACAATACACTACAGTAAGGATGTCTGAATTACACAGTAAAAAGAACTCATTTATCACTTGTGAAGAAACAAAATATTTGACAGACTGACTAAAACTATTAATTCAATAAACCTGATATATATATGAATATGAACTCATTAACATAATGTAACTGATTTAATGTTTCATAATGCCAAGAAAAATCAATTTCACCCCCAGCTCAACTTTATTTGTTCAAAGTTCAGTAAAAATCTAAATCTCAACTCTGTAAAAGTGTTGCTCAATTAACGTAGCTGATTAGCTTTTATCCTGTTGAACTCAGTGTGAATTTCAGCAAAGACTTAGACCCTGGACTAATATGTTGGACTTAATGGACTGAAGGCCAAAGTTTTGGAGACTGCTGCAGTTTATTTAAGAGGAGAACAGACCAGCAGGTAGCAGCAGAAGAGCGGATGGCGCCATCCACAGGTGATCTGGATTAGGTATCAGGCCTTACATCCAATCAGCTGATCAACTTTTTTGAAAAAAAATCATCCCATACTGATCAGTGCCGATCCGATCTGGGCACCTTTTAATTTTGATTAATTTGACATTTCAGCTTTCAAATATTGGGCAATTCTACCTCCGCCAAGGAGATTAGGTTTTGATGGTGGATGTTTGTTTGTTCTGTTTGCTTGTTTTTTTAGCAAGATTACACAAAAACTACGGGGTGGATTTTGCTGAAATTTTCAGGAGATGTTGGTAAAGGGCCCAGCTTAAAAATGATTAGATTTTGGTGGTGATCAGGATATTTGTTGGTTGAAAAAAAAATCTTAATTAAAAAAAAAGTCCCATAGGTTAACATCGGGACTAATTTCTAAAAAAATCATAATCTCTGCCATTCTGCTTTGACAGGATAATTTGGGGTCCATGTCTCTGTCATCGGTGTATTTCATTTGGATCCGATCCACATTGACGTCACAAAAATTCATTAACGTTTATAATGGGAAATCCCATTCATTTCTCCTCTGCCGCTGTGAGAGTGTCACCCCCTTTACTTCATTATGGGAATTGTAGCTTATTTACAAACTGACGTCAACGTTTTTCAAGCAAATGTGACTCCATTTACCCAGCTTCCCTTGCAATGCTGGCAGAGGAGCTCTCCGCATGCAGAAACATGAGCAGAGACTCGGCTGTCCAATCGGAGCACGTGATGATCCAGAATAGTATCTTTTACAAGGATTGTGGAAAACCACTGCATGTAACTGAGCTGCTTGGCAAAGGTCTGCGCTCTCTGAGTGCTTCTAGTTGTTTCTCATGTTCACCTTCATGTTTACGCATTACTGGACACATTTGTCAGAACGAAAACAAAAGTTTACGGTGAAACAAACTTCCAAAAACCAGCAGCTCCTCTGAGAGTGGAGAGTTGCCCTCTGGTACTGAGGATCAACTCCAGTGTGGCTCTCTCCGTTTGCCAAGTTGACCATCTCTGATCCAGACGCTACTTGCTTCCATGGATTAATCCACTTTCAATCACCTATGATATTGTCCTGCAGCAGAAAGCAAAGTCAAGCACTAAACTTTTGAATGACTCCAAAACGCCCTCTTTTTCTCCTGTAGAAGTTTTCAGCAAACAAAGTAGAGAGTAGTTATCTCTGCGTAAATGCCTCCGAGCCACAGAACCTTTTGTACTTTGTCAGTAGTCTGTGTTACTCTCTCAGTCACTCTCAGATGGGGATAGAAGTGTGGGTGAGTGAATTTTTAAAAACCTCAACGGAGACAAAACTGATATATTAAAGACTGAACCATTTAACGGCTGTGTGGAGCATCTCAGGAGAACGTGCATAAAACAACGAAGCCGCGAGCAAATGATTCTTCTGAAGTGGGATACAGAATGCACTGAAGGTGGGACCTCTCATACTGCAGTCTGTAAAAACAGCATTTTTATGCCCTTGTAGGAGACTGCAGCTAACCGAGCTTCTGCAAATTTTAATACAGAGGACAGAGAGAGAGCTCCAGCATGAATGATAGTTTTATTACTGCTTTGTTCCAATTTAAAATTGACTTCTGAAATATTAATTTTGCCCCTCATGTGCTGGCTTAATGGTCACCCAGAACACTTACAATAGTAAATATTTACCAGCGCATGTAAAATTTTATGAGCAAATGGCCAATTAAAGGAAAAGTATCTCGTAAACTGGGTACAATTTCAAAATAAACGTTGATTTCCCCCAAGACCGCACCATAAAACAAAGGTCAGCTTCTTACTGAGAAAGCCCACAGTAACAACAATTTTTATTCCTTATGTATTGTGTTGATTGATGACAGAAAAACAACATATTATGGACTTTCCATAGTTAATGTGGTATTGTTGAATATGTTCTGAATCATAAGAGACAAATGCATTTTCTGTAACTATTGCAGAGGAAGCGTAATTAAAAATACAGTTTCAAAGCATAATCATGTCTATTAAATAACAGTACAACAAAATATTTGTGGAGTTTTAATGGTGCCTTATCTAGGGTTTTTAAAGAAGCAGACATTATGATATTCTGTATTTTATTGTGAGAGGCATTCGGGATGCACCACATTGGATTTTTGCTGATATGCCTCTATTTCTGAACTCTGTGTAGTGTATGAGGAAGAATCTGGATATGTATTGTTATACATGAGTGACAGTATGATTAATCACAATACATTGTAGTACTATGAGTACAGTATTTTCTGGACTATAAGTCGCTCCAGAGTTTTAGTTGCATCAGTCAAAAAATGCGACGTGAAGAGGAAAACAACATAAGTCGTACTGGACTATAAGTCGCATTTATTCAGAGCCGGTTGCGTTGCATGAAGCGGTAACACCAAGAAGGCCCATCTGCAGTCATTTCTATTCATGTCCTTGGCAACTACCAGGGCGTGAAGACGTAACTGCATCGTTAACAAGCCTCTTCCAGCAGCACGTTGTTCCAGCACCCATCTGTGGACTCGTTTCTCCAGCCCTGGCCATCTTGCTTTCAGCCCACGGTTAGCTTTCATCATTTTCGGCAGCACATTTTACTACCTGCAGTTTGTAATCTGCAGAATAGGATTTTCTTTTGGGGGGCATTTTGTTTGTGGTCAGTTTTTCTCAGTGTCTTAAGTTAATGTTTCAGTTAATTTTTTTTTTCAGTGGTACAGGAGCAGCATATTTGTCGCAAGCCTAGAACGCCCTCTTGTGGCTGTAGACGGTAATGTTTACTCCTTGGTTCATGTCAGTCAGTATGAATTAACATTTAAAAAAAAGGTTAATTTATATACCATAAATTTCGGGCTATTGAGCGCACCTGAATATTAGCTGCACCCACTAAATCTAAAGAAAAAAAAATGTGTACATCTAGGCCACATTTGCCTATAAGCCACTGGTGTCAAGTGAGCGGAGCTGATCGGGGGCGCGAGGGGAGCGTGAGGGGAAGGACTCTGTCCAGAGCACTGAGCGTTTTTTTTCTGATGCTGGAGCATTCACCTTATATTTTGCTCCTTCCTGCTCCAATTTCACTCCGGTACCACTCACACCATGTGTCTAAAGGGCTGAAATTTGAGTGGAAGGTGGAGGGATAATTAGCAAAGCAGCGCGCATCCTCTCTGAGCGGACGAGCGGGCGCAAGGCACAGCTCTGTGCACAAGAAGGACATTTCATCGCCCCACTCCGCTCACATGCTCGGGCACTGTCCACGTTGTAACACAAGATATTTACACACATATATGTTACATAGAAAGATTTTTTTTAGCTCTGAATTAAGTCTGATGTGAAGAGGCTAAATGAAATGCAAAAAAACTTTAAATTAGCCGCATCACTGTTTAAGCCTCAGGGTTCAAAGCAAGGGAAAAAAGTAGCGACTTGTACTCCGGAAATTACAGTATATTTTGGTATATAAGTCGCACCTGACAATAAGTTACAGGACCAGCCAAACTATGAAAAAAAATGTGACTTACAGTCCAGAAAACATGGTAATTAAAAAAAAATAATAATAATTATATATATATATATATATATATATATATATATATATATATATATATATATATATATATATATATACACATACACATATATATATATATTTATATATAAAATATATATATATAAAATTCCATAATAGTGTTAAGAACCCACAATATTGTAAACAGTATCTAATTGTTGTTATCTGAACAAGGCATTGTCAGTGACCTTAACCGTACAGCTGGAGAAATGGACATGAAGTAGGGCTGTCACTTTTCCAAAAAAATCTAACTTGACTGGTTTTCGAGCAAAGACGCTAATAACCAAAGATATTCGGCTGTTAACTCCTCCCCTCCCAACCGCACACGAGGCATTTCCATTGGATCATTTTAATATTTACCTCACTAGAGGCCACATCGGTGGGCTTCATGTCCTTGCATATGAAGCATGTAGTCTTGTCTTTGATGGACTTTTGCCCCGTGGGGGCACCTGCAGAGGAGGACTGGAAAGTCCTGGGCCTTGCACTTGACAAGGCAAGTTATCTATCTTTATTAGGTGAAGATAGCTGCATCATCTTATTATAAGATGCAATGATTGTATACTTACATATCAGTGAGGCAGCAGAATAATTTACTTTGGTACTTAATGGAGAAGGGGTGGGATTTAATAAGCTGCTCCATTCTGAGCAACAAAGAGGAAAACAGAAATGAGGTGTCGAGGCAAAAACTAAGGATGTGCAATATTGGACTTTTGCTGATATTGGATATTTTAAAACTTATTTCTGCCGATACTGATACCAATATATAGAAATAACTAAAAGTTGTTCTTTTTTTTAATTGCAGCTGTTATATGCAAATCTATCTTTGAACAGTAACAGTATAATAATGCTTCACTTGGACTTTTAAGATCTACAAACACTGCTTTACAAATCTACTGACATGAAATCTGACTTTATTGGCAGATTTTACCTGCAATCTAAAATTAACATGAAAAATGTGATAAACTTAAAACTAATACATTAGGCTTAGTACAGTAAATATCTACAATTAATTTCATATCTGTCGATGCTGACAATTTGCTTTTGAAGCAATTACCTGCTGATACGACATTATACAGATAATAGTGTGCATCCCTAGCAAAAACGTTGCACTGCCTTGCACTACGGCCCAGTGCTGGTCCACAGCCTGGTGGTTGGGAAACTAATATAAGCTAAGAGGAAGGAGCAGCAGCTACTGAAACTTTCTGCAGTTAGAACAGGTTATAACTAACAGTAGGTTAAGAAATGTATATGTTTAAGATCACTGAACCTGCAACATTATTGTGAACTTTACAGTCTGTCCCACTGACAGAAATGATAAAAAAAAAAAAAAAGTCGTGTAACAAAGAGTCAAATGGTAAAAAAAACCTCACACAAACAGCAGCAAGAGGCTGAACTTTTATACAAAACAAATCAACTCATATTTTGTGGTTGACCTGCAAGTCATCAATTAAAAATATTGATTTGTGCCTAAAAAATTGCGATGCATATGTGTATCAATTTCTGCATTTAGCTCATTGAACTGAGCATTTAAAAGCAAAAAAGTTTTCACAACTAAAACTGATAAAGCCATCATATCTGTGAACGTGTAAGAAAAACATTAATGTGGCCAATTGGGGGTCAAAGTTGCCCATCCCTACACCCTGCAGGTTGTCAAAAGAGTGTTTTATTGATGCATTTGTCTTTATTGAATCAAATATGTTAAGGCAGAATTTTTGCTCTTTTGCCCCTTTTGGTTTAATAAACAAAACATTTCAGGGTCAGAGGTAATCAATCGTCTCCTTTTTGAGAGCAGTAATTACCTTCTTCTTTGCAGATACATTTAAATTCCCCTGAGCTGAACTGAAATTGAATCACAACAACACAGAGGTCACCAAAGGTTAAAGCCTCATATTGACTGGACTGTAATTAACTCAAATGAATTGTGTCAAGAACCTCAACCATCAGATACACTTGTGGTCCAGGGAACAGGTTCAAGAGGGATTTTACCAGGAAAGAGGATGAAACTGAATAACTGGTGAGCAGATGGTCTCACATTAATATCCAGAAACAAACAGCTTTCTGGTGTTTTCCTTTGACAGTGAGACCTTTGAACAAATGAGCATCTCCATCTCAAAGTCCCACTCAAACACTCCACACAGTGATTCATCTCAGCACGAAGTCATATGTTCTTTTATCCACGTGTAACATTAATCCAGGACTTTTGTCCAAGAGAAACAGCTTCTTACATCCCCTAAATGAAGACTAACATAGACTGAAACACTTCTTACGTCCCCTGAATGGAGACTAACGCAGACTGAAGCACTTCTAACTTCTAAATTGTGCTTGTCTAGTATTCTTAGATTGAAGCACTGATCACTTGTACATTATTCTGTCTCCATAATTCATGCCTCTGACTTGCTGACAAATCAAAATGACAGTCAGGACTCCAATTACTCCACTTTGCACTAAACCAACCTCTAACCTTTAAAACAGAGATACAACAAAATCAGCTTGTCATTTGCATTTAGATCGTGCCTCCACAATCTGAATGAATGAGCCTGCCATGATAAGAGATGTGACCTCTGTTTCAGTGGTGGGCCAAAAACAATTTTTAAAATCTTACTGACTTTTTATAACGCAGCGACAACAGACTTGATGTCAGTTCAAGCCAGGGGTGTCAAACTCATCTGGATTGATGGCCAGCTTTGCTCAAATGAGACCTCCTGAAGGCCAGACATTTTTTGCTAACATCAATATGACTCATCAGATGGACACGAAGGTAACTGCTCTTTAAAGTAGAAATAATTTCTACCAAGGTAAGGTTGCAGGTTCCAGCCTTTCTCCTTACTTACACTGCTGCCTCAGTGGAGTGTAAACAAGTATGAAAGGGCATGGATGTGTTAAGGCACGTTCACACCGAACGCGATTTGAGCGACCTGGATGACCACTCTCCATGCAAAGTCAATGTACAGGCACGACCAGATCTCACAAGATGTGATGGACATGATCTGGGTGACTTGGTCATGTCTTGGGAGACCTTGTCCCTGCAGACGGGTACTCTTGGGGTCGCTTTGGAGGTGAGACCAGGTCGCAGCGCTCAGTCGCCAAAGTTGAAATATTTTAACCTTTCAGGGGATGTTGCATGTGGCTGTGCCGCGACAGCCAGTCAGCGGACTGTTTTTATTCTAGCTCACAGAGTGACAATCCATGTCCGTGTGGGAACATTAGATAGTGAGGACATTTGTTCCAACAAGACGGGACGGCAGAGAACTCACTGCTGCAGGGCCATCAGCTGCAGCGTTTTGCGGCTAGTAGGTGACAGTTAGGGTTTGCACATATGAACAAATAACAACATCTTCAGTTCTTTGGCTGAGTCTACTCATGAGGAGAGACTTAATTTGAAGAGGCAGGAACCTTCAAAAGTTTGAACTTTTAAGTTTCTTCAAACTTTATGGTTCCCACTTGTCAATAATTCATATTGAGCTGCTGTTTCAGTCTCATACGAATCATCATGCCTGTCCATGTCTAGGAAAACCAGCAGACTATAGTGCTGCAGATGAGATAAAAACTCTTTCATTCTTTCTCTTTACCAGGTCCATTCTGTCCCAGTAGGAGCTTGGACTCTTTTATTAGATGTATTGATGAAAGCAGCTCTGGCAATCAAGTCGCATGGACCCGGCCATTCATTTTCATTAAGTGCTCGTATTTCTTGAGGCTTCACAGGAATAGAGTGGAGCAGACCATCTGTGAGGCTCAGGGTGGAATCATCAGCTCTACCTTTCTGTGGATTACCACTCAGTTTAAAGGCCAGCGTTGTGCTACGCTCACTTTATCTGCTGTATGAATCTTCCATTACGCACTGATATCAGAGCAGTGAAGCTTTTGTTGTGCTACGCTGAGATTATCAAAGCCGTCTTATTACCATATTTACTTAAACACGCCTTCCTTGATGTGAGATGTGACTTGGTTATTGTCTGAGCTTTATTGCACTGCCTATCTGTCTCATTACATCCTGATACGGGAGTAATTTGACAGAGAATATGCTCAGAAAAGATTTGCTTCTTTCAGACAATGGTGCTCCTTCATATTCTTCTTTACACACGTGTTCCCTGCTCCTCTCGCCTCCTGGGTCTTCTGAATATGAATAGACAGGTTGAATGAAATGATGATATCTGAGGAAGGCGTCTGTATCTGAGGACTGCGGCTGACAACAAATGATAGCGTATCCCCCCCCATCAAAAGACTCATTATTCCAGACTGTTTCAGTACATTCATTATTTGCAGCGCCTCTACATCCTCCAGTTTATTTCTTTTGTAAAGGCTTTCTTTCAGCCGCCTTGATGTCAGTTAAAATAGTGTCAGATCTGTTCATGAGGGCCTTAATATTTCTCTTTCATCAGCTGTCTACAAACCCCCGTTCGGAGGCTTGCTAATGAGATAATAGTGTTGTAATCAGTCGAACCCACACAGGGCCTCCTCAGTGTCATTCTCAGATACTCAATGGCAGATTGGTACCCAGGAACTTCTTCACCCTTCAGACATGTTCATCCATAAAACACAAAATAAGCTCATTGTAAAAGCCCTTAAGTCAGGAGATGCAGACAAAGGGCATCATTAATGCTTTAGAGCAGGGGTCACCAACTTTTCTGAGCCTGAGAATTACCCTAAAGATGAGGAGTATTATGGAGGGCTACTTGCTTCATTTAATGTTTTTATTAATCAAATTATTAAAAAAGGTTATAATTTAACATAAAATAATAAATTTGTATCTGATAAGCTACATGCGACACTATCTTTACTTTCATACTTTTATTATAACTATCAATAATTTTACCACAGATTATTGCATTATATGTCACAATATACTTACATGCATCTTCAATTATTTATTGTTCTGTGTCAGCATCAAGCTTTGACTCCATGCAGGTCAAAGTTTAGGAGAAGTAGGTGGTTTTAAAATGTGATGCACATGTTACATTTGTTATTTTTGTATTTATCAAGTGTGATTTACAAGCAAAACATGCAATTGAAAAAAAAAATCTACTTATTTCAAGTTCTGCGATGGTAGCTTGTGCTATTTCTTAAATGTCCCTGAGAGCCCCCCATTGGCTCCCTGTGGGCTGCCAGGTGCTCACAGTCACCTTGTTGGCTATCCCTGATTTAGATACTAGGATAGTCAAAGTCAAGTCAGGTCAAAGTTTATTTTCAAAGCACATTTAAAAACAACCTCAGTTGACCAAAGGGTAAAACTTAGTCATGCATACACTTAATAATAATAAAAAGAGTAATGATACTTAAAACAGTCATAGGTAAACACTTTAAAATCCAATTAAAAATAAATTTTAGCTGGTATAAGTAAAAAGTCCAAAGTACAAAAAACAAAACAAAATACATAAAAAAAAAACACCATAGCCTGTCGTACATGGTTAACCTGACACACCAGATGGACCATTCAATACACAAGAAAGAATTTATTTTACTTGTGCATTTGTGACAGAGCCCACAGGAAGTGTTTGGGGAGGCAGAACCTTTGCATACTCACATGTGACTGGATGATCGTTCCGTCAATCACATTCATTATGGGCCAATCACATCATGTAGAGCATGGGGATAAAAGTCCATACTCAAAGCGTAAATATAAATTTGAATGTAAAATATTATGTGCAGCAGCACATCAGGGTGCCTGGAGCAGTGGACTGTTTGATCCAACAGAGGGCGCTCTCAGCGCAACTTGACCGTCTGCCACATGCGCTGGTGTTGCTCTCTTGACCTCAGTAAACAAAAGAGGGCTCACCTGTTGGCTTTTCATCAAAGCCATGCAGTTGAGGAGGAGGCACCAAAGTGCAGCCGGGCTTCAGCAAGTGTTCAACCCCCATGTGACTGCGTTTTTTTCAGCAGGGTCACGACCAGAGGCACCGAAAAAAGCCATCACGGATGAGATTGCAAGATTCACATGCAATGATATGCAGCCCATTGGTGTTGTTACAGGAGAGTGTTTTCGGGATTTAATGACAAAACTGGAGCAACGATGCATCATTCCAAGCCGCACCACTATTTCTAGCCACATTGTAAAACTGTGCGACACCGTGTGGGCAAACATTGAGACTACATCAAAAGATAAGACTCTCTCTCTTACTATCGACAGGGTGTGGGGGGGGATAACCGAATATCTTCGGTTATTTGCGTGTATGTCCAAAAACCGTTCGAGTTTGATTTTGGGGAAAAGTGACAGCCTTAACAGTGTAGTGCTGATAGGAGGCTGACAGTAACAGTAGCAAGAAAAAAACCCTCAGTTCAGCACTTGTAGATCTTAGAGTGAAGCCAGTCTCATGCTGAACAGCCATCCATGAAGCCATGTTTGGGGGTGTGAGCGAAGAAAGGGAGGTGTGCAGAGACAAAGGGACTAAAGTAAGAACTCAAGGTCCTGACAGATCCATGGGCCAATCATAAATCTGTCCTCATTACATTTATCTCTGCAGAATATAATCAATAACAACCATAGGAAGAGAGCTCAATCTAATGTTAACATTAACAGCTATAATGACTATAAGGCAGAGAGGACTGGATGTTGAATGTTGCTAACATATTTATATTTTTTGAAATAATTTTTATCCAGCCCCATAACATCTGTCAAGGTTAATCCTGAAGCACAAGGGCCCACTAGGGGTGAGCAGCTGTGTTGTCGTCTGTTTAGTTTGCAGGCATTTTGTTGTATTTTTTAAATATACTATTTTCTATTTTCATGAAGTTGCTTCTATGAAACTGCTTTGTTATCCATAAAGAAATATAGAATCACTACCCTCTGAACAGGTGAGAGATTAAAGAAAACAGCTCAGTCTCATGTCCACAGTCACTCTGACCCACTGTGAAAACTTCATTCACCAGCTCTACATGCCATGTGCCAGTGCTGTGTGTGCAGATTGATCTGCAAAAAAAAACAGAGGTTTTGAGACACACGGGCCACATATTCCAGCATACCCCATCTGTTGAGTGGTTGTTTGTTTAGCTGCTGAGGCCGCATGTATAATTCTGACAGGTGTCGTTCCCCGTCCCACATGCAGCTGCCAATGAGGCTGACAGCAAACAAAAGGAGAGTTGGCATATAGGAGGTAACAGCTGGTGAGTGCTAATATACAGGCCCACTGTACTGCCAAGGCCTCAGTGGAACACATATGTACTCCCAGAGACATGATCAACCTCCAATTTCAGCTCCTCCAGGACCTTCAGACAGCCTTACTGACTTAATCCTAAATCTGGGTTCACACCATCAACAGCTGTGTTTCCATACTTCCATCCAAAGAGTGATTTAGGCACCACATAGAGCTTCAGCTAGTGTTTAATTGGATGTTTATGGGCAGCAGGAATAAATGGTTTGTTCTGCATACAAGTAATGACAACTGAGAAAACAAGGTAATGTGGTAAATGAAATTCAATAACTTTAATTTTGGAAGAGAGGTGGTTAACAATGCATCTTTTTTTCTTTTTCATGTGATGCAAGAACACAGAAAACATGAGTATATTGATATTTTTTGTTCTTTAAAGGGATACACCCTTTTTAATTTCACTGTCTTGCCTCACTCCCGAGTCCAAGACAAGCTGGTAGACACCATTCTTTTGACTGTGCGTGCAGTAACAAGGAAGAGACGGGCAGAGTTTGCCCACCACTAATTAGCTTAGCTCAAATACTGGGAGTCAATGGGTAGCCTTAGCCTGTCTCTGCCTGCAGTCATCAGATAAACTCTTCAGCAACTCTAAACAGTCCTGTGTGCTTGTTGTTACTCTTTTTTTTGTTTTTACGGCGTTATATTACGTTATATTCTACTGTCATCAAATTATCTTCTACTCCTAAATAGAGGCTTTGTTCTGTTGACCTACTTCAAACATGTCTGCGGCGGTTTCAGCTGGAGATGTGATGTTTGCGTCGAGCTTTTGAACGATTCTTTTAAGTGAATGATGAGAACCGATTCCCAGTTCTCATGGACGCTAACAGCTAAGCTAAGTTACGTCTTAAATTCTTTCTACAAAGCTAAGCTGTAATATCACTGTGTGCCTGACTAAGCAAACAAACATGATAACAAACATGCTGCAATGGGTCAAAGGTTGAATCCTGCCTGGGGTTGTTTTTATTTAAATACTGTCATTTCACAGTTATAGCACACATTTTTTCCTTTAAATAAGCTCTAATTTTTCAGGTGCATATAATACATGAGTATAAGCCAAATACTTACCATATTTCATCTCACCAACATCGCAATTGCAACACATCTGATACAAAAAGCTGAAATATTCTCTTTCTCTGCGTAAACACATGCGAACACAGGACACTGCCATCTTGTGAGCAAGGGGACGCAAAATAGCTGCGCTGTGATTGGCTGAAGACATCGGCATGTAAATAGCTGCTCTCTGATTGGTCGGTACACTACGACTGAGTATGCTTGGGCAGAAATCGAGTAATGCCTGAAGCAAAAGGTGTTTCCACATCTGTTTGAGAGAAAACATCGTGTGCGGTATTTGTTGTGAAAATACTGACATTTCATTGATTAAAACTTTGAATAAAGGTAATTTTTGAGTTGTCTGAGAGAGTAAGGTTTGGACAGAATTTGGGTGCATATTATAATTGAGTAAAGTGTTTTTCAAGGCAAAATTGTGAAAATATGGGGGGGGTGTTATAATCTCAAAAAGCTCATGCAGACAGTTACCTTGAAATTTTTAGTTTTCTGGATTTTTTTTTTTTCTTTTTTTTTTTTTTGTACTGTGCAGGACCTTAAAAAACCCACAAAACTACAGACAAACAGCCAAGCTTTATCTGTATTCACTCCAACTCAGGGCTGCGGCCAGGTGATGTCACGTTAAAGCTGCAGGAGTCTGGGGATCTGGAACAGAGATTGGGGAGCGAAAAGTAGGACATGCAACAAGAGGGTTAATCTGAGCTTGGAAAACCTCCTCAAGAGGCTCTGAAGGTATCTTCACACACACTATGGTCTGACAGAGGCCCACACACCCACTCTCACACTCTGCTGTAAGGTTCAGTGGCTGTTGTGATCCATTAGAGGAATGATAAGAGGAGCGTGTGGCAGCAGGGGAAAGACTATAAATCTCAATGCAAATTCTCTGTCTCCTGACAGACTGAAAAGGCTGTTCTTTAGAGGAAAGCATGCTGCTGCTGTGTCAGGAGCAGGCGGCCTCACTGGGCCGAAAGAGGAAGGCTGGTAAACAAGAATTAAATGATGCAGAGTGAGCTCCGAGGCTGACGGCATGACATTTCTGCTCTGTGAGATTAATAATGAAGGAGATTACAGGCACCTCGATGGGGACACACAAATGAGACAAAAACCTGAAAGATTATTAGAAGTCTGACAACCGCCGTCAAATAACAGAGAGCTCCAGACAGCTGTTGTGAAATTAATATTTTATAGTCTTCCATCAAAGACTGCGAGGAGTGATCCTGCTACTCACAACATGCTTGACTTTACATCGACAAAACTGGGGGATATTTGGGGTGTCATTCTTACCATATAATGAGGGATGTTGTGCGTAAACCATAAAGAGATAAAGTATGAAATAATTCAGACTGGCAACACAGAGTTGTATTTTTCTGCTGCCAAACCTATTGAGCTGTGAATCAAAAGTGTCACCAGGGTTTCCAGCATCAGAGAAGCCAGGGGGATGTGGTTGGGGTCAACTGGAGGTTAGGATTCACCTCTCTGCCTATAAAGATATTTCATTTATTTTATAATGAGCTCACACTATTCAGAAAATAGTTTGAAAGCAGGAGCATCCCTTCAAAAGAAGAAAATAAATCTTCCCTACCATTTGCAGGCAGACAAAGGCAGACAAAGGCAGACTACAAGCAGATTCAGTTCCCTTTATGGATGAAAATGCGTGCTACTTTTGTGTTAAACAAAACAAACCAGAACACATATTGTTGGCCCTTGAACAAGTAGCTCACCCACACACTGCACAGTCAATCAAAGCATGTGTGAACAAATGTCTGCAAGAGTGGGACATACCAAATGGGAAGATCATCACAATCATAACAGACAATGGGAGTAACATGGTGGCAGCATTTAAGCACACCACACAAGAGGGAGAAGAAAGCTCATCTGAAGATTCAGAAGACTCCCTGGTGATGGAAAATGACTCTGAGCCTCAAACCAATGACCTGCGGTAGGACATATATTTTATTTTTTTGTGATTCATTTTATGAGAAAGTCAAAAATCGCTTCAATATGAGACTGAAGTAAGAAATTATGTGCTCATGGAATGATTTTTCTCTTTCAAACTATGTTTTAAATCTGTGAAGATGTAATTATAATCCAGTGATAAAGAAAAATTAACTTATACCAAAACAGGGAAATCTGTGGTGTTCAAGCAATAAATCAGAGCAGCACAAGAACAGAAGCACCAATTAAAACACAACTAAGTAAGTAAATAAATAAGATATAAACAGGCGAAAATATAAAAAATGCATAACAGAAAATGACTCATTATCCAAAGGTTAGAAATTAATTTAAAAGACATAAAAATATGTCTATCATTGAGATTTTAATTCTTAAATATGTTTTGCTTATTTGTCCATGTCTCTCTTTGTTAGGTTCCATAATGTCCACATGGATTGGATGCCGTCCGTGCTGCACACTATACAGCTCGTAGTCTATATGATACAGAAAGAGGCAGGTGTCAAAAAAGTCCCTGATAAAGCCAGGTCAGTGGTAGGACTCTTTGGCAAGTCCTCTGTTGCAACACAAAGGATACTGGATCAAAGTGGCCTTATTGTTGTAAATGACTGTCCCACACGTTGGTCAAGCACATTCAACATGGTTGCACAACTCCTCACAGTAAAAGACTCAGGGTGAATCCCAACTGTACCCCTTAGGCCTTCCCCTTCGTCTTACCCCTTCCTCTTAGCCCTCTGTTTTGAGGGCCGAGGGCCAAGGGGAAGGGGTGAAAACATGCCCCTAAGAAACGAGACACCACTCCATTCGCCTACATCATCACCCAGAGCTGCTCGCTGGCTGTGTCATAGGCAGATGCGACAAAAGCTATAGCTGTGAAAGTTGCTCGGTATAACGAGAAATTTTTGAATATGACCAACAGTTCAAAACATGATTAATATTTACTTCATGATTTAATAATTACTTATAATTATGCACTTCCTTCGGTCTCCAATCTGCCTTCTTGTCAGCGAGCACGGTGTATTATGGGAAATTCTCATACTCTTTCCTTTCAAGTGAGGTCCCGGTCTGTCTTCGTTTCCTTCGTCTTAGCCCTTAACCATAGCCCTATGGTGAATTGAGACACCCCTTCACAAGACGTGAACACGCAAAACCAAGGGCTAAGGGGTAAAACAAGGGCTAAGGGGTAGAATTGGGATGGACCCTCAGTCTGTCAACTTGCAAATGACATGGGATAGGACAGCTTACTCCCTAGTGTGTGGCAAAAGCTGAAATCATTCGATGAATTACTGATGCCTTTTGCAGAACATACCCAAACCCTTCAGAGTGACACCATGACCATGTCTCTGGTGGTCCCTACCCTCTTTGACCTGCTCACCCACCTCACAAACTTTGAAGAGAACACCTGCCATGTTGTTATACATACTTGCACAGAAAATGAAAGGAAGCATGAACCAGTGCTTTGCTTGGATCCTGGACACAACTGATGAAAAGCTCTCACCATTTGTAGCAGCTGCCTGCTTTGTCAACCCTACTGTGTGTGAAACCCTCTCTGATGTGGCAAATGATGATATTCAGGAACTGCTTTAAACAGGCAGAGGAGTATGTCATCCAGTCCAGTCAGTCACACTCACAACATGAAGATGAGCCTGAAGCTGAGGATGAAGAGGGAGGTAGGGAGGAGCTAGAGGAACCAAATGCTGTACCATCTTCATCAAAGCAGCCAGTCTTCAGTTTCTTGTCAAAATGCTGCACAAAATCTAAACACAAGGCCTCCACAAGCAGCATAAAGCAGCAGATCAGAGGGTATAAGGAAGAGCTTTCACAACCCCTCAGCTGTGACACGGGGATAGACTTTTGGCTGGAGAGGAGTGACACTTTTCATCACAGTTTAAAACCTTTTGCATTGGACTTGTTGGCTATGCCAGCTTCTCAAGCTTCTGCAGAGAGGATATTCAGTATCACAGGTGACCTCACTAGAGGTCGGCAAAACAGAGCAAGGGTAACATTGGCACAAAGTGCCTTCCTCAAAATGAACAGTTCCAAATAAATCTGTTGGATCATAAGGTGACACTGACAGCACTTGAGCAGTGACAATATGCAAAGTAATGTAAAAGTGCTGCTGTATATATTTTTTATTATTATTTATGCTAAGTGTTTTATGCAGAGTTGATTTATGGCTTCAAACAGTAATGGTACTGTGACATAGCATTAAATTTTTTCAACACTTAAGATGTTTAAATTGAATGGTTACACTTTTTGCCACTGACAGATTTTGAGTAATATGTTGCAACATTTTCTTTTTCTTTCTGTAAAGTTAAAATCTGATGGGGAGAGGATCCCATTATAGATGTTTTTCTTGCGAGACAGTTACGTACTTCAGTTAAAAATGTTTGACTGTAAACCTAGCAAATACAGTTATTTTAATAATTTAGAATGACACTGAGCAGAGTTGATGCGATTCTAGTCTGTGCACTTTGTCCTTGAATGTTTTTGATTATTTCAGGAAAAATAATTAAAGGTCAGAGCGCAAGTGACATTTGATATATGCACGTAGAGCAGGTTCGCTGTTTGTTGTCAGTTCTGGTATTGTAACTGAGATGCTCTGCCAGGTAGCCTAAATAAAGAGACTGCATCCACACAAAAGTTAAATTTGTTTCTGTTTATTTATACATTCAAACTTTACTAGCATTCAATAAAGGGTTATTAGATATGTCATGTTATCCAAGCATAAAACATGACTTTAGAAATTCAAGGAAACTTAAAAAAGGCCTTACCCTTCACAGTTCATATTTTAGTCGACTAAATTTACAGTAGATTTTGTCGACTAAAATGTAAAATTTCATCAACTAAAAGTAGACTAAAATTAAAACAATTTAGATGACTAAATAATGACTAAAACTATAATATATTTTAGTCAAAAGACTATATATATACTATAGTGACCCCTCAGAGCATTTTCCTAGGAGATACGTTCCTTTGAACTCAGAAAAAAAAAAACTTCACATAATATGTCAGCCATTTCCATGATACTCCACTTTTATATTGAAATCCACTTTTAATGTCCAATTCTGTTATAGCAGATTTTATACGGCCCTATTTAACAAGGGAATGCTGGCATGATCGCAATCTTGACTCCTTGTCAAGCCGGAGCTAACGCTATGCTAAATTTTCTCATGAATTTGCACAATTTTTCCTTGGGAGATGTGGACTCTTTCTAGTTAAGGCTTGATTGTATTTTTCTGGCCTGGTATGAAACGATGGGTCATGACTTATTGCTGCCTTCGTGCTCTCTATCGTACTGCAATGTAAAGCCCCTATCTGTAAGCTTCAGAGAAATACACAGACAAAATAACACAGAGAGAAGGATCTGTCCTGTTGTATGCATCTCTAACATAAAGTAAAAACGAGCCTTTATCTGCTTGAGCACTGTCTGACGCCAATTCTACAGTCTTCAGAAAATGTTACAGAGCTGGATTTTGATGCTAACTGACAGTGAGACAGATGTGGATTGACAGGTGAATTTCATTTGCAAGTTTTTCCTCCTCATTGAGTCTCGAGTGTTGACTTTTATTTCCGACAGTCTCATCAGATTCCTCTCCCCATTAAAGGAGAATTAACTGCTGACTGACAACAGGCAAAGCTTTTGTTTCAGGAAAGCTCAAAGTGTCATGAAGGGCAGGGTTACATGTGTGTTTTTCCTCACAGCATCAGACAGCATGTGTGTTTGACATATCGCATCTATATTACAAGTTAAGCAAAGTCACCACAACTGCAGATGGAACAATCCCTTTTGACAGGCTCTGGTGAAATGTAAGCCGTTATATTTGTGTATAGCATCCCTGGCATTTGAGTATGAGGCCAAATGTAAATAACCAGTGACGGCTGGTGATGCACAGTGATGTCAGGCTCCGTCTTACTGTAGCCAAAGGTCATTTAGCTTTGCATAAACTGTTCATCATCTGCCATGTTTGCGTTGCTCTAACGGGAGAAAGAATTCATTGCTTTTCATTTGCTGGATGCATTTCATTTCCCCCACGCTCCTAACCCAATGATGCTTTCAACAAAGCGAGGCGTGTGATATGAGTTTAAAGTATTATCCCACCACTCAACAAGCATGAAAGAATTTATAGTAAAGCAGTTTTTGACAGCTTTCCTTTGGTACATCTTAATCATAGGAATGACTTCTGTTATCTCCTTGACTTCACTGAAGGAAAATGAGCTTCTCCACATTATTTAACCACTTTGAATGAGGTTAGGAATCTCTGCATTCTTTATGACACAGAAAACGAAATTTGCATCAAATAAACACCCTCAATTTGACCTTTTGTTGTGTATCCCAGTGCAAGGCCTGCAGCAAATTAATAACCAGCATTAGAGGGAATGAAGCATGAGATGTAACAATACCCATCATTCTCCTAAAAGACACAGCAGGATACTTAACCGCCTGCTAATGTCTGTTAAAGCTTTGGGGGGGCTGAAGAATTCCTTATTAGGATGCCCTTCATAAGACTTATCTCACCTATCTGTCTTCATATTCCATTATTACAATCACTCCTTTCTCAGGGAGTTGTCTGAAATGTGGTCAACTTTCTAATTTTGAACTTAAAAAGGTGATATTTAGCTTTTTTTAGTTTTTTTTATGGTTGTTAGTGTGTTTAACTCTGCATGACAGGGTACCTTTATGTACAAGACAATGTACTCCACAGCATCAACACTTCTCCCTCTACTCCAGGAAGCAACACCAGTACCTGCCTGAAAAAACTCATATCAACCTCCCTGAATTAATGGAAAGCATTAGTTAAGCAATATGACCGCACCAGAATGACTATCAGGTCCCTCTGTATTTCTTTCATCAAAAGACATATCAGTCTCGCTATTCAGCCCCCACTGTTGAATTAAATCTAATTGACAATAATATGACTACGAGACCTTTTTGTAGTACTATGAGGTGAGCTTGTGCATGACTGATATGGAGAGGAGAGGTGGATAAAACAGAGAATTATCAGATAGGACTTCCATTCATACCCAAACGACAATACAGCATGCTTTTATTGTATGATAATAGGATATGGAACAGGGGATAGAGCCAATCTGTGCAATAATGCCTGTGATGGTCCACCCACTTGTCCGTCTGTGTAGCAGCATGTTTTGCCAGTGCTGGATAGTGCCTGGCAAAGCAGCAAAGCAAGTGTGCTGTGCTGAAAACAAGGGCTTGACATGGATCATCTGTACAGCAACAAAGACAACATTTAAGTTCCTGGAGTTTCACTCTGAAAAATTACTTAGGCCGTTTTCACACCTAGATCATCTGAGAGAGTTGTTCCAACACACTGCACACTCCAGGCTCGGAATCAGAATCTTTCATCTTTACTATTATTGTAACTTTATTTTTGTTTTTATTGCAACTCCAACTCAGAGGACAACTGGCTGTGATGCAATGACATAAGTAAATACTAATACTGCAGTGTGAACATGAATCAATCCAATGGAAATATGCACATTCGTAATTTTTTTTTTACCCAATTAAATTTAAAGCAACCAAGCTGTTGGTGTGAAAGCTACCAAAAACACTTCCCTATTTTGATTTCATTCAAAGGTCAAAACTGAGAGAATGCCCATCAATAATAAACAGAAGCATCAGATCAGCACAGACAAATGACTAGCTGATAGACACATACCCCGAGCATCGTATGAACGCTGTTTTCAAAGCATTATCCTCTGCGCTTAGATGGTGTTGCAATTTATCGGATTAACTTATAAATGAATAAAAAAACATACCCAGTGTGCACCAAGGAAACGCCATCTTAAAGGGTTAAAATGAGTAAACACTGGAGGTTAGGTTAAAGAGTTAAATTAAAAATATCATTAAATAGAATAAAAATTAAATATAAATGAAGTAAAAATGAGCAAATAATAAAAGGGCGCTGTGATGCACTGGTTCTCAACTTGTTTGGCTTCAGGACCATCATCCTTAAATGACAAACTGTGACCCAAATTGATGATAATTCTCAAATTTATTTAATGAAAAGATCGTGCAGTTTGAACCTAGAATAGAACTAAATATCACAGTTTGACAACACAAAAAAAAAGTTTAATGACAAACCAAAATGGCCCGCAGGTGGCAACACCCGGGAAATATTGCCATTTACACTCAATTAGCTTCATTTTTATTACAATGTGAAAGTGCATCTTTGGACCACAGGGCTTCAAGAACATGAATATAAGTGTAGGTGTTACAACCCTGCATCGGTGGATACACACTGAACAGCTGTGTATTAATAATCAGTAGCATTAAATAAGCCACTGATCACGAGGCTGTTACACAAACGCTTCAGCCTTTACAACAGACTCCACGGAGCTTTCATGCACAAACATGAAATAAAGTCCAGTTGCTGAAAAGCTGTTTCAAAAGATCTTAAAAATATGAATGTATAATAAACGCCTTACTATTAAAACGTGTGTTGAATAGAATTACAGGGTATCATCACCACCTACTGTTAAGGAGTGTGAATAGAAGGCACCCCTTCACAATAAAAGCACAGGATTTTTTTAAAACCTTTTTTTTTTGCCCAGGCAAAGGCTCGCAACCCACTGCAAAAGGGTCCACAACCCAAGTTTGGGTCACAACCCATCAGTTGAGAATCACTGCTGTAATGAGAATGAAAACACTAAAAAGTAATTCAGGTAGAAGCGTGACTAAAGAGGTAGGTCTTGAGTTTGCTTTTAATTTTAATTAGTTATCATGTCAACTGGTGACTTTCAGCCAACAGCAAACCTAAATGTCATAGTCATGTGTGAGGCGAAGCTGGTCCTCCACTAGATTGTATTACTCATAGTCTAGCCTCTCCTAAAAATCTGAGAAATACAGGGGCATACCAAAGCCCTCTTATAATATCCTCTTTTGAAAAGAATTGTGACTCTTCAAATTCTTTGTACCCATTATGTCCCCAAAAGCACAGAAAAGCTGTTAGCTTCATGATGTGTTTTGTGGAGCTACCCTGTAACCCTGGATGTCTATTTTATGACAAAGAGAGATTTTAAATGTATTTTGAACATGCAGAACTGAAAATCTATCACAATTGTGCTTGTTGCCACATGGTTTCTGAATGATGGATTTACAGTACCAGTGTTGACAAAGAATATGCAGTATATATATTTTAAGTTGTAAATGAAATTCCTCTGATGTCGAAGACCCTAGAGTGGTCGTAAAATTGCCTCTAAATTCCAGCCTTGTACATACAATCATATGAGGAAAACAAACTGTTATCTGTGGCTGCATCCACATTTGGCTGCTAGTTTGGTCTCTAACTGTGACTAATAGCCTAATTTCCTCACCAAAGATGCCTGAGCATAGCCTGATTTATCTGTTCACATGCTCACAGGGGCAGATTTGCCCACAATAGATGCTTCCTGTTGCCATAAAATGCTGGCGTAAACAGAATCACATGCACTTAAGATGATGAAAATGCCCACTCTGGAATAGTTTTGTACACCAATCTTCTTAAAACATGACTAATACTGCCCTGTATGAGCTATTTTAATTGATGGCACTGCTGTAGCACCACCATGGTGCTCATAACTTTACATACTTTATGAGATATCCTTGTTCTCTCTGTGCTCATCTCCCCAGGTGGTTAAAGGGCAGCGGGCACACCTGAGGAGTCTGGAGCACAAGGGGGGTGCAAGGTAATTATTATCTGTGCATAAACAAAACAAATGCTGCTGCAAATATGATTGATCAGGATTGAAAGTTAAACTTTTCTCTTTTGGGGAAATTGTTCTAAATTAAGTGGTTGTTTCCTCCTTTGGTGAGTTCATTTGGTCATATGTGAACACAGGAATCAAACTCTTTCAGAACAAAAGAATTAAGATCATGTAGGTGGAGCAGTTAATGTGCAATAAGACCTCAAATGACCCAGAGTCCATATCTAACAGGTAGGGATGCCCTGATCAGACTTTTCTTGGCCAATACCGATCAGTGTTCATTTCGACAGAACTTTTTAATTTACTTTAAGTTTTAGTCTTTTGACTAAAATATATTGTAGTTTTAGTCATAATTTAGTCACCTAAATTGTTTTAATTTTAATATAGTTTTAGTTGATGAAATTTCACAACATTTTAGTCGACAAAATCTGCTGTAAATTTAGTCAACTAAAATATGAAGTGTGAAGTGTAAGGCATTTTTATGTTTCCTTGAATTTCTGAAGTCATGTTTTACACTTGGATAAAATGAATAACCCCTTACTGAATGCTAGTAAAGTTTAAATGTATAAATTAACAGAAACAAATTTAACTTTTGTGTGAAATGCAGTCACCTTTATTTAGGCTTCCTGGCAGAGCATCTCAGTTACAATACCAGAATTGACAACAAACATTGAACCTGCTCTACATGAATATATATGTTCATAAAGAGAGTAGCTCTGATTGGATGGCTCCCCATCTTATCCCACCACCACCAAGCTAAGGCAGCTGTGATTGGATGTCCCTCTTAACTGTGATTGGATATACTCCTAACTTGTCCCTACTTTATACATGGCAAAACAAGGTCTGATTGGATTAAGTCTCTGTCAAACATTTTAGTCTAGTTTTTAACTGTTGATGAAAATGTCAGTTAATTAAAGTTGTCATCCATGTGCACTTGTTTTTATTAGTTACTGTCTAGTTTTTGTCAGGGTAAAAAAGGTTTTAGACGAAAACTATGGCGAAAATAATTAGCCCCACTGAAAAAAGGCACTTTTCAACAAATTTGGGTCTTTTTCTGTTGGAAAAACTTTGAAAATTAACTGTTACCGTACATAACAGACCTTGATAAACAGGATTTTGTATTAATGTCAAAATAAATTTAACCCGCACATCCCTATTTAAATGCACCCGTGTGGACGGGGATATTTTTAACAAAGAAATAGGAAAACCCTTGTTTTTTAAATACACACCTACATGTAAACATAGCAGAGAGAGAATTATCAGGGCTACTCTGTATATAAAACTAGAAACAGCAGTTATCGAGATCATACCTCAGCAGTCATCAAAAATGAATGTATAAACCCGATTTAAAGGCAAAATGTGAGCTCCTTTATTTCAAAAGAGCACATTGGTCACTCTTTCATATTTTCAGGAACAACTTGTTTTAAATTTTAGCACAAACACATGCCTGGTATCTCCTTAGCCCAGTTCAACACATAATTCATCAGTTTTATGGGTGAAGTCACGTCTTGCTGACCTGGCTATTGTAATTCTCACATATTGCAGTGTCCCTGTGACACTGAAGCAATTCACATGGGTAAAAGTCCCTTACAAACATGGTGCCATGCAGATAGGATATTCAAAAAAAGGAGGATCAGGCCGACAGTGATGAATTGCTCACATTAATGGTGCTGGGAGCAGGGGTACACTCTGGTGTTCTCCTGCTAGTTTTGTACTGCTCCACTTTTTTGAATGTTCACAGTCAGTGAGACTGCAAAGGTCGATATTCGCCAAAAAGGTCTTTATTGGATTTCGCAAAGAATCAGTGGTTAAAATCTTCTTTATAGGTTTTTACTAATTATTATTACAATTCTCACCAAAGAAAAATATTAATAGGGCTCAAATCTAATCTCACCCCCACTGCTTAAAACAGCATGCCACCCACCCCAAGTATCCATCAGTCATAAAAGTTAAAATAAAGTAAATGTTCAGTCAAATTCACATGAGCCAAAAGCCACATGAACACTGTAACTAACAGCCAGCAGCCCAATGTCAACCTGCACACAAAAAATGACATCAAATAACCCACATTCTGCGTTTTTAAGATTCATATGCCCTTAAGTGAGTTTAACATGTCTCCTCCACATGATAGAATATTTATACAAACGAGAGAGACAGTAAGGGTCTAGACTGCTGCCAAAAATGTCTCATTCCCCCGGCATCCTCTGGTCACTAGACCTACCAGTGTGATGTCCTACCTTTGTTTCATCAACAGTGTAGATTCAGATTCAGACAACTTCATTTATTCCAAATGTGCAAAATCACTTCACAGCTACAGAGTTTTATTAGACAATAAAACAAAAGAAACAAACACAATCCCTGCAGCATTTATGCAGTCACATTCACATGTCAGGGACGACAGATTCAGCAGACCAACCGCGTCACCCATGGATTAAAAGCATCCTAATTGTCAGTAAATAACAAGCACATTATGACTTTAGATGATCTCAAATGTCCAGCAAGCATAAATCAAAAACAAGCATTTAACAGTCTCATAGCGAAGAGACTAAAGGAGTGAGAACATCGAATTGTTCTCCTTAGTGTGGTCAGATAGCGCTCCCTAGAGGACATTAAGGAAAAGTCACCAGGAAGAATGTGGTCCGGTTGGTACCAAGAATGTAATGGTTACATTACAATGATAAACCGGCCAAATGTCAGATGGTTATCATTACTGTTTCCTATTTTTAATTACCATTAAAAACATGTTTGATTACCTCACTTAGTCAGTTTTCCCCCTTGAAACAGACCAAAGTCTGAAGCCTGGTCTTATTTTGGATTTTATAGGGATGCCAAGGGGAAGCTGATTTAAGACAGTCACTCTGTCTGCAGAAAATGCAGAAAAATATCTCTGGGAAGGGAGGCAGGGTAGAAACACAACGAACCAGTAGACCTCCACCACAAACATCCCGACAGCAGCGTCACAGGGGAGCGGCCTGGCTGGACTGTTGAGAAAGACCTCAGCGAGGAACCAGAGAGGTGAAGAGGGTTCTGACCACTGCAGATGGTTCTGAAATTCACATTATTTTTTAACTTAATAAAACTGTGTTAAATGATTTCAGTGTGTGTAAAAGTATTTTTTGAACATTCTGAGCACGTTGCAACAATACTGCAATAACAGTGATAACCGTGATCGTTTTGGTCACAATAACCGTGATTTTAAATTTTCATTTGTTACATCCCTAGTTGGTACATTATCCTTTTTGCTTTCTGAACCACCCGTTCCTTTCAGGCCCATTAGCCATTGCAAAGTGCAGGTGTTCGAATGAGCAAAGAGTAGATCTGTACATCAATGAGAGTGAACTCGGTCCATGTGGGGAGGGGGGAGTAGAAAGGGGCAGGAGCTTTACCGGAGTGTCAATCAGGGTACTCTGAATATAAAACTAGGAGGGTTTTTTTGAACATAACTGCTTGAGACCCTACTCTAGCAGCCATAAAAATGAAAATATAAACCTGAACACCATCTCAACAACAGATCATCACAGGACTCAATAACGCCAACAAAAACATAAGCTAAAAAGTTCATAAACATAAACTGTTAGCACTTTTATGCAATTTGTAGTTGTATGATCCTCCTTTCATGTTTTTTCTTTCTTTTTTACATGTTCAAAAAAATCTATTCATGCAGTCATTTAAAATGATCCAAAGCAAATCTGCAAAATTACTTTATTTTTCTCAACTGAACTGGGTCAAAGCAACCCAGCTGTATGTGTAAAACCCCCCCTTAGAAGCTTAAAACATTACAAAAACCTAGCATCCCCGTAGAATAACAGCAACTCTTTCAATCTAATACATCGAAAAAGTGAAGAAAGCACCCTGAGAGGACAAAAATGAAGTTAAATTATTCTGCGATATGGGAGTATCAGTGTGTGTGCAGTCGCAAGGTTCATTTTCATCTGAAGTTTCATCAGACTTTACTTATAGACACTTAAAGCCATTTGAAACTGGAGCACATATCTTCATTGCTAACTGCCACTCCTCTGTCGTCGTCTTTTTTCATTATAAAACTCAGCGCTGTCAAATGGTCTGCAAAACACTATGAAATCAGGAGCCATGAATCATTAACCCAGCACAGACTTCTCTAACCCACTGTAATAAAGTATAATGGTGCTCTCCAGCCTCAAGGTCGGTCACTGAGGGAGAGGCTTGGTTGTGCAGTCAGCTGCATCAGCCTCCCTTTTAGTTTCACATAACCCCTTTGTTGTTTACCTGCAGCCACCACAGCCAATGACTGAAAGGCCTTGTTCAGTTTAGTTTAAAGGCAGTGCTGCTCATCATTTACATCAGCTGACTCTTACCTGTCACCCAAATACTTCCAATGATTGAAACAAAATAAACTAGAAAGCACTCAGAGAGCACAAACTTCCGCCAAAGTAGCTCACATATTGCTTACATCTATAAGCAATAGTTTTATGATAAAGTTGCCATCATAATATGATTCCTTGACCCTGAAAACCCACACCTAGCTCTCAGAATCATGCTGATATCATTATTAGTTAGACAGTTACTGAGCAAAAACGTTCGTTCACTAATGGTGGTTACCTGGATCACCACCAAAATCTAATCATTTTTAAGTTGGGCCATTACCAACATGTCCTGAAAATTTCAGCAAAATCCATCCAGTAGTGTTTGGGTAATGCTAACAAACAAACAAACAAACAAAGATACACCGGCAAAAACATAACCCCCTTGGTGGAGGTAACAAAAAATACAGCTCAATTCCATAAATGTAAGGACAGTATGTAAATATGAATCAAACCGGAATACACTGATTAGCAAATCCTTCATCATGTCACATCTGATGGAATACATCCATCCATCCATCCATTTATACTGCTTATCTGCTTACTGAGCAGGAAGTTGTGTACAGCCTGAGCTCTCTGGTGTGCCCATTATCAGTATCCTCTTGCTCTGAGATCTCCCAACCACCAGGCCGTGGACTGATACTGGGTTGTAGATCATATGTAATCAGGCTGTAGAGTGATTAAAGTGTTAATCTAATTACCAATTTTTTATTAACTAAGACCAAACTGTGTTTTATTTTGAAAGGATGACCAGATCCTTGCATATCTAGCTGTGTAGCTCGACAGTGCAGACTTTATCGTGAGGCTCTCTGTCTCTGTCACCGCTCTAAAGAACGAAAAAGCACAACAAGAGATAAATTCACTACTTTACTTTGTGCTCATGCACTTTTCCACTTGTGCCTTGGATGTAATTGTGAAAATACTTGACTCTGCACATTGCCTACAGTCACAATGTAAACTATACGTATTACATAACATAAAACCAATCTAGTTACAAAAAATATTGTGGACCACTGCTCTAGTTATGTTTTTATTTTGTTTTATTTTTATTTTTTTCAAACTTTAATTAACAAAAAAAAACTTTATTGAGATTAAAAATCTCATTTGCAAGAGTGTCCTGGACAAGACAGGCAGCAGCACATTTACGAAGTTACTGACATGAAACAATTACAGACACAAGTACAGACATATCAACTAATCAAGTCAGAGTCACAGAGGAGAAAATCATCCGTCAAAGCATTTCCAGCCTGCTTCATCTTCCTCCAGTGCCTTAACCTACACTTAAAAGATTCAAAGACACCATATCTCCAAGACCAAATCTTTCCTGCAGCAGATTCCAGTCTGCAGGAGCAGTAGATCTGAAACTTCTTTTAACATTTCAAGATAGACTTTAAGGGCAGAGAGCAAAAGTAGATTTTGTGACTTAGTCCTGAACAAAGGCTGAAGCTTCCAGAACTTTTCACATGGATAGACTTGCTCAAGTATGATGAAAGGAGGCCAAGTGTAGCCTTGAAAATCAGAATGTGCCAATGATTCAGTCTACAGGGGTCAGAGGGCCCACCTGACTCACACATACAGAGTACAATGATGAGTTAGAGCCTTGAAATTTGATTTGAACTTTAAATCTCCATGATATACTTCAAGTTAAAACCCAATACTTCAAGCTAGAAACCAATACTCCAAGTTACAAATAATTTGCACTGTTACAGTGTACTGTCAACATAACTGCTGTTACATGTCCACTGTCACTTTAACATCACTGTCACTTTACCTTTCGTGTACAGCACAGAATGCCTCAGTTGTCCTGAATGACACTGTACTCCATTAATTCTTGTTTTTAATAATTGTAAATACCTCTACTATATTTTATTCTGTTTCGTTTGTTTGCAATTTGCACAGTTTAATGATCTACATCTATTATATTATGTTATTCTATTGACCTTAATACATGCTACTTACCCTTGTACTGACCCAAATACTGCTGCAAACACTGAACTTCCCCACTGGGGATCAATAAAGGATTATTTTATCCTATCCTATCTTATAAACAGTATCCAATGATTTAAGGAATAGAGAAGATGCATGCACACATAAAACATCACCATAATCAATCAAAGGCATAAAAGTAGCAGCAACAAGATGCTTTTCTGCAGCAAAAGAAAAACAAGACTTATTTCTCAAGTAGAACAATGTGAAGCTGTGTTGTGTATAGTCAAGTAAATTAAACATTACCACAAAGTGCATCTGTAGTCTTATGTATACAGCACATATGCATTAACGCAATCCTAGCCATTTTCATTGAGATTGTGGACTGTGGTTATTTCAGCATTTTCTAGCTGAGCATACCCTTCAACATGATGAATGCAGCATTTTCATTACAAAATACTTCCAGATCTTTCCTGCAGACTGAAGAAAAACATGGCCTTCTTATCTGATGACAGGTATCTGTTAACATACTGACAGATTCTGTCAGACCTTCAATGATGCTTGACTGTGACTTTCAGGCAAGCAACAGCCCTGACAAGAAGACATTGATGTTTGACGCACTCTGACAAATCTATGCAGGAGTCAGATGTGTGGAGCATATTTTCTGGTTAATTCTTAGTTACATAAATGATTGAGGGGAACACGCTTAGCATCCATCAGCTCAGAAAGACAAAAACATCTACATTTAGTCACAATAAAGACTGAATGTTAAATTCACATTTTTAGTTGAAGCTTAAATGACCTGAAATGTTTCTGAAAGTCTTCAGGGATGCACACTGGCATTGGTTTAACATCTGTACTGGCCCATAAAGGCACCTTTTAACAAACATCAGCCACCGGCAAATACATGGGGGAAACAAATATCAGTTGCAGATGTTAATCAGTTGTGTCATACTATTTTGATGCTAACATCTGGCACAACTAACTGCTGATTCAGACTGTTATATTGGGCAGATGTGGAAACGTTGACCTGTTGGATACACTTAGCTGTTTTCATGGTTACACATGAGAGAAAATGTTACTTCTGTGGGAGACTTGAGACCAAAGAAGTAATTATTTAAACCTCACCATCAGCATCCGCACTGGTTTTTATAATATGTGCATCAAAATAAGCAAGGTGCAATTTGTTAAAGGTACCATGTCCTGCAAAATCATATTTTCTTTACTTTTTATGTTGTTTAACGTGACACCTTTCACGAGACTCTCATTTCACAGAGAAATATACTATGCCTCTGTAAAGTAAAAAAACCTTAAAAAGCTCTGTTTTTCTTGGGTTTATTATGTAACAGCTATACAGCCTCCACCCGCATGTAGGCAGACGCCATGACTGTTCTGAAAGTCTGCTCTGCAGCCTGTAACCTAGGGCTGGGCAATAAATATTAATGAAATCAATTAATATGAATTGTTTTCTGCAGAAGATATAAAAAGTAAGAATCAACAGTTTTTCTTGACTTTCCTACAATTGTAAGTTGCTGCAATGTTTGAAAATATAAATACTGAAAATTTACAGCTTTCATGATGGTAAGCCCTGTCAGGTTTTGCACAAGCTCTTCTACAGGCTTGTATTTGTATTGTAAATTCAATTAAATATTGATCAGAGAGTTTCATGTTATTATACGGTGAAAATACCTCAGCCTTCAGTGTTTACAAACGTGCCTACATTTGAACTACACAATCAATTTTATGACACACACTTTAATGTTAAGAGGGAAGTTTTGTTTGGTTAAGGAATGTATTTTGATAGCATTAAGGAAAAACTTGATTCATATCCTTGTTGTGTTACTGAGAGGTTTTATTTTGAGAGCGATAAAAAAAAAATATGTTGTGAAAAAAAAAAACGAGGGATTTTATTTTTAGGTCATATTGTCCAGCCCTACTGTAATCCCACCTCCCACCTCCCGTGAGGCCATGAGAACAGTGGTCATCATCGTAGAGTCCCCGCCCCCTCAGATCCAAGCGTGTCCAAAGGGGAGGGAAAAGAGCTGGATCTGATTCTCTACAGAGACATTTTTCAGATTTTATTGAACTTCAATCAAATCTGTGCTTAAAGACTAGCGAGACATGATGTAAACAGTGAAACACACCAGGACATGGGAGCTTTAATATGTTCTTAAACAAAAAGTATGTCAGAAGTAATATAATTCAAAGAGTTTATATTAATGAGGAAGTTGATTAATTAATGAACCATCAGAAGTTTATCGAGAAGGTGGGAACAAATGAATAAACACAGGACCTTTAAAAAAGCAGAGGGGGTAGCCACAGTTGATGTGCTGCTCACTGGTTATCATTATCACCTCACCTGCGCTTCTTGCTTTCTTTTTCAGACTTCTTGCGGTTATTTTGTGCTCTTTAACGCCCTGCTCGATTGGCCTGTTATATTCTAATGCAGCCCCAATGCACAGACACGTGCGTGCATCACAGAGAGAGAGAGAGAGAGAGGGCAGTGGTTAAGACTCAGAGGAATTAACTTTTTCTTTCAGCTGCTTTTCTGAAGCACTGGCAAACACAGAGGTCTATTTTACAGATGGATATTTTTTAAATGAAATCATCATTTTGAGCGCTGACCCTGTGATAGTCATGGTGCTGCCAAGCTGCCCTTGGTGTCCCTCCTCTTTATCCATTGTAACATAGGGCAGGATTTCAGTTTTCAGTTTTCATAAGAAGCCCTCCTTCACCCTCCCCTCTAACTGTTATTTTACAACTGGACTGAAGACAGACCAAATGATTCATTTAAAGCCACATTCTTCCAACTTTGAGTCAGTGTATCAAGCAAAGCAACAACGCTGTGACTTGGGGTTCAAATTCTGGAAATTTTCAAATACAGTTGGGAAAATAGATTTTGGCACAATCTTCACAAAAACAACCAGATTTCATGTAAGTGTATTTAAGAATTTCTCTGTTATTCCTCAATCACATGCACAGATGATTTCTAGACCCCTGGACTATTGAGGACACATTTTTGAGCTCAGAGCACAAGACTGTGAAGACACACATTTGAGCCTGTGGAAATGAAGTGAAGTTGAAATTGACTGTTCAATGAAATAAATAACACTTGATTAAGTTCCACTTACAAATAAATCTGTTAATATGTGTTTTTTAATTGTATTAGTTTTCATGGATGTCTGCCTATGACAAACTAAAATGTTTATATTGATGTTTGGATATATCATACAATTCACTTGAATTAACCCTAATATCCAGGTTCAATCCCATAATTCCCATGGAAAGTTTCCAATATGGAATATCTTCAAAATTCCATAGTTTAACTTCCCATGGAAAGTTTCCCGAAATTTTGAGCTCTTTAGCAACCCCAGCTGTGAATTACTGTAGGACGTAATGATCTCAGATGAGTTTATGTCTTTTTAGGGATACACAATATTAGATTTTTGTCCACATCCTATATGCCGATATTTCTGAACTCATTATCACCAATAACATCATTTTTTTGTCAAGACAAGAAAGTTTTTACTTTACGAAAATTGACTTGTAGCTTTTAATGTTACTGTGATAAAGTTCCACTTACAAATAAATCTGTTGAAATTTGATGTGTTTTTTTAATTGCAATAGTTTTAATGGATGTCTGCCTATGACAAATTAAAATGTTTATATTGATGTTTGGATATATCATACAATTCACTTGAATTAACCCTAATATCCAGGTTCATTCCCATAATTCCCACGGAAAAGGAAAACTTTTAGGAGTTCACGATAGTGGATTTTTGACAAAATCCAATATGCCGATATCGCTGAACTTGTTCTATTTGTGTGAGGAACTGATGCAAAACAAGTAAAAACAACACTCAACTCTTGAAAAACAAATGACATTCCTGATTTCTAAATGCAGTGAAACAAGGTGAATCATCAAGGTGCATTTGTGTATTTTGCCGATATTACTGCTGATATGTATGGCCAATATATATGTTGCAGTAACAAGCAAAACTTTAAATATCTTCTGACACCAATATCATACTGATAATATTGTCCATTCCTACGTTTTTATTTTTGGTATATCAATAAGTAAACCCAGTGACCCTTATTCATGTAGAAAATGATGGAGTACTGAACTTTAAATTAATTTGCTACATTAATTCACAATAAAATTAAGTACTACAGCACTCTCACTACCTTTATACACATGCAGAGGGGTCAATAATGGCTCCACATACTGCTCACATAAACACAGACAATGGAGGAGAGAGGTTTCCAGAAGTTTCCGTCACAGCCATGAAGAAAGCAGCATGCTTCATCATCATCATCATCATCATCATCAATAACAACAGAAGAGCTCCAAACCACTGAGGGCCACGATAAACCACAGACATGTATGAAGACACAGAGCCTTTCTATGAAGACAGCCTCTCAAACAATTCACTATAGGTCCATCAGCACAGCAGAAGTAAAAAAGCAGACAAAAACTCGACATGGCCCAAAAATTAGGAGTGATCTTACTCACCAAAGCCCGGGGTCTGGCATGAAGGCTTGTGGAAAACAAGTAGAAATCCTAAATCCAGTGTAATCCATGTGGGAATTCAAAGCAGCAGGTTTGTCCTTCACTTGTCTGTATGCTGCTCACTGGTCCTCAGACATGCTCCGATATTTTAGCTGGGACAAAGGAAATCCTCCAAAAGCCAAGTAAGAGATAATGCCCGACGAGGTGTCCATTACCAGAAATTAATGGACGACGTGGAGGCGTGAACCGGCCTCCGCTTCGCGTCGGACAGTTATTAATAGCCTACGTTAATGTTGTTTTTTTACCATTAAAATCGTAACTTTTCACAAGAAGCGGCTGAATGAACTATTTAATCTCTCGTTGTGATGCGTTGCCAAGGTAACCGGCTCTGGCCACAGAACCTGCAGCTCGGTCGGCCGCAGGTGTTAGCTATTAGGCCTAATCAGTGGAGGGCAGTGAGAGGACTGCTTAACGTTATGTTACGTCATACAAAGCGTCATTTCAGAGGGCGAGTACACCTCTTACTCTCACATCTCACTGGTTAATGATTGGGGGGGATTGAAATACTTGATCGAAAACGTACGAATAAACTTGTTAGGAATACACTTCAAAGCTATGATCTCCCCAAAGGAAAATTCTTCTGGAATTCACAATTAGGCAATGAAAATTGTTTAAAATACCACACAACATTTATCCTTGTAATAACACAATATCCAGGTTCACTGACTTGAATGATAAATGCACCTTTTGTTGGATTGAATCAGAGACAATTACACATTTGTTTTGTATGCCCTGTGTCATCTAAGTTTTTGAGGGATTTTTTCAAATATTTCTGGTAGAATTTACTTTGCACACAAATACTTTGGAACTAACACATAATAAGAAAAGTGACTGTACACTGCAATATCTTGGTGACTTATCAATAGACCTTGGACAAGTTTATTGTGCCTTATGCCCTTTTATATCTCTAACTTTGGTTTTTTTTGTTTTTACTTCCAAGACTTAATATATCCTACATCATATTGATGTTTATGTGTTCTGTTATGTGGCAATTGTCTGCATTTATGCTTGTTTAATTTTGTATAGCAAAATCTCAAATAAAGATTTTGATGTGAATTAAATAAAAAGCATCTCGCTGGCTCCTTCGACTGCAAGCCCACTTAAAGCCTATGGATTTTTTCACAGTGTTTTGGATCATTGCTCATAATAAGCTCTGCAGCAAGTGAAAAATTACGAAACATTTATGTTCTGCTCTTTGTGATAATCTTAACAAACGAAACTACTTTTAAAGCTTGAACATAACCAGTGAGAGTGAAAAGCTATCAGTAAGCTATTATGGAACTACAACATGGTGGTTCAACTACAATTTGGAAAAAATAAAAATATTTAACTGATGATTTGTTTGTTAGATCAAGGTACTCAAATTATTGGCCCATCTAATGACAGTCAATCAAACAACTGGCCCTTGCACAAATGCAGTTGATGACCCCTGGCCTATATTACAGTAAGGTCACTGTTTACCAGTTCCTCCCTGCAGATGCTCCATGGATCATCTCTACCTTTACTTGCCTGTAGCAAAGCCTGGAAACGCTGAGCTCTGACTAGTGAAGCCTCCTGGCAACATTCTCATTACTGAGTGCAGTGTCTACTCTGAATGCAACTGAAGAAGTGAAATCTCCTGCAGCTTGACACAGCACTGTATCAAACCTTTATGTTGGACTTGCTGATATACCAGTTCTCCTCAAACTCTGCAAGATCCAGTTTCATCTAGAAGCACAGCAGGAGCCAATTAAATGAATGTGAACGCAGGTCAAGTCGTGTAATATTTACATGACAGAAGACAGTGTAAAGCATAATTATGAAACAGACAGTGATGAGCTCACCATGACTAATGAAAGTCTTTTCTTAGCTGATGTGCAGAAACTGAAATAACATGTGAAGGGGGAGGGGATCTATGCTTGTATTGTGTAATAAACATGAAGCAAACCCTATGCTCTGACTACCAGACATTATTTATTAATTCTCAGGCACAGTGAGGCAATCATAGACTCAGAATCACATTAGTCATTTCTGTTAGGTGCAGACTCTGACCCACAGCTCATGAATAAGAGTGAGTGAAACTTTGCTGGAATGTTAATGAGATTCATAGAAATGACAAATGTGCAAAGGGGCAAGTGTTAGATTTGTGTACAGCTTTGAGTTTTCATGGTCGACCACACACGTCACTCTTTTCTATCATGGAGTCACAGAAAGACACCGGCTGAAGCTCAGTTCACTGCTTTAGGAGGAAGAGGTCATGCTGGATTTTTGATCATTTTGTTTTCTGGTGACAAGCTATTGAAAAACATTGTTTACTATTTCATACTATAGAATAGAACAGAATAGAATAGAATAGAATAGAATCTTTATTGTCATTGCACAAGCACAATGAAATCAAAAGCAATCCTTGGTGTGTTAAAAAATATATACAGTGCTCAGCCTAAATGAGTACACCCCTTCAGATTTGTCAGAAAACCTGTAGTTTCCTTTCAAAATCAACATTTTCTATGGCATACTGTATCACAAAATACTCCCCCAAATGTGGGCCATCGATTGCAAACAAGATTTTTTTAAGTTGCACACAAAAAAGTATTTTTCTCAATTTAAGATCAGGATGCAAAAATGAGTACACCCCAATCAAAGGGGTGGGAGCAAAGCTAAGTTTTAGTTATCATATTATTTTCATCTTATGGTTAAAAAAAAAAAAAGTTATGTTAAACTCAGCTTTGTCAAAACTTTGAGAATTGTTCTTTAGTTCATTTAGATTTTGATTAGTACTTTACTTTTAATAGGGGGTGTATTCATTTATGCTGGGCTCTGTAGTTATGAGAATCAAGAGAAATAAATAATAAATGAATACTGGACTAAAATACATTCACACTTCCCATGCATACCGACACACACACACACACACACACACACACACATACACATACACATACACAGACATCCATCCTGTAGATATTGCACATTTCCCCACTTAGCAGCTAGCAGTATTCAGGGCAGCAATGGCTCTGGGATAAAAACTGTTCCTCAGTCTACTGGTCCTTGTTTTATGAGTTCTGTTTCTCCTGCCTGATGGTAGAAGTTCAAACAGAGGGTGGCCAGGATGAGATGGGTCCCTGAGTGTATTTCTGGCTTTTGTTCTGTACAGTTCTTCCAGTGAGGGAAGAGGGCAGCCGATGATCTTCTGAGCGGTGTTGGTGACTCTCTGCTGGCAAACTTAGACCTTTTTTTTTTTTTTAATTTCTTTTAGAGATCATTACAGGTAGAAGCTAACCTTGGACAGCAAGAAGTCATTTTAACTACAAACACAGTCAGGGCAAAGCTTTATTGTTCTGCCGAAAAATATATGATCTTAGCTCAATTTTCTCTCCCCATTCAGCTCTTTTTATTAGCACACAAAAGAAACTAACCTCTTGATGATGTGGCAAAATGTAGCAGGGATTCTTTTCACCAGCAGGTATAGCTCAAGCTCATAAAATGTACAATTTGTGTCTGAATGACAAGGACAACACATAAGTATTCCATGCCAATGGCTTTACAATATGTTCCTACACATATATATTCCTGCTGCACTCTGCATTGTGCACGTATGAGCACTTTGCAATATGCAGCGCAGTTAGCTTCAGCCATTTTATGAATAATAAATTGTAATTAGAGCTCTAATTGTAGCCTGAAATGTTCACAGGATTTGGCTTACCAGGTCCCATAGTGCATTTGGTGAAGATGAGAATGGAAAAACAAATGTTACATAAAACAGGAGGTGGGATAGGGAAGAGTCCAAATGATATGCTGAAGCTATAAAAATTCTCTGCCAATAACGACACAGGGACAGACCAAGCAGAGAGTTTGGATACAGAGCTGTGCTGAAGTAAATAATACAGCAATATAACAGTTTGTTAAAAATATAAACATGAAGCTTTAATTTGCCAGACTGCCTCCAGGGTGTGAAGTGTAGAGTGAGGTGTGAAACAAACTTGTTCATTCATTAACAACGTCCAAACTTTTAATGCTTACAAAGTTCAGTGTTGCAGGTTGTGCAGGAGAACATTACATTTCCAAAACTCAGATAATTGGAACCTGTTTCACCAGATGGACCATTGAATATATTTCACGAGTCCACCCGGGAAAGAGCCCATAGAAAGTGTTTGGGAATGGGCAGAACCTTTCAGGAGCAAATCTGGCAGGTGATTGGACGATTGTTCAATCAATCGCATTCATTATGGGACAATCAGATAATTTAGTATGTGGGGGCTACAGCAACAGAACCTGAGCCACGTCATAAAACAAACTCAAAGCAAGACATGTCAGAAGTGGAGCAAAAATATTGTTACTATAGAGAAGTTTGTGCTGTTATTTGTTTTTTATTTAATAAAGAAATGTGGTCCAGATCTGATAAATCTGCTACTGAAGCTGTTAGCATCTATGCTAACCTCTATACGAGCAGTCACCTCCTGCTTTCGTCTGGCTCGTAGCTCCCACCTCTTCCTGCTCTAAAGGGCTGCTGATGGGGGCGTCCCACTTCGGGCCGCTCAAAATTGAGGTAGATTGGAGCTTGGCAAGATGGCACTGAGGGGCTGTCCACACGGAGATGAATTCAGCGTATCCACACAAGTTTAAAATTGTATAGGTGTTTTGTCCACATGGATGCGATGTTTTGGGTGCCTGAAAATGCAAACAATGGCACAACACAGTGTTGCAGTACAGGCCACCGAACTTGTTTTGACTTTTAAAGCAAAATCTTCTGCTCCTCTACGACTACTATGAGTAACAAGAGGACATGGAGAACAGCTGACGCCAGTGTTTGTCCACATTTATCATAATGTATGTACATGCTCAATGTCTTCTTCACTGGTTTTGGTGTATGTCTGGGGCAGCGTTACAGTGCCACTCACAGGCCTGGAATATGTACTACAGCGTTTTCAGTGTTTTCGTATGGACGGACACATTTCTCGAGACAATGCTGTGTTTACAGATAATATTTTCAGTACGAAAATGTTTTGTGGACAGAGCCTTAATCAGGCGTGTCCGTCTGCAGTGTAAGGTGAAAATAATTGGAAACCTATTGAAAAGTGATAAAATACTTGTCATGGATTTCCCCTCATGCAGCCAAGAATCAGTCTTGCAAGAATACCTCACCATAAATGATGAAAAATATACTAACACTGTCTGTTAAGTGTGGAAATTTTCTATTATATTTTTTTTTCTCCATTTACAGTATGGATAACAAGAGCTAGTATCCAATGATTCGGATTTCCTCATAAATAACCGTGTGACTGCAAAATAGAAATTTCATTGGATTAAAAGAAAATTGCATTTTGGTGAGGAATGATTGGTGCACTCCACTGCATACAGTGGTCTTCAACAGCCAGTTCCTGCTCAGTCATAAGTTGTCCATGTAAGAAACGTGCAACGTAGGCATTTGGCATAGTGATGTGTAGATAAACAAGGTAACATTAAGTCTTTCTCCCATTGTTTCCAGTGTTTTGAGTTCTGTCCACCTGTGAAAACACTGGTAGTTGTGCGCTGTACCAAGCTGAAGTGGACTGCTTGGTGGAAAAACAGCACATTTACCACAGGGTAGACTGATTATCCAATCAGAGTAGACCGGGCTCACATTGGGAAGGGGGCATTGAAGTAAAATAGATTCAACAGAGTGTCTCAAACAGGGATTTTCGGCATGTAAACTCATATAAGATACAATTCTGGGTCATAAGATCCTGAATAGTGCCAGGATCCAGACCAAACTAATCACATACATGGAGGTTGTTATCCTGTATGAACACAACAAGTGTTGGGAACATCACTTAATATTTTGATTTTATATGAATTACTGAATGTCATCAATAGGATTTTCCATTAAAAAGTTCAATGTTTTGTTGTGACGTCAATCTGGATCAGATCCAGAAGAAATTACCCTTGATGATAGAGACATGGACCCCATATTATCTTGTAAACTTGGAAGCAAATCCATTAAGTAATGGCAGAGATGTGATTTTTTTTTAAATTCGGCCCAATGTTAACTTTTCGGAATTTTGTAAAATTTGGGAATTCTTTGCAGCCAGACAAAAATCAAAATCACCACTAAAATCGAATCATTTCTAAGTTTGGCCATTACTAAAATCTTCAGCAAAATTTTCAGCAAAATATGTCCTGTAGTTGTTGTTTAATCTTGCTAACAAACAAGCAGAGAAACAAACAAACATACACAGGCAAAAACATAACCTCCTAGGCAGAGGTAATCAGGCAGGATTGTTGAATGTTAGCGACTGTGAGCAGTCATCGTACTTGTAAACATGAATCCTAGTTCAGACAAAGTACACGCTATTTAATATTAAGAGGTTCAGAGATGATGTTAAGTGATCCATGCTCTATAATCCCCTATCAGTCCACTCACTTGTCCTCTGCTTTGTACGAGAGTATAAATCCAGAGCAGCTGGCTCAGCATTAGCCTGCTGTTCTGTCCATAACACCCACATGAACGCTGCTACATCTGGCATGTGAGAGCCAATTACACCAACACAGCAGGAATGATATCAAAGATCAAAACAGCCATGAATTTCTAAATTGACATCGAGAGACATGTGATCTGAAGCAATTACAAATTCTTAACAAGCCTCTGTGATTAGAAAGAAGAGGCACTGTGAAGTAGATTGCACCTTTGCATGTCAAGTGGATCTGTATGTCAGTAAATTCAGACCTTCCTGATTGAACAATGTGGGAGAATTTGTAGTTCTTGCTGTTAAAAGAATCCTAAAGGTTATCAGGAAACAGTCATAATAGAAGTGTTTTCTGCATGTGTGTGTGTGGATGGAGCACAGAAGAGGAGACAAGCCACTGCTATCTGTTTGACATTTCTGTCAGTGATGGTATTTGAACTGCTGTGTGGCTCTGACAAATGCCAGGGCTGTCACTGGCTCGATTTTAATTACACCTGACTGAGTCTTTCAGGGGCTCTGGGATGGGCTTAATTAGCTTGCAAGCTTTGGACTAGCCTTAGCGTGGGATGGTACAACTCAGATTCTTGTTCTGTGGCTTTTCGGTGGCATTTTAATGGTCCCTGACTTTATAGACTTGACGCACTCACAAATGAGGGGATTGTAAGGGCTCAGGAGATGGCAGGAGTCTTCTTTTAATACCAACTCGAATGTTAACATTTTGGTGCCTGTGTAAATGGAGGTGACCTAAGTGTTTCAAACTATAATGGAAACTAAAAAGCAATAGGAGAGCGAAAACCTCCGCCTAGGTACGAGAGCGAGTCAATAAGTAACCAGCCTAACTTATTTCTGGTTGAGATCCACCTCTTCTTTTTCGATGTAATTGCCCTCTAGTGTGATGCACTTAGACCAACGGTGTTCAAATGCCATCAGCCCAGAACTGGAAAAGTCAGAGTCCTTTCCATTGACCCACTCCTCAACTGCCGTCACGACTTCTTTGTCAGACCGGAAATGACGTCCACAGATATCCTTTTTCAAGTTTGGGAATAGGAAGAAGTCGCTAGGAGCTAGGTCAGGCAAATAGGCAGGATGTGGTATTGATTCATACCCGTTTCGCTCTACAGCATCCATTGCAACTTTGCAAGTGTGGACTCTCATGTTGTCCTGTTGCAGCAAAACACCTTTAGAGAGTTTACCTCTGCATTTTTCACGGATGGCGGTTCTCAGCTGGTCTAGCAAGTTTGCATATTACACTCCAGTAATTGTACTTCTCTTGGGTAAAAAGTCCAACATAATAACGCCTTTTGCGTCCCAAAATACTGTGTCCATCACCTTGCCAGCAAATGGTTGCGTCTTGAACTTCTTTGGCCTCGGGGACCCCGGCCCCACCCAATGACGACTCTGAGCTTTATTCTCTGGCTCATAATAATGAACCCAGGTCTCATCTACAGTCACCAGACGCAAAAGAATATCATCTGTTGACCTAAAACGCTTCAACAAGGCGCTGCATACTGATGCTCTGGTTGCCATTTGCTCATCGCTGAGTGATTTGGGAACCCAACGGGCTGTTAGCTTGTGCATACCTAAACGATCATGTAAGATTGTTGAAACGCTACCATGTGAAATGCCTAATGCCTGAGTTATTTCTTCCACCTGAATTCCCTATCAGAGTATACCAGATCCTTGAACTTTGTTACACATTTCTTCATTGGTGGCATCCAGTGGGCGTCCAGACCTGGCTTCATCTTCTAAAGAATTTCCATCGTGTTTGAATTCCCCTACCCAGAATTTAACCTGAGCATAAGATGGTGCAGAACACCCATAAACATCGGCTAACTCGCCATGTATTTCCTTGCCTGTTTTACCTTTTAAATACAAGTACCGAAGTACAGCACGGTACTCAACTTTAGAGGAAAAGCATGCCTTTGCATCACTAGCCATGTTTGACATTCAATATCTTATTAAAGAATGAATCGATAAACGTGCAATTTTGTACCCAGGTATCAAACATGTATTGAAACAAGGCATGAAAATCGTGATCGTCTCGGTCAATCGGAAATGGGATAGGCTGGTTACTTATTGACTCCCCTTCGTAGCTCACATATTGCTGTTACATCCATAGGCAATAGCTACGCTCTGAATTTGTTTCACTCAATTATACATTCGACTAAACATAGGTTCCTGGCTCATTTTTATGTAAAACTCAATTACATGAAATAACTGCACCTGTCAACAGCAGTGACCTTAATGGTAGACTCAGCTTGTTCTATTTAAAAGTGCAGCCCTGCTGAGAGCCCGTTCAGCCACTTCACTGACTATTTTCAATGTTCTTGATAAAACCTCACTTTATAAATACTGAAATGTCCCTTTAAGCCTTTCAAATTTCAGGTATTGCATTTCAATGAACAAGTAAATCAAGACATGTCCTGTGGATTACATGAAACACTCTTTTCAGAGGGAAAAGTGTCTAATATCAGGAAAAACTTAAATCTGCTCTATATTTCAACGTTTTCGTTAAATGGAACAAGTTTTCAGTTTAATGGAAACACAAAAGAACAGAGGTGTCTCGAGGCGACGGTGTATCTGTGACTTTTCCAATTTCAGCATAAGCACACTGACAAGTTAAGATAATGCACAGACCAAAGTGTCCCACTCTCTGCTCTGCACGTGACAAGGCCATAGCAATGATGAAGTGGTTGGTACATTTTAATGAACTCGGAGCCATCCAAGTAGAAGGTGATTTTAATTAAAATCTTCCTCTGTTTAATCATTTAACATACCCACAGTAGAGGGAGAAGTAAAACACTTGAGGAGATTTCTGGGGAAAGCACTAATTCATGGACTTTAGCACTGTTTAACTGACTGGACTATGTCTGTCTTACCAAAGTGGGTCTTCCTAAAGTTTTGGTTGCAGATCTTTTTTCCAATATTATCACACAAGATCATTTTCACTGACTATTTCTCAAGTAAAACAAGACCGAAACAAACTAGAGAGCGCAAACCTCCACCAAAGTAGCTCACATATTGCTGTTACATCTATAAGCAATAGTTCCACAATAAAGTTACCATCATAATATGATTCCTTGACCCTGAAAACCCACAGCTAGCACATGGAATCTTTTTGATTGCATTATTAATTAGACAGTTATTGAGCAAACGCCATTGTTCTCTAATGGCAGCTATCTGGATCACCACCAAAATCAGCAAAAATCCTTCCAGTAGCTTTGGCGTAACCTTGCTAACAAACAGACAAACAGGCTAACAAACAAACAAACACACGCCATCAAAAACATAACCTTCTAGGGACCACAAACTGCAGCCCGATCGAAGAAACTGGAACTCACCATGCAAAGGATATGAGCAGTCTTTAAGGACTGAGCTGGCTTTACGCTGCACCCGTTAGGAATAGAGGGCTGTTTTGTAGTTCTTTTGTTAGCGTATTATCAGTGAGGATCCAAAACACGGTGAAGGCTTTTAGTGGGCCTGCAGTTGAGGGAAGCAGTGCAGCGCTTTTGTTTTGTTAAATAAGAACAAAACCTTCTAGTTTCAATAATCTACAATCCACAATAAAAGTCTGTGTTGTGTAATTCCTCAAAGCAGACTGACTTAAAGGCAAAGAGAACACCTGCAGAGACTCTGATGTCTTATTTTGAAATGTATTATGAAACAAACACTCAATCTATCAGGGCAGAGTCACACACTCAGCATAGAGAGGGCAGCATTAATTCTGCCCAGACTACCTCAGGCACTCCAGTCATACTCCCATGTAAGCTATAGATAGGAACGTCTTGTCCTATATTGTGGAGTTCACCATTTGTCTTACCCTATGCTCCATTAAGGACAACCCCACCTGCTGACTGAGGACTTGACAGGCATGCATCACGGCCTTGCTTTTGGTTGTTTTTGAGAAGATGTTTAACAGAACTTTGATGATGTGCAGTGAAAACAACACTTCCAATGTCCAGACACACATTTGACTTCGTCTTACTCTCCTTAAACTTCTTCCACAACTGTGGTTGTTTTCATCCATCCTGTCAAGTCTTTCTATTTGTGCCGCTCGCACAGGATGATGTTACAACCTCCCCAGTGAATTACCCAGCATCCTTTTTGTCTCCCAGCTGAAATTGAACAGAGCGTGACGTCACCAGCAAATGGTCAATAAACTAATTTTTGAAAACCCTCTTCTCTCATGTCAGCTCCTTCTGACACAGCCTGGAAATTTGCATCAGATATTGTTTTTTCATAAAGACAAATAAAAAAATACAATTTCTGGTGTAGTGATTTACCAAAAAACAATAATTTATTATCATTTCTTTCACCATTATCACACATTGCACCTGGCTACAAATGTGCCCAACTATGCGTTACCCAAAATTAGACCATGGACATTTACTAAAAAAAAAAGAAAAAGGAAAATAAAAAATACAGGGATCAGTTAAAAAAAATTCAAATTTACAATATTTCTCTTAAAAATGAGGCATTTTGGAATGAGATTACTTTACATGAAGCTGGATTATAAACTGACTTTATGGATGGCAACCTTTGATTTCAGCAGTTTAGGTTCGATGATCCTGTATACTTTGTTCTGCTGAGTCCTGCTCAGTGGCAAACACAGTTTTAATGTGACAATCATAATTCAGCAACCACTGTACAAAGTTTTCCTGATACTGAAAGTAAGTTATGCATGAATAAGGCTTAGCAGTACCTCTGTCTTGAACAGATATGTGCAGAAACACTTTGTGCCTGAAACCAGCTGCAACAGAAACATGTCATTGATTTAGTTTTTGTTGTTAAGGCTGTGCTGAGAGTGTATGAAGAGTAGAAATCATGTAAAAATACAGGTATGAAAAAACTATGAGAAGGTCCATTTGTTGTTGAAAATGTAGGAAAAAAATAGATTTTAAGTAAAAATAAAACTGAATACAAAAATGTCTTTACCCAAAACCGTGTACAAAAAAAGCTGCAACACTGACAGAGAGGTGTATCACTCTGGATACGGGGTATATTTACCAAAATATCTATAAACAGTCTCTGAAGAATTGCAAAGTCAATTGTTTATGTGTATAGAAACTTATTTCTCTGTTGAGTTGTCAGTGTGGCAGCTTCTGAAGTATTGTTTTAAAGTTTGTGTCATAGCTTTGTACCTTGTAAGAAAACCAGAGAAGGCAAATTACAGAAACAAAATGAGGAGTTCACAAAAACATGAGGTATTGAACTTCTGAAAGATGTTATTTTAAAACTGCTCAGGTGATTTGTATGCTGGAAATGAGACCTGAAATCAAAAATGTACAACGTTTTGCAATCCATTATCATATTAATGATTTCACCCCATTTCTGAACATCATGTAAATCATGTTTTGGATTTACCAAAATATCTGGTGTAGAAGATGCACTTCTAATTCCTTTTTTAGTGATGATAAAATCAAAAGATAAACAGAAGAACTCTGGTCCACTTGGAAGCAAAAGGAGAACCCCTGTTTTCTGGCAGACCAGAGTTCAGTTCTCTGGTCCACTTTGAAGAGCTTTCACACCACCCAAAACCACCTATACTTTCCAAAAAAAGCAAACCAGAGTTCAGTCGTTCCGGACAAAACATATTAAGAGTAAAACAGACAACAGACCCCACAGACTGAGCCCTAAGCTACCTCAGTATAGCTCTGAGGATTTAATCTCCACACAGCAGAAGCAGATCGTCCTGGAAGAGCGAAATGGCTGCACAAAAACTTTATGTTTTGGACCTAACTGAACAATATAAATCACCATGCAGGATCTGCAGCTTGGGCACCAGTGTGACTCATATACCAGATTTTTATGGTATTTCAAGTTAGAGTGAACACCTCATACACTAATTCCTCAAGTTTTTCAGTTGGAGAATATCATTTATTTGTCCTGCTATATTTAGAATAGGTTTCTTTAAAGCAACAATTGGTAACCTTTCAAACTTCAATTGTGGTTTCATGGTTAATTTAACAGCACAAAACTTTAAACTGAAATGAAGGCCTCTTTCATTTTATCTTGTCCATGGCCGTCCTCTTCCTTCTATCTCCTGAGCCCCTGTATTGGACTTTCAGAGTGAAGTCAGTTGGCTCCTGCTAAGCTGAAGGCTGGTGTGTGAGCTTGTGCTGTAAGGCTACAGATTACTCTGTGGAGATGGGATGAACATCACCAAACACCCCCAAACTGCTTTTAGAAATAAAAAGTTACATATTGTTGCTTCAACAGGGGCTGAGATTAGTGCATGATTAAAGCCTTATTTTGGAGACATACTTAGAAACTCCACCAATTAGATAATGCCACTGTCCTTTGCCATTGTTAATTTATTCTTTTGTAATTCAACACAGCAGGTTGTAAAACATTTCATCTCCCTCTCATCATCAAGGAGAACATATCCATTTCCAGCTTTAAAAAACAAGTTTACCAGTAAATAAAGAAACATTAAGAAAACAAGTGAAAGGCAGGAGATGAACTGGTTCATTGAGAATTGTGTGTTCATAACCAAGAAGACAAATATTTAACCATTCTTAGGATGTTCATACAACTATTTGAGTTATATGGTTGTAACATAAATATGAAAATAGAATTGAAAAGATAAACATGTTTTGAGTGAAGTAATAAAATAATTATATCATAATTTCATAGAAAATGCTTTTTCCCACAGAGTGATTTGAAAAACGATGTTAAAAATCATGAAGAAAATGCTGTGAGACCACTGATAAAGTCTTTACAAAATGCTTTTTGGGTTACAAAGAGTGAAAAATATTCTGAACGTCCTCATAAAAATGCCACATTGAACGAGGCAAGTATCACGTACCACATGGGGTAGAATGTGTGAGTTATCTTTCTTTATACAGTTGTGACTGAGAGGAAGGCGTTGTGCACCTTGGCTCCCTCGGGAGCCTTAGTCCCATGAGTCATCAGTTCCTGGATTGTCATCCAGTTATCCAGGATCTTCTTGTTGCGTTTCTTCATCATCTTCTTGTGGCTGAGTTCTATGATGCTGACCTCCTTGCGTCCTTCGCTGCTGCTCTGAGGATTCTCCTTCAAGCTTTCCAGGCGGCTGCGCTGCATAAACTCTCGTCTTTTCCTCTGTTCTTTCGCTCTGACCAGATGCTGCTTCCTCTCCTCTTTGCTCCAGTACCTGCCCATCTTCATTTCACTCATTGCATCATCGTCCGTGGTCATCCCCCCGCTGCGCTCCTCTTTAATCTTAAGGGCTCGCTCCCTCAGGATCTTATCTCTTACAGGCCTCTTGGTGATGTAGCGAGTGCCGTCGCTGCGGATTTTGACCTTCCACTCCATCTTGGGCTCATTAATGGGCCTCTGAGGCTCTTTGCAGACACTAAGCAGACTGAGCTGACTCTGGGCGTACTCCACGGCCGAGCGCTGCTGGATCAGCTGCATGTAGCTCTGATAGTGGCGGGCGTGAGCCGGGATGTTGGCCTGCCTTTGCTGGGAGCTGTGTGATGGAGAGAAGTATGGAATCTGGGAGGAACAGGGCTTTAAAACTCCCTTGCTCTCTTCCTCAGCCTGAGATGCGTGCTTCGAAGATTTGCCATGGTCAGGACTGCTGCTTTTGCCAGGGACAGGAGCACGGTATGCTGGGATTGGGCTTAGGCTGAGGGAGGAGCCCGTGGCAAGGCCGCTGCAGAGGTTCCTCTGGTTCGTGAGACTCACCATCCTCTGGAGTGAGTGTTCTGGGGAGCGGTCCATTGCCAATGGGGTGCTACGTGAACTCTCGGCTGTGTTGTAGGCACTGGAGCTGTCCTTGTCAGATTTCTCCAGCCTCTCGTTAATATCTGCCAGCTTCCCCTTAGTGAGGTCACTTTGATTGAGGCTTTGGTTTTTGTTTGAGGGTGCAGAGCGGCCCGTGGACGGAGACTGCTGCCCCTTTCGGAGGTTATGGGCCTGCATGATGTTCTGACATTCAAGTTCAATACTGCGTAGCTCTTCGTTGAGCATCCGTAACTCGTGCTGCACGTCGCCCTGCTCCCCCATGCTGCACTCAATAGTGCTGCGGCGGCTGTAGAACAGGTCGTATTCGCCACTGTTACGTATCTGACACTTCAGCTCCAAGAGCTGCTGGAAACGATCGCCTTCCATCTCATCATCATCCTCGTCCTCCTTGTCATCCAGTCTGGTGGTGCCTGCGGTACGGTGCGTGTCCCGATTGTCTCTCAGGCACTGGGACAGACGTCTCTGGATGTGTGCCAGGACATTATGCTCGGAGCTCTCCCTTCTGTCCATTATTCTCTGTACATTATCCTTAAGGGGCAGCGTGGAGCAGGTGGGCTCCTCATCTTCTGCTCTCTGTGTGAGGAAGACAAACAACACAAGATTGAAATTCTCACGAAAGGAACACTAGCCAAACTATTACACTACTTTTTGAACTGTTGTCCACCAAAGAAAAACTCAGTCCAGTTCTTTGGTCTTTGGAAACTAGAAAACATCCACTTTCTGTTTTCCATAGACAAAAGAATTGGTCTTTAACTAGCAGTTCTGCAGAAATCCAGCAATTGAAAGCAAATTTTAGCACCTTTTAGAACCAGAATTTGAAAGCAACAATCACACTCATGCAGACGACAGGATCTATATATCACAAATATTCAGGGTTCTCACTTTCAAGGAATAATTTTCCAGGAGTTTTCCAGGACATCCACATGGGTGTTGGCAACAACTTTAATCAGAAAGTAGCCAACTAAAAACTGCATGAAAAGTTGCTAATCTATTCTCTGGGGCTTCTTAGGGGAAAAATAAGTCCTGAGGGTCTGAACAGTTTGGAAATCAAGGGACAAAGTCATATGGAAACACTGGGTAGCGGGACTGCTCTGCGGCGGACATGCAAATTTGATTGGCTGGTGTGCTGTGCTGGCTAGAGGCAGAGAAACTCTGAGAGAACAGACATGTTGGCTGTGCGCAAATTATTTAATCTGTTTGTGTTCACTAACAAGGTGGAGAGAAGCAGAGGGACGATAAATAATTATCCAGGACAATTCTAGCTTTTCCACGACATTTTACTTTTTTCTCATTTTCCATATGTGTTCCATGACTGGAAAATTGGTCAATCATTTTCCAGGTTTTCCAGGTTTTCCAGGATGTGTTGGAACCCTGATATTGCCCAACCTGATGACTGTAGGGTTTTGGGACCAGGCCATGAAAATGGGGGGTTTCATCTCATCTAGTGTGTCATAGTGAATGACAAAAACAGATCTGTCTGGGACACTTCACAACTAAATGACAGAGGGTTAAGCAAGTTTGATTTCTGTCCAGCCACCCACAATTTTCTCTTCCACGTTAAAGACCAGGGATGGGAATAGAAAACCAATTCCAGTTAAGAATCGATAACGAGTGGCTCAAGGGAACATTATCATCTTTTCCCTTATCCATTCCTTCCATTTTGTTCTGCATACCTTGCAAATCAAAGACGTTATGCAGAAATGACAACAAGGAAGTTGAAAATCATGGCAGAAGTGGTCAAAACTGTGGCCTAATTTTTGACAAAAAAAAGACGCAAACTGCACAACTTTCAGTAAGAGGCAACATCAGCAACTTGCCCATCACTGAATATCAGGAGTGTCATGTTTCACCACTAAAACCATCTGCCCACGCAGGAATTTCACTAAGAATCGATAAGGGAATTGATAAAGAATTGAACTGATAAGTAGAATCGTCAATGGCACTGGTTTCAGTAAAATATTAGCAATTTCCATCCCTATTAGAGACAATCCACTTTTTTATATATCACATCTAAAAAAACAAGTTTACCAAAGTGCTGCAAAGTGACAGAAATAACACAGAATAAAATAAAAATGAAGTAAAATAAGTAAAACTAACATTAAAAAACAAATGATAAAATACAACAAAAATGTAAAAAGCAAATAAAAAGACATTAAAAATAAAATCACATCACAACAATTTTGCATAATCAAAGCCAGCTTAAGAAGATAGAAATACATAAAACAGACTTTCAGGCTGAATTTACAGCCAACGAGTAAAAGTACATTTTGAGAAGAGATTTTTACGTTGGTATGGTCGGGGACATTCTGATGTCAACATAAACTAGGGGCCACAACAGAGAAGGCTTGGTCACCTCCAGGTTTTAGCCTGGCCTCAGGGACAACAAGGAGAAGTTCCTCTGCAGACCTCAAAGATCTGAACAGAGGGTAGACTATTAAAAGATCAGTGGTGTATCAAGGTGCAAATCTATTTAAAGATCAAAAACAAAGAATAAAATCTTAAAATGAAACCTAAAATAAACACGTAGCCATTGCTCCAACCAGCTGGAGGGTGTAAGCCCTGGTTATTTTTTATTTATCCATCCACGTATCACATCAAATCTTTGCCTGTTTTGATTTTCAGCACAAGTTCGTTCACAGCTTCAGCTTGTCTAAAAAATTTTTTTTTTTTAAATTATTTGATTAAATAAGCAAATCTGAGCTGAGCTAATGAACTCACAGATACTTAGGTGGTTTCTTTTACACAGTCCTTTGTGCAGCCAAGAACAAAAACACCTCAGAACTGCAGTATTTGAAGTTCAAGAAGTGAACCCTGTTCTGTAGTCTCCTGATAGATCGCATGGGCTTTTGTGAATAACTGTTTTCTACAGCTCTGTTTCTTCAGGGATTATTTCCTCTCCATCATTTCTTTGAAGTTCTATTAATATGAGTTTTTGTTGCTTTTCTCTCAACAAAACAGAATTGTAAATGATTTCTTATGTTTGGAATTGAAATGGTTCATTGGTCCCTTTTCATGAATATTAATAATCTTTATTATATATTCATTTTTTCAAAGGGCAAAGCTGTTTTCACGGTTTTCCTCAGATAGCCAGCGGAGAGTTTGATTTCTTTCCTGCTGCCAGCTGGATCTGCTTAATATTGACTCTGACTAATGACCTGGAACAGTCAGAGCAAATGTTGGTCAGTCAGATGGTATGACTTTTATGCTACAAAAGGTGCTTCACTCTATCAGACAGGAGAAAGGTTAACTGTGATTCATTCTTTACAAAAGATCAGCAGCCCATTACACCGCGTTAGGTCTTTGTTAATGGTCTAAAGTTGACACTAAATCTAAATTCAAACTAATTAGGGTCTGATTTAGCTTTACTAAAGTTCAGTTGCACCGTGTATCAAAAACAGGTCCGACACCCACTTTGTGTTTAGAAGTCATAACCAGAGAAACTAAGGCACACTGTTTGCAAAAAAATGTAAAAAAGTGTTAGTAAATGAGCCTTTGTGGTTTCAACTCTTCATCAGGGCAGTTTTTCCTTCATTTGAACAATAAGTGAACAGAATATAAGTTAGTTTTTATACCAGGATCGTGGGCGTTCTGTGCTTGGCACGGTTTGTTTGAATGTATGAACTCATCAATCGATCCCTTTTTCGGCACAAACAACAAGCAGGGGGCTTTAGCTGTCTGTGGTCCATTTGCAGTTTGATTGCCTCCTGGTTTGGCTTAATGTTTGACTGGAGAAAAGGAAAAACTGCTGACTTCCTATTTGGATCAATATGTTCCACAGAGATTGACATAAGTATGAATTGACTCCCACTAAAAACGGACTTGGCAGAGAGGGGCTGCTGTCACGGGATGGAGATGGATCATGGAGAAGGATGTGGAAACTAACTCATAGATTAAGAATGGAAGCAAATTGCCCTGATGTGGAAACCGACTGCTCTGATGGACTGCAGCACAGTCAGACTATGTGGAAAGTGGAGGTAAGGGTGTCCTCAGTGAAGACACAGGCTAATCTAATTTGGACTATTGCTCAGAGCTTTCCACTGACGCATGGAGTAGTCAGCCAGTGGGAAAGTAGCAAGCAAAAGACACTTATAGAAACATTGAAAAATGCTGATATAGGGTCACAACAGTGATATAAAATATCAAAAACAGACAGTAAAACTTATTTATGTACCATGATTTATGCAATTACTCTCATTAGAAACTTTTTATAATAGATAGATAGATAGTTAGATAGATAGAAAGATACATAGATAGATAGATAGATAGATACTATTAATAAACAGACTCAAGGTCCACGAACAAAAAATAAAAACAAATACAAACAGAAACAAACACAACACAACAGTATGCATATAACATGAAGTTTAATACTGTAAAAATGTTCAAAAATAGATTTTACAGAAACAAAACTGTGATTTATTGCCCTTGCTACACATTATATTGTATCATCACCTCTGCATCTCAATAAATTTCATAAGATTCTTGCCAGACTCAACTATTATAGGTCAATATGTCAAAATGTATGCTTTGCATGGGCATGTATCTCAGAGATGCAGACTGTAAATGGTAAATAAATGTTCTTATGAAATGATGTAACTTTTCTGCATGGATGTATTAGAAAAGAAAAATGAATTGTTTTTTCCCAAATAGCTTCACATGTAAACCAATTTGGGGGTAACAACAAAAAATAGTCAGCTGTCTTACTGGCAGCTGCTGCCTGTGGAAATCCGACTAAAAAGATCTACACCAAACCACTTCATTTTCCAGCCACCTTTCAGGCATTTTTGTCTTTACTTGTTCATCTTTATTTTTTCAGGACACAACTAGATTTTAGTTGCAGACATCTTGTGTCAAGCAGTGGTCATGACAGAGATCTTTATTATAGCCTGATTGTACATTTCTTGGATTTTTTTTAAAGCACACAGAACAAAAAACAAATATAAAATGAACAAAAATGATAACAATAATGATAAGTAAATAAAAATACAAATGCACTATCTAGCAATAACATAGAAATGCTTAGCCAGACATAGTGAAAAGAAAACAAGACAAAACCTGTGAAACCCGTGCAGTCGGTAAGTCAAGAGGCAGATCTCAAGACTTGGCAGCTTCAGTCCTTTTTATCCATCTGATGAGTAACAACAGGACTGAACACTTGGTGGAACTGATCCTCTCTCCCAGACACTCTGTAGAGCATCATCATAACTCGCCACTGCAATTAATACCTCATTCTTTAGAAGTGAACAAAGTAGTTGTTGTCCAGTGAGTCAGAGTTATCCTGCAACTTGTAATCAGAGTTGTACAGTTTTTCACATTAAGACATTTAAATACTATCAGGCAACCTTCCCAAAAGGTCAAATGTACTCCAAACATCTTAAGAATAGAAACAATCTTATCCCACATCTGACAAGTTTTGTTACAGTGATACAACATAAGCTCTAAGGTTCCCACATCTTTCTCACATCTCCAGCACTCCTGTCTGTTTCTCCATTTCAGCCTCGCTAATTCAGAGGGGTGGATCTATTTAGAATCTTGTAGAAAATGAATCGTGACTGTATTTCACGTGAATGAAAGGACCATGACTCACCTTTTTGCCTTTATTTAACACAGGAGACAGTGGGTATACTTGGAAAGTGGTGTGATAAATTGGGGGAAGACACTTAGGAAATAAGCCACTGACTCCCAGCACTGATGTCAGAGCCCCCGTACATGAAGTGTGCTAACAAAAACCCACAAGGCTGTCCTCTTGCCGCACCACTGTCAAATTATGTGAAGAAACATAATGAGCTTGATTACACTGTTGATCTCTTAATGGGAAGAGATTTATTTAAAGATGCATTGTTTAGAGTAGGGCTGCGCAATTTATCCCAATTATCGTGATACAAGCCGTTGACAGTTTGACTTTATCCCAATAAATTAAAAACTGCTTTTTCTCATGTGGTCAAGCAAGGTTTTGCCTTCACACCCTCTGATATTGCCAGATTAAGTTAAATCTGCCTGTAAATTGCCTTTAAATTTAATTTGTCATTTTTGTTGAGAGAAAGTTTCTTGAAATTCTTTAAGGTTCAGAAAAATTATAATTCTGCAGCTATAACTGTCGTATGAAACAGGAAGAATTGCACAGGTTGGGACACAAGTTGTAGCTTGTATGCACTTTATATTGTTTGTTAAAATACTGCTATCCATATTGTTATAGCAAGATTGAAAAATGTTGTGGATGGAGTTGCTCCCCTGAAGTGCCCCTGTCCTGTAACTCATCCGTTTCGCTGGAGAATGACAATCAGATTATAGGTGAATGCAATTCCATGCCTAACCATTGGTGGCAGTAGTGCGCCAAATAGGCAGGTCCACCGTCAATAAAGCTGACAGAAGAAGCCTATCATTTAAATAAACATAAAATATGAGATAAAAAGTGCATGTTTTGAAACTAAATTGTGAAACATATATTGGAATACTATTTTATTTCCTTTGAAGATGCTCACATCCTCAGATGTGAAATAAAAACGAGTTTTAATGTCTACACTTTTTTAATCAAAATGTTTGAAAAAGGTGCGACTGGTCGTGCTTTATCGTAAAAGTGACTGCATGCCATTAGGCAAACACTGAGTCTTTCTGTGAGAAATGTGACCCCTTCACGGTCCCTTACTTAGAAAAATCCTAGATCCGCCACTGCTGTGCAGGACTGATTAACAGCAATCCATCAAGCATTAATAACCCTTAATGCCTGAAAACACAAATCATAGCCAGAAAATTATTATAGATTTATCATCTATTTTTTGTACTTCATTTGATACAATAAGTGTTTTTGGAAACTGATAATCCATTTGAGGACATTTTTATCATTTATCTGATTGTATTCAGATGTTGTTTTTAGTAATTTGTTGATCATATTGATTAGATAAGGGTTTCATAAAGGTGTGTATCAAATATGACACAAAAGGCATTAAAGTTACTCAACCAAGATTGGCCATGAGCCGTGCTTTGTTTGGAGAATTCTTGTTGAACAAATTCATGTACATTAAATCCTTAAATCAAAAGATATGTCTTTTATGAGCAGGTATTCATCTTTTACGCTACGTTCACACATAAACAGGCATTTTTTTCTGTGGTTTTGGCCTTCTGTTCACATGTAGACTGCATTTTTTTCAACCAGGCAAAAAAGGATTCTGATGCTGAAAAGCTAAAAGCTGCAGCTCTTTACACAGGGGCTTGTCGGGGAAAAGTAAAACGCTGTAAAGAATCTTGCTGGAGCATTTTGTTGAGACAACATGTTTTTTTGATTAGTTTTGACCTGTAAGTGGGTCAATCACAGGGCTTTTGATGGCTCTTCGTTCTGCTGTGTACAGGCTACTGTTCAGGCACAAAGTTTGCAGGTTCCTTCATTGGCACTCATGTGGACGGGATTATTTTTACATGGAGGTTGGAAACCTTACTTATGAAAGTGCATGGACATAGGATTAGCAAACTCTGCTCAACTTGTGCTCATGACTGTTTGAACTTACCCAGAGCTGGTGAAAACCCACAGCAGCTTTTAAAAGCTTTACTCTCATTAACAGAGCAAACACAAAGAAACACGCTGCTGGAGTTCCCTAAACCAAGAGACAAAAGCTCTGGCATTGTGTTGTTAATCCAGTTACAGCACAGCGCATGTTTTCTGACCTGCTCGTTCTCCTGATCCTCTTCTTGTAAGGCAGCCAACTCCATCTCCTCCCTCTGCTGCTCCTCCAACATTTCCATCTTCAGCTGCTCCAGGAACTCACTGTGCTCATCATCCAACCAGGCCTCCTCCAGCTACGGGTGAGTGAAGAACAGGAGGGTATGACGAGAAAAAAGGAAAGGAGAAAAAATATTATTTGTCAAGGCCTCAAGCTTGTGGCCACAGAGTCTCAAAACAAATTGTTGGGGGTTCCAAATGGATGCCCAAATCGGATTTGAAAAGAAAAAGTGTTGAAATGAGAAACTGCGAGCAATAATAGGGTTTGTTGTTGGACAGATATGCGGCACTCTATTTCTAACCCAACAAAAACCCAAGCCTCATCTTTAAAACATGCACTCTTATCTTAAAATCAAGCCAATACACTTTAATGGACATTCGACTGCCACCTCTGACCTGTCTGCTCCACACCATCCATCATCTATTTGTCTGCTTGATGTGAACCAAATGGGATCCATATCTGTAGACTTCAGATTTACTACCAGGAGACACATTTAATTACAAAGAGTCCACCACTGCCGCTGGCTCATCTGCACTGCGGCAGAGTTCTTCCGCCTATTCGCCATCGGCCTTGGGCCTGAACTCACTCCACATTAGCATGCCATTAGCTTTTATGGCTTACCGTTGGAAGTCAATTACAGTGGCGCTACATAAAAATAAAACATGATGAGGTGTCTCAGTGGTGGCTTCCACTTGGAGAGGTTGTGGTTTAGAGGGGGAGGGTTGGCTACCCAGGACTGCTAAGGTTTACTCTGTTCATATACTACAGTGCTAAAGGTTCAGGGCTTTATGTTCAGACAGCAGGATTTCTTTTTACAATTTAGCCCCACCAAGCAAAGAAAGTTGTTAGATTAAGTGTTAAAGCCTCCTGGAAAAAAAAGCCAAATCAAGGTTCATAAAGCAGGAAGCTAACATAAACACTACACACTACACAGAAATTAAAGGAAGAAGAATCCACAGTGTTTAAGTAAGGAGTCCAAAGTGCACCATTTCACCAAAATCAGCAGTAGCCTCAACCTTTGCTACAAGTCCAGATGGACCCATGCTCTCATGTTTACGCCAAAGCCTGCCATCTGAATGCTGCAGCAGATATTTAGATACACCAGACCAGGCAACGTTTTTCCAATTTACAATCATCCAATTTTAGCAATGCAGCTCGGCCTGAAAGGGCTTTGGCTTAGGACAGAAGGTTAGCTGGTTCAAGTGCAGATCGAACCATGCTTGGAAGTTGATTTCCTGACTTCCTGGGGCACTGCTGATGCTTATTGCAATTGTTAACATAGCTAAAGGAGTTGGCGTCCCTTGCCATCTGAGCCTCGGGTGTAGGGTTTGCACCCTTGCGCCCTGAAACTTCTTCACACATAAACATCTATGAATGAAGTAGGGCTGCTGGTGACGCAGACAAGTCATCAGGAAAGACGAATGATGAAGTGCCAATCAGGTATGTGCTCTCAAACATGGATTTTGGGGAGCCCTTCAACAAGGCAGTTTTGCCCAGAGTAACTCCAGTCTGGATAATTTTTTCTTTTTCAGATCATTCTCTGTTACAACCATGCCACATTCAAAGTCACTGAAATCACATTTCTTTTCTATTCTAAAGGCTGGTTTGACTGGTTATGTAAGTGAATGAGCACTTGAATGGGTCTACCTGACAAAGTGGCCAGTAAGTGAGTTTATCTTAGGTAATCTGACTATCTACCAAATGTGTTTGTGGTCCACCTGTGTCTGAAAACATAAAAACTGACAGTGTGTGCAGAGTCTTTGCTCCTTTACAGTCAAAGAAACACAAACAGAAATGAAGCATTTTATGAAAGACAGTCAAAAAACATCTATATAAACTGTATTTTGACCAAAAGCACTGAACAAATTTTCCATAAAGACTACAGATGACTCTTAAAAATGGCAGAAAAGGGTATGATATGTCCTTAAAGCTGTTTTCTGTTATCAGGGATGCTAAACACAATGAGTGTCATCAACACCTTGTTCAGCCTAACTTAATGGAGTATTATGAAGTTTGTGTTTCTGCACATTCAAAACACTACATGCATGATAATCCATCGTTCAATACTTATTGTGCTGTGATTTAAAAAAAAAATCGACAATTAGCTGTCATAACAGTTCCATTTCAGTGCAGCTCCAATCTAGTCAGCACCAGGAAGTGACTGCTCATAGAGAGATTAGCATAGATGCTAACAGCTTCCGCATTTCTTTATCGAATGAAAACAAAAACACTGAAAGCATTTCTCAACAGAAAGGAATACCTACTACATAATCTGAATGGCCCGTGATGAATGTGATTGATGGAATGATCATCCAATCACCTGACAGATTTGCTTTTGAAAGGTTCTGCCCATTCCCAAAAACTTTCATGGGCTGTTTCCCAGACGGACTAGTGAGACATCTTGAACAGTCCATCTGGTGTGTCATGTTAGAAAGGTTCTCCCCGCACATACAGTGTTAATTTTGTTGACTAATTATTTTCGTCATAGTTTTCGTTATCAAATCGTTTTTCCCACGACGAAAACTAGACAGTAACTAATAAAAACAAGTGCACATAGACAAAAACTGAAACTAAATTAACTGACATTTTCATCAACAAATGAAAATTAGACTAAAATGTCTGACAGAGACATAATCCAATCAGACTTAATTTCATCATGTAGAAACTAGGGACAAGTTAGGAATATATCCAATTGCAGCTAATTCGGTTGTGTGGAAAGGTTGGACGAGTTAAGAGGGACATCCAATCACAACTGCGATCAGAACTTCTCTTTTAATGAATTGATATATTCATGTTGAGCAGGTTCACTGTTTGCTGTCAATTCTGGTATTGTAACTGAGATGCTCTGCCAGGTAGCCTAAATAAAGGTGACTGCATTTCACACAAAAGTTAAATTTGTGTCTTTTAATTTATACCTTCAAACTTTGCTAGCATTCAATAAAGGGTTAGTTTCATTTTATCCAAGTGTAAAACATGACTTCAGAAATTCAAGGAAACAAAAAATGCCTTACACTTTACACTTTATATTTTAGTCGACTAAATTTACGGTAGATTTTGTCAACTAAAACTAGACTAAAATTAAAACAATTTAGATGACTACATTAAGAATAAACCAAAAGATATTTTAGGCAAAAGACTATAACTAAAACTAAATTAAAAAAGTGCTGTCAAAATTAACACTGCTCACATAAAATAAAGCAAGGAGGACAGCACACTTTTCTGAAGGATGTTCTCAATCACAGATAATGAACCCCCTTCTACCCCCTTTCAGAGCAAAACTCTATTTTACTGTATAACTTTATTTTATAGCCAATATAGAGGAAGGTGTAAGATTTTAGTTATATTTTAATCCTAGATGGGAACTGTCTCAGTTTGTGCAACACCTCAAAATATTGGCGAATGAAGCCCCAAATTCATTATACACAACAGCTTTTGCCTGTTTGACGGCGTGTGCCCCGTCCAAATGGGTCCATTTCTGGAGCATAGAGGAGTGCAGCACATAGAAGACAAGCAGAGCAGCTGGATCACAAGACTGTGAGGTCATGAGCTTTTTTGGGAAAAGAGGAAATAACATGCTAACAGCAGGCGACCTTGTCTGTCCTCATCATATTTGTCTAGGTATATTTATCAGGGAATAGCCCTTTGTGATGTGGCATCTCATTTTCAAGAGGGTCCTTCTTCCTATATGGCTGTAAATGTAGTGATTCTGGATAATGTACCGTACAGAAAGGACTGATTTGTTTTTTCTAACCTGAATTTCAGGTCTGGCAACCAGCAGCACGATGCTCCTGCAGTCGTCGTTGGAGAGCGCAGCCATGGCTTCCCCTCTGTCTTGTACGTCTTGGCCATTAATCTGGAGAAGACATGCAAACATGATTACTACACTTGCTTTCCAAGGGCAAGCAAGAAAGCCTGTGTTTGGTACAAATTGCAAACATTTCATTCAAGGCACCAAAACATCCTGAGGCAAAAGCTTCGTCCTCTTATGTAAAAGCCTGTAACAGAACAAAGAACAACAATAAAAGTGGCGCTGCAAAATAACACTTCTTTACCTGGGGAAATTGTAAACACTCCATGCCTCTCCCTAATACCTATGTGGACCCAGCAGTGAATATGAATGGGACAGTGGCCGTGGGCAGACGGAGCTGTTGTGGTTGCCTAAAGTATCGGGCAGCATACATACATTCAGCCGTACAATTAACTGGCCACTGACAGGGGGCGTCCATCTTTTTTCAGGCAGAGTAATGGCCCTGTCACTGGTGGATAATAGTGCCAGAGTGCTGGTCTGTCCCACACACAAACACACATGCACACTCTTAGCTTAAATCAGGCACACAACACATGGTAGACTCCAGAAGACAATTAGACTAACAGTGTCTATGCATCCACCCCCTGCATCCTGTAATGGCCTGCACAGACTATTTACTCCTCCAGACTTACATCTATTTACCCTACAATCATAAACCATCGCTCTGATTTATTATCATTTTATACATACAATATTACCATGCTTTTAATTAATTGACCGTCTTGTGACCACCATTTAAGTTCATTACTGTCTTTGAAATCAGCTATAACCACCCTGTAGACCAGTGATCATCAACTAGCGGCATGAGGGCCACATAAGCCCCCTGGCTTCTTCTCATCTGGCCCCCAGAGTAATATCAAATTCTGAAAATATAAGGGGGAAAAATCATGGTTTGAAGGGTTTCTTTTTGTTGTTTACTCGCTTAATATTTACACAAACCCAAAACAACTGCAATTCAAAACCCCGCCTTCTTCAGGAAGTAATACTTTGGCTGTTTTTCAACATATGTACTTCAGCATTCTTCTGGACTTGTGGACTCGTGGTACGTCATCAATCACAGCTGAAGTTCTGTTCCAATTCAAAGTCCTCATCGAAACAAGTTCGGTTCACGCACCCGGATGTGGACTTGGCCTGCCCCTTTTACCAAGTCTGCTAGCGAACGTAACTTGAGCCGACAGTCCCACAATGCAATTTGCATCGTTCAGCAGGAAACTCCAACATGGCTATGAGAAGTCTCACAACTGTAAGTGACCGTTGTTGCCACGTAAAATTATAAATAGGAAACTTATTAGTGATAGAGCTGTGTTTGAAACCTGAATGCTGAATACAACTCATCCTTGATAACTTCTAAATGGATGATGTGGGTGTACCGGCAAGGCAACTGGATGTGATGTGCAGGTATGTGAAAGGGGACGATCGTGGTAGGATCGTTCTACAGACTCCTGTATTCCGGAAGTCTGAACTCTTATCTAAGTCTAACTCTTATCTCTTATCAGGGACGAGCTTGCCAAGTTTGAACTTCCAGACAACGCAAGTTCGAACTTGTGAACTATGAATTGAGAAACACCTTTTGTCAAGCCCAACTCTCCTTGGTTACTGTTGCTAGGTTGGACAAAGTCTCTTGTCATCAGGCCTCCTTCCATTAAAATCAATTGAAAACCCTCCTTGTTTTGACTTTTATTTAGACGTAAATATTTTATTAACTTGTCCTCAGTGAAAAAAATAAAGGCAAAGATAAAGTGAGGGGTGTGCGAATATCTAAAAATCTCTAAAAACTTGTAATTGATTGTAATACAGGCTGGAAAGACTGATCAGGCGGGCCAGCTCTGAGCATGAAGCTGGACTCTCTGGTGACGGTGGCAGAGGAAAGAACACTAGAAAAACTGCTTGACATTTTGGACGATGCCTCTGCACACCGTCATCAGCAACCAGAGGAGCCTGTTCAGCCCAAGACTGCTCCTTCACAAAATCAGGGCAAACAGACTGAGAAACTCTTGTGTCCCTCAGGCCATCAGACTGTACAAGTCCTCACTCGAGGGGAGGAGGAGTAACAGGAAGACTGAGGACGGGAAGGAGCGGTAGCCAGGCAGTAGCCATATTCTAATTTTTTTTTATTTTATTTTTTATTATTTTATTTATTTTTTGATTTATATCTTTTTTTTTTCTTTTTTTTTTTTCCTTTTGATATCCTGTGTTCCTTTTAAGATTAGATTAGATTTGATAAAACTGTATTAATCCCTTTAGGGGAACTCCCTCAGGGAAATTAGGATTACAATAGCAGTTTGAAAAGTAGACAAATAAATAAAAAATAAAAATACCACGTGTACTGCTCTACAATGCTGCTGGAATCTTAATTCCCTGAAGGAGTTTTCCCAAGGGATTAATAAAGTTCTATCTAATCAAGTCTAATCTACTCGTTACAAATATCTGATGCTAGAAATGCGGGCTTTTGTTAGCTGGAATCCAGCAAGACAACAACAAGGTGTTTGTGTAAGAAAAAATGCTAACATTACCCGAACGGAACATATTGTAATTGCAGTCACCAGCCAATCTAGTGAGCATGTTTTTGGTCTGTGAGAGTGCCCGGGGAGAACCCATGCACACACGGGGAGAACATGTAAACTCTACACAGAAAGGCCCCTAAAATCAAACCTGTAATCTTCTTGCTGTGAGGCCCATGCACTACCCGCTGCGCCAGTGTGCCGCTAAAGGAACCAGTGCAGCTTTTAAAAACAATTAGAGGTACAGCTTCCCAAATCAGTTACTATCTGCTTAATCCAGGGGGACGCTCAACAGCCCTCAGCCCGACAATGGCCTCTCCTCACAGTCGCAGAATTCCTCTGAATTTTGGGCCTGAAGATGACGCTGGGGGGCCGACAACAGCCAAAGCCTCTGAGCTACCCCACAGGAGATGTGAGCAGCAGCACTGTGCCGTCCTCAATGAGAACTCTTAAAAAACCCCGCTGGTGCTGAGTCGGTAACTAAAAGAGCCAGGGGGGCATTTCCCCTTTAACAGTCACAGCAGGGGGTGTTCTCCCTTTCTAAAGCACTGCCATTAAAAATGAATGGGAGCTCGTGCTGTGAAACAGTGGTTCAGTGTGACAAAATAAAGGCAGGTCTAATGTTGAACAAAAGGAGATATGAGCAGGAAAAGAGTTTGTCCTTCTGTACCTGTAAGATTCGATCCCCCTCCCGGATGCGTCCGTCTCTGGCAGCTATGCTGTTTGGACTAATCTGTAAAAAAAGAGGAAACAAAAGAACACACTTTAAATCTCCGTTCAGGGGAGTAAGATCGCCTCAAACTTTCTGAAAGCACCATTTCTTTGTAGTGTTGGGAAACCAAGTAAGTTAAGGGCTCTCAGGCCCAGAGTTCTCCTCTCTGCGCTTGTGTTTATATCCTTTAGCATCGAGAGCGTTTTTGTTTATATGCTAGCGGGATGTGTGTCAGTATGAGACACGAAAAGACCTCAAGCTGTAGGTAAATACCTGTTGTCTCATAAAGCAGCAATTCTGAACATAAAGTAACAAAATTAACGTCAAGAATCAATATCATAATCCAATTTTTGTTGACAAATGATGACCAATATTATCTTTGCATTGCCAAGTTAGTTAATATGCTAAGCTAACACCAAAATAACTGCTGTCTGAACATAAGCTAACACCAAAATAAATTTGGACCAGAAAGGAAGTCAAAAGTCTCATAAACATTCAAACAGATTAGCATATTGCAAATTGGATCATTGGTTTGCTAGTTTTTCTGTTTGCTGGTTTGTTGGATTGTAAGTTTGTTAGAATGTTGGATTGTCTGTTTGCTCATTTGAGGGATTGTTGGTTTGTTAGTTTGCTGTTTTTCTGGTTTGTTAGTTCATCCGTTTGTTGTTTTTTTTTTGCTTTGTTAGTCAGTTTTTTGGTTCATTTAGTTTACTTTTCAGTTTAAAAGTTTGTTGTATTTTGGTTTGTTGTTTGTTTTTTGGTTTGTTAGTTTATCTATCTGTTCGGTTTGTTGGTTTTTTGTTTCATTAGTTTGTTTTTTATACTGTAGTATTTTTAGTTTGTGAGTTTTTCTGCTTGCTGGTTTGTTGGATTATTGGTCTGTTGTACTCTTTCTTTGTTCGTTAGTTTGTTATTTTTTTGGTTCGTTAGTTTTTTGTTCTTCTGGCTTGTTAGTTGATCTGTTTGTTTGATTATTGGTTTGATAGTTTTTTGGTTCATTGGTTTTCATAGTTTTTTATACTGCTGTTTTTTTGGTTAGTTTGTTTGTTGGATTTTCTTTTGGGTTTGTACATTTTTCTGTTTGTCGATTTGTTTGATTATTGATTTATTAGTTTGGTGTTTTATTGGTTTGTTAGTTTGTCAGTTTTTTATACTGTTGTATTTTTTTTTTTTTAGTTTGTCCATTTGTTGGTTTGTTGGTTTATTAGTTTGTTGTTTTTGTGGTATGCTAGTTTTTCTGTTTGTTAGATTATTGGTTCATTTGTTTGTCTGTTTGTCTCCTCTGCCTCTACACTGATCCTGCAGCTTGCGTCTGCGTCACATCATTTCTGGAAGACATGCACAACCATGCGTCCATGTAGATGACAGCAATTATGTCTCCAGCTTTAAGGGTGTTAGAGTGGCACCAAGTTGAGGGGCTCCCTAAAAGGAAAGTAATGTCTTGAAAACTTCCTACGCTGATCTGAGTGGCAGTTGGAAAGGTTAAGATTCAATACCCAAGAAGTGCCAATCGGTCTTATGTCAGGTGGTTGTTTTTCTGTCTGACACCGACCATTCAAGAGAGCATGAGTGGTGCCTGCTTTCACCTCTGAATTATGGTCTAAGGCTGACCAGAGCTTCAAACGTGAACAGCAGTCTTATGGAAGTTTGTGGACATAAAAATCTATTTGGAAAAAGGGATCTTGCCAGGAATTTGTTCAGTAGTGAGTGACTGATAGGTTGAAACACTGACGCAGGCTGAAGCCAGAACTCAATTTTATAAAAGATTTTTTGATTATATTAGATATCATTTCCAAGCAGGTTTTTATGGAATAAGCCTCTGCACAAAGCTCTCACAGCCCATAACTCAGAACATGATGCACCTGTGTCTCCTGTAACAAATACCAGTAAACAGAGGGGCAGAACACTCTTTCATCGGCCAATCAATCGCTGTCTGGGGCCATTCGTTTCGCTCTCTCCTACAAGTGAGATCTCTGAAGATGGTGCGGTGCTGCGGCACTCCATCTTCATGATAGTCTACTCCTACACAGAGGGGCACTCATTAAACTGGGAGGAGGGTCACCAGACAGGACGGGAGGGAAGAGGGGTGTAGTAAAAGGCAAGCGGATATGAGGGAAGAACCCAAAGCCTGAATTATCAACAAAGTTAAATACATGACAACATGGAACATTATTGTTTGTTGAATACTTTTCTAATGGAGCTGAAATGGCTGTGGCAGGGGTGGGGGGGTGTGCATCACATCATGAAGTGCTTCAGTAGCTTATTATCTTAATCAGGGCCTCCTCTGGCCAAAGACAGAGAATGATAACTGGAGTTCATACTTCCAAATGCTATGCTATTGTTCCAAAGTTCAGAGTGTAAAATTAGAAATCATTGTTATTATATTTTTTTTACTAAATTGACTGATTCTAAATAATAAATATATTTTAGCTGAACACTATTATTACCTTAAATTAAGTTTTTAAAGACAGAGAAATTCTTAATTTTTAGGACATACCTGGCAACAACCTCTGGTGCCAAAAGCTGTAGTACCCAGTTTGTCCACTTGAGGCTGGCTGCAGAAGCCTGTCACCCCAACTGATTGTGTGTGGGGAAAGACAGTTTTTATGTCCTAAATAAACATCTTTAAGGTCTGGTTCAAAAAACAGCTTCAGTATAAACATATAATACATCTATCTGCTCTCACTGTATGGGAGTGAATATATCTGTACCAACCATTAAACCCATTTTTCTTTTTTTCAGGTATGGCCTCAGCATGGCCTCTCCCAAAGGTCAGTTACATAAACTGTATGGCCATTAGAAGGCGTCTTATTCTTTTACAGTCTGTGGCCATGACACACTTAGGTCTTGACCACAGACGGTGAAAAGAGCCTTTGGAATGCTGTTAATGCCCTTTAATAGACGCTGCCATATTGCACGTACTATCTCAACCAAACTTTAGCTCCATCTACTCACAGACAGAAAGGCCGTGTTGGAGCAGGATGCCACAACAGCAACGCAACATTCCCAAAACTGGAAATCTTCAATAATTCCCCCATAAAATAAAACATGCGCATTATAAAAAAAAATCACCCCCCTCACAGTGAGAGCACATCAATGTGTTATTGTTTTAGACTAAAGCCATTTTTGAGCCCGGCTGTAAAGATGTGCATTAATGCCGTAAAAACTGTCTTTCCTTTCACACAGTCATTAAGATGTCAGGTTACCGCAGCCAGCCCCAAGTGGACACTCGGGGTCCGACAGCTGTTGGCAATTCTGCATGGGCCTCCATTTACAGCCCTGAAGGTTGCTGTTGCGGGTTGATTTTGACTCATCTTGGGTTGTCTTTTTTTTAGTTGAGAGCCGCCCTGGTGGTGAAGTTTTACATACTGTGTCTTTCAAAACAATATCCAAAACTCTACAACTTAATGCTCATATGTAAGCTTAGATTATCTCAGGATAAATCAGCCAATACTGGTCTTTAGATTCTTACACAGTTATCTGCCAGTACCAATAGTATACTGATTTTACAATGCATGTATTCTTTGATTGTATTGTTATTCTGGCTCTATTTAAAACCTTTAAGGCACTTTGAATTGCCTTTGTATGACTGGTGCTGGGTAATAAACTCACATTGCTTTGTTTTGCCTTGAGTCCGGTTAATGTGCAATCAGCTCTTTCAATGTATTTGAGCACTGAAAGGAAAACAGATCTCCAGGAAACACAAACAAAGCAGCAAAAGGTGAACAGACACTTCTAAACTGCCCACCGCAGTCAATGAGTGTCTGCTAGCTCTGTAATTGACTGGATACCTGTCCAGAATGGACTCTGGCTTTTGCCTCTTGAATGCTGGGATGCTCTGCAGCCCCATGTGTCCCTGAATAGAATTAAAGAAGCCCAGATAATGGATGGGCTGCAGGACTAGAGGAAACAACAGTTTCTCTGCTCTTGTTCTCTTGAATTATTTAGCTTTTTGTACAGTTCAACACATTAGAAACAGCGAGAAACAAACTTAAAAGGATAAAACAAAGAGACCATACATCAAGCTGGAAGAACCAGTGACTTTGGCTTGTTTTGAAGTGACCTTGTATTGTTCCTAACTCTTAACTTGTGTATGCTCGGGGCACGTAACACCTATTCCACTACATGGTGTATACAGTGACATTCAGCAACCTCATCTAAATGCAGCTCACAGCTCTCAGCTCTACTTTTTCACAGAGCAAACACTATAAGATGCTGCCAAAAGCCACAGACCACAGCACTTTATATTCCCCTCAGCTCTCAGAGCGAACACCATGCTCAGGCCAAGTCCACTTCAGACGAATCAAAGAGAAAGTTGAGCGTTATTCTTATTTTCTTTGCTCTCAACAAGTTGAGGAAAAATTGAAAAGTTTTGCAGCTAAAAGCTTTCTTGTTTGCGTCAGCTGAATTTATAGGACTGTGTGAACTAAACTGACAAGACCTGAAAGCATTTTTTACTCCACCTTGGCAGGCATTTCACGCTGGAAAAGTGACAGATTAATCACAGAGCGAGAGGCATGCCAAACTGTTCAATAATGTCATTTATGTTTGATGAAAGAGTTCAATTTCAAATAAATACACCCAAAAGACAGACCTGCTTTACCCGCATGAATACTTAATTGTAATTGTAAGATGAATATGAAATGTCACAATTGATTTAGTCTTGAAAATTCAGCTCTCTCAGTTCTTCACACATATATTACTGAGATTTTCTCATTCAGCCATGATGACTGTTTCTGAAACAGTAAAGGACATCAAAGAGAAGAACTGCAGGGAAACTGAGGATATAATATGCATGTACCTATGGACCCCAAGACTAATGTATGTTTTAGTTTTTCTTTAGCAAGCAGTCTTGGCTGTGGTGGTTTGTTAAAAAAAGAAAACTGGCTGGGGGGTTGATTCATATTGCATATTTTTACAGTTTGTCCAGAAGCAAAGCGAACTGAGGAGACTTCAAAGAGCTGCGATTTTCCTGTAAAAAGACTGCTGCTGTGATAAACTTAGCTGCAAAACTGCAGAGCTCTCTGAGGATAATATACACTTCTTATGGTGTTATATAAAAAAGGGATCATTGCCATCATTATTCTTCACAAGCTTTGTATGTGACAGTCTGGGGTACAGTGAAAAATTTTACAGAGGGCTTTACCCCTACCTCTTAGTAGGTGTAAAATACTATTTCTATGGTAAATCAGTTATAAAAGGTGGGGTAATTTGGAGACTGAGCAGGAGCAGAGGGTCTTAGAGGTTGTTTCGTGTTAATGTTCAATGTGAAATTAATATGAAATGTCAAAATTAACATTAAGTCCCACCTCAGCATGGCCTCAAAGTTCGGTTGAAAGGACATAAGCAGTACGGCCATTGCAAGGTGTCAAATTCTTTTATAGTCTATGGTCATGACACACTAAATGTTTGCTTCTCTAGTCCATTAAAAACCACTCTGATGTAAATGACAAAATTATTACAGGATATGGGACAAGGATTGACTCTCACATTCCTTACATTGGGAGGTTGCTGCATGTGTCCTGAAGGCATTGGCTTTTGTTGTTGAGGGTTGTGTTTTGGTTCTTTTTTGTGCCTGTTGTATATATTGTATATTCTGTAGACTTATTATATCTACCTAATTTAATTTGAACAATATTCTACCCATTTTTATACTAATTTTATTCCTTCTGACTGTATTTTGCACCAATATACCAATTCAAATTCCTTGTATGTGCAAATGTACTTGGAAATAAATACAAGTTTTGATTCTGATTCTGTTTTGGTCTGAAAATCTGCTCGGAAAGTCTCAAAGAATACCATTATTTATTTATTTATTTATTTATTTTTGTTGTACCTAAAAAAGGCTTTCTTTTTATTCAGTGTTGTTTTTCTCTGGGATGTGGACCTATGTATCCCAAAATAAAGTATACTGTTTCTGCCATTGTACTCCGTCCGTCTGTCTCAGGGCCCTTCTATAAAGTGGCTGCACCTTCCAACTTAGGACTGAAAAGAATGAGGTTCATACCATTATCTGTCACCATATACAAGATGAATTAATTTTGTAAATGTAATCTCTTGCAACTCTGAGTAAGTGGATGAGGTCATCTTTGCCAAATAGTGACTATGCCCCATTTAACTCAGGATTACAAGGGATCACACTGACAAAATGAATTCCACTTGTATTTAGTGGAATCAAATATTGATGCACAAACTGCAATGAATGACTGAAATGCATCGCACTCTGTAAGGCTTAATTTTCCATCCATCCATCCCCATCCCTTTCAGGTGGCAGGAGGGCTGGAGCCTATCCCAGCTGAAATTGGGCGAGAGGCAGGGTACTCCCTGAACTGGTTGACCCTGAAAACCCACACCTAGCACTCGGAATCATGCTGATATCATTTTTAGTCAGTGAGTTATTGAGCAAAAATGATTGTTTGCTAATGGTGGTTGTCTGGATCACCACCAAAATCTAATCATTTATAAGTTGGGCCATTACCAACATCTGCTGATAATTTCAGCAAAATCCATCGAGCAGTTTTTGCATAATCTTTCTATCAAAAAAACAAACAAACACACGCCAGCAAAAACATAACCTCCTTGGCAGAAGTAAGGACTGAGTTATTAACTCACCTCGCTGACATAGATGGCCACATCCTCCTCTTCATCTGTCCTGTAGCACAGAGTCAGTCCCAGCTTCTCCTGGCTGTTGAGTCGACATAGTTCCACTTCCTGTGAACATTCGACAGATTAAAAAACTGGACTGAGAAGAAGAAGCTTTGTTTTGCAACAGTTCAAGAAATAACCTGTATGCAGACTATTACACAGCTACTCTGATCATGATATGTATATTCTAAATGTACAGATGCTAATGTTAGTTATCAACTGTAAGTACAGCCACTAGAGTTGGCCAGGTGCCTCATTCCCTGAGGCTGTGGCCTGCACCGCACTGCTCCAGCTGTACCAAGCACGATTATATCATCGATCATGATGTTGTCATATGAGCACATCTCTTCCCTCCATGCCAGGGCCTCAGATGTGTACATCTGAACACTCAAACTACATAAAAATGCACTGCACTTACTCCCCATTTACGCACTGAGCAGCCATGTTTGTTGACAAACTCTGGGTCCATATGGGTTGTCAGATTCCCAGTAAGACCTCCGATTTTAAAGGGTGTTGATAATAATAATAGATAATGTTTCCGAATGAGAATTTCCAACTTCCAATGTAAATGCACCATACAAACAAATAAAATACCATTCAGTAATCAATAGAATCATCGGATCAGCTTGGACTGATGATCAATGGATAAGAAACAACGTCAGTACTGTATGCACGCTGCATACTGTAGCATTGCAAGCTCAGAGGGTGTAGCCATTTATTTGGTTACAACATCATCTACGGGCTTTCATATGACTGTGTTCCTAAATGTCATTATTAAGCAGCTGATAAAAACAGAGTGAGTCCTCATGAATGTTGCTAATTGGTTTGGAGCCACCCAGGTCCACTGAGAAGGCTGGTCCAAAAGTTAACAAAACCTGGCCTGTGGTACAAAAAAGTTCGGTCTAACCTGCACTCATAAACCACTTCACTAGGTATATCTTGCCAACACCTGTTTTGGACCCCACTTTATCTTTATAACTGCCTAAATTCTGAGCAGCCAAGTTTGTTGGCAAACTTTGGGTCTGTGAGGGTTGTGGACTTTCCAACTTTAAAGGGTGTTGTAACTTTCAAATTCCAGTGGAAGGAAAAGCACCATATGAACAAATAAAACAGTAATCAACAGAAATATCAGATCCCCTTGGACTGATGATCAATGGATGACAAGCAATGTCAACACTGTACGCACAATGTTTACTGCAGCATTTTCCTCTAGCTCAGAGGGTGTAGCAATTTAAATGGTTACAATGCAATCTGATGACTTTCATCTGACTGTGTTCTTAAATGTAACTGTTAAGCAGCTGATAAAAACAGAGTGAGTCCTCATGGATGATGCTATATTGGAGTTTGGAACCCCCCAGGTCCACTGGGAAGGCTGATCCATGTCTTAATAAAACAAGGCTGAGGCACAAAAAAGGTTGGGGACCACTGGTCTAACCTACACTCACAGACCACTTCATTAGGTATATCTTGCTAGTACCATTTGAATCCCCTTTGGTCTTAAGAACTGTCTTATTTCTCTGTGGCATAGATTTAACAAGATGCTGGAAACATTCCTCTGAGATTTTGGTTCAAATTGTCATGATAACATCCATCAGGGCGTTCAAAATTGAAAAATGAAAAAATGAAAATCTATTCAAGACCTAAATGAGGATAGAAGTTTCAATTCATGCTCATAAACTGACAACAAATTTACATAAAAATCCCCAAAAATACTGCAGGTGGAAAATAAATCTGTTGCAAATCTTTTTCCCACATTATTTCACTCCAATTCATATTTTTTGAACTGAACTGAACATTCTTGTGTCTTTACAACTTATCTTAACTTTTAGATCACAGCACACAAGTTTGCTCTTGAGCGAAGTTATTGAATTAGACACTTAAGAAAAAGTTAGATTTCATTTTATAGCACTCAAAGCTGAAATGAAGCAGGAACCTTTGAAGTGTCAGAATAAATAACACATCCATCAGACTGCTGCTAAATTAAACTGCATTATGCGAGGGAAAGCTCTGCAGCAGCGACTAAACAAATCTCCGGTTGATGTTCTGCAGAGAGCAAACCTCAGTAACCTCGAATATAGAAAGTGATCTGAGACTCCACACCAATCATCATAAATATAAAACCTTGATGCACAACAATGGCAACACAAACACAGATTTTCAATATTCTTCAACTTTCAGCACAAATATCCGCCGTGTTTTGCGTCTGGCTGCCAGCTCTCTTCTGAGGTTTCCTGAGTGTGAAAGTGTTTGATCATTAAAGACACTCTCAGCCGGCAGAGTTTGATCGGTGGGGCTTTGAAAAATGTCAGACGACCTCAAGTGTTTTCTCCCTCTTTCAAGCTGTTGCCAAGTTGTAGAATATTAGACTATAAATAAACTATAATTATGCTAATGCTAGCAGATATACATATTTGCTGCTGCACTAAAGTGTGCTGCATCTTCCCGAGGGGAGAGATCAACAAACTACTGACTTACAAATCAGCGGTTGTCAGATTTCCCATGAGCCTTTTGAAACATAGTAAAGTACTGTGGCGTCGACATGAGTTACTTATTGAAGTTCATAAATACAGACACACAGACAGTAAGAGCTGATTAACCACGACTGGAGTCTGAGTGATGATACTTTTTTTGGTATATATTTCAAAAGTCTGCTACGAACATATTTAAGTCATCAAAAACCTCATTCACTAAAAATTTGTGCATGAATATTTTGCTGCGCCCTATGTGCACCTCAAAATGAAGCTTATAGGCTACATTCACACTACAGCTCTTAATGCTTAATTCTGATTTTTATAATTTAAATGTGACTGCCATCAGACTTCAGCATGAACCGTCTACGGCCTTGAAGTGACCAACATGTGCAGAAGAAGACGTGACGTCACATGGAGCACGCTGTGTAGTACATATGGACGCCGCACATGTCAGCGTGTGTTTATTGGTTTCGAAGTTGTGCAACCAGAGCCGACAAAATTATGACAAAATGATAATGACAAGAAGACTGTGAATAAAAGACAACAGACATTTTAACAGTTGTTGCTGCTGGCACAAACCTCCTATCTCAAAAAATTGCCTCTTCTCAGGAAATGAAAAAGATGTTCTGTCCTACAACTGAATGAAAGAATGTTGTATTTTTCAGACCACAACTTATTTTTTGGGACTTTGTTTCAGCTTAAAGTGTACAAAACCAACACAGTGGTGAGCAATTGCACTGTTTTATGAAAAAAAGATAAAAATAATAAAAATAGAGATCAGAGATTTGTGTATATATGTGTGTGTGTGTTTATACTGTATCTTGCTTAATTATATTTTACTTTATCAAAGGAAAAATGATAATAAAATTCAAACAAAATTCAGATTTTTTGTTAAGTTGTATATGCAATTTTGTGTTTTCTCCTGTTTGGTCTAAAATATGAATGATCATCACTATGTCTCTGATATTTTTATATAAACAATAATGTCAGTAATAAAGATTTTATTCTTTTTGACAAATGGAATTCGGGAGCACAGTTTAGACAGTGTGTTGGCATTTGTCTGCAATGTTTGATCATTAAAAATAAAAACCAGCTTGACTGGATGTCTCTGAATTGTCGTTTTTGTCTTTGTCATATCAAGCAGGTTTTGATGTTATTATATATTTAAAAGAGTCACTTTAAACTATATGATTCAAATGTCTTGAAAACCATTTATTCACATAGAAATAACAAATATATTGTGTATCACAGTTGAGCTCCAAATTGTCTAATAGGGGTGTCCCGATACAACTTTTTTACCTCTGATACGATACCGATATTGCAGCCTTGACTACTGGCCGATACCGATATTGATCCTATACAATATCAGCAGGAATCATACACACTTTTATTACTTATTTTGTAGTATGGACTGTAAGAAAAGGCTTGATCAAGTGAGATTATGGAAACAGAGAACAGTAGTCAGCAAAAGTAGGTATCAGAAAAACTGACCCATTTGTTATTAGCCAGTGGGTTAAATAAAGTTGTATCTTAAACATAAGAATATACTACATTTAAATAAAATAAATACAAAATAAATTAGAAGACCCTGAAAAGTAACCTCAATAAATCCAATAAAAACAAAAACATACATTTTTAAATTGCAAAATAACCACTGTGTTTAACTTACACATAAGCATATTTTACAACTGATTAACTAAATAAAAAATAAATTAGAATGTACTGGTTGTATCGGAGAGCTAATATCGGAGATTTTAGATGCAGGCCGATATAATCCGATATTTGTTTTTTTGCTGATATCGGACTGATATCCGATATCAATATCGGATCGGGACACCCCTATTGTCTAAATATGATTTTTGTTGCATATCAACAAGCTCCATATGGAACCAGCACCACCTTCACTTTGGTCTCAGTCTCCCGCAGTCTGGGCCTTTGCTCCGTCTCTTAATACTGGAACACATCAAGGGTGTTGGAGGGAATCAAGTGTGAAATGGCCTCTCCTCCCAAAGTCTTCATTAGAGCAGAAACACACCAACTCTCAGCAAGCAAGAGCGAGCGGGCTGAGAGGAGGGAGGATGGAGGAGGGTGGGGGGGCAGAGAGAAATGAGGCGGGGAGGGCTCTGGCGGGGCTCGGAGCGGGGGGGGAGCTCACACAGAAACAGAGAGATTCATTTCCTCCGTGACAAGTGTGGGGTTGGCTGGTTACACGTGTCAGATGTGGCAGGGCTTTGGGAAGTGGACGAGGAGAGGAGGGGACTGTGGAGGTCTGAACGAGGAGGCCATTACCACAGCCAGGGAGCGGCCACCTGGTGCCTCTCTCTACCCCGGCCTAAGCTGTTTATGACCCCCGGCTTCCTCATACGCACACATATAAACACACAAACACATCTTTAGGACCAGTTCCCATCTTCTCTCTCTCCCCTGTCACTCATTTCATCCTACCTCACTCCACCTCTGCAGTTTCTCACCGATGACAGATTGTTGGGCTGTTTTTGGTTCAGGGATCTGCTGCTGCTGCTGCTGGGACACACACTTCTATAGCAGGGTTGGAAGAAGCTCTCGCCACCCTCCAAATGTGGGTGTTTTATAGTTGAGTTGTGTCAAGGTATGAAACCCCCCAAAAAACTAACAAAAAACAAGGATGAGGACCCAAATGCAGATTCACACAAGAAGCTTTAATATAGACTAAAATGGGATCAAAAACCAAAAAATTAAATACAAAAAGGTTCAAAATACAAACAAAAAAATCTCTTACAAAGTACAAAGCAAAGCAGATTAACTTAAAACTCACTAGAGATCATTGGAGAAAACTGGAAACACGCAAAAGGAGTGAAACAAGGAAGATGAATGACCCAACACTGAGAACAGGGAACACAGAGACTAAGGGTGAATCCCAATCGAACCCTTAGCTCTTCCCCTTCATCCTACCCCTTCCTCTTAGCCCTCTGTTTTGAGGGCCAAGGGGAAAGGGTGAAAACACGCTCCTGAGAAACGTGACGCCACTAGATTCCCGCTACGTCATCACCCAGAGCCGCTCGCTGGCTGTGACGTAGGCAGATGCGACAAAAACTGTAGCTACAGCTGCAAAAGCTAGCTCGTTATAACAAGAAATTTTAAAATTTGACCAACAATTCAAACATGATTAATATTTACTTGATGACTTAATAATTACTTATAATTATGCGCTTCCTTCGGTCTCCGCTCTGCCTTCTCGTCAGCGGGCGCGGTGTATTATGGGAAATTCTCATACCCCTTCCTTTCAAGTAAGGTCCCAATCTGTCTTCGTTTCGAGGGCTGTGTAGCCCTTCGTCTTAGCCCTTCCCCTTAGCCCTATGGAGAATTGGGACACCCCTTCACTCGACGTGAACACACAAAACCAAAGAGTAAGGGGTAAGACAAGGGCTAAGGGGTAGAATTGGGATTCACCCTAAATACACTGGAGAAACATCAAGCACAGGTGAGACAATATATGTTATGTTTTATGGAAATTTTGATTTTTTTTGGATTTCTGTAGTAAGTGAAATGACCATTTCAACTCCAAAAAATTTAGAATTTTCTGGCTATAATTTGTGTTCTCAGGCTTTAAAGGGTTAATATGCAAGTTGTTTTTACTTTTTTTGATATCCTGTGTTCTTCTTTACCTGTATACTACTATTCAATGCTCCTGGAATATTAACTTCCCTGAAGAAGTCTTCCCAAGGGGTTAATAAAGTTCTATCTAATCTAATCTAAACCTGAACCGGCCGCTCACAGGGCAACACAGAGAGACAGACGACATTTCATGCTCATTGTTACTCCATGAGTCTGGTAGACGTTTATAATCCACCAGCTGTGATGGCAGGTAGGTGAAAAAGTAAACTTCCAGCTTCGTACAAACTAAAAAGACGTATATCTGCCTTTACAATCGCTATACTTTCAAACACAAGTTTGTAGAGCAGAGATCACAGAGTCAAACAGACTCAGAGAAAAAAAAAGAGCTGAAGAAAAACCAACATCACCTGAGCTTTGTGGTTTTATCTTCCCCGACAGCCTCCACCAGACGGCGAGCTCAGATCTTTAATTGACTGTCTCAGAAGTGATGACAGCCTGAAATCCCGGCTGATGTGTTAGCGCACACGGAGAACGAGAGGAGAAGCTTTGGAGCTGACTACCTGAACAAGACGAGGTGCAAAAATATCAGTCATTAGCTGTATTAAAAAATATCACTAATGAGCTACTGCCGTTATTGTTGCTGGAGACGTTATTAAAGCAGCACCATCTGATGCAACGAAGCAGTCATGGAGGTAATGGAAGCCGCGCAGACGGCGTGCTTCTTGCATGTTAATATGACACGTGAAGTTGTGGGACTTATCTGTGGGAAAAGCTGAAATCACAAGCAATGTCTTAGAAATGCTCAGCTAAAAATAAATCACAGAAATTAACAGCAAAGGTGTGAGAAGGTACTACATAATGTCTCCTGAGTTGTAGGAGAGGATCCTCAAAGCAACAATATGTTGTTTTTTAACCTTAGAACAATCTTGCAGTACCGTGACTCTCCACCAGGGGAATGGTCACATGGTCCCAGAAGTCCTGTTTTAACAGCTCCAGTAGAGGCGGGGGAAAAAATTCAATATACTACAGCAAGAATCATCAACTACATCTGGACAAGGGCCAGTTTTTTGCTTGACAGACAAGCTTCCCCTTACAGCCACTTGACTGCCAACTTCCATCCACTGGGAGTTCCCTCACCTCTAAATTCATAAACATACCATTATTGCTTTGAAAAAAAAATTCCCTGATTTTATGCATTTTTCTTATCACCGTTCTTCCAGGCAGCCTCCTGCAGCCAGGGGCGTCGAAAAGGGGGGATAAAGGAGAAGGATTCTAGGGGGCCCATGATTGACAGGGGCCCAGAGAGGGCCCTAATACAATCATAACACTGACAAAAAATTACTGCACTCAGTAATAAACTTACAGTTAAACATATATTTTATATACAATTAATTGGTAACACTAAGTTTATATGTTTTGCAAAACATTTCTTAACCTGCCCTCCCCCCTGTATATACGTGAAATGGTTCAGTCCACCCGCTCCGTCAGACAGCCTGCAGAGCGCTAACTTTTCACAGACAGTGAGTGGAGGGACAGGGGCAGAGAGGCAGGATGCCTCAAAAATCAGGGAGCAAGAAATGAAAAGAAAAAAGGCTCAGACAGGAGAAGGAAGCAAGGGGTCGACAGTATGTCACCCAGTTCTTCCATAGGAAAGGTGGGTCTGTTAGTGGTTCATGTGATGGAAAGTTCTGGAACGTCAGCCTGTTCTCTATTTCTAACTTTGTCCATAGTTTATGAACTAGCTCAATTTTCTTCCATATTAGCTCATATTTCTGAAGAAAACTCTGGACATTTCACTGTTGTTTTAGTTAAACAATGGAGGCAAGTGTTTAGTAAGCTGCTCTACCCATAGTCAATCAGTTTCCCCCCACAGACACGTCAGGAGGAGCAGCAGCTGTCTGTCAGTCCCCCCGCCCCACCTGAGCAAGCCCAGGTACCCCCTGAGGAAGGAGGTGAGCAGCTGTGTGTTAAATTAATCCATTATTATGGAGAAAAAAACATTACAAAACAAAAAATCCTTCTAAAATAAAAAAGCCAATAGTCAGTATTTCAGAACGATTTGAATGATTGAAAAAGCATCAGCTATAAATACAATTTTTTCATCAGTAGTTTGGAACTCTGCTCTGCAGCAGTAACGGAGGACATCTATAGTTCATGCACACTGGGTAACTGCTCTCAGTCCAGTCAGAGAAATGTTTACATTTTCTGGAATTCAGATGATTAAATAGCAACAACCACATAGCCTCATATATGTATTTTTTCACCACAAATCTAATGCCATCACCTGTAAGCCTACAGTTTTGGAGATAAACTAAACCTGCATGTGGGACTACATGCTCAAATTACAATATATCATAAAAAATATCATTAAAATGCAGTTTTATTTAAACAGTATCAACATTTTCTGCCGGCCTTATGGCGGGCTATGGAGGGCCCAGTAAGAATTATTTTCATGGGGCCTGAAATCCCTGGCAGCACCACTGCCTGGGGCAATAATCTGCCTTCTTCTCTCTGGGGCTGTCATGTTTTCAATCACTGAATTAACTCTTAATTTACTCAGTCTCCTGGTTAAATACCAGCTAACAACGGCTTTCAGGAGTCAGACCAAACAAAAGGTAATTCCTGATAAATCAGATTCATTCGCAGGGGTTGCATTGATAGTTATATAGTTCATCGTGATAAAGTGAGTTTTTGACCATTTAAAGACACACAACTAACATGACGTCACTCAGTTCTGTGGACGATGGACCATAACGCATTTGAGCCGATAATTACTGCAGAGATGCATTTTTGAACTTCTAAAATAACAGAGAGCATTATTACTGTGGAGAAAAAAATGTAAATGAAGCTGTCAGATGACTCTGGTTGCCTTAAAAAGATTCACAAACAGAAAGACAAGCGTAGACTGGACTAAAATAGCCGCTGCACAGCAGTCAGACAGCGTGTGGATCGGCTGTTTACAGGGAGGCTCAAAAGAGGAAAAACAACCCCTGCCCAGAGAGCCGTTTGTTTCATATACATGAAGACGCTTGTATGGACACTGAATACATGCAGAAAAAGTGGCTGCTCATGGAGATTTGAACTATCATAAATCAGCAATATGACACCCTCCACTAGACAGGTTTAAGGTGGCTTGGGAGAAAGACCAAGGACCCATATCTTCAGATTTATGGAACTCCATTTTTTGTCAATACGCAAGTCTTCACTTTGTGCTAGGCACTGCCTACTTTAATTCAAGGTGGTTTACAGGGCCCATGTGTCCAAAGTTAAACTGTCCAACATCTACCCTGGCTTCAGGATGTACTATCCTGCCTTGAACTGGAGATGCTGCGTTTTTCTGTTAGTGGCTCAGAAACTAAATTTTATAAGACAAGGGAACCTTTCCTGTCTTATTTTCAAAACACCAAATCTCTTACTGGCTCTTAGAGGTTTATATAAAGACTGGGGTAGTACTTGCAGAGGCTTATTTTTTTTTACTGAAGATTTACTGCCGTTTGTATAATGAGGCTATTAACCATGTATTAAAATTGATTCTGTGAATAATGACAGCTGGTATTGAATTATAATTTTAATTCAGTATTAGATCTTATTTGTAAGGAAGGGGCAGGACTAGATAAGCTCTTTGCTTCATTCTGTCCCGTCTCAAACTGGCTTTTGTGTTGACATACATATGTATGTACTTACATGTTTAAATTTATTTGATGGACATGTACAGTTGTTTGGTTTACATATGTACCATTTTGGATTGACTTGGTTGTTTTTGTTGTTTTTTTAAGTGTGAGATAAATAGAAAGAAAGAAAGAAAGAAAGAAAGAAAGAAAGAAAGAAAGAAAGAAAGAAAGAAAGAAAGAGAAAGAACATCCAGCACTTTGTATGAACTTGGCTACACTGCAGGCAACACCTTAGACACTGTGCTTGGGAATGCTTTAGGATAATAGGGGGTGAACGGGTGGTGGGGTGCAAGAAGGTCACCGGTTCGGCCTGGGTCTTTTTGTGTGGAGTTTGCATGTTCTACCTGTTCAAGTCTGGGTTCTCCCCGGGCATTCCAGCTTCCTCCCAATAATATGCTCAAAAGGTTGATTGGTGACTCCGAAATTGCCCTTACCCTGCATTCACACCAAATACGATCTGAGTGTCCTCAGCGTCCAGCTTCCATTCATTTTCAAGGACTACTGGCGAGGGGTGATCGGGGCAACGGTGACGGTGAGCGGCATGATGCGAGCGACTCAACCGACCTCGAGCAGCGCAATACAAGCGATGCAAGCCACAAGTTGAAGATGAAAGAATCTCAACTTTATGCAAATAAGCAGCCGCGCGACCAAGGCGATAGCCAATTGCAGGCCGACCTGGATTCCCATGCTGGAGATTTTGAGAGGGAGAACAAGGAAACAACAGAGGAAAAACTCATTACTGCTGTCTCTGGCTTCCCAAAGTGCGATCCATGGTGAAAGACCTCTTCCCCTCCAAATAAACAACCGCTTTGTGTGAATGTTCCATAAATAGGCGGGTTAAGTCATCATAATCAAATAGGCTACGGTTAAAAGGTCACATGCCTGTTCTTATGAACGTCTGTTTGTATTGTTTGTTTAATATATATTATATTATATATATTATAAGTGTGAAAACAAGAATGATGGTATATGGTCTTTCACAGCACAGCTGGTCTGCCTTGGTTGACACATCTGCACTGCAGCTTCCGTCGCTCACATTGCGTCACCGACCCATGTGTTCTTTGTGTTCAACTGCCAGGCAGCGCGATGTGTGCGATGAGAGCATCCACAGGTGATTTTGTCGCTTTTGGTGTGAATGTCCAGTTAGATATGAGTGTGAGAGTGAACGGTTGTCCATCTCTCTATGTGGCCCTGTGATCAGCTGGTGACTGGGTCAGGGTGTACCTCGCCTCTTGCCCAATGTCAGCTGGATAGCGGTATAGACAATGTTTGGATGGATGGATGTATACTTTGTGGTAATTTGGGGTGTCTTGTCTGTTTTTCTGGTACTACTATCATCACTGCCACTGTGTTTTGGATTTCATATGTTGATTGAAAATGTAATAAAAAACCTTTCTTTGTGTTTTGATACTTTTTGGGTTAATCGTGACTTATAATGATAAAGGTACGGTGAAAGTGGCCTGTCACTAAAGATAACAGCAGATGTAAGTTAAAGCATTTTCAGCACATACTGTATGTAACCCTTCTTCACAAGATGTCCTTACTTTTGTGTTCTTAGACAGAACTGTGTTGAAAAACCACCCACTCACACTCAAAGGCTTCACTAAGAGCAGGTTGTCTCTCAATCCATCAAACTCACATTCACCAATCTCTGTCCCTCTGCTCGCCTTTTGGATTTTTTTTTTTTTGCTCCATTTTCCAGACAAGCTCTCTGCCTCTCAGGCGGGAGATTGCGGCGTGGCATAGGGACGAGGGCTGACAGTAAATTAATGACTGCGATGGCGTGATTAGGGGGAAGATTGCAGCCCACCATCAGAGCACATTGGATGCTGTCATAATAATCGCTCCTTTGATTACCCGTAATTGAAAAAGCCGTCACAAATGCATGGATGGCTCCTGGTGGATGGGGGGAGAGTGAAGGGGAAATTGTCTGAGTTTGGAGCACTTCCTCTTCACTGAAACCCTTGAGAACAGTACAGCATAGAGCTATAAGTGTCCTTGCACAGGAAGAGATCAGAGGGAATGTATGTATGATGTTTTCTGTGTGAAATTTCAGCTGTAAGGCCTGCGTGCAACACACCAAACATCAGAGAGAGGCGAGACGTTATATGTTCAGTTTGAACCGCAGGGCCAGCGCGGAAATTCTCCTACTTTCTTACATAATGAAAAATCTAATTAGCTGAGCTGCAATACTCTGCATATCTTTACAAAATTCTCCTCTCTAGCTTGTTAAATGAAGCATGACTTGCTTTAAAGTCAACCTAAAGGATTTTGTAACAACTGATAAAGTGAAACGGTGGCAGAGGAACGGAGTGAAGAATCGAAAAGTCTCATTAATCTGTCAGCCTGCTGGATATAAACTACAGTATTAAGGCAGTCTTTTAAAAGAGAGAATTAATAGAAGTAGCTAATGTTCAGAGTTCAAATTAAAAGTTGACTGGGCCACTTTAATATGATATATACAGTGTTAGTGTTATAAAAACCAATCCAATGCAGGTTAAGATACATTGTAACTGTTTTCTGTAAACTTAATGTTTTACCAAAATATCTGCAGCTACATTCTGTAAAAGGTCTGTACAGTGAATTACTAAACATGGACATGACTATGGCCTGCTCTTCTGTCAAGTGACTTGAGGTAATATTTAAATTGGTGCTATACATATAAATATTGATAAATTGATCAAGAGAAAAATGTAGTCACTACTGCATTCCATTATGCCCAGGAAAACTGACCAAGAGCAGACATTTTTAAGTAAATGTTTCACATTTTTGGATGAAAAATGTTTGAGTAAATGTATTTTGTTGGATACAAATACACGTATGTACAAAATTGGGTGTCATGGCGCAGTCTGACTTGGTCAGTAATCGGACGGTTGCAGGTTCGTACCTAGCTCCAGCTGTCACATTTTGATGTGTCCTTGAGCAAGACACTTAATCCAGAGTTGATCCCACTGCTGCGTCAGTGGTATGTAAATGGGTATAAAAGGATGTGAATGTGTTAGTTGATACTGATGGATAACCGACATAGAAACTCCAACCATCAGTGAGTGAATGGGTAGATGTGAAGCTGCTTTGAGTAGTCAAAAGACTAGAAAAGCACTATGTAAACTCAAATCCACTTACAAAATGATATTCTGATAATAAATTACCAGTAAAATAGTTGAATATATTGTAATATAAATTAAAATACAGAGGGTTCGCTGGGATTTCGATAAATCGTGTCAGTTAACATGGCTCATCCATACATCTACACCGTCAAGTTAAAACTTGACCATTCAAAGCCAAAGACATATATCAACATCACCCAGATGTTGATATATGGAAACACTGATTTCACTCAGCCTGAGCTCATTTGAGATGGACTGACTCAAAGTGGAAAACTGTATTACTGTCTGAGCCCACTTTCCGATTGTTTTTGGAAATCGTGGACATCATGTCCTTTGGGCTGAAGAGGAAAAGGACCATCCAGACTGTGACTGCACATCTGTGAAGGCACCATTAATGCTGAAAGGTGCCATCCAAGCAACGTCTTTTTCAGGGACATCTGCTTATTTCAGCAGGACAATTTCAAGACACATTCTGCACAAGTTACAACAGCGTGGGTTCATAATAAAAGAGTGCAGGTGCTAGACAGACCAGCCTGCAATCCAGATCTGTCTCCTACTGAAATGTGTGGCGCAATATGAAACACAAAATACAACCATGGAGACTCCAGACTGTAAAAGCAAGAAGGTGAAAAAATTCCACCTACAGCGCTTCAACAATCAGTGTCCTTAAAAGCTCACTGAGTGTTGTTAAAACGTTTAAATAAAAGATAATGTAACACAGATGTAAACAGGCCCCTGTTCCAGCTTTTTTGGAACGTGCTGCAGGAATCAAACTCAAAATAAGTGAACATTTGCAAAGAAAACAATAAAGTTTATCTGTTTGAACATTAAATTAGTTGTCTCTGTAGTGTATTCAATTGAATCAAAGTCAAAAAGAATTTGCAAATCATTGTGTTCTGGTTTTATTTAGGTGTACAGAATGTCCCAACTTCACTAGCTAGTATATCCTTGGAAATAAGCTCCATGGACTCTTATGTCTTAGAAATATAGTCTATACCATTAATGTGTAATTCCAGAGCATCTGGCGTCTCCCGCCTCATCAGCCACCGTACTTGGAGACTCTCCCACGTTGATTACCCTAACAGAAACATCAGTGTCCTGCTGTATTAGAAAGGTGAATTAGATTTCAATGGTTTCTCTGTGATGTGATGGCAAACTGCTCTCCCCCTACTGTGCTTCTCCATCTAACAAAAAGGTAATCTAAAGAAATGTCTTCCCTTCATTCTCCTTCCTCTTCTTCAGCGAGTAGTGAGGGATTGGGTCGGCTCTGGAAGTGGCTTTTAGCTCCTCTTACATCCTCCCATCACTGCGTTTTCAGTTGACATACAGTAAGTGGGGATGCATTAGCACGGTATCAAACTCCCCAAGCATGAAATAAAAACGGCACAGGCTGAAAAGCACACTGAGTATAATAGGATTTGTTAATAGCAATGAGGCATAAAGAGGAGCTTTAATATATTATATTTGTTCCATCTTGACACCGAGACGTCTGCGATCCAGCCGGGTGCGCAGATCTCTTTGAGGATGTGAGGAAACAGCTCAAGCTCAGTGGGTAGAAGAAATTCAAATGAAACAAATAAGAGGAGGGAGGGGTGAGCGCTCAACATACAGCAGAGCCACCGGTGCCCTCGCTGGCAATATCCTTGCACCTCAATGACTCGGAAATAAAGAATATTGGACCGAAGCGCGGAGCGGAGACAGAGGCTGTTATCTCTTCTGGTGTAGCTGTATGTGTCAGAGATCAGCAGCCTGAAAAACATCACCTCTCCAACTGCTCCTGTTACTTTCACTTCAGAGATGAAGGAGTTAAGAAAGGTGTTGCAAACTTTTTCTTTTCATTCAACATGGCAGACTCACCTGGCTTTAATTGGGTTTTTAAAGCTCAGAGATAAAAACATCTCAAGCTTCTTTACACCTACAGCTGTGAAAAACAATTAGAGGAACTCAGGGAGCAGACAAACTGTAACAGAGTTTTCAACTTTATTTTCCCCCAAGGTAGAAAACGATAGGGGCGTGCTATAGTAGCTGACTGGAAAATCAAGTTAAATGACCAATTAGTGAGTATTGCTAAGTAGCAGGGGCTCCCAAACTTTTTTGGCTTAGAGTTGAAAAGAAGAAAGTGTATATATATGTGTGTGTGGGTGTGTGTGTGTGTGTAAATGCTTTGTCTTAGCTTGACCTTTGCCTAATTCTTCAGCAGGAAGATGACCATCTTCATCTATATATCTATGTGTATGGTGTATGTAAAGTTTATATACTGTATATGTGAAAGAAAAGAAAGAAAGACATCCTTTATTCATCCCTCATGAGGGAGCTCAATTCTTTACACTCTGTTGTTGAAACATGCTACACAAACACAGACTGACACATGCACATAAATGAAATACCTGTAATCTTAAAGACTTTAAAACAGAAAGGAGTCTTAGATAAACTAATAGGAGCCCTGATGAGGAGATAATCAGTGTTATTCACCTCATCTGTCAGAGGTTACTATGTTATTGGTGTAAACTTCTTGCTCCTCTGCTTTTAAAAATCATTTTAGTGGATACATATGCACATATATTGTTTTCCAATATTGGTGTCTGAAGGGAGAACACTTTTTGAAAACACAGAGCATCAAATTTTCAGCGGATTATTGTCATGTAAACAAGGCCTAAACAAGCGCTGAGCCGTATTTGAAAGCATTTGTCTGAAACATCCCTGAGAAATCCCCAAACGCAGAGGAATGTCATCACTGTGGAAAGAAAGAAAAAGACTTTTCATGCTGTCTGCAGAGAGGCTGTCACTGCTGTCCCCCTGGGATCTGCCTGGAGAATCAATTAGTGCTGAGGTCCTTCCACTAATTGTTCAGCACCATTAAACTGGGAGTGCTGAGGGAGTGTGTGCTCATGTTTTGGAAAGTTCAGGTGAGGTTTTGTCCATATGGCTGCAAAATGTAGTTCAGCAGCTTCAGCAGTTTGAGGCTGAACTTGTTTGTTAGCAGTAAAGCTCTACTGAAACTGGACCTCTGAGACCAACTCCTAACTTAATATGAAAGAAGTTTACTGTATGATATATAATGCCTGCAGAAAGGCTAGGGATGGTCCAGTGAGACAATTTCAAATCCTGCTTCATGCAAATCTAAATTGTGTTTGGTCAGCTAGTCTGAAGTTAAGACAACAGTCAAAAGTGTGAGAACTGAAGTCCAGTTTTGGCTTGTTGTTACCTCCGCCAAGAAGGTTATGTTTTTACTGGCGTATGTTGGTCTGTTTGTTTGTTTCTAACTACAGGACAGATGTTGCTTAAATTTTCAGGAGATGTTGGTAATGGCCCAACTTAAAAATGATTCGACTTTTGTGGTGATCCAGATAACCGCCATTAGCAAACAATAGTTTTTGCTCAATAACTGTCTAACTAATAAAGATATCAACATAATTCTGAGTGCTAGGTGTGGGTTTTCAGGGTCAAGGAATCATATTATGATGGTAACTTTATCATGGGACTATTGCTTATAGATGTAACAGCAATATGTAGGCTACCTTGGTTTGGAGGTTTGTGCTCTCTGAGTGCTATCTAGTTACTATTACTTTTTCAGCTACCCCAACAAACAAACAAACAAAAACAGAACCTTGGCGTTGGTAAACTTTGGAACGGCACAGATTTTTGAGGAATGTGATTTTTGTGCTTATTAGTCAAATCTAAATTGTGTTTAGTCAACTGGTCTGAAGTTGAGACAACAGTCAAAAGTGTGAGACCTGAAGTCCAGTTTTGGCTTTTTGTTTTAAATATGGACATCAGGACTCACCCCTCTGCACCGATTAGGACTACAACACACACAGCAGTTTGATGGCCATGTTACTTAGGCAATGTTCACACTGTAGGTTCTCATGCTTAATTCTGATTTTCTGTTGAAATCTAATTTTTTTTGTGGTTGTTCACATTATAATTTAAATGTGACTGTCAACAGATCTCAGCGTGAACCGTCTATGGCCCTGAAGTGACCCACATGGGCAGAAGAAGATGTGACGTCACTCACAGCCGTGAAGCAAAAATGGATGCTGCACGTCAGCATGTTTATTCATATCTGTTTCTAACACAAATAAAAGGGCCAGTTTCACTCAAGTGGAGACTGCATACAAATAACAATGGCAAAAAGTCATTTGAAAATTTCTGCATATTGTGTGAAGGCAAAAATAAAACTGTGCATTCCTTACATACTGCCTGGCCAAAAACAAAAGTCGCCACCTGTATTTAACCAAACAAATAGGTACGAGCCTCCTATTGGATAATTACTGCATGGGCGATTATCTTTCAGCTGGCAACAACTTATTTAACCCCAGCTCATGCAATAAGCAGCTTCTCATTTCTTAAACAACTATGTCAAAGACACATCCTGTGGTCCTGGAAACGATGTTCGTGTGTTTAAGAAGGGTCAGATCATTTGCATGCATCAAGCAGAGAAAACATCCAAGGAGATTGCAGAAACTACTAAAATTGGGTTAAGAACTGTCCAAGGAAGGATAGTGGGGAACTATTGTCTTCGAGGAAGAAATGTGGTTTGAAAAAAATCCTGAATGATCGTTATCGGGGATCACTTAAACGTTTGGCAATACTCTTTGACCAACAAGTTTCAGAACATAACACTGAGAGACAAAATATCTGCACACCAGAAGATGCTCAAAGTCAGCTGATAGCCCTCATTAAATTGACTCTAGAGCAGCTTCTAGTGGTCAGAACTTTTTCTCTTCTTGCAGTTTTTAACTTTTTTAGGGATGTGTGTGCTTCTTCTTTCTCTCTATGAACATAACAATAAACAATGTGACTCACTTCAACCTCACCATAACAGATCCAAAAAAAGATACCAGAAAAATCAGATATGGTTTGGGAAGCCAACAGCACGCAGGAGAAATTCACCATTTGTGGAAACTGCAGCTCGGTCTAAAATCGTTGATGTCAAGTGCGATTCTTACCTCATACTCAAACTCCTCTGCCCTCTCACCATCAACTGGCACAGGCGAGAGGTAGTCTGTCCCGTCATAGTAATCCTGGTCCATTGTGTGAAGAGAGTGACAGCTGTGAGGGGAGACAGACAGACAGAGTTGAGTATAATAATTTACCACATTTCCTGTCATATGTGTTCAATACCTCTGAGGGACTTTTTTCCCTGCCTTTGTCTGCGCTGTAATGTGAAGAATAAAGGATTTGTCAAGGGCTTTCACTGCCTATAACGTGCGATAAAAGTCCAGCCCCTTGTTAATAACATCACATCCACACGTTTCCTGCTCCTGACAGACAGAACCCCCCACATTGTACAGTTCAGCGCTATTATTCTCCCCTCTGTCGCCGAACAAAACCACATTGTGAGGGCCTTACAAGATGAGCAGCTCCAGTGCCACACGAGATAATCACAAGAGACAAAAAAAACTGAACGCGCTGAGTGATGCTTTCAGGGACTCTCTGACACTCAGATTACCCGGCATTGTAACACTGTCTTGAAACAATCTTCCCGCTGTAAACCGGACTGGTAAACGTCAAAATGCTTTATACTTTGATGCCTCAGAGCAGCACGTGTAACACTACTCGGCACAATCACAAATTTACAATCTCACCTGATAAATAAGCGCTACAAACATTCGCTGTATCCATAAAATCTGCTGTATATTGGATTGTGCACCTGATCTTGGATGAAGAGGAAGAAAATGTGAGTTTTATGGGACACATTGATTACATTTAGGCTCGGCTTGGGGCTGCAGGCACACGTTGCACGGTGCTGCCTAGTTTTTTATGAGGCCATTTGCTTTAATCACCTTGTAAACCTTCTCTGAGTCAAAATGGATACTCCAATTATGGCAGGAAGACCCCGTGGGGATTTCCATGCTGATATTGGGTTAGATACATCGAGGTGGTAATGATTTTGATTGGATCATGAACAGCGTTTTATATCTTTTGTGTAGCATTGACAATAACTGATTTTATGATGTTTTTAACAATGAGAAAACAGATGAAACACTCGACTAAAACCCGTCTTCAACAGTACAAACAAGTCTCAAATGGATTCAATATCCTCGTGATCCTTGAGTTTCTTTCTCTGCTGTGACTCACAGTTCAACAAAAGTGTCCTGACTTTTCAGCTCTGTCGCTGCTCCCTAGTTTCATTCCCCAGTGGTGAAACCCAGATTTTCCTCCATGCTAAACTTCTCTTTTTCGCAGTTTACATGCCCTCCGAGATGAGCAGAATATAAACCCGAATGCCAGGGGTGGAATTAATGAAGCCTGCTTCTTTTGTTGTTTTCCAAGAACCTCTCTTGTTGATACTTTAAACTCGGAAGATCTTTTCTTGTACACATTTTTTATGTGTTTCTCTTGCACAGACAATAAAACAAGTCTTTGAGGTATTGTACCACCCAGCACTCAGTCGCAGTGTGATAAGACTTCTTCTTTTACTGCACTTGTTGTTTTGGGCCTCTTTGAAATAAAAGCAGCAGTATTACATCTTTTCATCTCCACAGGATTCAAAGACAGACATTTTAAATATGATAAATCTGTCTGTATACAAAACTACAAGTGCTCTGCCTAGGCTTTTCTAACATTGTTGTGTAAGGTATTGTCAAAAATGTGGAAAACTGCCCTTTCTCATACTGTAAAACAATTGGATTCGATATGTAATCAGTTCTCCTTTGTGTCATGGCCAACATTCCCTGAAAATGTCATCAAAATCTGTGGAAAAGTTATTGAGTTATTCGCGAAAATGTGGAAAACTGCCTCAGCTTGAACTGTTGAAGACAGTGTTAATTCTGTTAAGTACTTATTTTCGTCATAGTTTTTCGTCAACAACCTTTCTTCCCTTAACGAAAACTAGACAGTAACTAAAACAAACAAGTGTATATTGACAAAAGCTAAAACTAAATTAACTGATATTTTCGTCAACAGATAAAACTAGACTAAAAGGTTTGACAGAGACTTAATCCAATCAGAGCTAAATTTGTCATGTAGAAAGTAGAGACAAGTTAGGAATATATCCAATCACAGATACTTTGGTTGTGTGGAAAGGTTGGATGAATTAAGAGGGAATTCCAATCACAACTGCTTTAGCTTCGTGGTGGCGGGATCCAAGTGTAAAACCTGACTTCAGAAATTCAAGGAATCATAAAAAAACCAAAATTGTTGTGAAATTTCATCAACTAAAAACTAAACTACAATTAAAACAATTCAGATGACAAAATTATGACTAAAACTGAAATATATTTTAGGCAAAAGACTAAGAATAAAACTAAATTAAAATGTGCTGTCAAAATTAACACTGGTTAAAGAACCTATAAAAAAAATTGCTGGATTTGCATCTGTGATAAGACCGCCACCAAAATGTCGTCAGTTCTCCTTTGTGTCATGACTACCATTTTTGAAAAATGCCATCAAAATCTATGGAAAACTAATTAAGTTATTAGCGAAAATGTGGAAATCTGCCACAACTCGCAGTATTAAATCATCATTCAAAAAGTTCCTGGAACCACATCTGGAATCAGATCAGCACCAAAATATTATCACTTCTTTTTTGTGTCATGACAAACTTTCCCTGATATTTTCATCCAAATTTGTTTATTACCTTTGCCAAAGAAATTATGTTTTTGCCAGTGTATATTTGTTTGTTTGACTACGCAAAAAACTACTGGACAGATTTTGCTGAAAGGCTCCCTGGGAGACTAGAGGATCTCAAGGGGGTGCAAGGCTCTGTCAGCTGTGAAGGAACTAAATATTTTTAAATGTATTGAGGGTAAACTTGTGCAGCAGCTGTATCCGCTGATTCAATATCTGTTATCAGGCAGATTCATCTTGCCAAGCTCCAATCCACAACGACTGTAAGTGGCCCAAAGTGGGACGGCCCAATCAGTGTCCATTAAAGCAGGAAGAGGAACGAGCTACGAGTGAGACGACAGCAGATGTAGGTACTTGTACAGAAATAAGCATAGATGCTAACAGCTTCAATGGCAGTTTTATCACAAACTGCTCCACTGTAAGGACTTTTTCAACATGTTTTGACGCGAGTTTGTTAATGAAGTGGCTCAAGTTCTGCAGCGCAGTAACCTCGCCTACTGTATTATCTGTCTGGCCTATAATAAATGTGGTTGACAGTACATAGACCTCGATTGAATAATGACTTGTTTTGTGTTAGCTTAGCATGCTAACTTATGCAGAACGCGACTCGTAGTCATGGCAAACAATGGCTGTGATGTTATTACGCAAGGCCAGCCCTGTCTTTTCATGAGATTTGGCCAGCTTCGAAATATTGCCATGTGAACATGAAACGATCCAAAGGAAATTGGCAAATTTGTAGTTTTCTATCAACTGGATCAGAACAAAGCAACTAAGCTGTTGGTGTGAAAACCACCTTTGTCTTTGTGAATTAAAGCCAGTGTAGAAACTACAGTATCTTGCAGGGACATTTGTCTACGAGCACAGCAGTATAAATTAGGTGAGCCATGTGTTCGATGTTTTCCATAAAACCTTGGACCAGCTGACTGGAATCGATAAAGGAATTGGATCGATAAGCAGGATCAGCAACAGCCTGGTATCAATAGAATTTTATCAATTCCCATCCTTACTTATGAAGACTCACAGTGGTCCTGGACCATAAATGTAGGATTTGTAGCATAATTAAACAGACTGCTCCCAAATATTCAATGTAAAATCAAATGAAATGATGCAAAGACTTTAAAGGACATTCAGTGTGTTGATTGTCCTCCATACTGTATCTGTTTGCATCTTCCCCTTCATCACAACAATCCCCTGAATGACTTTGTCGTTGTCATGTTAGAGGGATGTAGGACAATTTCTACCACTTGACAGATCCAGATGCTCATGTATTCAGAATCACTTGCTGCTGTCACGCTCTGCTTAATGTTTGATTGATTTTAATTGCTAACAATATTCAATCTCAATGTTTTCTTACTTATTGTTTACCCACTTACTGATTAAAAAAACTTAACATTGAAATGCAGCGCACACTCCTGCCACACATTCCCTATTAATGCCAATTAGGCGCACTTAGCTCAGTCCTTATCTGTCTTTTTCTTTATCTGATGTGTCCTGTTTGTGAAAAAAGGAGATGTGAAGGACGCTAAGAGGCTCATTCATCATACAAATCTATACTTGTCAGAAAGCACTACGCAGCTGGTTAGACAATTCATTCATTATTTCACAGGCTGCTTGCATACTTGTAATGCTAATCCTGCAAACACTGATATTTCTGCTTCATAGCTCAATAACATTTCTCACTTCATTTTTTCTCCCTTCTTAATTAACCAGAGTCGCAGCCAAAGTCAGAACAAGGGCAAAACAACAACAAACTCTTAGTGGCACTAGACTGAAACTCATTAAGATAGTGTCACAAATTAAATCAAATCAGGTTTTTGTTATCATTGACCTCCTGCATATTATTTAAAAAGCGTTAGAGCTGGAAATATAATACATGTTAGTTTTTTTCATTGCAATAACATTATTTTATCACAATATTGCAAAGTTTAGAGAGATGTATACTAAAACTGTGCAACCCCCTGCTCTCCCTCCAACACCAGCCTGGGAAAGTCTCTGAGTTCAGCTTCCAGTATGTTGTAGTTTATAACAGATTTTGTTGTTTTAAGGGTCACTTGTCCTATCTTCTGCGTGTCATGTTTGAGTTATTTCTGTTGCTTGGGTTTCATTGTTTGGATTCTTCAGGGTTGTATTTTGACTTTTTAGTGTCCTTGGTTTGTTTCCTTTGTGCTTGAGTTCTTGTGCTTTGTTCCTATATCTGTTTTTGTTTGTTGTCAACGCACTTTGGAAAACTTTTTTTTTTTTAATGATCTATAAATTAAGTTATTCATACCGTTATAATTATTATTTCTCTTTGAGCAAACTGTTAGACTGAAATAAAAGCATCTGATATCCCGATATGGCTGCTTTTGCAACCAGAAAAGCATGAGAGGATCATTGAGGAACTGCATTTTTTTCACTTCTACATCAGTCTGAGTTTTCAACATTGTAGGTAGCATTGATGTTCCAACACACCTTCAGGCGGCGGCGTAAAGCTGCTGTTCATTCACTATCTATATTTCTTATCCTGTTAGGCATTATAGGTTGTAGCCTGTCCTTGTCTTGCAAGAGGAGGGAGGCATGTACTGATCACAGGCTAACATTTGGAGTCACTATATAACCTGACAAGCATGTTTTTGCTCTGTGGGAGGAAACCAGAGTGCACATGCAAAGGGATAACACGCAAACTCACAGAAAGACACCAATCAGGACTTCTTGATTGCTGTGAGGCAACAGTGCTGCTCAGTACACCACAGTGCAGTCTGTGTGGACACTATTGATGGCAGAGACCCAGATTTATCTGTGTTTGTGTTGTAGTGACCTAAAATAGAAATGAGGAACAGCTTTTTGATTCCTTAATTAGATTGTCTGGTTTCTTATTTGTTTAAATAATACATTAGACCCAGAGGAGCTGTAAGATCAACAGAAGGGGTTCATGAATTTATTAATTTCTGCTTCATTATAACTTTACTTTTTATCTGCCTTAGACCGAAACGTGCAGGCGTTACAGTCCCCAAAATATCTCTCAATATATAATCAGGGTGCACTAAAGCATTCTTAATTGCTCACAGTAAACTAACAAGTGTTGGAGGGATTCACTGTGTAATTACCTCCGCCAAGGAGGATATGTTTTTAGTCCAGTTTGTCTGTTAGCAAGATTACGCAAAAACTACTGGGTGGATTTTGCTGAAAGTTTCAGGAAATGTCAGGAATGGCCCAACTTAGATATGGTTAGATTTTGGTGGTGATCCGGATATTTGTTTGGATGCAAAAAAAATCCCAAATTTTCAAAAAAATCCTGCAAGTTAACACTCAGCCTAATTTAAAAAAATCATATCTCTGACATCACTACACGGATTTGCTTCAAAATTTAAAGGATAATAAATATAATATATCTCTATTATCAAGGTAAATTTCATTGGATCCGATATAGACTGAGGTCACAAAAAAATATCGAAGTTTATACTGGAAATCCTGATTCATTTCTCCTCGGCTGCTGTGAAGGTGTTGCCCTCTTTACTTCACTATGGGAATTGTAGTTTATTTGAGAAATGATGTCAATGTTTTTCAAGCCAATGTGACTCTATGTCCCAGCTTCCCTTGCAATGTCGGCAGAGGAGCTCTCCACATGCAGATACATGAGCAGAGGCTCGGCCGTCCAATTGGAGCATGTGGTAGTCCAAAATTGTATCTCTTACAGGGGTTGTGGAAAAGACACTGCTGTAACTGAGCTGCCTGGCGGAGGTCTGAACTCTCTGAGTACTTTTTCTAATGAACTGTTGATTTTAGAATGTATTTTAGTATTTGGCAGGTAGGGCTGTAATCAACCAAAGAATTTGTTGGTCGACTGACACACTGAAATTGTCAACCAAAAATCGACTAATTGGGGGGGGGGGGGGCTCGGCGCAGCTCGGCAGGGCGGGGTCCTACTCTGACAGGAAACCCTCCTGCGCGGGGACAGCTCAGCGGAGCTCGGCGGAGTGCATCTTTGCGGGGCGGGGTCCGACTCTGACAGGAAACCCTCCTGCGTGGGGACAGCTCGGCGCAGCTCGGCGGAGTGCATCTTTGCAGGGCGGGGTCCGACTCTGACAGGAAACCCTCCTGCGCGGGGACGGCTCGGCATGGCCTGGCCGAGCGCGTCTCGGCGGAGCGCGTCTTGGCGGGTGGTAGAGAAGGATGCTCAAAATAAAAATAAATACTCAGCAAACCACCGGACCTTGAATAGGCTAACGTAGACACTCTTCAATCCTCCTGTCTCCAACCAGGTCTCCAGATGGTGGGCGAATCCAAAGTGGTGAAAACAAGGGGTTGTTCTGAGACAGGCAAGTTACCTGTGAAACTGGGGTGGTCTGAAAACACCCCCCTTAGCACTTGGAATGTTCCTCCTGATGACTGTAAATCGCCGCGGGAAAAAATAAATTGAAGCGGGGAAAAAAATACTATTGGTCGACCAATCAGAGTTCTGGTCGCCCCAGCACTTATCGACCAATGAGTCGACCAGTTGACTAACACATTACAGCCCTATTGGCAGGATGGATTAACACATGCATGGTGAGAGCATGCAAAAATGCTAACCTGTGTGCAGCTCTGTTTAAGCTTTTTTGATGGAGATGAAAATTGCTGCAGCAGAAATCAAGTTGATCTGGTTCAGTGCATACAAGCACGATCACACACTGTGAGCCTTTAATACAGTCACAAGACTTGGAGAGAGCAGTTTATTCTGTTTGGTGGGCTACTCTGAATGTCACTGTAAACACTGACACAAGGAGGAGGCAGTGCTATTCGGTCATGAGAAGGAGTGTGTGTGTCCTCCTGGCTCTGCTCTCCAAGTGCCAGGGAGATACACAGGGAAGACAGGGACTCCAACTTTAAGGTGCCAAAAATCCCTGTTACATCAGTGTCTGGAAGAAAAAACTGAGACTAACAACCTCAATGTCCCTGGTTGGTGAGATCAGAGCACCTTCGCATTTCCTGCTCCACGTACCTGTCAGACAGCAGGAAGGGACAGACGTCAGGCACAGGAGGGGTCGAAGGTCGGAGCTTTGCCAATGCCATGATGTGTTCGAAGGTGATGTCGGTCTGAGTGCACTCGTCCACTACGTGAATTTCCTGAGGGGGACCATGGGGGCGCCCGCTGGGGGTCCGCCTGATAACCTGCACCACGACGGGTTCCTTGGCAGTACGAAAGGCCTCCGGGGTCTCCTCATGGCTCGACTTGGACAGCTCCCTCCCGTTCACCTGAGGAGGACAAGGGAAATCATGAGGCCTGTGCAACAAGGTGTGCCAATAACAAGTTTTTAGGGTTAGATGCTTGAAATAATGGTGCGCCGTGAACACATGATTAAGAGATTTAGGTTTTTTCATCCTTAGCAAATAGAGAAACAAATCACACACTGGCCACTTTATTGGTAAACTTGTTCAACTGCTTGTGAATGCAAATAGCTAGCTTACCAATTATATGGCAGCAACTCAGTGCATTTAGGAATGTAATTTAGGTCAAGATGACCTGCTGAAGTTCAAACCGAGCATGAAAGGTGATTTAAGTGACTCTGCATGTTGATCTAATAGGACTTTAATTCACAACCATCACTAGGGTTCATAGAAAATGGTCCAAAAAAGGGAAAATACCCAATGACTGGCAGTTCTATGGGCAAAAATGACTTGATGCCAGGGCTAAGAAGAAGGCCTGAGTGGTTTGAAGTGATTGAGAGGCCACTTGTTATCTACCAAGCAGATGATCATTGCTGAATGTGCAACACGTTAAATCCTGAAGAACATGGGCTACAGCAGCAGAAAACCACACCAGGTGCCCCTCCTGTCAGCTGAAAACAGGAATCTGAGGCTATAAATCACACAGGCTTACCAACATTTGACAACAGAATATTGGACAAATGTTTTCTGGTCTGATGAGTCTCGATATCTGCGTGAACAGATGGTAGGGTCAGAATTCGGCATGAACAACATGAAAGCATGGATCCATTCTGTCTTGTATTGGTGCAGTCATGGGGGGATCTTTTTTGGGCACATTTTCATCCTCATAGCACCAAATGCGCATCATATTAACCCCACAGCCAACCTGAGTATTATTACAGACTTAGTCTAGACCTTTACAATTATAGTGAACTCATCTCTTGATGGCTACTTCAGCAGGATAACTCACCATGTCACAAGCTTAAAACTGGTTTATTGAACATGACAAAGAATTCACTGCACTCTCTCTATTGGCCCCCACAGCCATCAGATTTCAATCCACTAGAGCACCTTTTGGATGTTGTGGAATGGTAGATATGAATTATGGACCTGCAGACGACAAATCTGCTGCAACTGCATGATGCTAACATCCCTAAATAAACCAAGATCTCTTGAACGTTTCCTCTTGTTGAATCCATGCCATTAAGAATTAAGGCAATAGGGGTCAAACCCGTACTAGCGAGGCGAACCTCATTAAGTGAGTTAAGGTCCTGGATAATTTTCACTGTTTATCTTTTGTTAATTTGCTGCAATGATGATCACTATTACAATTGAAAAATATACAATAAGCAGTTTTCCTCACACCATGCAGGTCTACCACATAGACATGAATATTTTGATACCATCACTGCCTCCTGACTGTGCCCTATTCTGTTGACTGTTGCTACAGAAACAGTCTACAGAGAGAAAGCCATTGTTGACAAGGTCTTAACCCTGGTGCATGAGCTAAATCTCTGCGAACAGAGGCAAAGAAGAGCCTCCTGGCTTCTTGACACTGAGCCATGAGTCACGAAACAGCAGATGCCTCTTTTATTTTTGCCCAAGATATTTTCATGATAACTGTGAGGTGCAAGTTTAAGTTTTGGAAATTTCTGTGACACTTTTATGGAAAGGCTGTTTAGTTTTGCATGTCCATGACCTGTTTTTATAACTGAATGACTTTTTGAACACTCAGTGTCTTTCATTACAGCAAACAACTTTAACTTCAAATCTGACCCCAACAGTTTCAGTCATTAACATCTGCCTGAATGATTAAAGGGGTACGCCCCTTTTTTTTTTAGTTTTTGTGTTTTGCCTCACTCTCAAGTCCATGATAAGCAGATACTCAAGTCCATGATAAGCAGATAGACACCATTCTTTCAACTGCATGCGGTAACAAGGAGGAGACGGGCAGAGCTCGCTCACCACTAATTAGCTTAGCTCAAACACTGGGAGTCAATAGGAAGCATTAGCCTGCCTCTGCCTACAGTCATCAGATAAACTCTTCAGCAACTCTTAACAGTCCTGTGTGCTTGTTGTGATTCATTCTTTTTACTGTGTTATGTTACATTATCTTTTTTGAAACTGAGATTGGCACTTTATGTAATTTTGAAAGAAATACACGCAAAAATAAACCACCACATCAGGCCCCCCCCATAGGTAGCTGTGGGGGGGCCTGATGTGGGTCACCAGTTGATGATCACTGTTTTCAATATCTCAACAATACACCAACCAAATTCTGAACATGCAACAGACCAGTGTTAATTTTAACATCACTTTTGGATTTAGTTTTAGTTATAGTCTTTTGCCTGAATTATCTTTTAGTTTTAGTCGTAATTTAGTCATCTAAACTGTTTAATTTTAGTCTAGTTTTAGTTGATGAAATTTTGCAACTTTTTAGTCAATGAAATCTACAGTAAATTTAGTCGACTGAAATATGAAGTGTAAAGGGTAAGGCATTTTTTATGTTTCCTTGAATTTCTGAAGTCATGTTTTACAGTTGGATAAAATGAAACATCTAATAACCCTTTATTGAATGATAGAAAAGTTTGAATGTATACATTAACAGAAATAAATTTAACTATTGTGTGAAATGCAGTCACCTTTATTTAGGCTTCCTGGCAGAGCATCTCAGTTACAATACCAGAACTGACAACAAACAGTGAACCTGCTCTACATGAATATATCAATTCATAAAGAGAGGAGCTCTGATTGGATCGCTCCCCAACTTATCCCACCACCACCAAGCTAAGGCAGTTGTGATTGGATGCCCCTCTTAACTCATCCAACCTCTCCACACAACCAAAGTAGCTGTGATTGGATATATTCCTACACTTGTCCCTACTTTCTACATGACCAAATTAGGTCTGATTGGATTAAGTGTCTGTCAAACATTTTCGTGTAGTTTTTATTTGTTGACGAAAATGTCAGTTAATTTAGTTTGAGTTTTTGTCCATGTGCACTTGTTTTTATTAGTTACTGTCTAGTTTTCATCGGGGCAAAAAGGTTGTTGACACAACTATGATGAAAATAATTAGTCAACAATATTAACAACCCAACAGACAGCATTTTGCCCAAATGCCTGTTTTCTTAGGGTCAGTAAGGTCAGAAATTCAGATTTTCCTTCTGTATGTTTTCACTTGATCAAAAAGAAATCTTCATGAATACAACATCAGAAAACCCACCCACCAGACAGTTTGATGAAACATTATGCGAATATGAGATGAAAGCCAGAGTGGCCTTTCTAGTCACTCAAACCATCTTCAAACTCATCTCCACAGAATGAACTGGATTTTCTGGCAGATTGAAAACCATTTGCACTACAGCTGGCACATATAAAGAGAATCATTGCTTCATTTAACATCAGTAATTTCTGTGGAAGAGAGAGCATGGCTGCGGAATACCTCGGAGAATGTGCTTTTGGTGTGAAAGCTGAAACCAGAGATTATAATTTAGATAACCGCCCAGAGAAATTAAGGTAGACACTCCGTAATTACACATGCATTTGTGTTTGGAGTGGTGCATTTTGCCCACACGGCAGACTGAAATTAGCCCAAATGATAACTAGAGAAGTAAAAGGCAACATTTATTCATAAGTGTTGGCTGTGGAGGAATACATGAAAGCCTGGGAATCTCCGCAGCAGCAGCGATGTCTGTGAACTCAAATGAAAAAACCTCTTAGTGGTGAAAATAAAAACACATTGCCCAGTTTGGACTAACAAACTGACCTAAGTTCATGCTCAGTAGACGGTTTCAAGTAGCTGTGGTTGTGTGTTTGAGGAGCATCAAAATGAAAATTAAAGAGGCAGAGGCCAACAGGGAACTCCTACAGAGAGAGTTTATGTTTTCAACCCCAGATTTTAACCTTGAACTCCAAATGTGCTTATTTTACAGCCTGACAGCATACATTTTCAAAATGACTGGATGTATGTTCAGCAGTGGAAGAAAATCAATAGAACCTGACAGCACAGATCCTCTGCAAAGCCGGGCTTAGTATAGATGTTTTCATCCTAATAAATGTGTCTGCATTCACTCTCTGCTCTCTGGACAAGTTGGCATCTAAGGTACACAACATCAGATCAGTCAGTTTGTGTCTTTAAGCAGATTTTCTTAAACTCAGCAGCTTAGGACAAAGACCTGAACCTCTGTCAAACAACTACTGCTTCAGTTTCACATCCTTACTTTCCTCTTTTATCAGTTGATTTTTGCTTCTGTATAAACTTTTGGTGTATGTCGGGAGGTGAAAAGAGTAGACGAACTTTGTTTGCATGTACAGATGGAGCCAATTTTGTTTTCCAGACTTTACTTGACTGAGTCTTGACTGGTCTGTGACTGGACCATGCTGGGACCTGCCCACTAACAGGACTGTTATGAGATCCCCCGCAATGACGTGGCAGAAAAGTAGTGACTGGTTAACGCTAATGCTGCTCCAATGAGGACAAGCCAATTGGATGTTTTCTTGCGAGGGAAGCCCCATCAAATGGGCATGTTTATGGTGAAATATGAACACTCCCATGGCTGAATGTTGGCTGGAACTCGGCAGGCAAATTAAAGACGCTGCATCTGTACAAGTTACCTGACGTGCCAGATGGACAGTTCCATATATCTGTCACGGAAATATTTCACTAGTCCATTTGGAGAAGAGCCCATAGAAAATGTTTTCAAAAACAGCTAGTGATTGGAGGATTGTTCTGCCAGTCACAGACCAATCCATATCACAAGTAGAGTAGAATAGAATAGCTCTTTATTGTCACTATAACACCTGTTAGGCACCAGAATTTGTACAGTGAAGCATATGGCCCTTTTCCACCAGCACGCCTTGGCCCTACTCTACTTTACTCTACTCGGCTCTACCCGGTTTGCGTTGCGTTTCCACCAGGACGGTACCTCCTAAAACAAACCAGTTTTTAGTACCTACTCTGCTCTGGTTCTAAGGGAGCTGAGTCGATACTAAAAGGTGACGTCGACCGACTGCCGACTACTGATTGGTCAGAGAATGTCGTCACTAATGAGTCATGAGCGCGACGAGCTAGCTAACTTGCTAGCGGTAACTACCATTAGCTTGTCCTCATACGTCTTTTCCTTGCAGCTTGATTGCTCTTGTCCTCGGTATTTCTTCTCACCGCCTTCTTCTGCTTTCCTCTTTCATTCCGTTTGTGACAAAAAGCCACAGATCGAGCAGCAAGTATACTATTGCCTCCAAGTCCTCCATTGTTTTGACTGTTGTGTCGCGCTCAAAATGACATGAACACAGTGTCGCCCAGCTGTTTTATGGCGACCCCGTCCCCGCTGGCCAGGGAACCAGACTGGTGGGAAAGCAGCACAATGCGAGTAGAGCAGAGCCGGGTAGAGTCGGGGAAAGCCGAGCCGAGGAGAGTAGGGCTAAGATGTGCTGATGGAAAAGGGCCAATAGTTTGGTATCCTCTGTGGCAGCAAATAACACACAAAAGAAATGAAATATTATAAGAATAGTAATTTAAAAGATTTCTTATATACATCCAGGAGTGTAGAGAAAAGAGAGAAAGATTGGATTTTAAGTTGTTGCAAATAAAAAGACAGCGTTCATGAGGAAAATCACTTATACATCGAAGGAAAAATATCTTTAAGGCTTTAAAGTTGCCCATGCCACACCTAAAATAATGCATCTAACTTGACGACATAATCAGGGTTCAGCTTCTCTCACTTTAAAGGCTCCCTACAGACACAATTAGAGCTCTATTAATTCAACTATTCAATCATGTAGACTTCCACATGGCTAATGTTATTACCTGCAAACACAAATATAAAACTAGATTTCATGTGGAAACAGTTTAATAACATTACAGACCCTGCCTCGTCCCTGTGTGTACTTCAGTCTGTTGTATTACTTCCTCTTCCTCACTGTTCCTCTCCAGAGACTGACTGATGCCCTCCAGAGCTAGAGTAAACACCTTATTTTCTCAGTCTTAACAGCAGTCATATATATCTCCCTTAGCTCCTGTTGTACCCTCGCCTGCCCCGCTGCCTCTCCATGTGACCTTTGTTTGTAGCGGTGCTGCATTAATCACCTGAGTGGGAGATAAACTGGGTCAACACCACTCCTCAGGAACTAGGGGGCAATTTAGAGGAAGAATAAACATGCCGTCACGCAGCCTTCCCTCATTCCCCTCCTACTTATAAACCTGCTTTCGTTGTAGTTTTTCGTCCACTCAGCAGGAATTAAATACAGCAGCAGGTACATTAGAGTTAAGTAGTGTATTAAAGAAACATGGGGCTCTATAATAATTATCCTTCATACATCCTTTGTCTGTCTCCTCTCTGTCTCTTCTCTGTTGTATTTCCCTGTCTGTGTCTCTGCAGCCTAATCCTGGAACAGGGAGCTCGGTGGAAACAAAGGAGTTGGAGCAGACAAATGAGGCAGCCTATGGCGTATGACAGTCCCAGAGAAAAATGATCAAATTTCCCAGCTCTCCCTCTGCTGCAGCCCGTCCAGTCCAGGCTCCTCCTCCTCCCTCCAGCCTCACTGCTCTCCAGCCATGACCGCGATGAAAAAAAAGAGGAAAGACGTCAGGAGGAAGAGGAGTTTCTCTTTTTAACCTAATTCTTTTGACTCATTTTCACAAGAGCCAGATGGAACAATTAATCCTCCAATCAACACAGGAATATTAAGCAGCCTTAACTCCTGCATGGGGGACTTATCCATACTTGGCGGTTGTACATACAGCTAAACACACCGCCTAGTTGTGTTGGATCTGCAGCCCTCTCTGACAGATGGGAAGGGTCTCTATAAGCCTGGCTGCAGCTTCCCAGACATTCCTTGATATTCCTAGAAGAAGAGGAGATCTCCCCCAGCACAGTCCTCCAGATGTCCTTCCTCTCTCTGCAAAGTGCATCCTCAGCTAAAGCGCGCCTGAAGATGCTGAAGGTGATCAGGTTTCTTAAATAGCCTTAAAAAGGAATGTGGGGATACTTTATCATACAGTCAAAGAACAAATCAAATATGGCGACATGAATTGATTTGACCCCCGAAAATGATGTATTTTAACAAAGTGTGCTATATGTTAGCCTATCATTAAGCAAACTTTAAAGACATCATTATTAGTTAGACAGCTATTGAGCAAAAATGATTATTCGCTAATGGTGGATTTTTAAGTGGAGCCTTTACCAACATCTCCTGACAATTTCAACAAAATCTGTCCTGTAGTTTTTGTGTAATCTTGCTAAGAAACAGACAGACAAACATACGGCGGCAAAATCATAACGTCCCCGGTGGAAGTAAAAATAAAACTAGAAGTGCTCTGAGAGTACAAACCTTGGCCAAGGCATTCCCAACTTTGTTAGGCAAGTTTCCCGGAGTCGGATCATCACCAAAATCTGTTCGCTTGTTCCTTGTGCCATGGCCAACACTGCTGAAAATTTCATGAATCTGTACTTCAATTTTTGAGTTATCCTGTTCACAAACTAACAAATGGCAGCAAAAACATAACCTCCTTTACAAAGGTAATAATACTGTGATATAATCATAACATGAAGCCAGTATTGTGATGGATTTTGTATCATGAGAAGGATGTGCTGTCACATCCCAAGCTTCTTTCCAAATAATGTCAATCCCGTTATATTAAACATTTTAACACCCTTTCAGAACAAAGTGCAGCCTGCAGAAGTTTCATCACAAACATTTTGATGCTCTGAACCTAAAGCACGTAAAATATTCAGATAAATATTAATTCATAAACATTTTCTGGTAAACAAAATCTGTTTGCAACAAATTATTTAGCAGCTGGAGTGTTTACTGAGTCCGATGCAGCTCTGAGAGTTCTCCATACGCACAGAGTCAACATGAATTATCGCACTGATGGAACAAAGCAGAGCAGATTATTCATGTGGGAGTCATTAGCTATATATCTGGGCCAGAAGATAATGAAAAGGTAAATGTGAAGCTGGAGCGATGCGGGTGCTGGGATGGAGGAACTGGACCAGGACGCATCTGCTGGCTGTTTGCATGTGGATCTGCGGCAGCTCCAGCCAGAAGAGAAATGTGTTTTCATTCAAAGCCTCATGAGACAACCAAACAGCCTTCCCAAAACAAAACTAGCTTAGTGGAGTGTAGCGAGAGGATGAAACTTCCTTTTTTTTCCCTCATATTTTCTCTGTGGTGCAGTCCCATATTGACAAAGACGTTCAGAACTGTTGTATTTGTGTCACAGCTGAGTGCAGAAGGTCTCCGCTTCAGTAAATATCACACAACACTCTGAGCTGCAAACAGACTTTAAAACTCCCCTAAAAGTCTTATTTTGACAGCTGTGAAGTTCTGCTCCCCTACAGCAAAGCACAAAACTGAAGCCTCTCTCATCTTATCCTCGTTCCTCCAGGTGCGAGGACGAGGAACGCAGAACAAACAAGCAGCCTCCTCTGTCAGAGCTTTTGTCTCATCGACCGCTGCCTCTCATCAATATCTCCACGGACCGAGGGGCTAGAATGTAGTGACAGAGGTAGTGAAGAGGGTCCACTTTATCTGTTAAGATGTCAACTTCGACCACATCTGACGCCGCTTGTGCTCGGGGGGTTGTTGTGTGGCAGCAGGACGCAGACACTGGCGTCAGCTTGCAGGGGATTACTGATCGGAGTGATTGATGCTCTTCTTCTGTGAGGAGGAGAGACAGCTCCAGGCAGCAGACTCTAATAGTCCATTAGCTTTTTTATGCTTTGGAATTAACTGTATACATCGTTTCACGGCGTCAATGTAGCACTTTGAATCTTAATGAATTGTTGTTGTTTTCAGTATGAACATTTACACCAGAGCGTCTGTCTTCACTTGTATCATGAATGAAGGAGAAAAAGAGCTGAAACGACTGAAGCAAGGTCACCCGTTCTACTCCACACAGTCAAACAGGTGAGCAGAAAGAGCATCGGACACTTGCATGCTAAGATTAACCAAACGCCAGACTTTGGATAAAACTGGTGTGCACGGTGTGATTCCAGTCTGATGATACATTAGTCATGGTGCAATGTGAGATCACAATGTGGGACTGGGTTGTTCATGACACATGACCAGCGTGGGCTCACACTCTGGAGGTGAAACCAAAGAAAAATGCTGACAGAAGTTCATCTGACTAGTCTGGAGAATGTTATAAAATGGTCTTCAGCATACCTTTGCAGCGAGTAGTTATTTTATTTTACTGTTGCCTTTCTACCAGGTCCACATGCCTGAATGCATTGAGTTGTGGTGTCTATGCATTTGTCATCTAGTCCCTTTGTCCCCCCCCCCCTCCCCCACCCAACTCTGGCTCTGCCCAAGACTTCCTGCAGCTAAGCAGAGGCTTTTTCTTGCCAGTGTAACTGCAATAATGCTTTCCCACTAAAATTAGCAGGTAAACTCCGTTTTTTTCAACGCGGGTTAACCCGCTAACAATTGGCAAGTGACTCCTTTCCCACTGCCAGCAGATCCGGGTCTAATTGGCAACAGACAAGCTGTGAGGCAGTTTTTTTGCCTCTGGTGCATCAAGCAGATATCATCACATTGATGACATCATCAACGTGACGAAATACGGCCGGGTTAACAATGGCAAACAAAATCAAACTTACAAAGTCAGCGCAGATTGAACAACATTCAAACGCTGATGATACGAAGACAGATGGAATTTGTTGCTGAGAAGAAGTTACAGACGGAGGAGACGGGCGTGATATTATGCTATTATTACGCCAACATCATCCCGTAAATTAGCAGGTTGACCCGGGTGTGATGTTCCCACTGGATCCGATCGGAGGCGAGCCAATAAAAACCCGGGTCGCTTGCAGGGTCAGTCAACCCGGGTCTAAATGCTGATTAGACCCTTTCCCACTGCCGACAGGAGCCAATGGTTACCGTGTTTAAACAGGTTTTTTGGCCAGTGGGAAGGGGTATTAGACATAGTGCTGCACTCATGGTGGATTCATGTTAGGATGAAAAGTATGTACGTGTATATATAAATATATATAGATACATATAGTGCTGAACACCACCATCCCAGGTAAGGTTTATGCCACGGTTGCCTTAAATTTAACAGCATTGGTAATGACCAAAATCATTTTTCTGTTTCTGTAATGGTAAATAAAACAGTATGTAGAATCTCTTTAACTGAAACGACATTTTTAATGCTGAAATAAAAATGTTGTTGTTAGCCATAAATTTTAGCATTTACAGGTTTTCAAAAATACTGAAAAAGGGTAAAGCACATCATCTCTAAGATGTCAATTTATATTATTTACTTGTATTTTCAAACAGAAAAACTAATTTTGATTGAATGTAATGCTTGATTAATTTCTATCTTCTTAGAGAAGTCCAGTGAGTGTCTCATATTTGTGTATAAAAAGGTGACTTCAGTTTACTTATTCCTGTTCAAAATGTTTGTCCAACAACAACATTTTCAGTTTTAATCCAGTTTATAAAGATTTCTAAAATGTCCATGTTTTCTCAATATTTGAAAGGCAGTCTAAACAACTTGTTAAGCACCGCATATTTATATACTGAGCTTATATAACGCTTTTCTAGTCTCTTTTACTTCTCAAATCAGATTACACCACAGGTCACTTCAACCCATTCACTCACACATTCACTCACTGATGGTTTGGAGTTTCTATGCAAGTCATCTTGGGGTTAGGCGTCTTGTTCAACGACACATCGCCACGTGACGGCCAGACCTAAGCTCGAACCTGTAACCTTCAGATCTCTGACATCAGCTTGTGCCCCTGAAAATAAAGATACAGCTTCAACCTTATGATACAATGTCTTGAGATAACATTTGTTATGAATCGAGACTATACAATTAACAATTGATTGATTAAGGGAGTGATTAATAAAGAGGCTGATGATGCTGTTATCCCACAAACCATGGGTGTCAATGCTAAGTCTCTATCGGAGCCTGCTTATGTCTGCAAACTCCAGTGTTTGGCAGCTACATTTTGATTTACCTGTTTAGTTTATTTCAATTAATGTGTATGTTAGCCCATTTTTTCTTGATTTAATCTATGGAGACAACAAAACTGATTTTATTCGGCACAGCCACCTATTAAACAAAAGATTGTGATCCACTCCTTTGGAGGACACACGTGTGTACTTTTTCAACACCGTCTCAAACACAACAAAGACAAAACTGCTAATAATATGTTTATTTTCTAGCTTGCTGAGGGAGGGACATGACACATAATTAAGTAACAACCATGGAAAAAGTCTTCAGTCACTCTTGGCTCTATGGTGACGAGAACTGGCCCTACATACTTGACCTGCCACCATTGAAACCAACAGGAAAACTCAGAGAGCTCGGCACATCTCTAACACAAGAACTGTAACAGTTCATGATGGAATTTCAAGAACAAGACCTCCAAATACGTACGTTTATTAGATTACTTTGGCTTAAATTAAGAGGTCTTGGGGTTAAGTTGCTCTTTAACCAGAGCGAGTAACCTTGTATGTTGTGTTTAGCATCTGCACAGACGTCGAGCCTCCTTAACAGTTTCTGTCTCCCATGTGCCGCCACCTGCTGGTTTGAGTGGCAGCCTGCGGGGTGTTAAATATATGCAGGCAGATGGAGGAGGTGTAACATGTAGGTCATCAAGCCTCAGGAGTGTAGCACTTACAGCGGTCGATTACAGACTTGTTCTGTCTCCTCGTCTTTTGGAGTAAAGGCAACATGACCCCTCAGCTCTGGGGGCCAGTCAGCGGTGTAGAGCTTTCAGATAAAAAGAGCTGAAGGAGGATGATGAAGTGGAGGTAGAGTGGAGGAGAGTGCAACTCCAAACAACTGTGGCTCAGAGAAAGAGGAGAGATCACAAATGCTGCTCAACAGCCTCGACAGATGAAATGTAAACCGCAAAACTGGTTTTATGAACGTGTACAAGTCCACACAGTGAGGATTAAACATGACAAAAACAGTGTGCAAAGACTTCTTGCACTGCTTGGACAAATAAAATGACGACATGGATGTACATCTCTACATTTAAAATGCTTCCTTTTTAATGTTTACCTTAAATGTATTGGCAATATCTTTAACTAAGCAATGTCACAATTCTGAGGCTGCAGAAATAAAGGGCTGATCTGGGGACTGATGTGTCACAGCAGAGGACTTTCGACAGTCAAGGCTCTGTCCAATGTAAGAGATTTTACTCTGTGCAACCTTGATTGGTCCAGTACATTCATTGTTCACCAATTTTAAAAACTGAAGCTGAAGCGGCTAAGAGATCGAGCTTCTGTGTTTGTAAATGGTTCCAGTTTAACTTTAAAGCCACAAATACTAAAATATTCAAAGAAAGAGGCGTTAAAACATCTAATTATGCCTGAAATTGGGGGCTGGCAGTGATCATTTTCAATACCAAAATAATTTGGTTCAGCCCTTGGCATCAGCTGTTTTTGTCACTCTCAGATAATGATTGCTCAACTTTTGGAGCAGCGGCATGATCATCAGTGCCAATTCTCTCTTAGTGACAAGTCAAAATCAAAGAGGGGGCGGGTTGTCCGATATCCAGACAGACAGCTAGATAGATAGATAGATAGATAGATAGATGTTGTCTCTCCTTCCTTACAGTCCCAGCTGACCTTTTTGATTTTGGCTTTCGCTCCACAGTAAGTGTGTAGACATTGTGGTGGTGGCTTAAGTGTCATTTCAGGGTTGTCTGTCATGTTTGAACTCTGGTTCACTTTGCGAGAGTTGGTTTGACCTTAAGTTGTGTGAATGCCTAAAAGAAGGTGAACCCTGACGTCACAGCGGTTGAAGGATAACATAACACAGTGGAAGAGTAACAAACAGCAGCATAATATATTCTTTGCAGTAACAACACTGATAAACAAAACTGTTGTTCACATTGAAAGTTGTGGCAGACTCTCATCAAACCACCCAGATAACCTGAAAATCAGTGTTTACAGTATTAATTAAAATCCATGCAGACACTGCAGAGATGTTGAGCTTAAGTTTTAATCCTGACACTCTGGATGGCAAAAACAAATCCTACCATGGCTGCTGCTCTTTAACTCCCCACTGATCCTTGGGAAAAGTCAAGCTGGAGACAGACATGAATGCTTCATACTGATATCTGCTCTCTGAACACCTGAACGACTCGCTGCTTCTACACTGCAGCTCCAACATCAATGTGCTGCCATTCTGTCTTTGTACATACAAAACTCCATTTGCATTTCCATAAATAAAAACCTACATGTACATGTGAGAACAGGAGCATTCAGAAGAGAAGCAGAATTAAATAGTCCCCGAGGCGCTTCCACATGCTGGAAGGCCGGGTTTGATGTGACTGTCACCTCAGCCTTTCTCAGTCAGAAGACAGCTCAGCTCCTCTTTACACCCAAATGTCTCATTTCAATAATAAGTGTCAGAGTAAAATACAGGCCGGGGTCCGGAACAGTGCGGGCCTTATGACTGCATAAATCACTCAGAGGCAGGCAGCGCTACTGTCTCAGCGACTCAAACGGCGCTCCAATGACATGAAACTGAGAGAGAGAGAGCGCGGGCCACGAGGGAAATCTGACAAGCCCCTCAACATCTCAACATGAAGCGATGTACAGGCCTCCTTTAACCCCTCTAACCACATAAAACACACTCCACAGGACTCCTGGGTTATTTTTCACATTAAAGGCCCTTCCTGCGTCCGTGCAGGTTTTATGCCCCAACAACATTTGATGAATTCTGCCAATTTTCCCCTCTGAGCACCAATCTTGTGTTGAGTACTCCCTTTACTGAGCATCTCGTTCCGGGTGCATCAGCTCTGCTCTAAAATTCATGGGCATGGCTTTTTACATACGTTTATCGACCAATCTCGTGCCATGATCGCTCAGCACAAGGACAACTATTACACAAGGACAGAGGAGAGAGACGTGAGCATGAACTCGCTCTACACTCAATGTCAGAACTGCTGAATAGTGGAGCGGAGGAGATGGGGGCTCTGAGCCGATGAATAAATTGTATTTATGATGATTCACCATCACTGAGCTTACTACAGGAGCTGGAGGCATTGAAAGCGAGGTACTCTCCACTTAAAAGGAACATTTATCTAGTTTTTGTGAATAAAAGAAGCTGGTGATGGTGCTGTTAAACAAACAAGCTTCAACATCACTTCTCTTCTCCTGAATCTGTCAGTGTTTTTTTTTTTTTTTTTTTCATGTTTTTCTGTTAATTATCTACAAGCTGATAAATGAACACTAGTATATTTGAGACACATCTTCTTTAATTGACACGACATACAAGAGATGTGCAGGAAAGTCTCTGAATTATTTAAAAAAGGACCAACCCTTTGTTAACCCCTTAACTACCAACACAACTGTTTGGCAGAGGGCATTAATAAACTCAAGGATACTTAATGTTTTGAAAAACAGAACAAATCAAATCATTGATTGATTCTGTTAACATTTCAAAAGGCAGAGGAAATTACAAACAAACCAAAAAACAGATGATTTCTTGGTGTACAGACTTTGCTGAAAAAGTCTCAGCAGTAGGGCTGACAGATTTATCGTTTTCAGACCAAAATCGCAATTTCAGACAACGCAATCATGTGATCGCCACAGCTGCAATTTTTTGCAGCGCTCCTGACTGACCCAGTATCTGTTGTGTCAACTATTTTACACATACCATTTAACAAATTTGCAGCAATTTGCTTTATGGAAGTGCTGGTCAGCAGGTCAACAATACAAAGCCTCTGTTTAGGAGTAGAAGTTGGAGTATCCCTGAAATAATGAGAACAGATTATTTATCATCAATATTAGAAGATGAATAATCTGTTATGTGCTTTTGATCACTGATTTCCTTACTGTTGTCTATACTGTAAACATAGTGAATATTGCACTGAAGCTTGATTTGAAGAAAATCATGAATCAAATTCAAATCACAATATCTGCCAGAAAATTCACAATTAGATCTTTACCTAAAATCGTTCAGCCCAACTCAGCAGCTTTGCAGCATGAATGTAACTCTGTGTCCCATTGTTTCTGTTGTTGTCAGGGTTCGCACATGAGGTTAAAGCGTGAGATGGGGCTATGACATCATCATCTTTTAAGCTATCTGTATTTGTTGTATGCACGGAAACGCATGGCCAGTGTTTTCAGATTTATCCACTCCGGGACCTGCTTTAAAGTGATTTTGGACACCCGAAACGTCGTATTCATGTGGACGAAATGCCTGAACAATTAAAACTTGTGCAAATACACCTGAATTTCTCTCCATGTGGACAGCCTCTGTTACTGTAATGAGAACAGAGTCTGCTGTTTCACCTGAAGGCATCTCCCGGGTCATGGTTAAAACCACAGAAAGAAGAAAGCACACAAACAGACAGACTAAAGCACAGCTCAGGCTCTCACAGTGGAGCTCCATTCAGGCACTATGTAATGATATCCCTGCTATCTCCCAGCTCTATTTATGATCACTTTCCCATGAAATTAGATCAATACAGCTCTATCTTCATTACTAACAGATTACTGTTGAACGCCTGATATTTGCACTATCCTATTTTGGCTGGATTATGAAATTCTGCCGCGGACTCTGAATATGATTTGATCCTCGTGAGGGAAACAATGTGCTAACTTAATCAGCCTGTTCAAGGTTAATGGTACAAGCAGGGGTATATTTGTTAAAAAGATTTAGAGGAGCTCAGTTAATCTCTGTGCTTAACTTTTAAGATCTCGCCAGCTTGGAGTGAGTTTTAATGTAAAATCGAGTGAGAAAATCGAATTAGAGTAAAAGCTGCACTTGGGTGGATGAATAACTAATGGATAAACAGCCTCCTCCGTGGTGATAACTGGTAATTGGTTTTGGGGGGTGTAGAGGAGCTGGAGATGGAGACGGGGAGGGTAGCTGGATGGTGCTGTGTGCAGTGCAGATCAGCAAAATAGTCTTGCTGGTGTGAAAAGACGTAAGGAGTAATGGTGCCTTCCATATGCTGACTGAAGAGAATCCAGAGGCTGCTGCCATGGAGCTGCTCCAAATCTGCAGCGTGGAGGTGCAGGGAGGAGTATTTTTAACACTAAGGAGGCAATAAATACAACTGAAGGCACAACCGTGCAGCTGCTCCTCTTTCTGTCTCTGAATTTAACCTCAGATTTTTGTTCTTTTATTGAATAACATTGTGAAACTTCACTGATTGATTCTTTTTGAGAAATAAGAAGAATGCAATGTCTCTTTTTGTCAAATCAGTTAAAATATCATTTTTAACAAGCATGCTTCTTTATTGGATTTTCATTTATTCATTCGTTCATTCGCTTATCCCTTTCGGTGTTGCAAGAGGTGGGGTACACCCTGAACCGGTCGCCAGCTGATCACAGGGCCACATATAGAGACAAACAACCATTCACATTCAAGGTCAATCTGTAGTCACCAATAAAAATACTGAGCATGTTTCTGGTCTGTGGGAGGAAGCTGGAGCGCCTGGAGTGAACCCACGTATACACGAGAAGAACATGTAAACTCCACACGGACAGGCCCTGACCGACTCGGGGATCAAACCAGAGATCTTCTTGCTGTGAGGCACGTGCCTCAGTTACTAGAATCTTAACCTCGTCTTCTTTTCTATCCCACACTGCAGACATCTAACAGCATCTAAAGCTACTTTACACTGCATGTCTTAATGCTCACCTCTGATTCTTTGTTACAATCTGATTTTTTGTGTGGCTGTTCATATTATTATTTAAATGTGACTGTCATCAGACTTCAGCATGAACCGTCTACGGCCCTGAAGCGACCGGCAGAAGAAGATGTGACGTCACAAGCTGAAAGCTGTGTTTATGGAGGTAAATATGGATGCTGGACATGTCAGCGTGTGAATCAGTCTTGAAGTTGTGCAACTGGAGCTGACAAAATAATGACAAAGTGAGAAGAGAAGAAGAAGATTGAGAAAAACCAGAGCACACAGATGGAGGAGTCTGAGCCAGGAGTGGTGGATCTTGCCACACCCCACATCCTCCGGTGCAGATTTATGATGTTAGTCCCACTCTTAATTACGTAAAAGTTGGATGAAATGCAACATGACATTATTATTATATTAGATTTTATTTATTTATTTATCCCTATAGTATTTTTATCTAACTCCTATCATGTTTTTTTTTTTAATCGTTATGTTATTTTCGTCTTAGCTCCTGTGTTTCCTCATTTTGAATTTAAGACAGCATTTCCTCAGTCCTCTAATTCAGTTTTCTGTTACAATCTCTTCTTAATATCTTTGTGTGTGTGCTGCATGTGGATAGCGAGGGTGGGTAGGGCCTTGTATTTTCATTGTATTCAATATTCTTCTTTTTTATTTTATTAATTTTTTATATCTTTTTCATGTAAAATACTTTGTGCTACAAGAGTTTATATGAAAAGTGCTATACTAATAAAATGGACTGGTTGATATACTTGTTTTTCTCTTCCTCAGGAACAAAAATGTCACTGCAGACAAGCAGCAGCCTCTGTGAGATCAAACAATTATCAACTGTCTCTGCATTATTCAGCTTCATCTACATTCACATGACGATGAATCGATAAAGGATTGTTTTTGACACAGTGCAGTGCCACTCCTGTCAGCCAAGAACAGACAACGACATTTTTAGCTCCACTACATGCAAAAAAAAAACGTCCAATCTCACAATTATAGCAGTTCATTAAAAAAATCCTGGATCAGCATCTGGATTCTGATCACCTCCTAGATCTACTCACTTCTTTCTTGTGCCATGACCAACATTCCCTTAAGTTTTCACCAAAATTCACTTCAAACTCTTCGAGTTATCTTCCTCACAGACAGTCCTTCACCTCATGTTCATGTGTGGACTGCGGCTGGCTTCTGTGTTGCATTAATTACGCATGATGTGCACAACGTACCCGCTGAACTGATGTCAGAGAAGTGGCGGCCATCATGTTTCTGCATTCATGTAGTTAACAGCGTAGTTACTCCAGCCTCCAGCAAACGGCTGCAGACAGCTCAGTAAATGACTGTTTGTTTATTAAAAGTCAAGGCTGCTTTTCTTTGCTTCGGCCTTTGGGAGACTGAATGCAGGAAATAGTTTCATTCATGTTTAATATGCTCGTCCTCGCAGATGAGGCAATTAAGAGTGGCTAAGCACTATTTACATAATGTGGCCACGCTCGTGATCACAACAAAGGCGTCTGCTTTGACTTCCCCGTCTCCTCTCATCTCCGAGAGGCTCTTTGAACGGTCGCTGGTTTGGAAATGAGAGTGGAGGTCAGTGGGTGGCTCGTGGAGCTTTGACAGTGCAAATAATAAACTAGGAAGGTCTGAAAGGTCAGTGAAGACCCCCTGCTGCTGGCTACTGATCTGCCTGTTAGCTGTTAACTGGAGCAAGAGCAGGTGGATGTCAGAGGAAGGAGAGGAAGCCAAAGAAGAAGAAGAAGAAAAACTACAATAACAGATTAAACTGGACTGCTGTTTCCATTTCTGCTGAAGCAAAAGAAGTCATTTTAGAAAATAATGTGTGTGATCCTGGGTATCTTTTGCCCGAGGCTGCTGTTTCAAAACTCCCCCTTGAGGCAAATAGCGTAATTAGAGTCCCGTCACAAATGTCAACCACCACAAAAGAACCTGACGAGAGAGCTGACCGCTATAATCAAGAGTGCTTCACAGAATGACGGCAAGCAGGTAGGGTCAATTCTGCCAATGTCAAAGAGAACAAAAGGATGGGATTACTGATGCTAGCCGGAGGGCGAGAGGACTTCAAATTCATTCAAGCTTTGGAGCGTCAAAATCAGCTTCAAATGTTGGTTCAAGCACTGGAAATGTTTCAGAGAATGAGAGCTGTGATATGCTTCGGGTTATATCTGATGAGATGTCAGGTTTGTGGTGGCACGGGATTGTGAGGCCTCTCTGGCAGCCAGTGAGTAAATACGTGGTTATCGATCATCACAGGGATCACACCAGCAAGCTGCATATTAGGGTTGATCAATGCCTGGAAAAAAATAATGCTGCGGGACTTTTTTCTCCTGCCATTTTGATTGCAGTTTTGGGATTTTTTTTACCTGATAAAGCAAGAGTCTTTCTATGAATATGTACTGACACTTACATCAAACAGTCACACTTTTATTGCAGGAGAATGCAGGAGAGCTATATGAACAACACATGCCAATAAACATGAGCTTATTCCCTTGGATCACGCTCTGTCACTTTTATAAATATGTGTGGAAAAAGCCGGTTTCCACGTAGTTTTCTGTGTCGAAAATGTCGAAGGCATGGCACTTGAAACTTATATTGTTGAGCTGAGTCAACAAATGTTTAGGCATGTTGGGTTTTTTTTGCATCACAAAATGACAAAAACTGCACTTTATCCTATTTTCTCTCCACAATGGTTATTCCTCAACTCATTTGTTGTTGTTTGTGCTGATTAAATATCAATATCCAGCAACAAAACTGTACGAAAACTAGAATGCACTCGGAGAGCGCAAAACTCCGCCAAGGTAGCTCACATATTGCTGTTACATCTACTGTACAAGCAATAGTTCCATGATAAAATTATCATCATAATAGGATTCCTTGACCCTGAAAACCCACACTTAGCACTCAGAATCATGTTGATATCATTATTAGTTAGACAGTTATTGAGCAAAAACGATCGTTTGCTAATGACGGTTATCTGGTTCACCACCAAAATCGAATGAGTTCTAAGTTGGGCCATTACTAGGGCCCTATAAAATACGCAATCACAGAATCATGGAGGAATCACGGAAATGGACATTACATGTGCAATTCAAAATAAACACGGAATATCACAGAAATGGACGACATTTTACGTAAAAGCTTTTTTTTTTTGTTGGAATAAAAAGGAACGTGTCTTTCGGGAAAATGCTCCGAGGGGGTCACTAAGGCTGGAGACAATGCATGCTTTACCTCCCCTCCCTCTCCTCCTCCTCCCCCTCATTAATCATGCAAACATGTCGAAGCATGGACCTGTAAAGGTACGTGTGAGGACCACCTGAAACGTGATTGATTATATTTCATTTCATTATACAGAGCCTCGGAATTTGGGAAAAAATAACAGATTTTAAAGGGCCCTACATTACCAACATCTCCTGACAATTTCAGCAAAATCCAGAAGTTTTTGCACAATCTTGCTAACAAACAAACAAACAGACAGCGGCAAAAACATAACCTCCCTGGTGGAGGTAATTACGTCAGAACAGGCAACAACTAAAGCTTCCAGCCTGAACCAAAAGTAAAATAACAATGGTGACATTAGCAGTGAAATTGCCAATAAGTAAACTTTAAAGGTCCTCAATTATTGCACAACTTAAATTATTTAACTCCATGGAAAATGAAAGGTCAAGACAGAAAGACACTTTCTGATACTGGGGGTTTCTGCTTGGGTAAATCAGTTTCTCCTCCAGTCCTGGTTTGTGTTGGTGCAGGACTGTGAGGCCTCTCTGAAGCCAGTGAGTAAATATGCAGCTGTTGACTTGGGAGAGGTCCGCAAAGCTCCACCCCACAAGGATCAAGCTTGCGTGGACCCAGCAGTGCTAATGCCTTGACTTAACAGATAGCAGTTTAAGAGGTACAGGGAGTTCATTAGACTGTTAAATGTTGTAGGTCTAATAATGTAGAGACAACACTTTGATTTGCATCTGTGAAGTATCCGACAGTGGAGGACGGCAGGCGGACGAAGAGCAGACACCAAAACAAGGATTCTCAAAGTGATCCCACGTCAGCTGAAGGACACACAGCAGTAAATAAGATCAAAACTTCCAATTAAAAACAGAGCTGTCCAATTAAGGCGGCATTTACAATGAGACAGTGATGAAGTCGCCCATGATAATCTTATCCTTGAGAGGAGCAGCAGCACAATGCATGATTAAAAGGAGGAACATTATCTTAGAAGAGTCATCACAAGTGTAATCAATCTACTTCAGCGCTCCCCTGCTGAGGTCCTCGTGGCTCAGAGAAAGTGTTGGAGAGGGGTTTGAAAAGTCGATGTTTGTGGTTTCCTCTTGGCCCTTTCCGGTTTCACTCCTCGTCTGGTTCCCCCAGTCGATCGACAAAGGGAAGAGAGAGGAAATGGGATGTAATTCAGTGCTCCCGCCTGTGTCCTGATTACAGTTTGAAGAGGGGAGTGGAGAGGGTGCAGAGGACAACGACTGACTGCTGGATCAAAAATACTGGACATGCTGACGTCACATCAGCAATAGAAAAAACGCCTTCTAATAAAAATGCTTTACTCGTCTTCAGAGTTGGTAGTATGGCTGCATATCTGTGCTGAACTGGTCACCACAGTCCAAATATCAGTGTAATGCCTGAAAGGTGTAGTGTGTCGAAGTTGGCAGAACTTCGTCAAACAGAAACGGTGAATTAGAGGATATAATGTTTCTATTTGTATGTAAAGTCCGTCAAAGTAAGTGTACAATCATCCCCATAAAAGTTTCGTTTTCTTTTTTATTAAGTTAGAAAAAGCTTTTTATATTCATGTACCGCGGGTCTCCCCTTTGTGGAGGCTGACATAACGATCCGTCATGTTGTCCACTGGTGGGTTTTGGGGACAAAAAGAGCGAAACGAAACTTTTGAATACGAGTCTAAAAGTTTACAAAACCTACAATCATCATCTTAACTAACCTATAATCTATAAAAATAATACTTACAAATATGAATGAAAAACCTCTCACCGCGCAACTGTAGTAAATGATGCTCTGTTCACGATCCTTTTTGGTCTTCACCGGCTCTTGTTGATTAGTGATTAGGGCTGAACGATATGGACAAAATTTCATATCTCGATATTCATGCCAGATATCTCGATATCGATACGATATGATATGACTACGGGTTCGGTGAAATCCAAGCATTTTTCAGAAATATAAAAACAACATAATACAAAAGAATGCGGAAAGTGCAGTTTTAGCACGGGGGAAATCTATATCGTTTATATTGTTGCTTTTCGATATTAATATCTTGAATGTTCATATCTCGATATCGATACGATAACGATATATTGTTCAGCCCTATTAGTGATGTGATGTTTTAGTAACGGACGGGCTCATTCCAAAATCTGAACGCTACATGTCGCTAGAATGCCAATTTCTACACACTGCACCTTTAAGTACAGTTAGAAATTACAAATCAACACTGCTTCAAGATGTTTCCCATGAAAAATACCTGGAGGCTGTCCCAGCTGTCACTGGGCAAGAGGCGGGGTAAACCCTGGACATGCTAAGCCAATCACAAGGATGTCACACAGTGACTAACAACCATTTACACTCACACCTAGGACCAATGTTTTTTTCGGTCTGTGGAAGAACCACAGAGAAAACCTACACATGCCTGACAGGAACATGCTAACTCCACAGTGAAATGCTCTTACTGACTCTGGGATCCAAACCAGCAACCCCCTTGCTGCGAGGCAACAGCCAAATATGCTGAATCTCCATGCAACACAGTGTTGGCTGATGTGTTTGGTGAAAGTCCTTATACATATTACTTAGTCAGGGCTGTAGATTATAAGCAAGACCACCGTCTCACACATCATGGATCTAGTGGTTCTCAGCCTTTTGGGGTCCTGGACCCCCTCCATATTTCTGATCGTCCCTGAGGAACCCACCACCTGATAAGGGGGGGGGCATGATATGCTGTGCTCATCATCATCTTCTTTGTTTGTAACACTCGCTTTATTTCAAGTGCCAACCTGAACCTTGCAAGTTAATGAGTTTTCCCACAACACCTTCCTGCAGATGATTCACAATAAGCTCATTATTAAGAAATGAATGGTGTATGCTCACTGAAACAGTAGGGGGCTGCTTTTTGAAAAGGATCCAGATCGTGTGAAGTTTGGATTATACTAACTTAAATATATTAATTACACTGTAGTAATGGTAGATAAAGGTCTCAGTCACATTTGAAATAATCATATTTTAATAAATGTCATAGGATCTTTTTTAATTTCTTTTTTAAAAACGAAACACTGATCTAGAGAATAATTGATGATACTGATAACAATTTCAGAGAATGTTGGTCATGACACCAGGATCTGCACACCTCTAGGACTCTGAGGCGTGCAGCCAAGATCTTGGCCGACCCCTCTCACCCTGGTCACAAACTTTTCGAGCCTCTCCCCTCAGGCAGGAGGTTGTGGTCCATCAGGACCAAAACGTCACGCCACAAGAACAGTTTCTTTCCCTCTGCTACATCACTGCTGAACACTGCCCATGACCCACCCCGACTCCCCGAAACCACCTGATACGAACACCTTTGGTAACAACTGTAAATAACTCTGTATATATTTAGCCTACTTTATTTTACTATTTTATTTTATTCTATATTTCTATTTTTGATTACTCTTATTACAATGCTTGCACCTTATTTTTATTTTTATTTTTATTATCATCTTTCTACTTATTGTCTGTTTGTACTTTGCACCAATAGCACCAGAGCAAATTCCTTGTAAGTGTAAAAACCTACTTGGCAATAAATCTGATTCTGATTCTGATTCTGATTCTGATTCTGACACAAAACATGACTAGATTTTTGTGGTGGTCTGAATCCGAATATGGATCAAGGAATTTCCTCAAGGGTTTGTTAACATTGCAAGATAAGGCAGTTTTCCTAAATTTTTGCCAATAGCTCAGTTCTCAGTTTAGTGATATTTTTAGGAAATGTTGGTCATAGCACAAGGGAGAGGTGATTTGATTTTGGTGGTGATCCAAGTACAGATACGGATACAGGTATTTGATCAGGCATTTTTTCACATTTTCTCCAATAACTTGCCTGACAGTGTTGGAAATGCCTTGACAGGAGCATTTCTATTTCTTGAAGAAATTAAAAGTACAATATATATATATGAATTTAGAGTCACCATTGTGTCACAAATGTGTGAATGTTTAGTTGAAGATCACAGGATTTTAGCTTTTAGTCCTTTCTTTAGCATATCAAGCTTATATTCAATATAACTGTTCTGCTTGGTTTGTAAACCGTATGCTTACTGAAGAGCTGTATTAACGCCAGTGCTGATGATCCTCAGCCTTTACAGAGCCTTATCCAAACAGCTGTCTTAAAGATTATACTGACACAGCCAAACAATTCATACGAAACAAACCCCCTCCATCAGTGAGTGAGCAGCAGGGACAGGTAACCTCCAATCCAACTACATGGAACAATGTCAGCCGCTCTGTTCAGGACCTAACAAACATCTGTCAAAACATTTTTAAATGACCTGAAGCTCTGTGCACATAATGAGCCGTAACATTACTCTGCTCTTGACGGAGAATACATTAATGAAAAATAGTCCACCTGGCACTTTTAATGTATGCAAACAACAAACAGACAAACAATCCTGATTAAGAACACCTGGCAGCATTGTTGTTTGAAGGACTGGAATGATTTATAGACAATACGCGATAAAATCTGCCGTGGTTGTTGAGAGATCAACACAAAAAACAAACATGACAAATTAAATAAATTAGAAAACACAATACAAAGTTGGAAAACCAAAAACTCATCAACAAACACATAAGCAAATCACAACCTTTGACAACAAATAATAAAACCAAACAACAATTAGAAAACACAACAGCTATTGGTGAACATAATTGTGATAATATTGCACATCAAAAAATTCAAACACATGTCCACAAAATAAAAAAAAACAAACAAATAGACATCACTACAGCAAATAAAGTAGTATTTTTTTTTCTAATTTGTTATTTTCAGTTTGTAGTTGTTTTAAAACTTTAAACATATGTTCATTTTACTTTTTGGTTTTATTTTTTATGGTTGTGTTATCTTGTAGTTACTTTAGCATTTAATCAATTACTGTTGCATTTCTTGATTTGTTGTGTTTTTGAACATGAGGTTGTTGTTATTAGACTTAATGTCTATTTTGGTGTTGCTTGTGTTTCCTAATTTTGTTGTGTTTTTTTTTTAATTTTGTATTTTGATAGGTAGTGTTGTTTTTGATGTATGATTGTGCTTTGTGATTAGTTGCCTTAGTTTGATTTGTTGTTCTGTTTTTAAATTATTGTATTTTTTATGGATTTTCATTTGTTTCTTTGCTGTTTGATTTGTAACATTTTTAATTTGAAGCATTTTATTCCCTTATTGATGTGTTTTCTATTTGTTGTTTTTTAATCTTAAATTGTTGTTCTTTGAGCTGGTATTGTGTTTAATTTTTTTTATACATATATACGTGTATATTTTATGTAAGGTCAAACTTTTAGTTTTTTGTCACTTTTTGTGATTTGTTGACTTAGTTTAATTTGTTGTGGTTTTAAGATTGCTGAAATTTTTTGTGTGGCTTTCGTTTACTTATGTGTTTTATTACATTTTTGAAATGTTGAGGTTGTTTGTACCTTTTGAGGTGTTTTCTATTTTTATCTTAAGTTGTTTGATAATTTGTGTTTCATAATTTGTTGTCTATTTAAATGTTTTGTCATATTTGGTGTAATTCACATTTAATGTATGTATGGATATTTTTATTTTATGCTTTCTGTTATGTTTTGTTTTTTTGCTGTGATTATTACTATTGATTATTACCGATTATTTATTGTACCTTCATTGATGTGAATATGTTTTCCCTGGAATTTGACAATTTTTCGATGTGTTTGTTGGTTTGTTTGTCTGTGGGCAACATAACTCAAAAGTTCCTGATGGATTGGGATGACATTTTTAGGAAGTTGACAGGCCAGTTCTCCATATTTTCCAGAATAACTCAGCTAAGAACGTCAGAAATGCCTTGGCGGAGGTTTGTGCTCCTCCAGTTTTCCTATTTGTTGTTATGTTTTGCACTTCAGGGCCACCATACAAACTTCCTGATTGATGACACTGCTGTCTCTTGAAGTTTCTCCAAAAAGAGAAATAAACATGTGTTGATGAACATATTGGGCTCGTGGACGCTCTCCAAAGCTGCACTTACTAACTGGCACCTCAGAAATATTTTGACATCGTGGAGTAGGAGTAGCACAGGCTGTTCTGTATTCAGTGAATGTGCAAACCAATGTGAGACTGGGGGCTCGGTAATGTGGTAATGGTATGCATGTGCGGTGGCGGCAATAACGGGGCGTCGAGCGGGGGTCTTCACACCGTCATGGGAGCCATAAGTAGGCCACGTATGTGACGACAGGGCTGCGTGCTCGGTGTCCCCTGTTTCATAAGGCTGCGGCTCTTTTGGCTAATGGGTGTAATAAAGGATTGTTCATGCCGCCGTCCGCTCGTTTATTCTCGTTCCTGAGAGTGCGAGGCGACCGCTACGGCAATCAGCCTCCACTCACTGGTTAATTCCAGAGCAGATTTATAGCCAGACTGTGTAATGGATGCTCAGTGTGCACGTGCATGTGATTACTCTTCAAACTAATCCTACCTGCGCTCATTCAGTATTGTTTTATAAGGCTTTCATCCACAGTGCAGCGAAGCCTTGATTAAAATTTAATCTGCTATTAAGTGAAATCACAAACATGGTTCCGGAGCCCAATGAAGCCTGAATCCAGAGCCCACACCTGGATCAGGGAGGCAGCAGAGGAGCTGTCGCCTGTCCAGGCTCACAGACAGGAACAGGTCACTTGTGGCTCCACCGGAGAGAGGAGGGGAGCCCTGCCAGACAGACATGACAGCTGCTCTGCCTCCCCTGCACAGAGAGTGTGTATGAGGGGTAATGAAGCCAGGAGGAAGATGTGGGAGCAGGAGGAGAGGAGGAAGGGACAGCATGAGGTTCACCCTGGAGTCAAATAAACAAACCAAACTTTTCCAAGATTAGGACTTTATATAGTCTATCCATTTTTACAGGGTCTACCATTTTCCCAATTATTCTCTCCCTCCACTGGCAGAGGGTTCTGCAACCATACTGACAGAAACTTTGTTCATTTTGACAGCACTTTTTACTTTAGTTTTAGTCATAGTCTTTTGCCTAAAATATCTTTTAGCTTCAGTCATAATTTAGTCTTCTAAATTGTATTAATTTAAGTCCACTTTTAGTCAACAAACATTTTAGTTGACAAAATCTACTGTATATTTAGTCGACTAAAATATGCAGTGTAAAGTGAAAGGCATTTTCTTTGTTTCCTTGAATGTCTGAAGTCATGTTTTACCACTCGGATAAAATGAAAACATCTAATACTGATTGGATCACCCCCCAACTTATCCCACCACCATGAAGCTAAGGTAGTTGCGATTGGATGTCCCTCTGAACTCATCCAACCTTTCCACACAACCAAAGTAGCTGTGATTTGATATATTCATAACTTGTCCCTACTTTCTACATGACCAAATGAGGTCTGATTGGATTAAGTGTCTGTCAGACAGTTTTGTCTAGTTTTTATTTGTTGACGAAAATGTCAGTTAATTTACTTTTAGTTTTTGTCCATGTGCACTTGTTTTTATTAGTTACTGTCTAGTTTTTGTCAGGGGAAGAAAGGTTGTTGACAAAAAGTATGATGAAAATAATTAGTCAGCAAAATCAGCACTGGAGAGAACCAGGTACTACATGGTTTGTTTAGTCTTTTGCCCCTATACCCAGGTCAGACAGCCAACTTGGGGGCCACCAGAGTTTCCCCTGGATTTTCCCTGCCCAAGCATAATTCCCAATCTTTCAGGTCCTTTCACACAAAGCATGCTCCATCCCTCAAATGCTGAGGGCGATACAGGCCAGCAGTGCACCGACCTCAGCCAGCACTCGCCAGACCTCACTTTCATTGTGGCGTTGTGGTTTCGAGTGCCACTCTCTGACTCGTTTGTCCTAGGGGTGTCATTACCTTAGTCTTGAAGGTCACTCTACCATGAATCAGGACAAGGGTTTGAGACCAGCTTTGGCTGTCACATGTCAATGTGTCCTTGGGCAAAACACTAAACCCCAAGTTGCTCCCACTTCTGTGTCAGTTGCATGTAAATGGATATGAAAAGGTGTGGATGTCTCAGCTCATTCTAATGGATAACTAACATGAACTGAGCTTATTGTCCTTCCAGCCAGTCCCTCCATTAAACAACAGATTAATATCCAGCTTGGATCCAATAAACCCATGCCCACAAACTCTGCCAGAAATCTAGGTGTCCTAATTGATGACCAGCTGACCTTCAAGGTTCATGTGGCCATAACTGCTCGGTCTTGTCTATACGTCCTCTATAAGATCAGGAGGATCAGACCCCGCCTGGCAGAACAAGCACCACAGCTTCTGGTACAGACTCTGGTGATTTAACACATCCACTACTGCAACTCCCCTCTATCAGGCCTCCCTGCAAACACATTTAAACCTCTGCAGATGATCCAGAGTGCAGCAGCATGCCTGGTCTTTAACCAGCCCAGAACAGCACTTCGTCACTTCACAGTTCATCTTCTTTCCATGGCTTCCAGTTGCAGTTACAAATTCAAAGCTCCATCTCTGGCCTACAAAACGGTAACAAGAACTCTCGCCCGCTACACTCTGCAAGTGTAAGACGCCTGGTGCTCTCATCTCAGCATGGCTTAAAATCACAAGCTGGACTCTTCTCCTCCATTGTTCCCAAATGGTAGAATACATAACTCGACTTCATTCAATCTGCAGACTCTACATCTACTTTTAAGAGAAAGTTGAAGACTCAACTGTTCAGGGAACACCTGCGCACTTAGTCTGAATCTTCTCCTCTGTCGTCCTCAGGATTAGAGTTAGTTAGGGGGTTTAAGACCCAGCTCTTTATGAGCAAATCAGCACTGAGGATGTTGATGCTTGATATGATGTTGATGTCAATGACGTGAGGACATGATGATGATGATGATTTTTGGGTGACTCAACAAGGTTTTCTGTCAATTGCTTGGTTAAAAACAAGAAAAACAGGCACTGCCCTGAGCACTATATGGCAGCACCTGTGTCCAATCATACTTGAAGCGTTTTTTTTTGGCTCTGGACAACTAATGTTGGCTCCAGTCTAGATCATTGCTTGTGTTGTATTTACTCTCAGACGCTTGTGTAAAAGCACTTTTAGTGGTCATCTTTGGTGTTGTTTTGGATGAGAGCCCCTGGTGGCTGCAGGAGACAGAGTGTTTTTTTTTTTTTGTTAACAGATCCGTTTATTATGGACGGAAAGAAAACCAAACCAAATTCAATGATTTTGAGGATAAAGGAGCAGGAATCAAATCCAAAAGATCAAAATATGGAGAAAAAGGGTTAAAAAAAATTCAAGATATTTGGATAGGATTGCAGGAAATGCATGTTTGCATGTTCTCCCCGTGCATGTGTGGGTTCTCTCCGGGTACTCCGGCTTACTCCCGCAAACCAAAAAACAAGCTCATTAGATTGACTGGTGACTCCAAATTGCCCTTTACCTTTTAAAGCCTGAAAACACAAATTATAGCCAAAAAATCACATTTTTTGGAGCTGAGATGTTTATTTCATTTTCTACTGAAATCCCAAAAAAATCAAAATTTCCATCAAATTTAAAACACATATTTTCTGTATCTCATTTGATACATTAGGTGTTTTTGGCGACTTGTAATCCACTTGAGGACATTTTTATTATCTATCTGATTGTATTTAGATGTTTTTTAGTAATTAGTTGATCATATTGATTAGATAGACGTTTCTAAAATTATATATCAAATATGATACAACAGGCTTTTAGGGGTTAATTACGGGTGTGAGTGTGAATAGATGTCAGTCTCTCTATGTGGCCCTGCGATAGGCTAGTGCCTGCCCTCTCACCCAATCTCAGTTGGGATAGGCTCCAGCCCCTGCGACCCAGAAAAGGATATGCAGATAATGGATGGATGGAAGGCAGTTTTTCAGCTGCAAACAGGTTTCCTTTGTGAAGCATCCAAACGGCCTCATAAACTGATTTTTTTCTTTCTCTCTTTGGCTGCCCGTCTCCCTCCACTCTCTGTTTACCTTATTTTTCATCCACCAGCAGATGCCTAATTGTTTCATGGCCCTGCCAAATGAAAGGCACAAGGACACCGAGGCTGTTAGTCATTAGAAGATTCTGCAGCCTTCTCTGACACCATCCCACACACGCCTCCTCTCTGCAGACTCCTAAAACTCCACACCACAGGCTGAGGGAGGCTGAGGAGTCGGACGCCTCGGCAGGGAGCGGTGGACCACTTCAGCTGAAGAGGAAGTTCTTCTTTTGTTCTTATCTGCAGGACGTTTTGTGTAAAGTTGGCGAGCGATTACGTTCATTTATACCACGGCAGCCACTTGGCAGGGAGCCCTCACTCCCCGTGGAGCCAATGTAACACTAGAAACGGACCAAATGTCTCTGTCTATTGGAAGGCAGAGAGGAGGGAAGGATGGGGGGATAGCGGTGGAGGGCATCTGCTCAGAATTTACCTAGTGTTTTATAATTAGATGAGCGCAACTGCTGTGGAGCAAAGCGTCTGTTCTGCTGTGGTTTTCTGATAACAATGCTAAGGCTTGGAAACATGCAGAGCAGGGCAGCTGATTTAAAGAAAACAAAATAAAATATAAACTATGTCACAAGTGGAAAGGGTCTCTACTCCACGCACAGAGAGCGATGGTGAGGTTGGTAGCTGGTCATGACAAATGCTAATTGGCCCATAGCAGCAGTAGGGCAACCTGTTAAATTCGTTCACATCTGGCACTTGTAATTTTCTCCCCCCATTTTGTTTCATGCTTTTCATTTTATGCCAAACAGCAACATTTAGCACCGGAGGATAACAGGTGTAGCAGAATTAATGGTCCATGTCCGGGGTTAATAATGTTAAAAAAAAAGTTTTTTTTTCCTTTTGAATTATCTGGTTTGATTCTTAAGCAGAAATTATACCTGATAACTTGGCGTGTCTTTTTTAAGTTCATAAATCAAAACTAAAATTGAAGTTGCTATTTGGACCTTTAACTCATCTTTACCTACTCCACCGAAGTTCTGTTTCTGGCGGCATTTGATTGCTTGTTTGTTTCATTTGACTCAAAAAGTTAGGAATGGATTTTGATGAAATGTTCAGGGAATGTAGGTCATGGCTCAAGAAAGGATTGACTTAATTTTTGAGGTGATCCAAATCCAAATGCAGATCCAGGAATCTTTTAAAGGGTTTGTTAACATTGCAAGAGTTTTTCACATTTTCAGCAATACTTCACTAAGTTCTCCGCAGGTTTTGATGAAATTTTCGGGGCACAAGGGAGAACTGAGAAAAGACAAATAAAAGCAGGTGAGGACACAAGCCTCCTCACAAACTACAAAATTATTTGCTGCTTGAGACTGTCTGACTTAGTTTGTGACAACCTGATGCAAGAAAGCATCACTGTAAATAAAGGAGTGCCTTGTGGCTTGGATTTGGCCTAATATCTCAATAGTGATACAGCGTTAATTTTGTTGACTAATTATTTTTGTCATAGTTTTCGTCAACAACCTTTTTCCCCTGATGAAAACGAGACGGTAACTAATTAAAACAAGTGCACATGGACAAAAGCTAAAACTAAATGAACTGACAGAGACTTAATCCAATCAGACCTAATTTCATCATGTAGAAAGTAGGATCAAGTTAGGGATATATCCAATCACAGCTACTTTGGTTGTATGGAAAGGTTGGATGAGTAGAGAGGGACATCCAATCATAGCTGCCTTAGCTTCATGGTGGTGGGATAAGTTTGGGAGTGATCCAATCAGAGCTACTCTCTTTATGAATTGATATATTCATGTAGAGCAGGTTCACTGTTTGTTGTCAATTCTGGTATTGTAACAGAGATGCTCTGCCAGGTAGACTAAATAAAGGTGACTGCATTTCACACAAAAGTTATATTTGATTCTGTTAATGTATACATTCAAAATTTACTAGCATTTAATAAAGGGTTATTAGATGTTTATCCAAGTGTAAAACATGACTTCAGAAATTCAAGGAAATTTTTAAAAAAGCCTTACACTTTACACTTCATATTTTAGTCGACTAAAACTAGAATTAAGAATTAAATTAAAACAATTTAGATGACTAAATTATGACTAAAACTAAAATATATTGTAGGCAAAAGAGTGAAACTAAAACTAACAGTAAAAAGTGCTGACAAAATTAACACTGCAGTGATATTCCCCAGCTTAACTTCCTATGAAGAGCTTTGGGAAATTTTCCAGAAATTTTCTGCCCCTTTGTAACCCTAGTTACACGCACTACACTACAGGTAGTTGTATACAGCCTGAGCTCTCTGGTGCACCCTTTAATGGTGTCCTCTGATGATTCTTGTCACATATTCTAAAGTACAGTCACAAGAGTACTCATGATGCATCCTGGGGCATGTGAAAGGATAAAATGCACATTTATATGTCAGGCCTAAAATGATCTTTATATATTTTGTGTAGTCAGTGCAGCTGACTCACTGGACAGCCTTATTAAAGTCAGCATAAAACAGGGTCTCGTATACTCTCGTCTTCCTGCTGGCCTCGTGCAGTTTGTAATTGACTTTCAAATGAACCCACCTGTTCTGCCAGCAGATACAGCATTCATTAATAAATATGCTGCAGCAATTTGGCTAACACATGTTACAGCCTCAATTAGTCACTTCAGAGTCGAGAGCTCCTCTTCTTCAAGCCTCAGTCTGGATTTATGGTCACCCTAAGTGTTAAGGATACCTGGGATGACTCTTATGTTATCATTTATCCAGAGGATGGACTGGATTTAACAAACTGTGTGTTGTGGGGTTTTTTGCCTAAAAATATGGCCCAACTTGGTTTTCAGTCTTTCCAGTGGAGTTTTATTTATTACCCAAGTGGCCTGCAGTCTGAGCATAAATCCCGGCTTTATTCTGGTTGCCATAGCGTATTAATAAGGCAGATTTATTTTTCCTTTTTGACTGATTTCAGTAACTCATGGCGAAAAGTGACACAGGTATTTAATAATGTTTCATGTTTTGGACAAATGAATTCTCCAGGCGTCTTTGTGCGGCTGTTTTCAGGCACAACAAAACCCATTTATCTTGAACCCACCTGGGGCCATCACTGAGGTGTTGGCTGCAGCGTGGACTCGTCAGACGAAGACAGAGGAGGAAAGCGGAACTCCCTCAGTTGTGAGACTGCCAAATTCATTCCTGTGTGAAGAACAAGCAAGCGTGATGGATTTTTCCCCGAGCAACCGGGATATTTGCAGACTCCCTGGTTTCCTGAAATACAACTTTCTCCCTGGAGCGAGGGGATCTGGTGGAGAGCTGAAAAAAGCATGATGGGATGTTTTGCTGTGCACACACACACTGACACACCTGCATCAATCCCTGCCTCCATTAAACTACACAAATATAGATGCTGAGTGTCAAGTTGGAGCTCGGGCCGGACAACGTGGGAAAAATCAAACTGCTGTGTTTCTGAGCTGCATGGAAAAACATGATTTATGTAAACTTTCCTTGAAAGCAGTGGTTCTCACATGACCAGATTTATGAGATCTGTTTGACACAATGGTAACAAAAGAGTTTCTAGAGGAGAAATACTGGGTATGTTTCCATTTCTTTCTACAAATATTGCAGACAGACTCCTACACTCTTGCAGAATTGAATGAAAACATCAGCAACATTTCAGAGTGCATATGTCAACAGGTTTTTCTACTATCAACTACCATGTATTAAAAATTAAATATAGATATTAATGTGTAAATATGTGCCAAAAAATAATTTTCTTTTGCACAATGTGAAAAAAGTGGTCTCTACAATTTTTCCTTATGGTTATATTATTATTATTAATATCATGTATGTACACTTTTTATTTTTTAAACTTTTATTGTCATTATTTTTTATTTTGAGTCTCGATGACATTATTATTATTTTCATTGTTGCTATTATCATTATTATTATTAGAAAAATTACTATGTTGAATTTAATATGGGCAGTCATTTAGTTTTGTATTTATGGATACAACTCCAGCCAATTTTACAACTGATGCTAAAAGTTATATTCTTTTTCGAACCATGTACAGCAACAGGTTTTATTCTGTGCCTGCCTGTTGTTTAAATAAATATCCTGAAACTAATAAATCAACATTATACAGATACATCTTAGGATTGAAACTGAATCTTCAATAATTATTAAATACTTAATATACACATTAGGCCCAACACTTGCTATGAAATGGCGCTATACAAATAAAGATTGATTGACTAATGCCTGCACATATGTGCGTGATATCTCAACTTTAAAATATTTTCAACCTTTGCTTGAACGTCCCCTCTGTTTTAGGAATGGGCTGATTGGGCAATAGGTCAAAGTTCAAGAACAAGAAGTTGACCGAGCATGAGGTCAGCCATTTTATTCTTCCTGAATCAATCCCATTAACATTGCATTTAACGATGGCCAGATGAAGTCATAAAATGAACAGTATGGCTTCAGCCTGCTCTGTTTTAAAGAGCCTTTAGGTAACACATGTTATGAAATGGCGCTGTACAAATAAAGATTGATTAATTGATTGACTGAAGTTGGAAGGAATGTACATCATCTCAACTTGAAATTAAATATTTGGGTATGAACAATACTATCCTACCCTACATTACATCACTGAAAATATCAACATGTCTCAAAAACACAACATATTTCCCAGCCCTCCCTCCTCCATCTATACCACAGCTGTCTGCCAGCTCCCAGATGAATAACAGCTCTGAGGTAGAGGGAGAAGCTCATCCTCATCCCTCCTCCTGTCTCTCTGTCTCCAAACATATTCTGCTATTGATTAACTTACAAACAGTCTAAATGCACTCAGTGTCTAAAAACAGACATCCCTGTATTGATTACCTCTCTGCTCCCTCAGGCAAACCTCACGTTCAACTTTTACTGCAGTTCCTATAAAGTGTTGGCCACAGCAAAGTCAATATCAGACTTTTTATGCAACTTCATATAAAGAATATTAACATGCAGAACTTGCAGACCTTGTTTGCGGTCAAATAAAATTTGTTTGTGTACTTTTGCTTCTATCAGACATCGTCTGGGACGCCCTCAGCATGTCTGAGCGATGACAGCAGCCACTCCCGCTCTGTGTTTGACAGACGGAGGAAACGAATGGACATGGACGCTGACGCTCAGGGTAACTGACATGGCGATGACACTAATGGACTCAGCACTCTGCACTCCCCTGACATTATAGAGTCTCCTCGCCCTGATCTGTTTACCTCTCACTCGCACAATTCAAGTCGACATGTCCTCTGAGACTGAGGTAAACACCTTGTTAGTTTACTTTTTGAGAAGTGACAGAGTGAGATATCTAATGCAGCAAAAGTGTCTTCAAGTTCAAGGACATTATATTGCATATAAGCGTCTGCATCAGTCTATTCTCCACCGTGTATTCTTATCATGTTCTTTTATGTTAAGGCTGTCATATTTTTGCAGAAAGCAAACTGATATCAGAACCTTCACTGGAATTATTCCTGTCACAAAATGAATTTCACAGCACTTTCATTACAGATTCAAATACGTATAGTTGAACAATTCAGATCAAAACCATCAACAAAAGTAAATAAAAGCAGAGTAACAGTGATTTCTAACAGATAAAAGTTCAGATCTAACATTGGTCCTCAGCATGTTTTGATTTAACAAATAGGAGAGCCAGGAGGACACACTCACTGACCTGACAGCACCATCTCCTCCTCATTTGGAGCTCATTTTCACAATGGAAGTGAACTAATGCACAACATTGGGTAAAGATGAAGTCTGTTAAAGGGATACGCCAACATTTTTTATGTTTTCATGTCTTGCGTCACTCCAGAGTCCATGACAAGCAGGTAGACACTATTCTTTTAACTGTGCGTGCAGTAACAAGGAAGAGACAGGCAAAGCTCACCCACTGCTAGTTAGCTTAGCTCAAACACTGGGAGTCAATGGGAATTGTTAGCCTGGCTCTGCCTACAGACATCAGATAAACTCTTCAGCAACTCCAAATGGTCCTGTGTGCTTGTTGTGACTTGTTCTTTTTAACTGCGTTATGTTACGTTATCTTCTACTATCATCATATTATCTTCTTCTACTCCGAAACAGAGGCTTTTTTGGTTGACCTACTTCCCCAGTGGTTTGTGCAAAAGACGTGAGGTTCGCGATCTTAAACTTGTAGGCAATTTGCAACTAAGCCTCTGTTTAGGAGTAGAAGAAGATTATGCAATGATAGCAGAAGATAACTTAACATATCGCGGTAAAAAGACAAGTCACAACAAGCACACAGGATCGCTTAGAGTTCCTGAACAGTTTATCTGAGGAATGTGGGCAGAGGCAGGCTAACACCACCCATTGACTCCCAGTGTTTGAGCTAAGCTAATTAGCAGTGGGCGAGCTTTGCCCGTTTCTTCCTTGTTACTGCATGTACAGTCAAAAGAATGGTGTCTATCTGCTAGTCATGGACTCTGGAGTGAAGCAGAGACACAAAAAGAAAGAAACAGTTGGTGCATCCCTTTAAACCAAAGTGGGCCTGCTTGAAGAGCATCTTTATGTGGGTTTGTCAAGAGCTTTGGTACAGGGCTGCAGCTACTTATTTCCACATGACAGCATCTGATCCTGGTAAAGGAAGCAGCTGAAAATGCCGTGTGGGTATGCCCTGAACTGGTTGCCAGCCAATCACAGGGCCACATACAGAGACAAACATCCTTTCATGCACACACTCATACCTATGGGCAGTTTGGAGTCCCCAATTAATCTAATGAGCATGTTTTTGGTCTGGGAAAGAAGAATGAGTGCCTGGAGAGAGCCCATGCACGCCCCTGAACGACATGGGGATTGCCCCCAAAAGAAATAGTGATGTGATATTTGAGATTTGTTGTCCAGCCCTATAAAGAACAATCTGTTTTGTATGACAATGCATTTGGGTGATTAGTGCGACTGAGTGCAGCAACCAATCATCCTAATTACTCAGGAGTTCAGCTTCAGCTTTGACAAGAATGAAGAACTGTAGAGCATTAGTGTTTCAGATTAATACATTAATCATACATTAATGATAAACAGCATTTTATATTAAAATTCTGTTTTTGTAAGCAAGTCATGGAGATCAACAACCTGACAAATGTAGTTTTTGCTGGTTTATTTTATGAGTTATAACATAACGATGCTGTAAAATGATTCAAGAGCAGCACATCCTAAAGTTTTTTCCACCACAATCTCAGAATACAACTCCACATAGCAACAGTCGAACACTGAATAAAACACTCTCCCTCCTCCTCCTCAGTGTGCCCGTCTGCCTGTGAGTGCTGGTGCTGTGAGGAGTGAGGAAGGCGTCCTCACTGTGAGGATCTGTGCTGTGTAGGAGGTGCTGGGCCGACTGCAGAGCTGCGGGGGAGAAATCGCGGTCGCCATTCCAACCTCGTAAGACAGCATCCACTCTCTGCTGTGAACTCGTGCTAGCTGCTGTTTCACAACAAAAGTGTTGTGTTGTAAAAATAGTCTCCTGTTTCTCTCACACACGATCGCGCTGAAAATGAAGTGTGGCTTAGTTTGAAACTGGCACGCTCTGTTTGCTTTCTTCTACAACAAAATGAGGAATCTAACACATGGAGATTTGATTAACTCTGCCAAATGAAACGTTTCTTCTGAATCAATTAACCCACAGACCCGTTTACTTCACGTTCTAATAGGATCGGACTTTAAAATAGATTTTGCAATTCAATTGGATTTCATTTACACTGAGGTGTCAGCTCAAACTCGGCCCACATTGATGCTGCATCGATTGAATTCCAGGAAGGCTGGAGTTTAAAAAGCCATTGTGATGCTCTCATTGGAAATGCAGCTCATTAAAAGCATGGCCTTTGGATCTGTGTCAGTGTGTCACTGTGACAGCAGCAGCAACAAAGGGGACACGTCACTCACAGTGGACTTTAAAGGACGGAGGGGGTTCACGTCAGGTCTAATTTATTATCAGGCATATTATTATTTGTAGTTTTGACAGACAGGCCAGCAAAACCAACATAATAAACCAATGAACTGCTGTGGACTCAGTGCACTGAATGATATTTTTATATTTTAAAAACAACACAGACGGTAAACTTAAATCTATAATTTTGGGTATAATTAAATTTTTACTCATCTTAAATTTAAAACATGACATTCAATGTCTCTTTCATAAACTTATGACTTCATCAGTCGAGTGAAGGTCCACCATGGTTTGAGGGCTCAGACATTGTAATGACACACAGGGCTGTTTCAGCACAAAGATTAAATAAATGAAAATTATTTTGTATGACTGCTGGAGTATGCCCACAATCCCCGATATAAATATTGAAGTTTTCACATTCTGGAGATGCTGGTTTAGTGGACTGGTAGGTAACCAGGCACGACCCATATGCATACTTCTGCCATCCACTGCCTCTCTCCCTCCTACCAATAAAAGCACAAAGTTTTCTCATACTTGTTGCCACTGATCCAGCCGTATTCTCAGTTGGTTTAGACGCTCTGTTAGAGCTCCTGCCCTTTCAAGGCTCCCTTCAGCTTCATCACCAACCTTATTGTGCCCTCAAGGAATTTGCATTGCAGCCAAGTAGAAGGCATTAAAATACAGTCACACCAACTCAGTCACAAGAACAAAATCACTCAAGTCTGCGACCACTGGAGAACATAAACCAAGAAAAACATCAGTAGGCCAATCAAGAATGGAGCCATCACCAAAAAAGACAATCGACAGCCCCACAGTAATGAAATCATTCAAGCTGGTTTATTTTCAATTCCCCTTGTGGGCCCAGTCTGCTCTGATTAGTCAACAGTCTCAGGTCCACACTAGGCTTACAATGGGCTTAAACTGACAACACAATAATGGTAGGACATCACACTAGTTGGTCTACTGGGGGGAGGGGGCTTAAAGGGGCTACAGGTGCCATTAAGATGGGAGGAGGGAGAAGTTCAATGTGGCAGACTTTTTTGTCTTGTGCAGAGAAGTACATGAGACGTGTAAAACACACTAGCAGGCCTAAAAGGGCTCTTTAAATCTACGGACAAATGTGGAGCACAGGGTCAAACATGAATGTTTTCTCAGGCCTTACTCTCCCAGTCAGCACATCTGAGTGCGTCAGCTGTTGATAGTAAATCCATATAGACATATGTGTGAGAATCCTGTTATTCTTTACAAAATAAAACACACTGCCGACTCAAAAAGGGGAGATATGGTTAATTATTCTTTAAGGTCCTGTCGAAAATGACTAAAAAAATGTTCTTGTACTCTAAGTTAGGACTGGGAGATGTGGCCTAAAATAAAATCCCCGATTAATGCCACAACACTTGATTTATGATTTAAATTGATTTATTCCCTCTCATGAATTAAGTTTGCCTTTATGTTGCCAAAATATTTGAAGTTAAAGCGTGTCATAAAATGTTGATTATGTAGTTCAAACGTAGGCAGGTTTGTCTACATAAACACTGAAAGCTGAGCTATTTTCACAGTATATTAACATGAAACTTTCTGATCATTAAATCTCATTTAAAAAACAAATACAAGCCTTTAAAAGTGCTTGTGCAAAACCTGACTGGGCCTGCCATCATGAAAACTGTACATTTTCAGTATTTATATTTCCAAACATTGCAACGACTTACAACTGGAGCAAGTCTAGAAAAAAATTCTCGATTTTTAATTTTTAAATCTTCCCCAGAAAATAATTTTAATTAATGGATTTAATCGATATATATTGCCCAGCCCTACTCCACCAAAGTAACAGCACACAGGCTGAGGCTACGAGCAGGGCAGCGCCACTGAGAGCCAAATATTAACATGTCAGTGGAAACAAAGCCATGCTAACTTTGGGTTGGCCTACATGACTGCATCATCCCTGCACCGCTGTTATCAGAGTTATAGAACAGCAATTCTTACAGGCCCACCTCAAGAGAAAAGCCAACTATCCCCTTATTCCCTGATCTAAAAACAGAGCCCCTTTAGATTTCAGAGCCCAGCTAAGGCTTGTTTCTCTCCCTTTGTTCTGTAGCTAATAATCTCTGATAAACCGCTCCTCATGTGAGATAGTTGATGTCACTGCAGCGCCACATTCATGGAGCTCCTTATCGCCTCTCTCCCCGGGGCCTGGCCGTGCGAGGAGGGAGCAGGGAGGTGTGAGTGTGTGTCGCCCTCCCCATCAAACGGCTGACAGGCCGGCCTTATCACGAGCGCCGCAGGGGGGGTGCCCGCTGACCTGTGGAGTGACACCCAGCACGCCTGCTTCACCCGGGGGGCTTTTTGTCACCCAGACGCCCCCGAGTTTCCTCCCCCTTCCTCCTCTCCAAGCCCCAACACACAGGCTGATCTCCTGACCTACTGTAGCATCAGTCAGCTTGTGCGGAGACACACAGCTGTCACAGACGATCCAAACCTCCTGAGGCTGCAGTGAAAGTAAGAAAAGCAGAGTTGGAGAGAGAAACAGACAAAGAGCGAGTCAGTAAAAGCATCCAGCACAAAAGCTGGAGGCTTCTCTCACTTCTTTAAAGTGACGATGGATCAGGCGAGCAGCCCCGGCCCTGACACCGTCCTATTTCTCCAAATGTCAGTGCAGATGTTAGAGCTGATATCCCGCGGCTGGAGGAGACCGGACGCTGAACACACTGTATCACACTGATAAGAGGGAGCCTCTGTGCTCTGTCAGGTCCTCTTTCATTTCACCAGCAGGAACAATTTATTACTTTGTGTTGTCACCAAACAGCAGAAACACTGGAAACACCCAGAGGAAGCTGATCTCTGATTTTAAAGTTTACATCAAGGTAACACATGAGGCTACTTTCTTCCTCCCTGTTTCCATTTACAGCTCCTATGGAGACTTTAGCAGGTCGTGAATGGGGATGGGAATGGAAAAGATTTTAATTGATACCAGTGGCATTACTGATTCTGCTTATCTATTTAATTCTTTAAATATTTCCTTGAGAATTGTTAATTTATAAGCAACAATGTCAAACACGACACTCCCGATATTAAGTGCTGTGTTGGTTTTGCCACTCACTGAAAGCTGTGCAGTAAGCGCCATTTTTGTTGAAAATTAAGCTACTGTGACAACTTCTGCTCTTTGTCTGCCATGATCTTTGACTTCTTTGTTGTCATTTGCCTCTGATGAGATTGTGACATCTTTGATGCAGCGCAGTGAGTAGTATCGTAGATGATCTATATTACTTCACAAGACTACTTTTTAGGTTAAAAAAGAACAGTTCATCTAATATGAAATTCTTTTATTGATTAAAACAGCTTTTGAGATCAAGAACAGCAAAAAAATTCTTTTCATTATAAACAAAATAAATTCATTTGATAGGTCTGATCTTCCTGAACTTGTTTTTTTCTCCTCAAAAACAAGACTGATGCTGCAGTCTAGCTGCAGTCCCTGCAAGCTTTAACTGGCATTGGTGCGTCTTTATCAATGTCCTTGACACAATGCATCGATTAGAAGATTATTTTTGACATCCCCAGTCAAGGTCAGGCAGAACAACAACAAAAAAATGATCAATGGTAAATGGACTTGAGCTTATGTAGCACTTTTCTAGTGACTACTTATGGCAGATTTACCATGCAGGGTCCTACCCATTCATACCCAACTGATGGTTGGAGTTTCTATGTCAGGTGTTAATCAGTATCAAGTAACACTTTCCTGCCATTTCATGCCCATTTACACACCACTGACGCAGCAGTGGGAGCAACTTGGGGTTCAGTGTCTTGCCCAAGGACACATCACCATTTGACAGCCGGAGATGGGCTTGAGCCTGCGACCTTCTGATTACTGATCGAGGGCACTATCAGACTACTCCACCGAGGCCCTGGGTCTGGATTGGATTGGCCATCCGTAATTTCAACCTGTAATTTCTTATCGACAAAAAAAAAACACATTAAAAAAACCCTAAATAAAACTAGAAAAGCACTCAGAGAGCACAGACCTCCGCCAAGGTGATCCGGATCAGTCCCAAAATTTAATCAGTTCTTCCATATCCCATTTCTGACAATTCCGAAAAATTTCATCCAAATCCGTTCAGAACTTTTCAAGTTATTTTTCACACACAAACAAACAAACAAACAGACAGATAAACGCTGGCAAAAACATAATCTCCTTGGCGGAGGTAACAAACAAAAAAGCATATCACTCCACACAGTTTGGTTTGGTTTGGAGTAACGTGAATTTAATAGACAACAAAAACAGGAATAAACTAGAAAGCACTCATTCCTGATATGATTCGAACACCTAGTACTCAGAATCATGTTGATATCATTATTAGTTAGACAGTTATTGAGCAAAAATGCTCGTTCACTAATGGCGGTTATCTGGATCACCACCAAAATCCAATCATTTTTAAGTTGAGTCATTACCAACACCTCCTGAAAATTTCTAAAATTCAAAAAATAGTTTAAAATCCATCTAGTAGTTTTTGTATAATCTTGCAAACAAACAACCAAAGAAAAGAAACATACGCCAGCAAAAACATAACCTCCCTTGGCGGAGGTAAAAACAGAGAACAAAGATTTATATTACTGAATGACAAAGCATGCTGCTGTTTGACACCATTATCGTATTATTCTATCCATCCATCCATCATCTATACTACTTATGCCTTTTATTGCCATGGGAGGGTTGAGCCTATCTCAGCACACACTGGGCGAGAGGCAGGGTACACCTTGAACCAGTCACCAGCTGACCGCAGGGCCACATAGACAGAAGAACAGCCATTCACGCTCTGACCCACACCTAAGGGCAACGTGGAATCACCGGTTAACCCAATAAGCATGTTTTTGGTCTGTGGGAGGAAGCCGGAGTGCCTGGACGCATGCATGCACAGGAAGAACACGCAGACTCCACACAGAAAGGTCCAGACCAACACCGGGTTCGAACCAGCAACCTTCTTGCTGTGAGGCACATGCACTACCTGCTGTGTTGCCCATCACTTTGTCAGCTTTCCTATTTGTTTTATGAGTAATTTAGAGGCTATAAGTAAAGGCAGGGGATGACACATGGCAAAGCACAGAGGGATGGAGCTCAATCTAGGCAGCTCACAGCCGTTGTCCTTAGGACATACAAATAAACTACTGGGTCAACCTATACCCTAATTTTTGTATCATCTTTAGCTGTGTAACATCGCAACAACAGCCAAGATTTGACAGATTTGAATAAATGGATGACTCTGATTACTGCACAGAAAGAACATGGTGTGAAAGTAGGCCAACTGTATTTGCTGTAACAATGGAGAAACCTTGGAGCATGGGTACAAAGATCTCACGTTAACACACAGACGGTCTAAACTTTGTTAGAGAAGAAAAAGGGGAAGCTCTCGGTTTCAGGAGATTAATGTTTCATAGTCATTACGGCTGTCGTATTGAATTCTGCCTCTCGCTGAAACTTCCTTCCTTTCCAGAATCCCCTCTAATTGGGAGGAGAAAGGAAATATGCATTACTGTGAATGGCAATAAATTAATGAGGGCCCTTCTGTCTGCTTAAACTCAGATAATCAGCTAAGAAGCACCCTGGATGCAGACGCACGGCCCCCTGTGTGCTTCCCAGAGCTCTTTGTTTTCACCAGTGTTTGTAGTGAAAAGCACAAGCTGTCAGGGCTGTTCTCACTCTATAAACACACACACATTCAGAGTCTGGCACACACACATGCAAAAACAGAAGTTGGGAGCTGAATTCATCAGTCTGAAGTCTACTGCTTTGGAAATGAGACCACATACAAGAGACAGACACACATATGAAAACATACATACAGTAATTAAACACAGACTGAGAAAACATTGTAACAGTTGGGGTGCTTTCACAACGAGCATGTTTTGTCAAAACCAAATGAACTCTGGCTCACTTTGTTGTAATGTTCAGTTCTTTAGGCTGAATGAAAGCTCACATGAACTCTGGTGTGGGCTGAAGATCCAAACTCTGGTCCACCAAAAAACAGGGGTCTCGCTTTAATTCCAAGTAGTTAGTTTGGTTATTTGTCCCCGAAAGGAAATTGCCGTGTGGCAGGAACTGCAGACAACTGGCAACAAAATACAATGTCAACACTGATCATCACTAGAAACTCAAACAATGCACTCACAAAGAGGAGAAAGGCAAAAGAAACCAAGCAGTAATGAACAGGCAGGTGGGCCAAGACCAGCTAGACCTCTTTCACGTGACTGTTTCTCATTGTTAAATTGGATCTGTTTTTGGTAAACAAAGGAGCACAATAATGCCACCTAGAGGGCAACAATGTTTCTAATCACCATCACCCACAATGCTGAAAGCCTTTTTGTAATGTTCTCTGTTTATAAATGCAGTCCATATTTGCTGGAAGCTGTTCCAATTTTTCTGAAGGATATTTCTGTGCTTCTGTTGCATTGCCAAACCAGCAGATAATAACTAAAAAGTGGACCAGATTTTGGTTCGCAGCGGGTATGAAAGCAATCTGAACCAAACAAGGCAAGCAGACCAAAAGGGGATGAACTGTGGCTTGGATGTGGCCGAATATCACACCAGAAACACTAGTGTAGCACTCACTGACAATATAACGTGTGACTAACCTTTGCATTGCTAGCACCGCCAGGTCTTCTGAACAGGCTGATGTCTACAAATACATGTTGAATATGACATGCATGCTCCAGTCAACATACAAGTGCCACCCAACGCAGCATAAATGCAGCTGTGCCTTTGTTTTATGGCAGAGAACATTTCTGAACTGTTTTAAGCTAAACAATGTTATTACTCGAAGCCTGTTGTGTATTTTAGGCTCACCTGACCCGATGGCGGGAAAAAAAACAGCGGCTTCAGTCCCAACTAATAATAACATTATTTTAACAAACTCCAATTCCAATGAAGTTGGGATATTGTTTAAAATGTAAATAAAAACAGAACACAATGATTTGTGGGGTTTTTTCACCTTATTTTTAATTGAATACACTACAAAGACAAGATAATTAATGTTCAAACTTATAATTTGACCATAAATATCTTGTCTATGTGGTGTATTCAACTGAATACAAGTTGAAAAGAATTTGGTAATCGTTGTATTCTGTTTTTATTTGTTTTACACAATGCCCAGCTTCATTGGAACAGGGGTTTGTAAGTGGAGGATTGTGGACTTTATGTATCTTTTTGGCTTAAAGGGCACATATCATGCTGTTTTCCTTGTCATTATGCCAATCTGGGATGCATTTGGGGTACTTCTGTATGATTTGCAGGTCATAAAGCTCCTTCTTCGCCTCAAAATCGCGTTTACAAAGGCCTCTCTCTAGCCACTTTCCAGGCTCTCCCTCAAAACACTCTGATTCAGACAGAGTACACGTGAGAACCGTGACCACGTGTGCTCTGTCCTCTGATTGGCTGCAGGGGGGGGCTGCTTTCTCAGGCTCGTCCAGTGAGAAGAGACTGAAAATACCTGACGTCAGGTTGCAGGAAATCTCATGAAGATCTCGCTATGAGACGTTTTCAGGGGCAGAAATCTCGCTCCCGGATATCGAGGACAGGAGCAGATCTCATGTTGTGGGATTTTCTGGAGGTGTAGAGTAGGGCAATTCAATAAACAACATTATTTGTAGGTATTAAATCTTGTTTCTGCATGATATGACCCCTTTAAACACTTACTGTAGTAGCTGCTGCTCGTTTTGACTTGTTATGTTATACCCCCTCTGCCCCGACACTGATCCTACTGGTCATGTTTAGACTAGGGGTGTAAATCACCAGTTTCATGACGATACGATACGATATCGATTCTTTGGACAACGATACGATATTTGCCGATATCACAAAGTCTGCCACGATTCGATTTCGATACGATACGATTCAGGGACTTTCGATCGATTTAAGACGATATTATGTACTCATTGAACACAATCAGCTACATTTCACCTAAAGCAAGAAAGAAATACAAAGAAATACAGAGCAATTTCTAAGTTTTGACAGTTTTATTACTGAAATGTGAAACGATGTGCTGACCTTTGGGTATGATAGGTTATAGAGGATTATAACCATCTGTATGATCTAATCATGTTTAAAATTAAAATTGGGTTAATTAGTAGTCAGGTGTTTTTAGACTTTGCTTCACTGTTTAATGGTAGGTGTGGAGGAAGAATAAGAATAAGCTCTCACTGTTTTCCTTTCATACAATAAGTAATTTCATTAATCAGTGCACTACAAAATCAAATGATGAGATAACTTACTGTACTCCTGTGATTACTCCCATCATGTGAGTGCAGCATGCGTCCTCTGCTGTCAGATCGACCGTATCTTACCCGGATACAGCAGTGCTATTTTCTGATTGGCTGACATGTCAAGCTCCCGTTTAGCTCTGTGATGCTAAGAGCGTGTTGCTACGCGTTAGCGTACAGCGGTGTTACTCGGTGGGCGCTACACAATACATGTTAAAGCAGGAGAAATACCAGGTGTGGTGTGTAACAGAGCAAAAAGGTGCGCGTCTCACATGCTGAATACGTGAGACTTGAGAGCCCTGTGAAGTTGAAACTTCAGAACGAGGCGCTATTGGGCGGAAGCGGTGAAACGGATATCCGGTCAGAATTTCAAAATAAAGGCGTTGAAGATGACGATGTTGATCGATGTTTTGAGTTTCCATCGATTTGATTGGATCATTGCTTAACCAATCGATGTATCGATCCAGATCGATGGATCATTACACCCCTAGTTTAGACTGCAATAAATGTCTGCGTTAATTCTGGACGACATGCACAACTGGAGCTCCACAGACCCAGGAGGCATGTGGCGGCCATGATACGTCCATGCAGTTTAGAATCAGAATCAGAAATACATTATTAATCCCCAAGGGGAAATTCGGTGCAACTTCCACAGGCTGCTTGCGCTGTTAATGCATGCGCACCAAAGTGAACACTTGCTGAATTTTTACAGCAAGTGTATCACAGCCTTAGGACAGCAGTTGTTAACGTAGCTGAAGGGGTTGGCATCCCTTGCTTTCAGAGCCTCTGGGCATTGGGCTTGCACCCTTGTGGCCTTAAGCCTCATCACACGTAAACACCAACGAAGTCATCAGAAATGATAAATGGTGAAGTGTAGACCTGGCATGAGCTCCGAAACCTACCTACCTCAGGATGGAGCATGTTGTTGCTCTCCTGAATGGGGCCCACCATAACTCTGGGCCCCTTTTTCCCTCTTAGCCTTTAGCCTTGTTCATGGGACTCAACAACTGTACAGATAGTAAATGCAGAACTATGTCCATCCCTGTCTTACAAATTCGCCCCCCCTTTGTTTGTTTCGTAGACAGTGGTGCTTCCTCCTCATACTTATATGTCTAAGGAATGTGTGATATCTTGCTCCAGCTCTTAAATATTTTGTTTGGATATTTCCTCTAGGACAGGAGTATCCTCATCCCCTAATGTCATGGGCATAAACAAAGCAAAGCCAGAACAGGGACATATATTCCACATAAGCTTGTTATAAGCCAAACAGAAATACCAGGCATGCCATACCAAACACTTCAATATTGCAGAATCCGTGACACAGAGGCATACCTACTGTGTGTCTTCATCATATTGCATATTGAGCGACTTAATTCTGACTGTATACTTCACATTTCTATACACACAAACACAGATATTTCCACAAACAGCCATGCTTATGGAGAAAAAAAGCTCCCTAGAAATGTTCTGAGTTATACTGAGGGCAGTAAGTCATGGTTAATAATAATAAGCAGAGGAAAATGAGCATCCTTTGTCTTTTGTTTACTGCCAGAGAGACTGTAACAAACAAAGAGACGAGACTGAATACATTTTACATCCCCCGAGCCACAATAATGTGCCGTTTCTCTTCTCTTTACACACACGTAACATCTGAGTCATCTTACGCCGGGTTCAATTCATTAAAGCGTCGCTGTGGTTCACTGGGGATCGGCGGTGGGATACCCGAGGCGTGTAGTTCATTTTCTCGTCTCTCCTGCAGACTGATTGAAGCCGACGGCCTTTGATCCTGATGAATGTGTGAGAGTGTAACACAGGCGAGGACAAGGCTGGATCTTACTCAGGGATGACGCCACGCTGATGTCATACACCCAAGGGCGATTCATCCCTGAGTAACATCACTTCTCGATGAGTTAATGAGGCTGTGGAAGGTGAAAGAGTAAAACAACCTCTGTGGCTTTGTTTACTTCTATTATTGATTTCTAGTTGTTTTCTTGAGACATTAACTTCCTTTCACAGCTCATGTCTGAACCATGATCTGTACATGTAGTAGTAGTAAGTCTTTATTGTCTGAGGGGCAATTCAGGTGCAGCACACCAGACAATATGCTGCACCCGACAATGTACAGGTCTGTATATTAAAGGGATATTTCAGTATTTTTGAAGTTGGGTTGTATAAGGTTCTTGACAATAGTCAGTGAAGTGGCTGAAAGGACTCCCAGGAGCGCTTTACATTTAATAAAACTAATAATTATAATACATTTTATTTAAGAGTGCCTTTCATGACACTCGAGGACACTGTACAGGACTAAAACAACTATAAAAAAAAACAAAAATCAAACAACAAAAACAGTCTTTAAGGAGAATGAGCTGAGACTACCGCTGGGTGCACAGCTATTGGCGGGTACAGTTATTTTGTGTAATTGTGTGTGTTTTACGTAAAAACAAGCCATGAAGCTATGGCAGATAATAGCTTACAATATCAGTGTCTGCAGGTATGAACATTTCTGCCAAAATTTACAGTTAATATATTGAGCATATACCTTCTATATCAGGTGAAAATTGCCTGAATGTCTTGATATAACATAATGCTTTGCCTTAATTTCACTCAATATCCACATTAATACGTCAACATTATCAGTTTTTGAGACAAAATGTTGATTGTCTTGTTCCTTATTCTGTTTCCAACACAAATATTGACACAGAATAATAAGAGAAAAGGTCAAATTTTAAGTGACAGCTGCATACTTTTGTCCGAAACATATCAGGGGCGGTCCACATGGAGACAAATTCAGGTGTTTCTGCACAAGTTTTTAAACGTATAGGCATTTCTGAACATAGATGCTGCATTTTGGGTGTCCGAAAATTTCTGAAAATGGGTCCAAGGGTGGCTAAATATGAAAACACCGGACAATAATACGGACAGTTTCAGGTACTACAACGTCATAGGCCTAACTCTCTCTAACACTGCAATAACAGCAGATACAATGGCAGAATACAGTATCACGCTCGTGTTGTAGGAGCTACTGAGCTTGTTTTAGCTTTGTCAGCCAAATCCTCTGCTCACCTATGATGACTGTGAGCAACAAGCGGACACCAAGAACAGCAGACGCCAGTGTTTGTTCACATTTCTTATGATGTACGTGTATGCTCCATGTCTTCTTCTCTGGTTTTGGTTTCTGTCTGCAGCAGCATTATGGCGCCACTTGCAGGCCTGGCATATATACTACAGCGTTTTCAGTGATTTTATGTGGACAGAAACATTTTTTGAAACAATGCTATCTTTACAGAGAATGTTTTAAATGTAAAAACATTTTGGTCTTCAAGTGACCAGGGCCTCAGTATCAGTATCGGGAATAATGAGTTCAGAAATATCAGCATATTGGGTATCAGCAAAAATCCAGCACTGTGCATCCCTAATGTTGGGTCAAATATACAATTAGGTGAAAATGTCAGAGCGCTTTATTTTTCCAGAAAGTCTCTGTGTGAGCACTGGTTTATTTTGCAGTAAATGTCTGTGTTCCTCCACCTGTGCACACTGATTCTACCTGCTGAGTCTCATTCTGAAGAATTTCTTCTTCTGTAGACTTTGCTTTAAAAAGGTGACCCCACACATCCACAGTAAAAGAAACGTCATCGTCACTTGAATCAAAATCCCTCCCTCTTGGCAACAAAGTTGAAACCGGCCAAATATCACAAAAAATAAAAATACTTAAAGTTTAGCTTGTCATGTTGTACAGAAATCTTTCATCTAAATTACTCAATTTTTACAATAGTGGAAGGCAGCAGTTCGAATGTTAATTAAAATTCAATTAATCACCAAGCTCTGCCATCTCTCAGGTTCATGATATAATGCATCAGGCAGCAGGGCGAGCTTGTCATACTTTGGCCTCAGTTCCTAACAGCTATTGCTTTGTCCATCTTTATATACCCTCTTCAGCCTGAACACCTCAGAGCATCAAATAGTCAAATCAAGTCTGTTCACTTTAACCTCAGCGCTGAAATACAGAGATATTTACTCTTTCCTGAACACCCTCTGCTCCCAAAGGTAACCGGTAAGTCATAGTTTGTTTGTGCAGCCCCTCGCCTGCAGTGGCTCTGACCGTGATGAGATCAGGAGAGGCGGAAGCACACACAGGAGATAAAACTCATTTTAAAGAGCTGTGTGTGGAGTTGGAGGGGCACGAGGACTGGAGTGGGACCACAGACTTGATATGTGGCTGAAAAGGTCAGCAGGGTTCTTATAGAGATAAGAAACAGATGAAAAGGAAAAGGTCAATTCATCAGCTCCGTCCTAAATCCTTCCTGCTCCTGCACATTTCAGATTTAGTGGACTGACTGATAAAGACCATTGACTTCATGTCTGGTGGCAAATGTGGCATCATCTGTTTCCCTGGCACTGCTTATGTCTCCCTGAACAACATATGAGTGTCTTTCACCTACTCTCTGGATTTTCTGTTGCATAAAACCAGCCAGTTCTAATAAGATGATGAAACCTCCTGAGCCCATTTACACAATAATGAAAGCTCCAGTTATGCAACAGTCTGCAGCGTCCCCAGCCTGATAGGTGTGAAAATATTTTTAAACACTAGGAATGGAGCTGAAGAGTGTGCAGGTAATACTGGACCTTTGTAAATGATCAAGGCAGTGTGTTACGTTAGCTCAATTTCATCTGCAGGGAGGACTGAAACAGATACGCACGAGGCTTGCAATCAAACCTGAGATTACAGGCAGAATATCAGACTTCAATGATAAGATACCATCATAAACAAAGTACAATCAAAAGAATCCAAAATTGTTAGGGATGCATGATATTGTATTTTTGTAGATATAACAATATTTCAAATCATATTTTGGCCGATACTGATACATAGAAATAACCAAATGTAGTTCTTTATTTGATTACACCCATGTCATATAGGGAATGTATTTTTGACAGGGGGTCGCACGGTGGCGCAGCACGTAGTGCACATGCCTCATGCTCCCATGACCCCAGAAGGGAGAAGCTGAATAGGTAATGGACGGATAGATGAATTTTTGACAGTGCATCGACTGAGCACATTGTACAGAATTGATGCAATGCAGACGCCAGCTGCAGTGCATACGTCAGCAGTAGGATCAGTGCAGAGGCAGAGGAGACGTGACAGATTGATCACAACAGTAGAAATAACTAGCAGGAAGACAAACTGATAAACCAAGACCACAACCATCAACATCTGGATAAAGTGTAAGACTGCAGTGACACAAACCTGACAGTTTATCCAGCTGATGATGGATAAATTCTCCTTTAGGAGCCGGAAAACAAGAAAATAAGTTCAGTGTATTTATTTGACTGGCGACCGTGTCCACTGGTGACTTGGGGTTGTCGCCATGTTTGACTTTGTCCTTATGTTTGTTTCCTTGGCTGTATTTTTTCACATAATCTCGACAGAATGGTTGATAAAAGTGAAACACTGAAGGAACACCCTCTGCATTTTCAAATGCTTTGGCTAAGACATCTATCCGCATAGTCGGCAGCAAGTCATCAGTTAACATGATAACTCATTACACAAATACACCGAGACAGTTCAAATGGTGCACGGAGGAATATATCATAGAAACAGAGCTCAGACAATGCTGATGGTGAGGACTGACCACTGGCAATCCGTTGTCAACAAATATTTGATGATGATTATGATCATTGGTGTTTATTTTGTTGCCTTTATTCTCATGACAAGCAGCAAAGATCCTTCACTTTTACAACACTGGGTTGTGTTTTTATTCCTTTTTGTGCCTATAGCATAAACTGCATATTTTTTATATTTTTCATATCTACTTAATTCAATTTGCACTATTTCCTACCCATTTTAACACTTTATTCTTATTTCTCCTGACTCTTGATTTTTATTCTAATTATATGTTGATTGTGAAGTCGAAATCCTTCTTTGTGTAAATGTACTTGGCAATAAAAACAAATTCTAAATCGGATTCTGATTACTGCCATGTTTGCATTGTACTCCCAAAACAACAGGAAGCTACTAAGGTCTGAGGTCTTTTGCACCTTCTAGTGGTGTCTCCCAGTACCGCGCGTCACAAACAGGCAAGTATATGAACAAAAATGCTCATGACACCAAATGCAAATGCTGGGACAAACTGCAAGCATATCGCTGGTTTATAGGATGTCAAACCTCTGCAACTAATCAGTTAATCTTTTTCTGGGTAGCTTAGCCTGCTAGCTTTTCTTCCCATAATGCACACCGCGAATAGCATAGCATAGTCATAGCAACATCGGGCTTTTTGTATTACATCCTATAATTGTCAGAGTCTTTAACTACATGTCTGCTTTGTAGTGTCTTTGCTCAGTGGCACACAATCCATTCCCTTCTTGTTAAAGTAATATGAAAAATCATCTACAGATTTTCCTCAAACTTTGCATTAATATCTACTCTGACTAAACAGTGAATTAAAATATAGCGGTCAAGAGTTCAAGGTCTCTTTGTTTCTGGGGGCACTTTTGACATGCATTGTAAGGTTGTGCTTTTGCAGTACTATCGATCGTTAAAAAACAAAGACTGGTTTTATCTTCACTGTTAGAATTTGCAAGATGACCTGAAGGAAAAATCCAGAGCTGATAATAAGGGTATAATGTACACTCAGAAAAATATAACTCCTTATAAACAGAGAGTCAATAAAGACGTTTACATCATCATGCATTTTGAATTGTAAAAGCAGCAGAGAATATTAGATTACATCTACAGCTAATCTTTCCTGGGTGAACACAAGATCAATCAAGCTGTGTGTTCCCCTCTCTCCTCCCCCTACATCTTCACTTCTATCAATTTTAATGGTTGAGGGACATCATTCAAAAAAAAGATAATGGGACAAGAAGATGGATGAGAACATTTGTAGCTAACAGTCTGGAGATAGAGCAGAAGATGTGGTGGGGGTTGAGAGCAAGGTCCAAGAGCCTTAATGCACCATCAAAGCCATTACAGGCACACGTACACTCATAGACAAGACTGCTGTGGAACGACTGCTTGTTTCAGATGAATTTCCTCAGAGGAAGATATTTACTTCTAACTTCTAATTGTTTGTTCTCAGATAATGGTAAATGAGTTGACTCATTTACGGTCTTTATTGCTTGAATGCCCATCCTGATTTCCTTGAGAGTTTGACAGACTGACAAACAGTCTTACACATCTTAAAGGGTTATTCCATTTTTTTAAGTGGGGTTCCTAAAGGTCTATGGCACAAATAAATATGATTGCCAATAAAGGAAAAGCTTTATCAATGGGGGGACATATCCAGGGATGGATGGTAGCCAGTGCATAGCAGTACATGTTGCCACGAAAGCCTCGTAATTAACCCACTTACAGGTTTAAACAATCAAAAAACTATGTTAGCTCTACAGTATAGGACAAGATGATTCTTGACAGTGTTTCACTTTTTCTCGACAAAGCCCCTGTGTTTACAAGTTTAGTTTCTTGGGAAGAAGTTGTCATGTGTCCCTCCTTCATCAGCTGGTCAAGTTGTCAGAGGGACAACCAACACTACCTTCACTAAAACTGAACTAAACGTGAGTGATTTTGACTCGAGTAATGACAACGTGCAGCTTGTCTTGGGTATAAGAGGATATCTTTAAGAACCGTAGCACACAGAGGAGGAACTTTAGCAGATGGAGTCACAGGTAGAAATGGCAATGGAGAACAGAGGAGCAGGACAGATCACAAGTTACCTGGTGGTGCAGATGAATGAAACCTGGAAGCCCATTGCTGTCACAAGTGGGAAGCTGCTGGTGGAAGGATACACAGTCCTTTGATGCATCACAAAATAGTTCCAAGCATTGGGGCTTTGTCAAGGAAAGAATAACTGTAGCAAGCCACGCATAGTTTTTGAATAGTTATAGGTGGGTTAATTAGGATGCTTTTGGTGGCACCATGTACTGGCTACCATCTTCAACCCACCTAAGAGGTTATGTTCTTGCCGGCATATGCTTGTCTGTTTGTTTGTTTGTTAGCAAGATTACGCAAAAACCACTGGATGGGTTTTGCTGAAATTTTCAGGAAATGTTGGTGATGGCCCAACTTAGAAATGATTAGATTTTGGTGGTGATCCAGATAACTACCATGAGCAAATGATAATTTTTGCTCAATAACTGTTAAACTGATAATCATATCAACATGATTCAGAGTGCTAGATGTAGGTTTTCAGGGTCAAGGAATCATATTATGATGGTAGCTCTATCACAGAACTATTACTTGTGAGCTAACTTGGCAAAGATTTGCGCTCTCCAACTCCTTTCTAGTTACTAAAGCCATGACCCTTTTGCAACCCCACTTCAAAAAACCCAAACTATCCCTTTAAGATACTCTGTTTACAGGCATAAAAACAAAAGGAAAATAACAGACGGGATGATTATGAGGCTCAGAGTTCTCTCTGTGAATTCCAAGCCACTGTTTCTACAAAGAAGAAGATAATGAGCTGTGTGCATCAGAGTCAAAAATACTTCAAAGCAGCTCCGTGATAAAACTGAGAAACAAAAGCGCTTTCATAAGTTTGCCCAAAACAATAAAAGACGAATAAATGAACTGGTAAGACTTTGGTTTTATTGTCTGTAAGTACGCTCGGTTGCTCACTTCCCAAAGTTTCCTTTATTTCTTCGAGATGAGTTTCAATGACAGTGATGAACTATTCTTAACATTCAACAGGAAAAGTTTGTTGAAAATTCAAACAAGTAAAGTCAACAAATTTTTACATAAATGTTTACTCTTAGAGCTCTGGAAATACAAGATTACCCTCCAGCTTTTCAAAGCTATAGACGAAAAGAAGAGTCCCTGCCTCCACTGATAACAGAACATAAAGACTCTGGTTCAGACTGTATTTGTGGTGATCTGCTCAGCACACTGCAGCTTACAAACCCTCTTCTCGAGAAGCCTGGCTGTTGTGATGGCTGCTCTACCTTTTATGAATTCACATCCATTACACACTTGGTCGATGCTGCCGCAGAAGCAGCAACAAGTCATCTGTGTCCTTCAACCTTTTTCTGACCACAGATTTTACATTTGGAGTTTCAAAACAGAACTTAATATCGACCTCGCTGCAGGACCAAACTCCTGGGGATCTCCCTTCATCCTGAGAACAAATGAATCCTGGATCAGCTTCATTTCACGTCCATCTGTCTGTCCTGTCCTGACAACCTGGAGTCAGAGCTCAACATGACATCGCTAAAACTCTGAGATTCCATTACAGTCGTCTCCTGAGCGCCGTTACACTCTTGAATTCATGAGCATGGCTTTCTGCGTCTATACCACGAATATTCTCCGAGACTGTATTTGTTTCCCATGGACAGATTCTGTGTGGACGTGTGTGTGTGCTGTGGCTGCCTCACTCTCATTCATATGCATCAGTAAGTTATCAGGGGCTGCTGTGCCTCATTGAGCTGAGAAGCTGCAGAAGCTGCTTTCCATTTATTTCTGAGATGCGGTGGTTATTCTTCTCCTGTCTAATAACACTTATAAAAATGGATCTTTTGCCGGAGAAACTTTTGTTACAAACAGAAAGAAGGGCTTATTGGCAAATTACAAAAACTTGAACCCTACACTGCTCAAAGTGGAATTCATTACAGTCTCAGAAATAGACAAAATCCTGCTGTGGTCTACTCGAGGCTTTGCAGGAGAGGCAATATGTTTCATATCATAAATAAACACTTCTTAGTATTATTGCACATGAATGCAGGCATGCTAAGTTTCTAATCTACGGACTTACCAAGGTTAAGTAAGCTAACAGTCATGTGCATGTGATCTTTGTTTACAGACATGAAATCTGAAAATGCTCTCTGTGTTACATCAAAATGAGTAAATACTACTGATGGTAATCAAAAACCAATTCCAGTTAAGAACTGATAACACACAGCTAAATGTATTGATATCTTTAGAATCAATCAGAAATGCTTGCTGTTGGGTCCACGGCCATTTTTGTAGTCCTTGTAAGCAGTTTGTTAGCAACCATCATGTTAAACACACAACTGCAGCAGGGATCCACAATATTATCATTAGATATCGGTATCAGCCAATATTAGCTTAAAATGTTAAGTGTCGTATCGGCTGATCCAGAAATTTTTGCAGATATTTACAGCCGATACATCAGCCACACATATCGGCCATATATCGGCTTTAATATTAATGCACCTTCTCAACAGTGCATTGGTACATCTAAAAATCAAGGGTTTCATTTTTGCAAGAGTTATCAGAGTATCAGCGATAATGAATCAAAAAATATCGGCATATCGAATATCAGCAAAAAATCCAATATCACGCATCCCTAAACAGCAGTTTAAGGTTCAAAAGCAGGCAACATCAGATGTATTTTATTTTTTCCTATCAAACATTAAAAATCAAGCCTGTGTGTTCAAACTTATTTCGGAGACTCATACAAAACCAGCGCTCTGGAGGGTTGGGAACCAGGTAGTGCTAAATGCTAACTAACTTCCTTATTTTGGACTCATTCCTGCAGCACTCCATTGTCCTCAGATATATGTGCATGTGTGAATGATTGCCTGTCTCAATATTTCAGCACTTTGATTGGCTGGCAACCAGTTCAGAGTGCACCCCACCCTTGCCTACTCTCATCTGGGAAAGGCTTCAGGCTTTTTTCTGGTCCATCCCGAACTTAGAATTAACACTAAATGTAAAGCGTTGAGCTCTAAATTTTCTTAATCAGTCCCATTTGTTAACTTTGCATCTCTTAGCAAAAACAACAAGGCTTTTGCGAAAAACAATCCAGATCATGAATGCACCGACACCCTTGCGGACTGCAGGAATCCCATCCTTTCAGCATAACTAAGCTACACTGCTCATCTCTTCGCATCAACATCTGCCTTTCTGCTAATTAGCCTCCCAAAAAGCCACACATGGCTGGGCTTCAGCGGTGCACAGACGATGTGTGACACTCACGAGGGGGGCTCACAGACACAATGGGAGTTAAACAGCTCTGCCAGATCACAGAGCGAAGCAGCTACAGTATGCAACTACTGCCTGCAAAAAGAGTCTGAGCAGCAGGAACATGCGAGCTGTAACACTCTGGGTGACCGTAGTGTGAGAGCAGCTGAGCCTCAGATCAATAGGTTCAATGAGGTGTCATCCTTGTTGATGACATTTAAGAAAATACTTCCTACTGCTTCTCCTCTGCACTGAGGATCAGCATAGGAAGGTTAAGTGGACTGAGCTCCAGAAGAGAGGAGGATGGAGCAAAGGTTAGAGTAAATCAAATCAAAGAGGATCAGAGGAAGTGGAAGGCATAAAAGAGAAGGATGTAAACACATGACCTATAGAAGTTGTACATTGGGGTGTTTTACACGTTCATTTAAAATGTCAGCACTCTGAGGAGATATCTGTGCATACGTGACTCCTCTCCTTGGAGCTTCTGACACAACTGATAACTTCAACTTGGATGGAAGTTATCTGACCAACAAAGAAGTCAACAGGGAGAGAGCCAACAGCCTGATGGGTAATGTCTGCACACCACATGTAGTGAGGTACAGGGCTCAGCGAGGGCAGCCTGGTTCTTTCCCATCTTCAGCTGACATCAGCGTAGGACATGATGGCTCTCTGGTCAGCACCAGAGTTTGTCTGAGCAATCACACCACCCCAAATCAAACACACAATCCAACAACACCCAGAGACTGTCAAGACAGGTGTGAGAGCAATTTTAGAGATTAAGTTATATGCAGGATTACTTGCACAAATGACTAAGAGGCTGTGCACACGGAGACAAATTCAGGGCAAACGTCATACGTTTTTAATTGTATAGGCATTTCTTCCGCTCTGATATGGTGTTTCGGGTGCCCAAAAAATGGAGTGTTTGATAAAATTAGATGAGAAATATGTTTGACTTATAACATGAGGCATTCAAAGGAGAAGTAATGTCCTTTTTTCTACCATGCTATGGAGGAACTAGAAAGCACTTGGAGATCGCAAACCTCCGCCAAGGTAGCTCACATATCGCTGTTCGAATCTATAAGCAGTAGTTCTATGATAAAGTTGCCATCATAATATGATTCGATGACCCTGAAAATCCACACCTAGCACTAAGACTCATGTTGATATCATTATTAGTTAGACAGTTATTGGGCAAAAATGATCATTTGCTAATGGCAGTTACCTGGATCACCACCAAAATCTAATTATTTTTAAGTTGAGCCATTACCAACATCTCTTGAACATTTCAGCAAAATCAGTCCAGTGGTTTTTGTGTAATCCTGCAAACAAACAAACACATGTTGGCAAAAACATGATAAAACATTGGTGGAGGTAATGGTGAGTGATAGAGTCTGATATATTTTAAGTGAACAGTTGGGGGTTTGATCCCAGATCCTGAATTCTTATTACCTTCAAATTGCCTCCACTTTTGTTTAAGGGTCAGAAAATGAAGAGGGGGGAATCTTTTTAGCTATAATTTACCTAGGCATCTGTTACAGTAGTCTGATGATATTGCATCCCTAGTTTTCAGGGAATGTTGGTTATGGCCAAAGGAGAAGTGTTTACACATTGGTGGTGATCCAGATGCAACCAATTAAAATTTCCCCACTTTCCATGATAGGTACCTGACTGGTCCCTGACAGTTCCTGCCCACCCAGGTAGTCATAAATTGTAAATTCTAGGCCTTATCTTAGAACTTTGTGGTTTCAAGTTTGCTCCCAGTTGATCTGGCAGCTGATTTACTAACCAAGGAAAAGACTGAGGCTATGTCATCTTGCAAGGCAAGCAGCATCTCATGGAGATATCCTGTAAATCATGAATGGGCATGTTTTCAATGGATTTTAGGGACGACCTCAGAGAGGTTGGGAGTGGGGGGGTGGGTTCCAGTGGCTGAAAGTTGGCTGATAAATGGCTGGAAGTTGGCAGGCAGCTAGCAGGGAGGGGGAATTGAAGCGGCTGGATCTGTAAGAGTCCAGATGTGGATCCAGGAACTTTTTCAAGTTCTTGTTACAGTACAAGATAGGACATTATTCCACATTTACTAAAATAACTCGCCAGGAAACGCTGGTAAAACCTTGGCGAAGGTTTGGTCTCAGGGAAGATTCCAGTTCTGTATATGGAGTTCAGCCCCGTCCTAATGTAAGCAGCATCCAGCTGCTGCCTCCTACTGTAACTTAATTAAGGTATGCCTAAAAGCACAAAATAACTTAGGACTATTGATATCTGAAATTTAATAGGTTACATTCTGCAATCTAATAACAATTAGCACTTAACCTCCACCAACCTCGCTTCTTACACAAATAAACCAGTGAATCACTGCATCATGATAACACAGTGTTAATTTTGTGGACTAATTATTTTTGTCATTGTTTTCGTCAACAACCTTTTTTCCCCTGATGAAAACTAGACAGTAACTAATAAAAACAAGTGCACATGGACAAAGAGTAAAACTAAATTAACTGGCATTTTCATCAACAAATAAAAACTAGACGAAAATGTTGACAGACTTAATCCAATCAGACCTAATTTGGTCATGTAGAAAGTAGGGACAAGGTAGGAACATATCCAATCACAACTAATTTGGCTGTGTGGAAAGGTTGGATGAGTTAAGAGGGACTTAATGGTGGTGGGAGCTATTCTCTTTATAAATTGATATATTCATGTAGAGCAGGTTCACTGTTGTCAGTTCTGGTATTGTAACTGAGATGCTCTGCCAGGTAGCCTGAATAAAGGTGACTGCATTTCACCTAAAGTTAAATTTGTTTCTGTTCCTTTATTCATTTAAACTTTACTAGCATTCGATAAAAGGTTATTAGATGTTTCATTTTATCCAAGAGTAAAACATGACTTCAGATATTCAAGGAAACATAAAGAATGCCTTACACTTTACACTTCATAACTAAATTTACAGTAGATTTTAGACTAAAATGTTGGGAAATTTCATCAACCAAAACTAGACTAAAATTAAAACAATTTAGATGACTAAATCATGACTAAAACTAAAAGATATTCTAGGCAAAGACTGAAACGAAAACTACATTAAAAAGTGCTGTCAAAATTAACACTGTAATAACATGACTGCAGACAATGTAAAAAACACTGTAACATATGATGAGTTCCTTACAATTCCCACATCCATTCATTTTGAAAAGTTGGAGCACAAGAAAAAGAGCAAGGCGACAGAGGATTCGTGCACCCTCTTGTCCAGGCAGAAGAGCTGACACAATAAATAAAAAATGTCAGCACTGTGAGATAGCTTTGCAGGCCAGCTGTGAAAGGTGAGCGCATTTCCATGCAGAGCACCCGCCGCTGTGAGAACGGAGAGAAAAGGAAGAGAGGGAGAGTGAGCCAGCGAGCCATAACTCTCCCACAGCTCTGGGGTCAGGCAGACAGAGAGGGTGTCAAAATTGTTTCTGGGTGCGAAGGGAAGGGGAAGAAGGTGGCTAACCAACCACTGTGACTGGCTCCTGCTCCCTGAATCGACCTGCTGCAAGGCTGGTCAGTGAAGCTGCGACACCAGAAAAGCACTTCAGCCTCATTTACATAAACATATCAGCGACCCTGCATAATCACAGGAATAGACCAGAGAGAGTGGATGTACATGTCTGGTATGTGGGTGTTTCTGAGCTCGAGACAGACAGCAGGAAAAGAAAAATAAAGAACACAGGATGGAGGAGAGAGAATGGAAAACATGGAGCGAGGGTGAGAACAGTGCCAGAGAGACAGATGAGACAATATGGGAGAAACAGGATTAGGTATCTGCTGGCAATGCAAGCAGCGAGCGCAGCTTCCCGCTGTCACAACACAACTCCTGACCACAAAGACACAGTGACACACTTCTATAGCTGCAGGGGGAGCGCTGCTACATGGAGCACACTCCACTCCCCGTCTGTCTTCCTCTTTATTTCTGCTTTTATGTTTATGTGGAGGATGTTCTGCTTGTTTCGCTGTCCCCGAGGAAAAGTGTGCATGTGCAAGAATGTGCATGCCTGTCTGTAAGAACAACTTGTTTTACATGAGATATGTCCGTCTCATGTTGTCTTTTCTCCATTTTTGTGACCTATTTCACACCAGCAAGGCCGCCCATAAGGGGGGATAAAGGGTGAAGTTTTCTAGGGCGTGAGTGAGCAAATAAATGAGACTTTCTGAATTCAAACAATATTTACCTTTTTAAAAGTTAAACACATAGTATCACTTCTAAAAGCAATACATGGATACATTTGTAGTGTTGCCAGCTTGAAATGTGGGCCTCCTCTTTTTAAAACTATACAGATGAAACCTTTAATTTTACCCTCCCAAGAAAATGCCTGCCAAGTTCCAGCCAATTACAAGCCAGCTTCCAGCTCCCCCTCTACCTTATAGGGGTTTGTCGTGCCTTAATTTTAGTGACATAAGAGAAGACTTAAAATAATCTATCAATTCATAAAAGAATATTTAACACATTATTATTGCAATATTACTTCTGAAAGTGGGGACACAAAAGTCTCTGTGTCCCTCTATTCAACTTCCGTGCCCTTAAATACAGAATTAAAAACATTAAATCCCGTTCATGACGGCAAAGTTGTTCAGTAAAATGAAATATCATTGTCAAGTAATAGTTGATAATGCATTTTCTCTCGGGGGAAGAGAGAAAGGAAAAAGGTTTTATGCTGGAAAGAACATCAGTTCGTAAGCTTAGTGATCATATCAAGTCACTGCTCCTCCTGGTGGATGGTTTACATACTGCAACAAGTCTCAAAATGAGGTGACTGGGGGAACTTAACAAGTCCTGCCATTCAGTCAGTTGTTGCATAATGAGCCAGAAATACACAGCCAGCTTCGAGTAATAACATTGTTTCACTCTAAGCAGTTTGGCAATATATAAAATACAGATAAATCTGCATCAGGTGGCACTTGCATATTGATTTGAGTGGCGTATTACATATTCTGCATGGATTTGAAGACCATAGCCTGTTAAGAGGACCAGATGATAGCAGTGCTAGCAATGCTAACATTAGCCACACTCTAATGATAATAAACTATATTTAACCAGAAAAAACTCATTGCGATTACAAATTTGCAAAAATGTCCTGGCAAGCCTGTAGCAGAACATTTACAAAGTTACAAATACAATTACCATTGTAGATACCAACCAATCAATTCAGAGTCACAGAGCAGAACATCATCAATCAAAGCATCAACAGCCTGCTTCATCTTCCTGAAGTGCTAAAAGGATTTAAAGAGACCAGCTCCCTAAGACCCAGTTTTTCCTTCAACTTATTCCAGTCTGCAGGAGCAGTGTATCCTGCTTAATACTGTCAATGACTGTCATGATATTAAGCCAAATCCAAGCCAAACTTCCCTTCCTTTTGATTTAATTTCCTTGGTGGCTCCTTATTTTGTTAAGACTGCTTTCATCCCAGCCCAACTAAACTGAACTTTCCAAAAAAGCGAACAAGAGTTTGTATGGTCCAGACCAAATGTGCCTCAAGCTGATGAATTGTGATGTAGGCTGTGAACTGGTCTTTGAAACGGAAAACAATTGTTTTTTTTAATCAATTTAGGTTTGTAGTTCTGGTTAAATGCCATCTTGTTTTTTTTAAGACTTATTTTGGGGCTTATTTACCAATGAACCATCAATAAAGGAGCTGTCCCTGTCATGTGTCATGCCAGTTGATAGAATAATTTAAGCTAACCTAACATCTGTAGCAAGCAGTAGCAGCAAACAATTTACACATTTGGCTTGTCTTTTTCCATGTATGTCGATGTAATTTGATTCATTTTAGATGGAGAGAGACTGTATTTGGTCCGTATCTCTAAGATCCACATCAGACTAGCTTAGATCCATCTTTAAATCATCAATAAAACAGTACAGTTGGTATCTTTTATTGTTTTTTCCAACACCATTGCTTATTTGAAACTTCTAAAATGCGGTGGTGCTCAGAGGATTCCTGATTTAATATTTTGAAGAGGAAAATTGTGAATCATGTTTTCTCTTGTTGCAGCCCACGTGCTAATGTTTCTGTAGCAATTAAAGTTTGTTTCTGTGCATAGAGGGCAAGCACATGGAGCAGAGAAAGTTCAGCATCTATGGCTCGAACATCTACCAGTTTTTTTCTAGAGAATTATTCCAAAATGAAACACCCACATCTGTTTCTGGATTTACTTTGTTAGATAATATGTGCTGCAACTGTTACCACTTTGGCCCCTAGATTTTGGTTCCAAGCCCTCAAAATAAGTTGCCAAAAATATTCTCAACTCTGTTCCCTTTCTTTCTTCATGTATTTTTCACCCTCTTTTCCTCTCTTTAACTGCATCTTCAACGGCTCACTCTCTATTCCCATCCTGGTCTTTATCCTCCATGCTCTACATCCTTCCCGCCTCCTCTCCCACAGTGGTGATCTGAAGTAGCTGCTGATGTAGCAGCTCCTGCTTTAGCCCGCTCCGTATATCAGGGGGTGGACAGACGTGCCACAGAGCTCCTGTCAACAGTGAGTGTGCCCCGGAGACCGGCCCACTCCGCGGATACTGATCCCCTCTGCTAAGCCACAAGAAAAGGAGTCGTCGCCGTTTTTTAACAAGTGGTGCGGAGAGAGGCACAAAAGCCGAGATAAGCACCGAGACAGCACTATTTTTATGTTCCTCCTGAGGAGCGGAGGGCATCGGGCTCACTACCTACTCATCCTTTATGGTCCCTTGACTGCTCTGTCTGTTTGCTAATATCAAGCAGACCATTAGTGAGTGCAACCCTCTTTCTTCCTTCTCTGTAAGCTTGCCTTGCAGCTTTCATCCCTTTAAAAACTGACTGACAATGTCCACCACACGGCTGAGGCAGCGTCTTGCAGGTCAAGGCTCCAGGCAGTGGTTAACCAAAGCTAGTTTATCTTCCCTGCTTCCTCCCATGCTGTCTCTTCACAAGGGTAAAAAGACATTTCACGTCTAATTAATGCACAGGATCATTGTATAAAACGACTAATGAGGCTGTGATCACAGCGGCGTGACGGCAGGCTCTACCAGAGGAGGGGGGTTGAAGACTGCACTTCCAGAAACACAGAGCCTCACGGTTATTAGTCTGTCAGGAGGCTGATGAGGAGAGTGGAGGAGGTCCTCAACATGCTCTTCATCTGTTTGGCTAACCCACAGTGAGATGTCGTACTCTATCCACTTTTCCAATGTGAAGTGGTTATAGCCATTATGCTAATATTTGATTAAATACATAATTAGGAGCAGAAGTAGCCTTGTGTTTATGTCTGCACATTCCCGCACATGTTTATAAAGAGGACGCAAACAATTCCAAATGAAATACTGAATCATTTAGTATGCATCATTTTCGTCATTACATCACAGCTAGCTGCTTTGACTAAGAGTGTTTCTCTGCATTATGGGAATAAAGTTTGCAGGCTAAGCTGCCCACTAAATGAGCAGTGCATTGTCAAATAGAGGAGGTCAGAAGTCTTATGATTGCTTACGCTGTTTAACCCTTTAGGCGTCAGAGTTTTATCGAGAAAATATTCAATTTTGATAGCAAAATTTCAAAAGGTTGTAGTTCGAAAGTGGTTAGACATAAAGGCAGACTGTCATTGAGAAAAATCTTCAGTACGACCAAAAATTTGGGATGGAAGTAAATTCACTCATCTAATCTGCATATTCTGACATCACAAAGCGGTGGCCATATTGGAAAATATTCCATTTTTATATCAAAATTTCATATTCATATGTCATATATCATATTCATATTTATCAGTGTTTGACAGGCCATACGGTATAAAAATTAAAAAAATCAGTCCATGTAGAAGAGGACCTTTTGATGCTCACCACTGTCTACAAAGGACACCAGAAAGCATGGTAACTGATAACACCAGAACACCTGCGGAAGTGTCCGCAAAGAAACTGTTAGAGATGAGCGGCTTTGAAGATGATACATCGTCCTGCTTGAACAAGCTTTTTTCATCAGTCCTGTGATGACATGCACACTTGTATTAACTAGTTTGTTGTCATCTGCTTGGTAGCCATAATGCACTTATAATTGTGATTGTGATTGTGAGGTGATTGTGTCCACACTGCAAATGAACCGCTCCTGAAAGTAAGAGCACCTCATCGAGGCAAACTTCCAAACAGGGATTAGTTGCTGTGTTCAAATATACTCAAACAAACAATCCCAAATGATCAAGGTGTATCAACAGAACAGCAGACTCATGGGTTGCCAATGGAGACACACAGCAGTTAATATACTTACACCTTCAGTTCATTAATAACCTTCAAGAGTTCACCCATCATGTCAATCACAGCTGTCTGATAACTACTGCTGCAGCACTCACCCAGAGTGACACCAAAAGTGTCAAAAGAAAACTTTAAATGATGGAGAATTTATTAAAGACCAAAACCTGAATATCGTTCAAGGACTCCAGTGTTGCCCAATTTCCTCTCCATGTACTCAGGAGCTGCTGTTCTAATAAAACAGTCCATTCATGCAGCAAAATGAATGAGCTGCACACTGTCTGCTCTCTCCCCCCAACTGTTCATTACTCAAAACACATCTGCTGGGAAGTACAGCACTCCCTCTCTTCATTATTCTGCCTCACTTTCATTTTGTGCATCAATCCCTCATTCATGCCTTTATAATCCTCTCCCCCCAACGAGGCTCCTGCTTTTGCTTTTTGAACCAGCAGCCTGGAACTGCTTTCTGCCCAGCACGCATAATTAATCACACGCAACACACACATTTAAAACCGATGTTGGAGTCGGCCGTGCCTCCGCTCACCTGTGCAATCTCATACAGCAGCTTGTAGTGTTCCTCTCGCTTCTGTAAAGTGCACAGATTGCAGCCCATTATCGTTTTGGTGGTAACGCCAGGCGTCCAATTCTCCCCAAGTAGTGGTGCTACGGACACAGGGGGTCACCCTCCACACCGGAGCTCTGGTTCTCATCAGTCACTCCGTGGCTGGCATCTCCTCCAGGCGTCCCATTCGCACACGGAGACGTCAGAAAACGCAGCCGGCTCAGGAGAGGGAACGGAGAGCTCCCGCTGAGTGGAACAGATGAGGGCTCAGATGTGACGGCAGCTTCAGCTTCAGTGGTACGGTGTCAGCATCAGCCCGTGCGTCTCCTCTCTGCTGCTCTCTCTGTTTCACACACACATGCTCACACACACTCGCACGCTGGAGTTGTGACTCTCGCCGCTCAGACACTCCCCCCTTTTCTCTGCTCGGTGTCAGCGCACATGACTACGCTGATATCAGCTCATGAATAATGACGGGGGATGCTGGGATATTCATGAGGGAGGCGGGGGAAGGGGAGGGGACCCATGGAGAGGGAGGGGCGAGCGAGAGCAGGAGAGTGTGTTCATTAAGGCAGAGGCACAAATACACTGATGGCTCCTTTGTGTGCGCAGCTCCGTCTGTGAGGAGGCTGAGCTGATGGTGGAGACTGGGATATTAAAAATGGTGATGTCCCAAATCCTACGGTCTGGGCACAGCACCCTCTGATATTTTGCTTCTTTACTCCTGATATAAATGTTTTAAATAATCACACAGGTGCACTGTTAGCAGGCATCATCATATAAACCTGAGTTCCAATGAAGTTGAGACGGTGAGTAAAATGTAAATCAAACAGAAAGCAATGATTTGTACATCCTTTTGACCTATATTAACACTTAAAAGCCTGAAAACACAAATAATACACAAAAATTCTAATTTTTTTGGCGCTGAAATGTTTATTTAACTTTTGACTGGAATCCAAAAAAAATCTAAATTTCCATAAAATGTAACATATATTTTTTGTATCTCCTTTGAGACATTAGGGGGTTTTTGGCAACTGATAATCCACTTGAGGACATTTTTATCATTTATCTGATTGTATTCAGATGTTTTTTTAGTAATTTGTTGATCATATTGATTAGATAGAGGTTTCATAAAAGTATGTATTAAATATGATACAACAGGCTGTCAGGGGTTAAATAAAATACAAAGATAATATATTAAATGTTCAAACTTTTTCGAAATATTCACTCATTTTGAATTAGATTACTGTAACACATTTCTAAAAAGCTGGGACAAAGGAATTTTTACCACTCAATAACTGTTTGGGAAGAGAGGACACTAATTGTTGAAGCTTCGTTAGTGTACGTCTTTCCCATTCTTGCTTGATGTACAACTTCAGTCACTCACAGTCCAGGGTTTCCATTGTCGTGTTTTGCACTTCATAATGCACCCCCTATGTTCAATGGGAGACAGGTCTGGACTGCAGGTAGGTCATTCTAGTACCTGCATCCTTTCACTGTGAAGCCACGCTGTTGTAACACAGAACATGTCTTAACATTGTCTTGCTGAATTAAGCAGGGATGTCCCTGAAAATGATGTTGCTTTGATGACAGCATGTTGCTCCAAAAGCTGTATGTACCTTTCAGCATTTATGGTGCTTTCACAGATGTGCAAGTTACCCACGCCATGGGCATCAACCCACTCCCATACCATCACAGATGCTGGCTTTTCAGTCTGGATGGTGCTTTTCCTCTTTAGCCCGGAGGACACCATGTCCATGATTTCCCAAAACAGTAAGACATGTGGACTCAGACCACAGCAGATTTTCCACTTTGCCTCAGTCCTTCTCTGATGAGGTCTGGCCCAGAAAAACCAGCAGTGTAGAGTTTTAACTTGCCCTTGAAGATGTAAAGATGAACTGTGTTATTTAAAAATGGTTTTCTCAAGTGTCCCAGAGACCACCTGATGTTAGTTTTTTAATGATGTCAGTGCCACCTGAGGGATTGAAGGTCATGGGCATTCAGTGTTGGTTTTTAGCCTTGCAGCTCACATGCACATTTTTCCAAATTCTCTGACTCTTCTGATGATATTTTGATCTGTAGATGATGAAATCCATGCACACAAAATGCTACGCAGGTGGACAGCAACGCTCTTTCTGTGAGGCATGTACCCTACCTTCTGCGCCACCATGCCACTGCTTTATTGAATTTAGTTAGTTTTTTATTTATTCATTCATTTTTTATTCATTCATTCGTTGATTCATTTCAAGGCTAATTCTGATGTCTTAAATGACCATCGAGCTGATTGCCAACAGCAGTGCTATTGCTTTGTTTTAATTTTCTGAAGTCCTCCTTTTTTCAGGATTTTTCCATAATGCCAACATTTTCTCTCATGTTTCTTCATAAAACACATTTTTCTCATTTTTTCTGCCTAGTAAAACATCTCTCTGAATCTGCACTGAGGTTTACTTCCTGCCAGCATTGAATTGATGTGACAAAGCAGATGAACATCTGCATATGACATCTGTTCATGCCACATTATTTGCTGATGGCCAATTTTTTTGGGGGGAAAAAGGACAATATTGATTGATAACATGGTTAAACTGATTTTGTGTGTGTTTTGTTGTGTGCAGCCTTTATGCACTCTACCAACACAGAAATATGACAAGGCTAGGAAAAATACAACAAGCATAAATCTGTCCACAGGGTGTGCCACAATCAAACACCAAAAGTTTCTTACAGTTCCAAAGATTTTAGCATCAGCACAACAATCAACCAGGATAACTAAGATGAGATGTCACTGTGAGGTTTCCGTTTTCTTTTTTATTCTAGTACTTGGAGCTAAAATCCACGCCCAATCAAAGAATTCACTTCCACTGCTAACTGTGACAGAATTGGCAAATTATTTGCTTTTTTTGTGCTCTCAAAAATTGGTTTTGAAAACAACTAAATGAGGAAACTTCTTGAAGTGCAACAGACCAAAGATGAGATTATAAACTAGTCAGTCAAAAAATTATGTAAAATTCTTCATTAAAAAATATTAGCTGGAGTCATTCCCATGATAAACAGATGATATTCTCTGTAAACTGGCTTGTCTTTTCACATTAACTGCAAGCAGTGAGCAGAATTTATTACACAACAGAGCCCAACTACCCTCAAAGTGAAATATAAATTGACACAGACTGCTGGAGATGAAAGATGATAGAAGAGAAAAAAAGAATGATTGCATATTTATAACTCAGTCAACACAACAGGTATCAATGAAAGCAGGGGTCTTCACAGTAAATTGGCAATCAGGAGAAGCGGAGACATCAGAGACAATCTATCAGCCACCAGTTTCCCCCAAACTGAGATAATTACGATACAATAGACCTTGGCTTTTGTCTCCACCATGGAAATCCCCCCTTTTGCTAGCAGGAAGCTACACTAACGAGCAATAATTGTTAACAAATTGGCCCCCCAGCAAACAGCGGGGCTCGCTGTGCAGGAGACAGCAAAGAGTAGATGAGGGCTCATCAGCTGGCTACTGGGCACACCACCCCGGGGACTCCATAATCCGATTTTCTGGGCTTTAATTTTGCTGCACTGCCTGGAGGCAGGCCAAACAGAAACCTACATCATTCAGCACTATTATGGCTAATACTGTCCACCATCAGTCCTCTATGTCCCCAACACCTCAACCATCATTGCCTCCATCCCCGTCCTTCCTCAGCCTGAAGACGACAGGAGAGGGATCTTTTCTGTTGCTGGGTAATATCAAACCCATGAAGAGCTTTTCACTAAAGTGTCAATTTGACATCAAAGGGTCTTGTTGGGAGCGAGGAAATAATACTGCTTTTGATGAACATGGGGGCTATTTGCTTGGAGAACATTGGCCTGTGGAGAAATGGGAGCTGGAGGAAATTGAGAATCAAGGACTGGGAGGTTTTTGAGCATGAAGAACTTTGTGTCTGGAGTTGTTTTGATAGAAATACCTGAGCTAGCATCAGAATCAAGCTAATACAGAGTTAAGACTCAGGGCTGGGTATTAGTGTTCATTTAAACAGCAGTTTTTTTAATTTAGTTTAAGTTATAGTCTTTTGCCCAGTACTTCTTCTAGTTTTAGTCATAATTTAATCATCTAAATTGTTTGAATTTTAGTCTAGTTTTAGTTGATGAAATTTCACAACATTTTAGTCGACAACATCTACTGTAAATTTAGTCGACTAAAACATGAAGTGTAAAGTGTAAGGCATTTTTTATGTTTTCTTGAATTTCTGAAGTCATGTTTTACACTTGGATAAAATGAAACATCTTATAACCCTTTATTGAATGCTAGCAAAGTATGAATGTATAAATTAACGGAAAAAATTCTCAGATACAATACCAGAACTGACAACAAACAGTGAACCTGCTCTACATGAATATATCAATTTATAAAGAGAGTAGCTCTGATTGGATCGCTCCCCAAATTATCCCACCACAACTGTCTAAGCTTCATGGTGGTGGGATCCAAGTGTAAAACATGAATTCAGAAATTCAAAGAAACTTAAAAAAAATGCCTTACACTTTACACTTCATATTTTGGTCGACTAAATTTACAGTATATTTTGTCCACTGAAATGTGAAATTTCATCAACTAAAACTAGACTAAAATGTAAACAATTCAGATGACTTAATTATGACTAAAACTGAAAGATATTTTCAGCAAAAGACTCAAACTAAAACTAAATTAAAAAGTGCCGTCAAAATTACCACTGATCTAATCTAATCTAATCTAGAAGGGCGAACGCGTACTCAGCATTGCTAGCTGCTGTGAAACTTTAGTCAGCACCCACCAAGATTGACCAAGACTACCATCCATCCATCAACGGGTGCTGTGGCCTATCCCAGCTGTCCCCACATAAGGTTACAGCCCTGGACTGGTTGCATGCCAATCACAGGGCTGACATATAGTATCAAACAGCCATTCAAGCTCAAACTTACACCAAAGGACAATTTAGTCTCGCCTATTAACCATCAATAATGTTTTTTGGTCTGTGGGAGGAAACTAGAGTACCCCACGCATGCACGGAAGAACAAACTCCACACAGAAAGGCCCTGAATGACTCTGGGAATCAAACCAGAAACCTTCATGCTGTGAGGCGCGAGCACTTCCTGCTGCATTGCCATCCACAATTTGATTTGTGGGCATGGATCCTCATTCATTCCCCATTACGCACTTTGGTTAAAAACTAAAGCTATTTTTAGTCTATGCAGCTCAAAATAGAAACTGAAAATGAGCTGATGGTACCAAACACAACTACAAATGAAGAGAACCCAGGGTTAAGTCTGGATGACTTCCTCTCTTCGATGTTGCACTCGCTGACCCTGAAAGGTTAAGAAGCTCATCAGTCACACAAATGCGCTCTCTCATCATTTGTGCAGCGAGGCTGATACCGTAGCCTCTGCCTGCGGTCAAGCAGCACCTCTGGATGGGACACGAGGAGTGAAGGATGCTCTTTGAAGAGTGCATTAAGACTGATAAAAGCACACTTGAAGGTGTTTTATGGCTGCAGGTTTTACTGTGTGACGGGTCAAATTTACCTGAGACTGCATTTCCAATGTGACCTGAGGGGAAGATTGGCACATTAAAGATACATTTAGAGAAAGCATTTACACTCTGACAGGGTGGAGCCATACTGGATGGATCATCAGTCTCCTCTTCCATCCCTCGTAGGGTTTTTATGTGGAAGTTATGATCGATGTTAACTAAATATCAGAAACTTCCATTTTAAATTTACCGTTTAACATTTGTAAGGAAAATGAAAGTAGCTATAAAGTCTGAAGTCTGTATTTCACGCTGACAGCCGTGGACGCCGTCTCCTTCTCATGTCCTTTCCCACTGTCCAGCGCTCGTTTATCATCCGTCCTGCCCTTTGCCTGCTCGGGTAGAAACAGGCCCTCCATCGTGTTCACTCTCTCAGTTAATGGGCCTCACATCGCTGGACATGGAGAGGCGATTTGTCCAAGCTGTGATGGGTGTATTTCGTGGTTTCTTCTATTGCATTTCTGACAAACTGATATTTGAGCTCACCTCAGACCTGGAGGTATAACCTTCAGCCAAGTGCGTGATGTAGGTATATGGCCAGATTGTGAACCCCCGTGGCCTCAGAGGTGCCTGGGTGATGCTCACACTGGACCACCTATTTCTGTGTTTTAGCATGCACTGAATTAATTCTTATTAAACACAAAGACAACTACGCTCGCAACAAAATCACAGCTGCCAGTGAGGCGATGAGTGGAGGAAGGCCAGGCCATGGCAGCATCCTATTTACAGGCAGAAGGAGGTGAGAATACAGCAAACATGGCTAACTAAGCACAAGAGACAACAAAAAGGATAACACCTGCTGAGCACAGCATTCACGTTTTTCAGATTAATGGTGCCTTCACATGGCTAAGTCGTCCAGGGGCACTTGATCTATCAGATGGAGCGTTATTCCAGGTTGAAGGAACAAAATAGGCAAGCTTAAAGGGGTAGCTCAGGATATTAAAGTGGGATTGTATGAGGTACATGGTAGTAGCATGAACATTAGCCACAGTGACATAAATCAGCTCTGCTTCTGTACAAAAAGAGCCGCAAGGAAAGGAGTGGTTTGGACTGCTTCAGATGCAAATGTGCTTGCAGAAATTTCATTTTCTAAGATTTACTGTAGTTTTTAAAATGAGGCTATTACCCATGTATTTATATTCTTTCCATGTATAATGACAGCTGGTATTGAATTATAATTTATTTCTGTATTGGATCTGAACTGTAAGGAAGTGGCAGGACGATATAAGCTCTTTGCTTCATTCTGTTCATTCTCAAACTGGTTGCTGTGTTGATGTAAATATGCATGTACTCACAGGTGTACATTTATTTGATGGACATGTACAGTCGTTTGGTGTACATATGTGTTATTTGCATTGACTTTGTTGTTTTGTTTGATTTTTTATGTTTGAAAGAAAGAAAGAAAAGAGAAAGAAAGAAAGAAAGACTGGGTTGACAACTTTAAGCAAATTAATTAACTTCATTTATAAATAAGGCAAAAAAAACAGCATAGTGTGATTGCATGCTGTATGTTTTTTTTAAGATCATTTTTGGGGGCATTTTCAGGCCTTAAATGGCAGGAAGGACAGTGGATATGCTTGTGAGAAAAGGCGAAGACACTCTGCAAACCAGCACCCTGACTGCATGCTGTATTTAGCGCATTTATGACAACCTTCTTTTTCCCCAGCAAGATGCTTTGTTTTGGAACAGCTCTGACACACCGCTCAGCCTTCACATCATTCTAGTTTGGAGGCAGCAGTTTCCTCTACAGCTGACAGAAAAAAAAAAAAAAAAACACATGGGCAGCCCAGTGTGTACTATTGGTTATTCTTAGGTGTGAGAATAAATAAATGATTGTCTGTCTCTATAGGTTAGCCTTGTGATTGACCAGACCAGTCCATGGTGCGCCCTGCTTCTTCCTCAGTGTCAGCTAGGACAGACTTCAGGCCCAACCCTCACAGTAATAAACAGTATAGATTATGTACATGGATGGAAATCTTTTATCACGAAGTCTACTTGTGACCTGTGGTGCTTCTTCCGACAGCCTCAAGAGGTTTTTCCGCCCCTCTACACTGACTTAAGTTTCCAACACCTCAGGCTGTTTAGCATTTATATATTGAGCTGCAAATTAACTTTTTTAATATCAAACCCTGCAATATGTTTTTGGTATTTGAGTTAGCTCATGTCTCTAAAATTCTTACCAACACATTTGGGATGCTTTGCGTGTTGTTAAAATAACAGTTGAAGTGTCTGCTCAGGAAGCAAGAAAAGTACAACAAGCTCTCAATGAGCAATGAAACGAATATCCAACATGGATGACTAAATTACACACTAACAAGTCATACATTACTTTTGTTAATAAATGACAAAACCGTTGATGCACTTAAAAGTTATTAATCCTATACAACAGACTAAACAATAGACCAACAAATAAAAGGCATTATGTTCCCAAACATTAACTCTGTTATCTTATCAACGTAATTATTTCATATTGATAAGAAAACAAACGAATTCAACCCAACTCCATATCATCTACACAAGTTTCTTGCAAAAATCTAAATTTCCTTTTCTGAGAATTACATTTGAACATATCATAGACTTACTTGAGTAATTGTTTTCCGAAGCTAACATAAACTAATCATAATGTTACCGACTGCACCTAAATGTGTCACGGAACATGACAGAGTTGCCAGGTCAGCCTTTTATAAGCGAGTTTGTGCTTCTTTTTTTTTTTTTTTTTTCCTCATAGTCTGAAATAAATTTATTTCTAATGTAGCTCTTACTGTTTTCTCGGTAATAAAGCTGTAGAGGATCAATGTAAAACTTAGAGAAAAGCCTGTCTGTGTCTGTTTTGTTACAGAAATCAAGTTTAGACAGACTGTTGAGCAACAACAGAGTTATAAATAACAGTAGCCCCTCCCTTCACTTCTGTATAAAGGATGTTCCATCTCCAAAAAAAAGATGTTGAATAAGCAAATTAAGTACCAAATATGAAAAAGTGTCACTGTGAAATTGAAATGTAATATGTAGATGAAAATTAAACATGCTTTATGTAGATTTCTCTTTTAAATAAAATAATATATCGCATTAGAAAAAAAAAACAGCTGGAGCTTGGGCTTGTTTTTATCGACCTGGTTGCTTATTTCAGCAGAAACATCTGGCAACACTGCATGCATATGTCTTGTGTCAATGTGTAGCTCATTTATCTAAGCTGATTAGCTTATCTCTTATTAGTCTCAGCGCTAACTTCAACCACGGCTTCAACACTGGATTGATAAATTTGACTCAAAGAACTAAAAAAAAAAGCTTTGTTGATTCTACCACAGGTTTGTAGGAGGCTGATTGGGTAGCAGGTACAGCAGACAATAGGACGGGTGGGTGGGTGCAACACTGACATGATCACCATGTTAATATCTGCAGATCAACCAGTCATTTATTGAATATCTGCAGATAATGATCAGCTGTCCCTGTTTTTGTAACGACAGTCGTGTCTTCAGCTGTGTGTGAATCATGAAGGATGTAAGTCGACAGAAAACATGAAAGAAGTGTAAAGTGATTAAAAAACATGACCTTTAAAGAGTTTTTAAAGAGCAAGTTATATTGCTGATAGAAGTACTCACTGTGTGATCAGGTTTATGGCTGCCACTGGGCGAGGTCTCTGTTTCCTCACACTTGCGTAGGCTTGATGTTACCTTGACAACAAACAAGAGAGCAACTTAAGAAGAGCTTGGGATTTAATAAGAGGCAGTTATTACTGTGATTACTCGTCTGTGGGTATGTCAGTCAGGAATCTCCAGTGTCCCCACAGTGTTTAAAACATAAACAGGTTTATTAGGTCGGCTCTGAAACTCCAGGTGGGTGGAAATCTCTGTGCTGTGAGCACTGAAGATTGAAATCCTGTTCACATGAGCGGAGAGCCATGGGGATCTGAGAATGGCGTGTGATGTGATGCGTGGCTCAGATCTGATCGCCCACTGTTGCTGTGCAGCAGCCGCTTCTCCTGGGTATCCGCGTGACCTGATTTGGGAGTAATTAAACGAGGACCCCCTTTTATGAATGAATCATCGCAGCAGCCGTCTCCACCGATGACAGCTTTGACGGGAGTTGGTTCAGCGTGCGCACACGGAAAGCACAGGTGGGAGTTTCAAAGGCACACAGCGGGAAGCCAAGCAAAACATCTTTCTCAATGACAATAAATTATTAAAAACGGCTTCAATCTTTAATTCATGTGGGAACATGACCATGGATAAAAATAGCACACAGGAGGCTGCCGTGCATGTGAACACTTTCAAAGCGATCAGCGTTAGGGCTATCAGATTCATGGATTATTCAAGCGGCTTAAACTCACATTTCCTCTCACACTGCTGCTCGATTTTAAAACAAATTACTCCAGTTAGTTATGAATAAATGTGTTACATGACACCAGGGCGCTGGGGTTCAGCTTTGTAATTTGCTTGACCATCTATTGGAGGGTCAAGGGTTCCAGTCCAGCTCTGGCTGTCAGATGTAGGTCTGTCCTGGGGGCAAGAAACTTGACCCAAAATTGCTCCTGCTGCTGCATCATTGACAGATAAAGAGAATTACAGAGCACATATATGTAAGCTAATACTGACAGACAACTCACATAGTAACTCCAACCATCAGTGAGTGAATACGTGGGTGTGACCTGTGGTGTAAAAAGTGCTTTGAGTGGTCAGAATGATAAGAAAACTGCTACAAAAGTTCTGGACCATTTACTATTTATATTTGATACAGCATGACAGGGCTCAGTATTTCAATATGGAAACTGATATTATTATTGACTCTGGTTCAGTGTTAACTTTGACAGCACTTCTTAATGTAGTTTTAGTTTTCTGCCTAAAATATCTTTAAGTTTTAGTCGTAATTTAGTCATCCAAATTGAATAAATTTTAGTCTAGTTTTAGTCGACGAAATCTACTGTAAATTTAGTCAACTAAAATATGAAGTGTAAAGGGTAAGACATTCTTTATGTTTCCTTGAATTTCTGAAGTCATGTTTTACACTTGGATAAAATGAAACATCTAATAACCCTTTACTGAATGCTAGTATGTTTGAATGTCTCAATGAACAGAAACAAATTGAACTTTTGTGTGAAATGCAGTCACCTTTATTTAGGCTACCTGGCAGAGCATCTTAGTTACAATATCAGAACTGACAACAGTGAACCTGCTCTGCATGAATATATCGGTTCATAAAGAGAGTAGCTCAGATTGGATCGCTCTCCAACTTATCCCACCACCATGAAGCTAAGGCAGTTGTGATTGGATGTCCCTCTTAACTCATCCAACCTTTCCACACAACCAAAGTAGCTGTGATTGGATATATTCCTAACTTGTCCCTACTTTCTACATGACCAAATTAGGTCTGATTGGATTAAGTCTCTGTCAAACATTGTAGTCAATTTGTTGATGAAAATGTCAGTTCATTTAGTTTTAGTTTTTGTCCATGTGCACTTGTTTTTATTAGTTACTGTCTAGAATTCGTCAGGGGAAAAACGGTTGTTGAAGAAAACTATGACGAAAACAGTTAGTCAACAAAATTAACGCTGCTCTGGTTATCTTGCAGCTTCATTCCCTCAGTGACTTCCCCGTGCACTACCTGCTGCGCCACAGTGCCGCCGCTTTTGCGGTTAATCTCACACATGGTAAAGTTCAAAAGGTGGAAGTGGAAGCCAAACTCCATGATGCAGCAAATGTTCTAACTTTTGAAAAACTTTTTCAATCCCTGAAGACCTGAATTTTAAATCATAGAATTATTAGACCTTGAACCTTGTTGTTGTTGTTCTTACAAAACAGCAAAAGTTTTAGGGAATCCACAACTTATGAATATCAGGGTGCATATCGAATCGTAAAGTTGCTAGAAAAACCTTGCCCTTGCAATGTTGGTGCCACTTTTTGTAAAATTGAGCCACCCTTAGGATCACCTCTGTCTCTGAATCTCAGTGACTTTCCCTCAACCCTTTTATTGTTGTTTATGCTGACTGCCACCTGCAATAGTGTGATGCCATCCCCAAGGCATATGGCGCTAAGTGCAAGAAAATGATGAAGCATAAAGCCTGGTTTATGCTACTGCATTGATGCTCGTGCACGATGGTGTCTCGTAAATTTATCCTCAGTCATTTCCTCTGCCAATCTTCTCCAAAGCACTAGTAGGCAGTCAGGTTTTATATTCTGGTCCTGACTGATCTCTGCGTAAAAGAGCAGATAAATACTGAGCAGCAGAGGACAAAAACAGAGGACTTATCTGAGGAGTATTCATGCATCAGTTCAGGGCTAAGCAGACATACTGTGTAGAGTTCAATGTGGTCTCGTGTCTATCTGCCTAGTTCTGCTTCACTCCAGGTTCAAGGACATGTGGGTTATGCAGTGTGCTGAAGGAAAAAAAAGGGGGCTTGCGATCAGGGAAGTAATGCATTAGAGCTACATTCAGTGTAGTCTACAATAACCCCTATGCTGTTTTGTCCTTTATTTATTTATTACCTAAAATTCAACAAACTGAGAGGAGCTTTTGGCCCCATCCACAGAACTACACAGCCTACTGTAATTTCTCAATTATAACACACACTTGATTATAACACGCACCCCATATTTTCACAATTTTTGCCTGAAAATCACTGTACTCGAATATAACACACACCCAAATTTTGCCCAAACCTTACTCTCTCAGACAACTCAAAAATTACCTTATTAAAAGTTTGAATGAATGAAATTTTAGTATTTTCACAACAAATACACGATTTTCTCTCTCAAACAGAAGCGGAAACACCTTTTGCTTCATGCATGCGCAATTACTCGGTTTCTGCCCGAGCATGCTCAGTCGTAGCATACCAACCAATCAGAGAGCAGCTATCAACATGCCGACGTCTTCGACCAATCACAGCGCAGCTATTTTGCATCCCCTTGCTCACAAGATGGCAGTGCTCTGTGTTTGCACATGCTTTCGCAGTAAAAGAGAATACTTCGGCTTTCTGTATCAGATGTGTTGCAACTGCAATGTTAGCGAGATGAAATATGGTAAGTATTTGCTTGTACTCGTTTATAATACACACCCAAAAATTAGACCTTATTTAAGAACAAAAAAATGTGTGTTATAATCGAGAAATTACAGTAAATTCTGTGTCTGTTCCCTCCTTCAAGGGAAAGAGCTGCCCAAAGTAACTGTGGGCTAATCTGCTGCTATTGGCATGCATGTCAAACTGCTCCTATAAAATGTGGTGATTTTCAGAAACCAAGACAATTCTTAAAACAAACCCCAAATCCTGTTTTTGCCTCTTGTAAAATGAACTCAAATGTAAATACAGACTAAAACACCTGTCAAACTGATGAACTTCTCATTTGTTTTGCTGATAATGAGCTTCCTCACAGAGACATCCATCCCTCTGAGTTTTCCTTCACTTGTTCTTAAAAGCAGCACACGACCTACTGTACACACTCCTGACAGCAGACATGCAACATAAAACAAGGTCAACCTGCACGCCCCCCTTCACCTCCACTCCCGTCTGTATGAAGATGAATCAAAGTGCACATCAAACAGGACGCTTCATCTTTCAGCTCCAACTGTGAAAGTGCTGAGAGTGTGACAGATGTCAAACAGTCAGTGTTGTCAGGGAAAAGTGCAAAACACCCGAGTGGAAAGTCTCTGAGATCAGGAGACTAAGTAGAGCCTTTATGATCACTGCCTTAATGTGCACTGTGCTCCAGTCTTAGATTGAGAGCCATGACAGTACTTTTAAAGGTAAAAATGGAAAATAGACCGTTTTTTTTTTTGTTTGGGTCTTCCTATCAGACCATTTAAAGGGATTCGCCAACCTTTTCCTGAGTTTATGACAAGCAGATAGACACCATTTTTTCGACAGTACGTGCAGTAGCAAGATAGAGACAGGTAAGTTTGCCCACTGCTAATTAGCTTAAATTTGCAGGGAATTTGCATTTAAGCTGTACGTTAGCTTGCAAAGGTACAGCTCACTCTTAACTGCAAATTGGTTCTCACTGTTTACTTAAAATAGCTGTTCAAAAGACTTGACTCTTTCCTGAAAATCACACTTTTAGTGCAAACCACCATGGAGGTGGGTGAACAAAACAAAGCCTCTGTTTACGAGTAGAAGAAGATAATTCCATGATAGTAGAAGATAACGTAACATAACATGGTAAAAAAATGAGTCACAACAAGCACACAGGACTGTTTAGAATTGCTGAAGAGTTTATCTGATGACTGTAGGCAGAGGCAGGCTAACACTTCCCACTGACTCCCAGTGATAGAGCTAAGCTAATTAGCAGTGGGTGAGCTTTGCCTGTCTCTTCCTTGTTACTGCATGCACAGTCAATGGTGTCTATCTGCTTGTCATGGACTCAGAGGTGAGGCAAGACATTAAAAAAAAAAGAAAAGTTGGCGTATCCCTTTAAGGCAAATGCACGAATCAAAAGCTGGGCTGGAAACAGGTGCCACTCGAGAAGAACTTCAAGATATGAAACATTAAGGAATGAGACAATACTCTCTTTTTTACGATGCATAAAGTGGCTATGTGTTCTTCCTGTGTGCACTGATTACATCTACTGAATCATGTTCTCAGGAATTTCTTCTTCTACATGCCGTCGTGGGGGATCTCACTAGCCACGAGGGCGGGCAGGTCCTGGCACTCTCCTGTCATGGACCAGCCAAGACTCTGCAAAGGAAAGTGGGGCAAACCTAAGTGGCTCCATCTGTAAGTTGCTGTGTACTACATGTGCTCAGAGGATTAAAATGTTAAAATTAATAAGAAACTGCTCGTGTCTGTAGCCTCCAAAGTTTTAAAGTGGTTTAAAATTTATCCTGCGTGCTGCCAGCTCTATTGACATCCCCAGCTCCCCTCCACTTCTGGCTCTAAACAACTGCATATGAATGTTAATAACCCAAAATAAATACCAAATAACATCATAACCCATTCCTGTCACACTTCAGCTGTGCAGTGATCTCTGCAGCCACACACTGACTCTCCCCCAGCATGTCAGCCAGCCTGTGAATGAGCAGTAAACACTACAGCACTTAACACATGTAAGAGTGGTGACCTTTTCAAAGATGAAACATTCAGTTTGATGCTTGAAGCTGCAGGAGGACGGGAGAATTACAGCAGCAGTGAGTGAAAGACAAGACGCTCCCCCTCTCCTCTCTGCTGGACGCCTCTGTCTCCTCTCGTATTCATTCATTCACCCCCGGGCTGTGGAGTGTGTGGCCTGATCTGACTGCTGCAATGAAAACACTCAAAACCACATGACACCGTGACCCCGGTGCCACCTGTGCAGCAGGACGCCCTCGGGACATCCTGCTGCGGCTGCTGCTGCACCTGCCTCCATGCAGTCCTGAGGTAAAAATGTTTTTCCCTGAAGCCACGATGGGTGCTAATGTTCCCCCAGCCACTCCGAGATGAACAGTAATGATTTCAGATGTGTGAGGTGATGGAGCATAAACAAGCTTTAGTGTTGAACCATGCGTCACGTATCTGTAAATCTAACAGAGAAACATTACAAGTCCATAGGTCGGCCTGCTGCTGTAGCCCGAGGTGTTTAATGATATTTGTGGCCAGATACAGGCCCTCTGTGAACCAGGCTCCACCCAGTATATTATATTATCTGACATACAGTAACGAGAGAGGAGTGATCCCAGGCTGAATAAACCACAAAGAACAGGAATAAATATAAAAATATACATGGCCTTATGTCTGCAAGATGACCCTAAATAAGAAAAAAATGCTTTTAACAAAGAAAATATTCAAAGTCAATCAATCAATCAGTATTTATTTGTATAGTGCCAACTCATAACAAGTGTTATCTCAAGGCACTTTACAATACAGCAGGCTGAAGCCATATTCTGCATTTATAGATGTACATATATACATATAAACAAATACAAGGAGTGGGGGAAAAAATCGATTCAGCATAATATCGCGATATTTTACGAGATGATATTATATTAATTCAAGACGACAGAAGCAGATAGAAGTGATACAAATCACAGAGCTGTATAGTTAGGACCAGCAAAGCGACCTTAGAGAAGCGAAGTGATGTGTTGTTTATTTCTTTTCTCAGTTTAAAACATGTTTTCATGTAGTGCGATATTGCAATAATAATATATTATAAATAATATAATTAAATAATATATAAATTGTAACTATCAATATATTGTTTTGCAATACTGGAATATCACAAAATCACAATAACATCAAATCATGGCTCAAGTATCATGATAGTATCGTATCGTGGGGCAACTGGTGACTCCCACCCCTAACAAATACATATGATAAATATATTTGTATGTTCACAAACATACATCAAGAGATGTATCCATCCAGGCAAAGACAAAGGGACTAAAATCATATTTGTCTAAGCTGAATATAGACTAAATCAATCAATCTCTATCTGTATAGCGCCATATTTGTCTTTGTTGAATATAAATTTATTAATGGAAAGCCCCTTGAGATGTGGCCCCTCATTTTCAAGAGGGTCCTCATGTCTATATGGTTGTAAAGATAGTTCTATGGAGATATAATCAATACAACCATGGATAGAGAGGTCAATCTAACATTAAAATTAATATCTATAATGATTATAATCTGGAGAGGACTGATGTTGATTAATATGGAACCTAGCTGAACTGCCATTGAAATGGGTTTAACTGGTCTAAAACTATACATTTATCTTAAATAATGTCATTACAAAAGTGACAGCAAAGCACGGACTGCCTCAGACTACAGCTACCTGTACAAAAGTTAAATTCTTCTTCTGTGTTTGTGCCAATAAAACACTTCACTGTCTTAAAGAAGTAGTTCAGTATTTCTGGAGTTATATTTGAGTTCTCTCTCGCTAGTAAATAATGAAGTCATAGTAATTTTGATCAGCTCTGTCCCTGTATGCAGCAGTAAACTTAGGCTATACAGTGCTGCAGATGGGGCCAAGAACTTTGAGTTATTTATTCAATCATCAGTGAGAGCAAACTTAAAGAATAGTATTTGAGTGATTGTTAATTTGCTAAAAACATTTACACATTTGTCTGTTTTCTGAATTCAATTTTCAACTTGGGAATTAACAATTTGTTTTTGTTATTTTCTGAAAATAACCCCTTAAGTCAGTGACACCTACTTCAGAAAAGTTTGAGTGTTATACCTTGACCTTCCCATTGATGGTGGAGCAACTCACCAGTCTACACTGTCAAAGCTTGTATGCCTAAACTTGCCCCAAGAGAAAATAATGTTTCCAGTACAACTTTTTTGTGTTCATATGCACGACACAGTGAGTGCAGCACACATAAGCATATAAAGCCTGAGGTCTTAGAGCGAATCAAAATGGTTAATCTTTTTGTACAGAAGCTAAAGGTGGCAATTCTCACCAACAACAGGCATCAAACGTGTACAACAGTCATGCCATTGATTTGAGACTCTGCCCACCGCTGGCTGAGGACTCGTCAATACTCAGTCAATACACCTTTGATTGTGGGGGAGAGTTTTGTGCTCCTGGAAAGAGAAGGTGGATCCATAGAGACAATCAGCTCAGAGGGCAAACAGGTTAGACTCCACACCAACCTGCTCTGCTTCTATAGCGCCCCTTATGCATAAAGAGAAAAGCTGCTGCAGTCCTCCATTGTGTCCTCTGTGAGGCCTTTTGAAGCATCGTGGCCAACAGGTCACCTCATTTCAGCTACACAATGACAGTGTCCTCATGTTCTTCACCAAAGTCATGTAGAGACAAAGTGACTTCAAGTACAGCCGACTGCTGGTTCATGAATTCCTGATATTCCATCAATAAACTATTGTGATTTTGTACAAAGGGTTGGGAAATGGTACTCAAGTATTCGACCTTTAAGTTCCACCTTTGAATATGTTTTGGCTCCAATGACTGTGACTTAAAGGACAGAGCAAGAGACAATTAACATCTGACTTTGGAGCTTTAGTCACTTCTGTCCACATATTTATGCTGTTCAGGTTTTTCTTTGGGACTTTGGGTCTCATGTACAATGGATTTGCTACCTCGAGCCAACAGACCTAAACTGAGAACTTTACTAGAAAGCACTCAGAGAGCACAAACCTCCCCCGAGGTAGGTCACATGTTGTTGTTACATCTATAAACAATAATTCCATCATAATTAGTGCTGTCAGGAGATTAAAAATTGAGAGATTAATTAATTATGATCTGTAATTAATTAATCTAACTAATCTCTTTTTAATCTCACTTAAAAATTGCTGAAAAAAGCCCTCAACTTGAGGTATTTGTCATTATCAGAAATGGACTCGATTTCTCCTTTAATAGAGGAGCAAAGAACGTCACTTCAAGCTTTCTTATGGGAAATCATGTTTTTGCTCTTCTCCAGACCGGGGATCACCGCTGGGAAACTGGGAGAGATGCGGAAATGCTGGGCGAACGATGACAGGTCGGAGTCATGGTATCATTTCATGTCAGGTAAGACGATGGTCTAAGGGTTGAAGTACTCGTAGCTTGAGCTAACAGCTAACAACAGGGTCTAGCCGCTACATCATACTGTGGCTTGAAATGGATTGGCCTGTGAAGAGTGTGACAAGCAGACCGATCGTCCAATCGCCAGCTGCTCTGGTATTTTAAGGTTCTGCCCTCTAAAAACACCAAAACAGTGAAATCAGATTAAAAATGAGATTAACCCTGAAAATCCACAGCTTGCACTCAGAATCATGTTGATATCAATGTCAGTTACACAGTTATTGAGCAAACAGGATCGTTGGCTAGTGGTGGTTATCTGGATCACCATCAAAATCTAATCATTTCTAAGTTGGGCCATTCCCAACATCTCCTGAAAATTTCAACAAAATCCATCCAGTAGTTTTTGTGTAATCTTGCTAACGAACGAACAAACAAACAGACAGACATCCACCAGCCAATCATTACCTCTTTGATGGAGGTAACAATGGTACCCACTGGCGGGTCTATTCCGGGAAGCTGGAGGGCCAAGACGTTTAAAGCAGCTGCTGGCGACAAAAACATGGGAGGAAGGAGAAGTCCTGCTACTGTAGACTTTTTGTCTTGGTCATAGAAGTACTCTATAATACGGGCTCTTCAAGTTCCTTGTCTGGCAAGCCCACATCTGACTAATGAAAGCCCTCATTCACTGCACGTACATCACGTCACAGTCAGTCAAAATGTTCAACGTGGCAGCAGCTTGATTTTCTGTTTGTCTCAAGGTCTCAAAAATGTGAGGTAAAAAGAATCTCTAGATAATATAAGGAGGAGGAAAGTGAGTGTATGCTCAAGCTTCTACTGTTGGTCCTAAACAGTCCTAAACAAATGTATTAGATCACCACCCAATGTAAGGCTTATGCCACAGCTCCTCAAAATTAACAGCGTTGATAACTACCAAAATCATTTTTAATGTTTCTGTAATGAATCCAGTATGTAGAAGCTTCTTAAACCAAAATATTTGTAATGCTAAAATACAGTTGTTGCAATCCAATAATTTTCAAACGTACTGTTTTACAAAAGAAACAGAAAACAACAGCAAAGAACATTCTTATTTCTTGATTAAGATTTCAAATTAGAGTTATTTACTTGCGTTCCTGAACTGAAAAATTAGTTGTCCGTGGACGTCCGTCTCTCTCTATGGCCCTGAAATTGGCTGGCGACTGGTTCAGGGTGTACCCCACCCCTAATCCAATGTCAGCTGGGATACACTCCAGCCCTCGTGACCATGAAAGGGATAAGTGGTATAGATAATGGATGGATGAAGAGAGCCCACACATGCTTGATTGGGATTGAACCAGCAACCTTCTTGCTGTGAGGCATGGGCACTACCTGCTGCACCACTGCGCCACCCTATTAGACGATCTTAATAAAAGATCAAACTAGCGTATTTTGGTTTCAGAATTAGAATATTAAATCTCCATCTGGATGGTAAAGTTTTCGGAGCAGAGACTTTCTTTTCTGTTTGTTTAATCAGCAGAGGACCACGATTGTGACTCTGGTATTAGATTTAAAAAGGAAAAACATTATTTTCCAAAAAGCTCAAAAGCAATGAAGGAAAACTAATAAGATTTGAAAAGCTTGGAGAACAAACAAAGACTATCTCCATCTCCTCAAATTTCATCATGAGTGGAGTCATTTATATTTGCTCTACATCAGTGCTGCAGTGTGATTTCGTCGACACCCTTCATGTATTCTAATATTGGCGTTGTGATGAGCTTGTTCGTCGAACACACCATTTTCTCTTGTCTGTTTCCTTTCTGTGACTTCTCTTCCTTCTCCATTGCGGGTGGAAGAAAGTCATCTTCCTGCCTCAGGTTCAGCTTAAAACCCTCACCTAAACTGCAGCGCTCCAGAATGAGAATGGCTGCAGATCGGGCAGTAATAACAGACCTGCAGATGGATGGCACGCTAGCCTTTTTTTTTTTTTTTCGGCACATAGATTAGTCTGGAATTATGATGATACCCAGGGGGCAGGAATCTTATTTTCTGTCCTCCTGATAAGAAAACAAGAGCAGACGAGCAGCAGAAGGCAGCAGAGGGATGTGTGTGTGTGCTTTAGCATGCTGGGCTGCATGCTGGTGTGTTGGCACTCCAAATTTAAGGGAACTGGATCAGATTGTGTGGGATGGGTAGTACTGCCTCATGTCTTGTAGCACAATAAAGTCTGCTGTGTTTGCACCCATTTACTGCCTCATAAAAGCATCTTTAATTACATCTGCTGGTATCTGGAAACACGTTTTTTATACATTAAACATCTGGATAACCTCAGTGTGTCTGGATTACCAAGAGGGAGACAAAACAAGAGATAAGGCCCAGTTTAGGGCCCATTTAAAGGACAACGCTGTCACCAGAAACAGAAAGGTTTTTCTTTTGCGTTTTTTAAAGCGCTTCACGTTCACATGGAGAAGGTGTAATAATGATGCACGTTCACATGGATCCGCAAAAACGACTGAAGCTGCAGTAGCGTGCAATCCAGGTCAATAGTTGGCGATGTCCGTTTGTAGTATCCTTGGTGAATATAACAAATGCATTTCCGCTGGTCAGAGTGTTGATGCAGCAAATACATATTTTGTTAGAAGAGCGATAACAAACTTAGCAGTTAGCAGCACACATGTTGCTCAGTAGTCCGCCATAGCCGTTGTTGCTGTTTCTAGGTGCGCGCAACCTTTATCTGAAAAAGTGCTGTGATGAGCCATGTGTCACCGTATTCCCTGACAACTGGGATCCCTGTTTACATGGAGATGAAAACAAAATGGTTTTCAAAACTTTTCACTCTGGACCCCGGTTTCAAAAGTTTGCAGAATAAGGCACTCCGGGCATCATTCTCGTATGAACGGAAGGTGCAAATGTAATGAAAAGTCTCCGTTTTTGACCATTTTCATTGTCGTGCAAACAGCCCTAAGAGTAAAGTCCAAACATTTACAGGTGAGTTATTGTCAAAAATGTGGAAAACTGCCCTACCTCCCCATGCTAACAAATCCTTAAGGAAATCCTGGATCCAAATTTGGATTACCACCAAAATATTATCACTTTTTGTTTGCCATCAGCAACATTCCCTGAAAATGTTATCAAAATCCCTTCAAAACATTTTGAATTATCTTGCTAACAGAGAAACAGACACGTTCAAAGTCCATTAAATCACCTGTCTTCTCCATTCTTATGCTCGGTTTAAACTCCAGGAGGTCATCTTGACCATGTCTACAACTCTAAATGCATTTGGTTGCTGCCATGTGTTTGGCTGATTAGACACCTAGAGTAAGAAGCAGTTGAACAGGAACACTTGATGAAGGACCCCATGAGTGTTCGCTCATTTCTTTTGCATGAAGAGACTGTTTCAGGTGACTGACAATCAAATCAAAAGGAAACATTTCTATAAAAATCTTTCCACAAAAGATCAGAAAAACAGTTTCACAATCCATCGGACTGACTGATGGTTCCCTCTCTTATCTTTGAGAGAACAAAGATTAGAGTCTTCAGATTTAGGTCTATAAGAACTGTATCACGATCAAAGAAATCCAAATGTCCTAAATAATTCACAGAGTTTTGAAATGTACAATCAGAATATCAAATGCAGACCTGACATATCTGAGTTTGTTTAAGATGAGATGCACTTGGTGTGTCCTTATATGCACCTGATCATGGATTTTACAAACTAGATTATTAATGTTCTTGTTTATGTACCATTCTGGATAGAAAAAGCACAAACAAACAACTAAATAAACATGGACGACTCCTCACTGACATAGTCAGTCTCTCTGGTGCACAATCCCGATAGATGAGCATTGATTTTTCACTTATTAACAACACAAAATTATTGAATGTTGGACGATAAAGCATCATGGTCTGCAAGCATTACTCCACACTGTGTTCTCTGATCCTGGTCCAATCGCCATGGCAACCACAGCTGTTTGACAGAGCTTATGACAAAGAAGTCTTCAGCACAGATTCATCTTTAAAATCCTTTTTCAGCTTGAGGCACAGCCGGGTTATAGCCCCTCGGCCCAATCATACAATCCTTTCAGTGATTTTTCAGTATCAGACTGTGTCAGCAGAAGTTTGGACTCTCATCTTTTAAGATTTCAAACAGGAATAAATTCAAACTCCTTTAAAATAAACTATCTAAACTCAATTGGTACAAAAGAAGCATCAAAACGTTCCTCGGACACAAAAGCATCGATTGGGACAGACAAATCACAGTCAACAAGCAATAAAACCCGAGCTCTAAATCTACAGCATGGACAAAAGCTCCTGCATAATCATAAAAGGACCGTATTTCTTTGTAGCGGCCGTCTAATGAGATTATACATCTTGGACGAGCTGTTTTATTGATTTGTCTGTTGTTCCGCTTGATGGACCTCCAAAGGCTGCAGGGCATCCTCACCATTCATGTGGGACAACAAATCTGCTGTGACCCTGAACTGAAACATCACAGGACCAAAAACGCTCTTACAAATATCCTTAGATTTGATGGCACCACCTCAAGAAACTGAGGAAAAATTATACTGTTTTTTTATGTTTCTACTTCACTTTCTAAGATGAACTGAAAAGAGTCATAAACCAGCGATGAGGAGAGTACGAAGAATACAGAAATAGGAGATGCTCTAGGAACAGCACAGTGCCAGATCCACCCAGCCTGTACGAAGGTCAAGTCTGGCCCATGTAATTGAAACACAAAACCATCACGCTGTAGTTTAGGGTAAGGCTGGGTATTTCCAGTATCTCAATACTGAGGCCACGATACGATATGCATCCCGACACACGTAAATTGTGAACTCTGACTACATTTTTAACAGAATTCCCGACAAGTTTTGTTTTTTATTACAAGAAAAAAAAGAACAAGGATGAGTTTTAATTCCACAACTTAAGAAACTTGAATTCAGGTCCCCAAGATGGTAGACCTAAGTTCAATTTTGGAACATGTGCTTCATCGTGTAGCTTGGCTTCCACTTTGAACTGTGCCAATGTTAATATTACTCAAAGTGTATTTACAACAACTGAGGCCGTATCGATTCTGTACACGTATCCCCAAGGAGTGCATGACGATATTTTGCTGTATCAATATTTTGAGCACAGGCCTAGTTTAGGGGTGGGATATCACCTGTCAAGGGGCCTTTAACCCCGAGCTATCACTGGATTCACACCTCGTCAGGGCGAGAATGACCTTCTGAGCAGGAGAGATGGGGACACTGACGGCTTACCTTCACTGTCAGACACAAAACAAGAGTAAACTGCAAGAATTTTGGTGCTTGAAGATGAATATTGCAATACATTTTGTAAATTAGACCTTGTGACAAAATAAACATGGCAGAAAATGTGCATGATTGATGGTATTTGTTGCTGTATTCGAAATGTCTTTGGTCATTCAACTGTCTCAGGGGCCAATTCACAATGGGCAGCGGGCCGCATTTGGCCCCCGGGCCAAAGTTAAATCTTTACCATCAGTGGGATTAGTCTAAATAAGCAGAGCTGTTTCTCTTTAGGGAGAGAGACAGAAACCTTCTTGCCTAAAAGCTTGGTCTGTTGCACTAAAACACAGATGGAGCCACTCAAATAGAGTCTTCGCTGATCCATGAGAGGGAAGTGGTTGGACCTTCCAACCCTGATGGTTGTAATTAGATCCCATATAATTATGTGATAAACAAGTAACTCTTACCCCCCATAGGATATATAAATCAAAGTTCTGCTAAGCATTGAAAATGCCATTGTGTATAGAAATTCACAACAAAAACAAACCCAAAGAATAGTCCCTGTTAAGACCCCCAGTGGCTGGAAATTGGCTGGTATCTGGATTGAACTCTGATGCCATTTGGCTGGGAGGGGAAAACTGAAGCGGCTGCACCTGTGATTGTATATAATGAGCTCACTCTGTCCTACAAGAGACTTGATGCATCAGACCTTTGCAGCACGTTAATGCATCATCCGACAATAAAATACAGCCTTCAAGTTCGCTCCATGTGTAAAATCTGTTTGTTTTCTGGGGACCGGAGAGTCTGCTTCAGTCTGATGGAGGGGTTCGAGGGGTCTCAGAGACTGTTGCCTCTCTCCTCGTAACCACTGGCTGATTTGTGAATATCTTTCCCCTTTCCTTTAATCTGCCGTGTGCTGTGAGGCAGAAACTATTCCCCGAGCACTGCTGCAGGGGGGTGTTAATTTATCTCTGGTGTATTAACAGTGTTGGCAGGAGAGTGCTCCTCGACCTTCACTTCACCAAAGTAAACAGGTGAAACGCTGACCTGTGGCGACCCACAACCTTGAGCCGGACTCCATTAAACAGTGAGCTGTGTGATCTGAGGGCAAGTCTGAGTTTTTCATGACCCTCCCTCCCAAATCCCCCCTTCCCTGAGTGACATTTATCCTGGGATACACTTTCACTTTTACCCCCTCTGTGCAGCTCCAAGTCTGAGCTGATGGGGTCAACCTTGAAGTTTACAGCTGCAGGAGGCCATATTCTCAGTGCGAGTCCTCTGATGCCATTTTTAAGGTGGAAAGCTTGGATTTGTTACATGTTTTATTGCTTTGTTACAAGTTTTCCAACATATTAATTTTGTGAAACTTACAGGATGATTTAATATCACTTAAGGCTTGGTGTGATGGCAACATTAAACCAATATTTATAATGTCAATATTATCATAATATCTAATTTTCACTGTTGGTGCCACTTCAAAGAATATCTTGATTTCATTTCTGTGTGGAGTTTGCATGTTCTCCCTGTGCATGCACGGGTTCGCTCCAGGCACTCCGACTTCCTCCAACAAGCCAAAAACATACTCATTAGGTTGATTGGTGACTCTATGTTTCAATTACGTATGAGTGTGAGCGTGAATGATTGTCTGTCTCTCTTTGTTGCCCTGTGATTGGCTGCTGACCGGTTCAGGGTGTACCCTGCCTTTTGCCCAATGTCAGCTGGGATGGCTCCAGCGCCCCTGACCCTGAAGGGGGTAAGTACAATAGAAAATGGATGGATGTTTTGGTTACTTACTTACATTAAATTATCTCCACGTCAAGGTGAGCAAGAGCAACATTTAGAGGTAAAGAAAACACAAAATCTGCACTTTTTAAATAAAACCCATCAAAATAAACAAGTGCAAACCAAACAGTCTGTTTTGGCAACACCTACTGTTTTACATATATTTTAATACTTGCTTAATTAAGTGTTGACTATGACGTCATATTAAGTTCAGATCTCAAGCATGCAGTTTTACATATTCACAAGCAAATTAAACAGTCCAATAAAACTACTCCCACACAAATTTAAAAACCTTGCGAAAAAAATTAATACCCACGAGCACATCATAGCTTTTCACACGCACACACATAATTGCCAAGTTCAGTGCTGATGCTGCTCTGCGTTCATCATCTTCATCAAAGTAAATTTTAGCGCGATCCCATTTTTAAATCATTTTATTATCCAGCTCCAGTTTTACTAATTTTGAACGATTTCATGCCTAAAAACAGCCATTTAAAAGTAAAAATCCAGGGATATGAGGCCTCTTTCCAAATTAGAAACCAGCTAAAAAAAGGTCACGCCAACATTTTTTGTGTTTTTGTGTCTTGCTTCACTCCCTACTTATGACAAGCAGATAGACACCATTCTTCTGACCGTGCTTGCAGTTACAAGGAAGAGACGGGCAGAGCTTGACAACCGCGAATTAGCTTAGCTCAAATACTGGGGGTCAATGGGTAGCATTAGCCTGCCTCTGCCTGCAGTCATCAGACAAACTTTCAGCAACTCTAAACGGTCCTGTTTGCTTTTTGTGACTTGTTTTATTACTGCATTATGTTGCATTAATTATTTTTAGACTATGAGTAGAACTTTCAAAATAAATAGTTACAAAACTAAACCACTGGGATCATGCACAAATCACTGCGGACGTGCTTTGTTTTGTTGGTTGGTTTTTGCCCCGCCGTTTAGTTTTGTATATATTTATTTCCAAAAATTACTTAAAGTGCTAATCTTAGTCTAAAAATAGATAACATCACATGACGTGGTAAAAGACACAACACAGGACCATTTGGAGTTGCTCAAGAGTTTATCTGACGAGTGTATGCAGAGACAGGCTAATGCTACCCATTGACCCCAAGTGTTTGAGCTAAGCTAATTAGCAGTGGGCTAGCTCTGCCCGTCTCTTCCTTGTTACTGCACGCACAGTCAAAAGAATGGTGTCTGTCTGTTTGTCATGGACTCAGGAGTGGGGCAAGACATGAAAAAAAAAATGTTGGCGTATCCCTTTAAATCAATTAACTGAACAAACCAAGCAGTGACCTCTTCTGTTCACAAAGAAGACAAAAAATATAAAGTCTTGTTTTTAATAGCATGCAATGTACAACAAAGTTCCCTCATGTCTTACGGTCAATTCAGAGTTTATCTCCTGATGGGGTGAGGTGGTGGGGAGGAGCGGGAGGGGCTTTAAAAGCTCACCAGTTGTTCAAACAGAGCTCCCCAAAGAGGAGCATGTTTGGCCCCTCTCCTCACCCCTCTCTGCTCCTCACATCATAAAACTGCTGTTAGCTAATACTGTGTGTTTAATTCCTCATAGCGGGGCTCACCTCAGGGTGCCCCTGCCAAAGCCTTCCCGCAGGAGATTTACAGTCAGCCATTTTGTGGACTAATTGCCCGATGCTGGTGCAGCGAGGTCAGCCACAGCCAACAAAAAGAAGCCGGCTCACACACACACACACCTTCTATGAGTGGAGACAGGCGGAGGGTAAAGTCCTCACACACCACGCCAGGATCTCCTTGACTTCTGTGGAATGGGGTTTGTCAGATGTAATCGCTTGCTCTTGCCTCTATTGTTTGGAGATAAACAAGTGCGAAATCATTTCTTTCCTCCCCACAGACTGTGTGTTTCAGGAACATAAATCAAAGTCAGATAAGAGGAGGATGTGATGGTGGAGATCAATCTGCTACATGCTCTTATTGATACGGATCTTATCTCTTTACTCTGGATCATATTTGTGATTCATCCTCTCCTCCCATGTCATCAGCTTCCTGTCTTATAACACAAACCAACTGCCAATCAACTCACTGATAAGTTGCTTTAATACAAAACATTTATCAACCAAGCCACGTTTAAGGAGCCCATATTCTGCTTTCTCAGGTTTATGTAACATGTAACTAAAGCCATTGTTTTCCTCAACATGGTGAGGCCTTCAGTCCCTCTGCAAAAAGTTAGTAACGGATTGAGATATTTCATTTAATCACTCAGAACTGGGAGGCAGCTTTGACAAGATAAGCATGCCAAGTGTTGGCTGGTTTATTAGCAGTGCTAGCTTAGCATTAGCTATACATCCTTTGGCTTTTGTTGCCCCAGGGTGGTATCATGTGAGGTCCTGTTAGTCCTTCTGTTTTGTTCTTAAGTCCAAAATCAGTCCACACAATGTGCATTCCTTTTGTCTCTCTCTCCTGTGCTGCCATGTTTGTTTACTCTCCAGTACAATGAACGTCACCGCCTGGCCTGGCTCACAGCGCCATCGTGTGGACTTTATGAGAATTTTTTTTGCTTCTTCTGAACCAAAAGCCTCATCAAACATTGGAAATTAATACATTAGACATATCGACACGTCGGCTGTGAATTGATATGTCATCAAGCCAAATATCGTGATATTGCACTTGTAGCCATCCCTACTTGAAATGTTGTCATATTCAGTCCCTCCAGGATTTTGCAGCAAATTTTTGTGATAGTTGTGGCAGAAAATAATCAGATTCTGAAGCAGATTTTCTGAAAAGTTGTGATTTTTTAAGACTTTTTTTTAAACACTACCACAGCGGATCAGTCAACAACTTCTTAAGGTGTTTTAAGTAGCCTTGAATTAAAAAACATCAATAGATAAACTTTGATGTGGGGTTTGTTGGTGGTTGGGGACAGGGTAGGCAGTTTGCAATTAAAACTTTTTGCTTTACTCAGTTACTGGGCCATTCTAACCAGTAAGATGAGGTTTACCCCTGTTTCTTTAACTAAACGTCCTTGCAGGCTTGTTACTTTTCTTTCAGGTAGCTGCAGAACAGAGAAGGTTTACTGATGGACAGAGATTGTAAAATTTAGACAGGGAGTCGAGTTAAATGCAAATTGCCTGCAAATTTAAGAATGGCTTGCAAAAGAACTACTCACTCAGTTCTCATTGATCACTTAAAAGAGTTATTCGAAAGACTCAACTCATTTACGAGTGTGTCATCTCCAGCGTAAACCACTGCAGAAGTAGGTCAACAAAACAAAAGCCTCTGCTTAGGAGTAGAAGAAGATAATATGATGATAGTAGAAGATAATGCAACATAACCCGGTAAAAAAAAAAAAAAAAGTCACAAGCACACAGGACCGTTTAGAGTTGCTGAAGAGTTTATCTGATGACTGTAGGTAGAGACAAGCTAACACTTCCCATTGACTCCAAGTATTTGCACTAAGCTTTTTGCAGACACGAGGCAAGACACGAAAACAAAAAATAAGTTGCCGTATTCCTTTAAGCTGAGGTAAGACACCATGTTACTGATTTTGCTTCCCTGCATCAGTCTTATCTTCACATGTGGGAGTGAGCTGTGATGATTGGCCAGTTTTGCTGTGTTTTGACGAAGCTGCAGTGCGTCTCTTAACTGCGAGGACTGACTTTGTGCATAACTGCAATTTCCTGGACTGCTTATTTAGAGTCCTATAAAATCCGCGATCATGGAATCATGGATGGAATTACAGAATGGACATTAAAAGTGGAGTTCAATAAAAATTCGGAATATCACGGAAATGGCCGACATTTTACATAAAAGCTTTTTTTTCAGAATAAAAAGGAAGGAATGTCTCAGGAAAACTTCCGAGGGGGTCATTAAGACTGGGGACAACCCACGTTTCACCTCCCCTCCCCCTCCTCCCCTCACTAACAATGTAAACATGTTGAAACAGCTGCCTGAGACACCAGCTAATTTGGCAATGAAGCTACGAAACTCCCGGCTAACTCCAAAGTACCAGGCAGAGCAGTTTCCCAATGATTATTATGTGTCAGGCAATGGTATGTTCTGCAAATTTTGTCAACAAACTGTTGACTGGACCCGTATAGATGCGTGTGAGGACCACATGAAGAGTGAGTGATTATATTTTATTACTTTACACTGTGTCTCAGGGTTAAATTTGCGTAAAATACTAAAAAACAAATTCTCAAAAAATAAAAGAAAAAAACGGGATATGGGAAAACTAAAATGGAATTTGGGAAAAAGAGCTCTACTTAGCCATATCATGATTATTGTATTACAACACAGTTTATTAGCCTTTTCAGCTTCTCTTCTCGTCTCTGGATGGTTAACAGATCACTTCACTCCATTCACCACAGGCTGAGGTGTTTTGAGGTTTATTAGACGGCTTTGCAGAGTTTTGCTTTGGTCGGGCCCTTTTTAATAGCTCCTAATGACTCTCTATTAAAGCCCACTACAGTCTCCATGCTATTCTGAGCTCCTTCCCTGTTATTAAGAGCATCAGCTGATCTGCCCATCACTCAGCTGCTCTCCTGGCTTCCCAGGACAACACAGTCGGTGACCCCTCCATCTATCTAATTGACCACTGTACACTAATCAAAGGGACCACTTTCCCATAGCTGGTGCACTCCACCAGTGAGCAGGGACAAAGGGCTGTTAATGGTTCCTCCCCACCACCACACAGGAGGGACTCCTCAGCTCAGTCTGGACTAAAGAGCCATAAGATATGCAGGGGTTCTGCCAACAGGCAATCCAGGTAGGCAATAATGGAGCCGAGCCAAGAGGTCCAACTATATAAAAACAAGGCGAGGTAAAAACAGACATTTCTGATCCCCGGGGGGCTCCAAAATGAGAAGCATTAAATAAATCACAGGCTGCAAAGTTTGTCAAGAGTAGAAACCTGCAGAGTGAGACAGGAAGGGCGGGGGGAAACAATTTCAGGTTTCATTTTACAGGAGGAGGCGGAGAAAATCGATACGCTGAACGCTGGCTTATTGCCAACTTGCTGAGGGAGAAATGAGAAGATAACCAAAAGCAGCAGGTTGTTGTTTCTTTCCTCACAGCCTGGGATATTACATCACAAACACAACAACAGGGACCAGCTGAGCGGCACTCCAATACACACACAAACACACACACGTGCACAAAAGCACAGATGGATCCACATGTTCACGTCTGCTGGAGGGAGATAGACTCATATCATTGGTGCAACCAACAAATAACATGTTATTTTCTCTTCCTCGTGTGGTGTTCGGATCAAATTGACATGTTCTAAATTTTCACAACAAGGAAATGGCACAAGTAAAAATGTTTTCAACCTGAAACTTTGTAGGCGAAGCTTATTTCCTGCAGTATTAATGAACATCAAAAGAGATTGATGAGTTTTCAAGGTAAAGCAGCCCCACATATTTCCGACCTTGTCAAGATGTTTGGCTCACTCTGATCCAGGAGATTACTGGGATTTGGAGAGAACTATTCAATCAATCAATCTTTATTTGTATAGTTTCAGCTCATAACAAGTGTTATCACAAGGCACTTCACAACAGAGCGAGCTGAAGCCATACTCTTTATGTTGTACACATATATGCATAGTTTATACAAATACATATAATATATATATATGTATATACACATTCATACATCCAGAGATGTATCCATCCAGGCAGGGACAAAGGGACTATAACCAGATTTGTCTTTGCTAAATATATACTCAATCAATTAATCTTTAGTCATAAAGTGCCATATTTGTCTTCATTATTATTAAAGGTAAACCTCTTGGTTTACCTATAGGTCAAAACCATTTTATCATCTTATGGGCTACATTATCAACATTTTAATGATCCCATATTATGATTTTCGAGTATTATTAGCCCTTAAGTGTGTTAATCATGTCTCCTCCATGTGATAGGGCACAGTAGATGCATGAAACTGATTTTTATCACATTTTCATAATAAAAAATATAAAATGGATGTTATTAGGCTTTTAGTTTAACCATGAGTGAAAGACACAACTTTCTGTCAGTCTTACGGGTCAGTCAGGGGTTGTTTTCTTTAGTTAAAGTGATTAGTGTCCAACAAGGAGCAGCCAAAGGTCAACAAGAGAAAAGACAGTTACCAGTCACTTTCCAAAAGAATTAAAAAGGAAGTATGAGAAATGTGATTTAACCCTTTGAAACTGCATCCAAAAGTGGCACTAATATCCTCATGACGGTAAAAAATGTCTGGGGGAATAAGTGTACGAAATGATGCACGTATTATTTTCTCTCAGTTTTGGCAAACTTTTGTTTCTTTCCCATAAAAGCAAAAGGCTTGAGGGAACCATATTCAGATGTGAAAAGGCTTTTTCATAATAACTCTGTGTATGATTTGTATTAAGTTCAGTGAGATTTAAATTCTGCATTGAATGGTCGTACTTTAATTACATAAATCTGACAGGAATGCAGCATAAATATTTTGATCTTTAGCTTGACTGTGCCTGACAGGGTTGAGAATTACATGCATTATAACAAAAAAAAAGTCCAGACGGATCAAAAGAAACAGAAAATGGCTTGGAATTTCGAGTGTCAATGACTGACATGCAAAAATATCAAAAATAATTATCATGTGCAGCTTCTATAATTGTCAGTAATACTCCTGACTTCTGTATAATAAGGTTCATAAAGAGGTTCTAGATTTGTGCCTGGCTGATGAACTGCGTTCACCCCATCAGGTCAGAGATTCAACAGGCTCTGTGTTCAAATATGGTCTTCATTGGTCTATAATTGTTGTATTATATGTTATAAAATGGCCAAAGAGTGTAAGTGATCCATATACAGCATGTACTTGTAACAAAATAAGAATGGAAAACCTACTAATCAGTTTTAATCTGTTCTAATAGTTACAGTAATGGTGTCCCCAGGAACAATGATGTGCATCTTTTGGACATAATAAGTACATCATTAAATCTGGCCTCCTTCCCAGAACCTTTTAGTTACAGCCTCCCAATCAATGAGCCACAGAGGCTGTGTACTGTTGTTTTCTCTTGTAAAATGTGTCTCCGTAGTTGAGTGACTCTGACACTGAGCTGCTCACATTAATGATGGAGACCGTAACTCTGTGCAGCTGCTCATGTCACTGATGGGCATCAATAACCGGCGCCAGGCCTGTGCTTTGTAATTGTGTTGGAGGGGTCAGTGTGGGGTCAACAGGGCATTCTCCCGGCCAGTTTAATGAAGGGAACACGGCTCGGCCTCACACCAATACTCTGCACAGCCATCTCCAATCCCCCGCCCCATTTCACCTGTCAATCACAGCGTCAGTAATAGATCTGCGGTCCACGCTGGCAGGAGACCGACGAGCTCTCACAGAACAAACATGGTGCTCTGGTCAGAGGAATCATCAAATCACATAATGTTTGTTTACAAGACTGTCAGACTCCATTAATTAGCCTTAATAAGATAAATTAGAGTTGGACTTCATCTGGGAATTCAACTGATAATTTGCCTCTCTGACCCGTGTTTACCCTCACTATAATTATTCATTTAATCTGAATCCATTAAAATGAATGAGAGCAGTTTTAAAATCCATTTAATGCTTTTCAAACTGAAAAACAAGGGACGTAAAGCCAAGAGCTTCATTTGGAGAACTCTAAACATCCTGACAGAAATAGCAATTTTACTTTAAAGGCTCATTTCACTCAATGTTCTTTACATTAAGCGTAGACAGAACATAGAGAATGTCAGTTCTTTTTCCAGATTTATTTTTTGCCTTTTCTGCCTAGTATCCTTTATCAAACTCTTTAGGCCTCAGCACGACCAATGAAGCATCTTTGAGGCTCCACGGCCTACCTGCGTATTCATTCAGTTCCTCCTGAAAATCACAATTTCAGGACTGCAACAATCAACGCAAATTCAGACAACCCTCACAAATTCAGCGTACCCTTACAGCTTTGTCAACTTTCCCGCAACTTTGGCCTGTCATCACAGCTCTCTCCCAGCTACGCACATTATCACTCTTCAGTCTGAGTTCCTTGTCTTTGGTTGAGAGGATGCGCAGCACAAACAGCTAAAGTCTGAAAAAGCAGGTACCTGAGGTCTGACGTACCAACAGGTGTACACTATTTCCATGACATGCATATGTGGTACAACACAAGTGACATTCATCACTTTAGAAGCTCTCTACTTAAGAAGACGTTGTTAACTGATCCACTGTGGTACTGTTACAAGTGAAGACTTAAAATATTGCAACTTTTTGAAAAACTTCCACAACATAAGGCTCCAGGCTTTTTACGCGGCAACAAATACAAGAAACAGTCTCGCAAAACTAGGGAGTGTCGTTTCATTGAATAAAATCATTTCAAAAACCTCAACTTTTGCCGCAACTTTTTGAAAAATCTGCAGCAATATCAGGCTTCTGTTTTTGTTTTGTTGCAGCAACAAATATAAAAAAACAGTCCCGCAAAATTCTGGAGTGAAGAACATTTTTGCTCCACTAACGACACGTTTTGCAGAGTTTTGCTCACTAAGTACTTCACATTCTGCCCTTGGGCCCATAATGAATGTGACTGACAGGACTATTGTCCAATCACCGGCCGGATATGCTTCTGAAAGGTTCTGCTTTCGCCAAACACTTTCTCGGGCCCTTTCCCAGATAAACCAGTGAACTACACTGAACGGTCCATCAGGTGTGTCAGGTTAGTACTACACTACTCATCAATTCTTCATCACAGTTGATAGCATCATAGATCAGGATCCTACACAGGCCTAATTTTACAAAATCCATCTGCTCGCACCTGCAAAGCTGATACATGCAACTATCCCACATTCAAACTCCTGCACCCTTAAGACCAAGGACATCTGGATTTCTGGTTAAAAAAAATAACTGTTTCACCTTTTTTTCTCTCTCTTTTTTTTTGGTTACCTCAGAACCTTTGTGCAGGTGACCAATCGTCTTCTCAAGGACACCCACATGGGCCGCATTATTGTTAGTATCAGCTTTAGAGGGCCAAATTGTTGCAAATAGATACTATCAAAATGACAATCAAATCAAAATCACTCACATTTATATTTTCAAGCTCAAAATCGGAGAGAAAAGCTAAATTAATGGGCTTAATATGGAATTAAAGGTGACAAAAGGCACTTTTTTAGTGCAAAAGCAAACAAAGCATTGTTTTTTATTACTAAGCTAAGATTTCTCAAATTATATCACCTTTAAGTCCCACTGAGGATTACATTTCTATTTTGGAGGTAACCTGGCCAAGATAGTACTAATACAATTTGTATCTACTGATGGTGATTTTAGTTCATTTGACTATTTTTCTTAACCAAAAATACGAACAAATCTTCTCAAAAGGCCTTACAGAAACAAACTGAACTCAAACAGAAACTAAAGCAAATAATATCAACTAATCCCTCAAAGGAAATAAAATAAAACCAGTTATTTAAGACTTTAATATAATATTTGCCATTATCTGTGTTGTAATGCATGCTGTCTGTGGCGTTGTAGTGCTAAATCAGACTAAAATACTTAATGGCAGATTTTTCATCTTTACGGTTTAATTTTTGTAAATGTCAAACTGACTGACCGGCTGCATTGAGTGAAGAGAAGGACCCCCCCCCCGTGGCCCCAAGGCTACCAGTTGCCCATCCCTGCAATACACTGCAGGTGGATCACAAGTCAAACTTTTCCTTCTGCTTCATTTTTCATTATTTTGTGTTGTCCTTGGATTACCTCCTCTTAGAAGAGGAAAACACTTCACTGTGTACAGAGCAACAAGCCACAGCCTTGTGTTGATGCATCAAGTAATGAGCTAATTTCCTTAAAACTCCAATCACTTACGGAAAATCCAATACTGGAGAGGAGGCTGCCCACCCACCCTCATGCCCTGCTCCAGCTCACTGATGTATTACAGGTCATCCATCACCATCAGCCGGCTCGAGTCAGGAGGAGGACCCGATACACCCATGTGTCAGACCCTAACCGAGGGCAGCCGAGGTTTGTCTTTGAACTCCCATATTGGTGTGATTGGCTTGGGCTTGTTATGCCTGTAGGAGTTTGTTCTCATGGGAAACAAAGTTGTAAAGCTTATTCTGTTAAAAGCACGTCTGCCTTATCAGGAACCTGGGAGATAATGAGACGAGGAAAACAACAGGCATCCTCGTCAAGCTGAGATATTCACAGTAATGAGTCTCTCTGATGATGAAGTAATTGCAAGGCAAGTAAACAAGAAATCTTAAAAAAGATTCCCTACGACCGTGTCCAGATTCAATTTTCTTCTGCCTCAAATTGAAGCAGCAGTAGATTAAGGTGGCAGTCTGTGTGGAATTGAATTATCCCAAAGTGAACATCTTTGGTTACATGGAGAACAAGCCGTGTCCAATCAGCGTCTGTTTTCAGGGAGAGACGTGCCAAAACATCAGTCAATTACACTTTGTTAAACTGAAAAATGCGGCAGAGGGAAATGACAAAAGATGAGTTTAGGGTAACAAACAGAGGGAGTAGTGCTGCCAGAGAGAAACCAGCAACTAAATCCATGGAAACAAGTTAAACAAATCTTAAAAGTGTGTGCATTTCACATTTATCACATTTACATGAGAGCTTTAATTCCCCTTTAATTCAAAATTAAACTTGAATCCTCTTTAAAAAGATTAAAAATGACCATGTAAACACCTAATTCGGAATGGAAATGAAAAATAAAACTTAATTCCAAAGCAAGTGGCTGGTTTATTCTGATTTTAAATCTGAATTAAATAATTCCTCGATCATGTATACGTTCATTCCGCTTTAAATTAATTCCGGTTGTTCTGCACATGCCTGTTCCCTTGTGGTTCCCTTGTGTGAGGATGGCTGCCCGAAGCAAGCGTCGGACTCGAGCCGAGACAATTTAGAAGATTTGGAAATAATGAACAGAGTGGATGGACGTAAGCAGAAAAATGCTGACCTTTTTAAAGTTGTAGCATCCAAGTTAGATGAGGTTTCCCTGACAGAGACGCTGGACACGCTGAACTGGAGTTTTTCTTCTGGTAGATGTAAATACATCACTACCATTCCCAACCCCCAGGCCTTGAATAAAGGCGAATAAACATGTTTTCCATGTAAACCTCAATTCGGAATTACTATTTCCATATAAACACGAAGGACGATGTTTTAATTCCGAATTACTTAATTCTGAATACTTACATCGAATTAAAAAACATCATGCAACCGTGGCCAATGTGGGGTGGTTTTGTGGAATAATATGGAAGATAACATCAAACTTAGTAAAAATATCAAACAATTCAAAAAGATGTATAAAAACCTTTTTTTCAGGAAATATATTAATGAACAACATAAGGGTATAGAAGTGGCTGAATGTAAACTGTGTCTTCTTCTGCTCTGCTGTTTATTTTTTCCTTGTTCAAATGAAAAACTGGCTATTTTTTTTTCTCGTACTGTGTTGCTGATTGATTAGCAATTACATAAGATACAGATGAAAAAATAGGGTAGGACAAGATAATCTTAGCTCCTTCCTACTCCATTTCGAAACATCGAACAGCATTAATATTGAAAGAATATCTGAAAATAATGTTTTTATTTTTTGTTGTTTTTGTTAGTTTTTTTACTTAAATATTTTATTATTCTTATGTTTGAAACAAAGATTATCCAAATCCAAAGTCCAGTGTATTAACATGGAGTATTCATAAGTAGTCTAAGATGGACCAGAACTTTCTTATAGAACAACAAAACTAAAATAAAACATTCTCACAAAACACAAAAAACATTTAAGTCACAAAATAGCTTTTCAAAACTAAGAGCAGTGGAAAGTTTGGCGAGTGCAATTCAAATATTAGTATAGTTGCTGTAAATAGGGATCTTTATTGAAGATTATAGCACTTTAATTAGGGGTGTCCCGATCCAATATTGATATCGGCTATCAGTCTGGTGTCAGCAAAAAATCAAATATCGGATTATATCGGCCAGCATCTAAAATCTCAGATATAAGCAGTCCATTCTAATTTATTTTTTATTTATTTAATTCAGTTGTAGAATATGCTTATGTTTAAGTTAAACACAGTGGTTATTTTGCAATTTAAAAATGTATGTTTTCGTTTTTATTGGATTTATTAAGGTTACTTTTCAGGGTCTTCTAATTTATTTTTTATTTATTTTATTTAATTGTAGTATATTCTTATGTTTAAGGTTAAAATTTATTTAACCCATTGGTTAATAACAATTTGATCAGTTTTTCTCATACCTACTATTGCTGACTACTGTTTGAGTAATCTCACTTGATCAAGCCTTTTCTTACAGTCCACACTACAAAATAAGTAATAAAAGTATGTATGATTCCTGTTGATATCGTATCGGATCGATATCGGTATCGGTCAATTCTCAAGGCTGCACCCCTAGCTTTAATCAAATGTATCTGTTATTTTATTTGTGGCTATAATTCATGACTCCTTGCTTCTCATACTTCCTGTTTTATTTCCAAGCAGAAAATGCATTGTGCTGGGGTGATGCTGAGACTTTAACCAGCGTCTTTATGACAGGAATCATACTGCAACAAGGAAACAAAAGCAGATTGAAAATGTCCTGATGTTTCAAAACGCTCCTTCAGTGTGAACTGATAGAAGATGCTGTTGCCATTCTGTTTTGAATAACCACTCAGTACATAAGTATCTGTAGTGATAAACTGATTGTAAAAACCAGGGCCAAAAACCAAGCTCTTTACAAACTTCAGACTTGTCAGTTCAGCTTGATTTAGCTTGTTTAAGTCAGATTTGAAAACAACAATTAGTAACATCCCAAATTTTCACCTTGCTCCAAATAAGTCCAGATGCTTCATCTTCTTTTGGAGCTGATCCTCCAAATAACATCTGATCTTCAAATCACACTTGACAGGAAGCAAGGCAAGCCAAAATAGGCAGCTTAACTTTAGAAACAATCCCAATACACGGCAGTCCACAGCTGGCAAAATTTGAAAGCAACTCTACCGGAAAACAAGCCCAAAGTCACTTATAGTAAGCAAACTTGGCAACGCAGGGAGGGAGTGAAGGTAAGGTGATGAGGGAGAGAGGGAAAGAGGATGAATGAGGGCAGAGCACAGACAAGGTAAGAAGATGGAGGTGGCATGGAGAGACGGCCAAAGAGAATTAGAGGTAATATTTGAGAGAAATATGGCTACACGTGTCAGCAAGCAGCCCAAGACGTCAGCGTTGTGTAAAAATAACCTGTCCAATTACGAAGAGAGACTGCTCGCCTCTCTATCTTCGATGCTTTACTGTAGGCTGATCCCCCCTCCCTCTTTTTCCTTATATATATCCCTCCTGTATATATTAAGATGCAGTCATATATTGCCTCTGATAATGTGATTCCAGAAAACAGATTGGAATTGTTCGCTGTCCTTTATAAAGATGGATTGTTCTGTCAATATTCTATGGCCGGCTAGCGTTAGCATGCCAGGCAGCATATGACTTTCCGTTCCCTCCAAAAAAAAAAAGGTGTTTAATGCTTCCCTGAGAATGTATGGTGGCTGCTGTTTCCATTATCCATTTAACAGCCTCTAAAAGGAGGATTTATCCCTGTAAATGAGCTCCTGTATAACATGATTGTATCATGGATCATAAACTTTAAGTCAATACGGCATGGGGACACCGTGGTTAGAGGGGGAAAACACCCACTCGACTCCAGCCCGGTTTAGGTGTCTGCAGCTGTTCACAGCAGAACTTTATCCTCTCCATCCGCCCTCTACAAGGCTCCACCGACGTCCCACAGTAGCCATTTGCTCATCAGCCTATTACTTTCAGTAGGCGATGGAATAATTGGCTATTTCACTGGTGTAAGGGTTGAGCTGGCAGGGGGTAAAGGCCAGGCAACCAGGCTGTCAGTGTCCTGCACCACGCTCATCCATCAATTATTACCGGGCTCCAGGAAAGCCGCTGTGGCCCTGAGCCGCCTCTTTGTCAGAGCTCAGCCAGGGCTCCCTGGTTAATCTATTAACATGTGTGAGCTTCAGTCAGGGTGCTAGACTGTGAGCTGAGAGCATGTCCACACATAAGCAGGGATTTTCTTAACAGAGTAGCTTTCTCTGCTCATTTTGGACTTCTATGCACACATGTTAGCATTTGTGGTTACTAAAAGTGCATGTTTCAGGAAACTGCTACCAGCATGAGGATCATCAGACACCCAGTTTAAGCTGTTTCTGTGTTAACAGGAAAACCTGTGATTTCTGACTCATCACTGTACTTTATACTCTAAAGCAGTGGTTCTCAACTGGTCTGGCTTCAGGACCCACCATCATCCTTTAATGTCAAGCTGCGACCCAAATCAATAAAAATTTTCAACTTCTCAAATTTATTTAATAAAAATATGCTGCACTTTGAACCTGAGATAGTACAGAATATCACTGTATGCCAACACAGAAAAGGGAAACAAAATGACCTGCATGAGGTCATTCTAGAGAGGGAAAAATTCCATATTACGCTTACTTAACTACATTTTAACGGAAACCAAGAAGTGCATCTTAGGGACAAAAGATTTCAAGACAATAAATGTAACTGTAGCTGTGATAACCCTGCATCATGCATACTAAACAGCTCTGTATTAATAATATTCAGTCAGTTGGACTAAATAAGCCATTGATATTGAGGCTGTTACACAAACACTTCAGTTAACTTCAGCCTTTTTTAACAGACTCAAAAGTGCTTTCATGCAAAAACATTAAATAAAAAAGTGTAGCTACTGAGAAGTTGTTTCAAAGAATCTTAAAAACATGTACCTTTGGCTGAGAACTTACTTATTTAATATATAACAAACACCTTTCTATTAAAACGTGTGTCAATTAACATTACAGAGAATTAATGCCACCAATTTTTGCAGAAGTGTGGATAGACAGCAGTCCACCGCATAAAAAAATCCCCTTGCGAATAAAGCATACAATTTTTTTCCTAACATTTTTTTTTGCCCAGACAAAGGCTCATGACCCACTGATAAAGGGTCCACGACCCACCAGTTGAGAATCACTGGACATTGGTATGTATTCATTTAAAAGGCCATTCTTGACAAAATTCCTGACTATCTCTCTTCTTTTTTCAGTCCTGAAGGATGGACAACACAACCTGAGATCATGAGTTTTTGCAGTTTGTTGTATCCAGAGTCTGAACTGAGTTGGAAAAGAAGGCCTTTAGGTTCTCTGCACCTTTTACTTGGAATAATTTGCAGAGTGAATTTAAGCTGCAAAACTTGGTGTCTCTCAGAGTTTTTAAATCTACTAATAAACTTATGAAAGACAGACTTTCTGAATGTCACCGTTTTGATTGATGACTTACTGAAAATTGTTCCATTTCTTGTTCAGGTCTCCCTTGCAAAAGAAATCTGTTGATCTCAATGGGACGAACCTGGTTAAATAAAGGTTAAATAAATAAATACAGATAAAGCATCTTGAAAGGGGCTTGAAGCATCTCATTCTGTGCCACTTTTTTCTCTGTGAAAATAATATTAATGATCACTTTATTTGTATAGCACTTTTAAAAACATTGGTTTACAAAGTGCTTTGACAAGCAGACAGGAACCTACAGATACAGCTCTGACACAGTGACCGCTGTAACAAATCATGCTGTCTGACATTGGTGTGAGAGAGAAGGGTAAAGTGTTTTTATTTGTTGTAGGAGCTCTAATGTCCAAATTCAACCTTAAAGTGTACCGAGTGTTCAAGACAAGTGGTGACATACAGCACATCTAACACTTGGCTGTGGAGGTCAAAAAATGAAAGACAATTAAAACCACAATTACAGGGTGAAGCTATCACACCGTATGTACTTCCATTCTCTGGACTAATATATAATTCAGCAGCGATTCACTTGTTGATAGCAGTAATATAACAGTGGATAAATGTGCCGTCTATTATCAGGCCGTGCCACGTTCTCATTACAAACTCCAAAGTAATTGTGTTTACTTTCTATCAGTCAGAGCGATGAGGAAAAGGTTGAACTCCACTCTACTGAACTGCAGACTTCAGCTGCGCAGTCATTAAAGGTGAAGGGATGGTGTTTACATTCTGTTACTCACTGTGATAGAGAGCTGCTATCACTGCAGAGCCAGAGGTTTACAGAGATGACTTGTCTTTATGGGTGTTTAAGAAAAGGAGGGAGAGTAAGTCAGACTTTTTCCATTTCGCTTGTCATTTCATTTAACAGTCTCCCATAGAATTGAAACTTTGAGGAGAAATGCAGGCAGCATGAGCTGATAATTAAGGATTTGTCACTACTTGAAGACGGGAATTGACCCATTGCTAAGCCCCGCCCCCCTTGGTTACTGTTGCTACGCTTGTCAAACTTTCCCTCTTAGAATGAGAAGCATGGATTTTTTAGCGATACCGGTGAATGATATTCCTCAGGAAATATCTGCAAGTTTCTGGACAAATCCTTCAGCGATATCAGAAAGATGAAGACAGAAACGTCTCCACTTTGCTTTTGAGAGACACATTCACCAAATCAAATGCTGATTTGGTGATCTCAATGCAAGTGTCAAGCACACCATGTGTTGACACTTCACATTCAAAACAATCACATACAAGAACAGCAATGTTCTTGTATGTAACTTGCTTAAATTGAAATTAATGTTAAATTAGCTTTCATTATTATTGTGTTTGCCCATTTCTAGGACGTTTGTTCACAACATTCTAACAGATATCAGTGTGTCAGAACGTGTCTCTGTTACTAGTATTTCTTTAGCTCAAATATTACCCAGTGGCTCAGGGTTTAACAGAAGTAACCTACCATTGAGACGTCTTTGTTTGCTAATGATAGCTTACCTAACACACGGAGCTATGGTAAGCTAACATTAGTTAGCACCTTACTTTAGAACAAACGTAGGTGTTCTTTATCCTCACCCGGCATCTTCTTCTTGCATCTTGGGCTTGGGGAAGGCAAAAAAATCAACACCACCCTCCAAACTTCTGGGATATCGAAAGCTTAGGCAGACTGTTTTCTGCCAAAAGCTTGGCAGGCCTCTCGTGCATAGTTACGGTTGCTAACGTAATACTGGACAGTAGCTGTTTGTGGGAGGGGCTTAGCAAATGGTCAGTTGCTAAGATTTTATTAATACCAATGCCAGTATAGATTCTGCTCTTCCATCAGATCTTTAGCGATTCCCTTGGTGATTCCTGCTGTTTTTCTGTGTGCATAAATTTTGACCCCCATAGGTTTCAGTGGCAACACTGTCAAACACATTTGTTGAAAGAATTGAAAATGTATGCACTTGTTGAATTTGTTTTGTTTTCTCCATGCTTTTCCTTTTACTCATTCACACTATATTCATTAATTATATTTTGTATCACTGATGTTTGAACTCATTTGTGACCTTCTGAGAGACCTTAAATTTAAGATGAATATGTTGTGGTTTATCACTTGTCAAGTGGAAAATGTGCAGATAGCTTGACCTGACAGTTGACTTTGCAAAATACAGGTGTAGTGTTTTTTCTAAGTATTAAGGATGTTTGCAAAAGCTTCAACGGTCCTTAGCAGGTTTTGCAAATTCTGGTGGAATAGGGGCACCATCTCAAACTCTTGAACTTGGTAAGCATATAAAAGCCATGGAAAATACAGCCTGGGAAGCTTGTCTGAATTTTTAAGAATGCCTCACGTCACTTTGACAACTAAAATAAGGCCATTTACGTCTCAGCTTCTCTCTGCTGAATATTTTTGAAAGATCAGTGAGAATAGCCTCACAGAGTATGATTGTGATTGGATTTTACTCTTTATAGTTTTTAGGGTCAGATCCGCAAGGCACATGTCACGCCTAAAGAAAATTAAGCTGCAAATTGTTCCCCTCTCTACCATGGCTATGTTATTAACGTCTCTGTTTTCATATTTGCTGATGATAGCATGATATCATTGATTCACAAGGCAGAACAAAGTGATAGGCACTGATAAGTGAATTGTTAAGCAAAAATACTAATGATATTGATTCCTGGATAGAGTTATCATCATTTTTTTTAACTGGAATTGGTTTTAGCTTCTTATACCTAGTCACAAAACTCTCAAACAAGACTCATTAATTCTATTTTTTTTTTCCATACTGGGCTCACCAGCCCCAACTGCTGACATAACAATGACAGGATGTCACACTGGTAAGTCTATTTGGGTTGGTCAGTCCTTACTGGGAGCTTCTGGTGCTGTAGACAAGGAGAGAGAAAAGACTTGATGCCACAGACAAATTACCATCAACTGGCAGCCCGGGGGCCACATCAGGCCCCTATAGCTTCCCATCTGGCCCTAAGAGTATGATCATATTCAGAAAATGTGAGGGGTAAAAAAAAAATGTTGTGGTTTTAAGGGTATATGTTTGTTGTAGATATATGGGGGATGCTCACATTTCTAATTTGCAGGACTGGACTGATTTTTATGGCAAATAACTGAAAACAAAAGACAAGAGAAAGTGAAAAGAAAGAGAGCACCAGATGGATCTTAAGTGTGTTTGTGCCGACAGGATCAGGAGAGAAGCTGTTTGGCAGTTTTTCTGACTGTGCTAAGACAGCCTGTTCCTGAAAATCAATGAAACGGCTCATCCGGAGAACCAAGACTGTTCCTCATCTGGATCCCTCATCTACATTCACTGTGATGTTGATTAAAATATAATAGCTTGAGAGAAAAATCTACACTGCCCGAAAACTGGATTAAAAGCTTAAATAATGTACCACTCTGATGCAACTTTCATGCAATATGTCAGCCATTTAATCATCCACTGAACTCCTACTTAAGAAACATTCAACATAATATTTACACCTTAATCCGGCAAACCAGCCCAACACAGCTTGCATCTTAGAATTTAGAAAAGGCAGTGAGTCATTTTTTTCCCTCTCCATCTCTAAGCAGTGAAAAACACTGGAGCTGAAGATAAAGGAGAGCAGGCTGCTGGTTGGTCGGCAACTTTGCTGGCTGGGTCCCTGCTGACAGGTTATGATAGGTGTCATCTATCACCTATGGAGAGGCCTGAGGGCTCACCACACCAATCACACAAGTGCCAGATGTTAGAGTCGCAGTGCTGCATACATCCAAACACATTCACACATGACATACACACAAAAATACATCACACACATGTAAAAAGACCCCAAAGACGTGTTACTGTTATTCATGAATGATCTGCACTGGTACTGTTAGACCTGAGTAAAGTCATCTGTATTGTTTTGTGTATTGGACAAAGACAATGAGGGCTGAAGGTCTCTGCACACCCAGTCTGTTTTTACCCCAAAAATGTCACAAAAGAAATACTGAGTTAGGCCAGGTCAATCAAGTTTGCTCAGTTACTAAAACAGCTCATATTTTGATAGAGTAGTTCTTTCTCTTAAAACCTTGCTGTTGTTGATACTATGGCACCAAGAACTGAACTGACAAATTACCACAGAACTGACCTGTAAACCAATCAGAGTGGACTGGATTTGCATGATTAAGGGAGCTTATATATATATATATATAAAATAATTCATATATATATACATATATAAAATAAGATTTTAATAAAGCTTAGAAAAAGGTAATCAAAACCATAGAGGGCTGAAAACCTTGACCAAAAAATCAACGTACATATAAAACCATAAGCTCAGTTTACAGTTGCACCTCTATAAGGTAAATACACTGCCCAACACTACACCAAAGGGTGGCTCCCTCATGATCCTGAACACATTCACATATAAACAGCTTTATTCCCTGATATATTAGGCTCTATCTGGGGTTTTATGCACACATATGAATCACATGACAGGCTTGTTTTAGGGGCTGGTGCAGTTTGTCGCTCTTATAAAAACTGTAAAATACATTATATCAACACTGCATAGAGCCTATCTGCCTCTGCCCCTTTCTGTTTGCTCCTGTACTCGTCTCTGGCTCTTGTCTTTTAGGTGGCCTGGGATCCTTGGTGGAGACTGCCTGCTGCTGTGGAGTCACGAAGCCTCAATAACTACAATTACAGACATAACACATATTTGGCCATCTCATTCCAGTTCATAATTATTATAGCTGTTAATGTTGATATTAACATGATCTTTCTATCCATGGTTGATACATCTATAGTAACTATCTCTAGCTCCACATGGACATGAGATCCCTCTTGAAAATGAGGTGTCACATCTCAAGAGGTCTACCATTAATACATTCATACTTAACGGAGACAAATATGGTAGGGATGCACTTGTGGTCTGGGCACCCATGAGTTCGTCACTACCATAAATTCTTATTTTCAGTAAGACTTTTATTGATTATACTTCTATAAAATTATCACCACAACCACACAGACATGAGGATCCTCCTCTAATAAATTTGTTTGCAGCAGAAACAAATTTGACGGCGACAGGTCTATGATTGGTCCTTTGACCTGTCACTAGCTTTAGTTCTTACTTTAGTCCACTTGTCTCCACTTACCTCCCTCCCTTTGCCCACACACCCAACACAGCATCGTGTGGATTTGCTGTTCATCATGAGACTGGGGTCCACATTCAAGATTTCCTGCTGCTTAACAGAAGGTTTTTTCTTAGCCATGATGGAGGGATTCATGATTGGCTATATGGATTCATGTTGGGTGTTGGATGTATATATTTGTATATATATGTATATGTGTATTTTATATATGTATATATGTATCTATGCATATATGTGTATCCATAATATGAAAAGCTTTGTGCTCTATTGTAAAGTGTCTTGAGATAACACTTGTTATGAATTGGTGCTATGCAAATAAAGATTGACTGATTGATTGATTGATTGATAGAGCCAAGTTCATATCCTGATATGATACTTTGAGCACATCACCCAGCTCTTCTATAAAATATTTAATTCTTAGTAAAGTTACAGCATCATAAATATATCATGGGTCCTGTCTTTATGGAAAAAGATCTAATCTCAGAAAATTGGCAGTGAAAACAAAGACCGATGACTTCATCATGAAGTTACCCTCACAGACAAAGAAAGAAACCCCCCGCTGTCTGTGACGGACCTGCACAGACAAAAAGGAAGGCCAACTCACTGCATGAGCAATTACAGCAACAACCTCACATGTCTCCTTATCCCCCCAGGGGACAGACATTATGAGCCCACCTGTCAAGTCCCCCACATGGGTCTCACCGTTTCACTGGATGCACACAGGAGCAGTAACTCTCAATTAGTCTGGAAAAAAGAGCATTTTTTCGCCTCCACTTTTTTCGATCTCTTAGAGAAAAACTGGCTTAATTAGAGGGAGAGTGACATGGAAATCTGGAATTGGAATCATTTGGTGCCAAAGCTGTTGTGAAGTTAACAAGGTCCAGACTATTTTAATAAGCGACATGATACACACACTCGATCATACTGATGCACAAAATAAAAGACTGCTTTCACAAGTCCTCCCCCTCATGCTAGTTAAGTCATGCAATTACAAATTAAAAAAGCCACATAAAAAGACATAATAACTGCTCTAAAAGGCATCCCCTTTTTAATTTGATGGATCACTTTTGGTTGAACACCACTAGATATGAGTAAGGTTCATTCCCCTTTTAATCTGCAGCATCGTTCAAAGGCAGACCTGTGAGTCTGACTGCGGCTGAACGAACGCCGGGTTTGTGTTATGCGGCTGGTGTGTCTCTACACTGTTCGAGGGACTGGATGGAGGAGGTGACGATGTGGAGGTAATGGACCCCTTCGTGCTGTGAGTTCGTTGCATGGCTGAGAGGTATGAAGGGCGATCCTATGGCTGCCCTTATACATCACACTCCAGGATCCGTAGAGAATAAAGCAGTGAAGAAACGTTAGTATTGATTTACCCAGATGGACTGTGATGGTTACATTAGAGTGGAGTTTAAATATTTTGCACCAATGGGTATTAAAATAATGACAAAGGAATTACCCGCCACAAGTGCAATGAACTCAATTTCAAGTTCAAAATAACAGTCTGAGACAGGGCTGTCACCTTATACTCGATATTCAAATATCCAAGTGTAAATAAATATTCAAATGTAAAATATAAAGTGTGGCAGCACATCAGGGTGCCTGGAGCAGTGGACCATTTGATCAACAGAGGGCGCTCTCACATACACTGCTCTCTTTTCCTCAGTAAACAAAGAGCCAGGGACGTTTTAATGAATTGGAGGACGCACAAAGCCACACCGAATCATCTGAGGGGCGCTGTGTCGGAGTATTTTGGGTTCCGCACCATTGACCGAGCTGTGTGACAGTTATGTGCAAAGCAGCTTACTAACTTGTCCTCCACAAATTTGCAGGCTCACTTGTCTGCTTTTCATCTAAGCCATGCAGTCGAGGAGGAGACACCAAAGTGCAGCTGCGCTTCATCAAGTGTTCAACCCGCCGTTGACTGCGTTTTTGCCCTCCTATCATCTCCTGACACTCTGGCTATTTTCCTCTGGAAGGTATTTTCACCCGGACACTCACTGGAAATTTTCTCTTTTTTGGACCATTCCCTGTAACCCCTCGATATGACAGTGCACATAAATCCCTGTAGATCCAAAGTTCTGCACCTGCATCTAGAACCAACGACTATGCCACATTCAAAGTCACTTGAATCACTTTTCCTCCCACCTAATGCCTGAATTAAACTTGAGCATAGTGTCTTGACTATGTCTGCATGCCTTAATCCACTGAGTTGCTGCTACGTGATTGGCTGATTCACTGCAATAACCACCATTAGCAAAGGATCGTTTCTGCTCAATAACTGTCTAACTAACAGTGATATCAACATGATTTTGAGTACTAGGTGTGGGTTTTCAGGGTCAAGGAATCATATTATGATGGTAACTTTATCATGGAACTATTGGCTATAGATGTAACAGCAATATGTGAGCTAGCTTGGAAGGTTTGCTCTCTCCAAGTGCTTTTTAGTTTTATTTTAAAGTTGCACATGCTATTGTTCAACAAATTTATTCATAAGTGACCAACTAGGGGGTTTCAGCCCTGATCCCAACCTTCAAATCACAACATTCTACATAATAGAAAATATTATACAACTGCTTTTAGTTTGAAATACTGTCAAAATCTAAATAATTCTTCAGCATTCTGGGGAAAAATCTAAAAGACGCCCGACCCCCTTCCTGATGGTTCAATTACTACCACATGTTACAGCTTCCCCATCACAGACGTGTGAAGAAATCCCCGGGCACTGCAGACACAGAGCTAAATAAATGATGTGGACTTGCCATTGTGGTGACAAAATAAATTTCAATTACGGCCATGTGAAATTGGATCTCCTCGGAGCATTAGGGGATTGAGAATCACTGAAAGGTTTCACACTCTCACTCAGGTCCTTTTCTCTCAGAAGACGGTTCGCCTCAGTGGCGGGATCTGAAGCTTGTTGCTGTTGCGTGTTCACACTGGCTCTACAGGCGGTCTTATGAAATCAATAAGTCACCTCAGACAGATGTGTTTTCTCTGGTAACAGCTCACAGAATTAAAACTGATGATTGCAGGCTGCAGGCATTCAGGGGCATTTTCTTCCATTTGTTGATCTCTGATTGTAAATGATCTTCCTGATGGCCATTCGACATCCATTCTCTCTTATTGTTCGAATAAAAATAATACAGAGCGCTATAGTATGGCTGTAAATAACACCAGTGAGATTAATATGAATGTTAAAGACATTGTTGATGACATATTTTGTTAAAAAAGCTGCACTTCAATAACTCAACATCTGTGAAGGTTTCAAAGCCACAGATTATTGATCATAAATCTGTTCTGAATCAAAATATGTAAGAATCACCCTTGTCTTTAAATCTTGAGTTGAATAACAGACAGAAAACTTTCCTTTCTTTCTTGTAAAAGTAAGTCTTTCATTTAGCAAGACAATTCATCATGACCTGCCCATGCCACCTAGAAATGGTCTTCAAGTTGGGCACAGCAAAAGCACAGTGATGAACAGGAACGCTGGCTTGTTTTGTAGCAGCATAACTCGAGGACATTTTACAATCCAGTGAGGAACTTGAAGCTTGACCTCTGAATCCTAAAACCAAGCAGTTTCTCTCTCAGTAAGATTAGACATTCATGCAAAATTTGATGAGTTCTTGAGTTTTTACAACTAGAAACAAGGAATGAACATAAACTCCACAACTTTGGCTTTTGACATACAACAGGGGTGTCCAAAATTTTTTCACTGTGGGTCAATATAAAAGAATCTATGCTGACTGGGCCACAATGATAAACCTACTGTTGGTGCATTAAAGTTGCTTAAACTGATGCAGTGTAGGTTAAGATACCCTTGGTAAGTAAAAAAGCTCAAAGAAACAAAACGGTCGACATCACAGCTTTCAACAGATGGCTTGGCAAGGATTACAGTTACTTGTTGTAAAAGATAGCGGTGTGGCCAATCAGATTCAAGGGGGCCTTGGCTGGCCCAGGCTTCCACTGAATGGGCCCCTGGTCAAGATGACTCTCTGAACAGCAGAGAAGAGATGTTGATGGCTTACCTATACTTTAAGCACAAAGCTGAAAAACTTTATAGGAGCTTGGTAGGTGCTGAAAATGACCAGAACAATGTTCTTTGTAAATAAAACCATGAAATGCAGAAGATAGCCAAGCAAATGAGGGCAATTCCTGAAGACTGTTATCATTCTGTCTTTATACATTGGTTGAGCACAATCTTTATGTTAGAGTTGGCCAAACTGCCATTATGTTCTGTAACTTTCTGGTGGCTGTTCATTGGACTTGGCAAGCAATGGAACGGTGGCATAGTAGGTAGTGCACGTGCCTCACAGCAAGACGGTTGTTAGCTCAAACCTCGTGTCAGTAGGAGTGTATCTGTGTGAACTCCAAATTGCCTTTACGTATGAATGAGAGTGTGAATGATTTAACTAGCTCTCTATGTGGCCCTGTGATTGTATGACCAGTTCAGGCTGTACCCCGCCTCTTGCCCAATATCAGCTGGGATAGGCTCCAGCTGCCTGTGAGACTGAAAGGGATAACAGGGCCTTGTAAAATCTGTTATTTTTTCCCAATTATTGTTATTTTTTATTATTTTTTTTAATTTTCTGAGAATTCGGTTTTTAGTATTTACACAAGTTTAACCCTGAGACACAGTATAAAGTAATGAAATATATAATCACTCACTCTTCAGATGGTCCTCACATGAATCTTTATGGGTCCAGTCAACAGTACGTTGACAAAATAAGCAGAACATTTGATCACCTGACACATAATAATCATTGGGAAACCGCTCTGCCCTGTACTTTGGAGTTAGCCCAGAGTTTGTAGTTTCTTAGCCAACTTAGCTGGTGTCTCAGGTGGCTGCTTCAACATGTCTGCATTGTTCACGAGGGGAGTAGGAGGCGGAGGGGACGTGGCTCCTCAGAGCATTTTACAGACATGTACGTACCTTTTTATTACGCGAAAAAAAAATGTTTATGCAAAATATTGTCCATTTCCGTGATATTCAGCGTTTGTATAGAATTCTGCTTTGAATGTCCAACTCAGTAATTCCATCTGCAATTCCATGATCACGGATTTTATCCCTTTGACTGGCACTGTAACCATGCTGTTGACTTTTTGTTTTTCCTTATTCATCTCTCCGAATAGATTTTCAAACACCAATATGTATCCACTGGCTGGCGCTGCTGTACATGAATATAATTCTCAGAAATCTAACAGTAGGAGCATACACCGGAGTAAGAAAAAATATCCTTCATATATCTCCAGATCCTCTAAAAATCATAACTTAGTTGAAGAAAATAAGTCTGATGATAAAAAATGTATCTATGATTTCTCAGAAACCTGGGTTAACTGCTAAATACCTAAATTTCGCTCTTTTGTGATGTTCTCATATGAAAAAACAAGAATTTTGTCGCAGGACAAAAAAAAATCCATTCATGCCCAGGATAACCCTTAACAGGCAAGCAAACCAGCTGGTTGACCAACATCTGCTTCCTGATTGGGTAATTTGAAAATGGATTGGATGGGGTTGCTTAGCAGAAGCAAAATTTCAATAATTTTTGCATAGAAGCTCAATAAATCCTCCCCCTGCAGCATCTTAGTGATAGTTCCTAAAGTGTTAATGCCAGATAATTGATACACAAAAGGCAGGAGGACTGTTGGCCGGTCCATCTGGACGGTTTCACCTCAGGGTTACCTTCAACTACACATGACCCTCTTATCTAGTGATGCAAGACCCTTGCCCCTGAGTCCTGGGAGCACTGAGCCATTTCAGCCCCTCAGAAAGTTCATTCAGTGTTCAAACAAAACCTCTCTATACCTTTCTTTTTCTCCGTCAATCTTTCCCTCTATCTCTCATTTCCTTCTGGAGAGAAGATCCTCGCACATTTCAGGTGACATTTCAGTCTAAAGAGTCTCATTCTTCAGTCTGCTGCACACTTTCACTGTTGAATGAACCTGAGTGAGCCTGAAAGAGCCAGGCTTCAGTGAGAGACTCATTTTCCCATCAGGCCATAACAATAACAGTTTCACTCCTTGAGTCCTGCTTAAACCTGATGTTATGTACCCTCTATGCTCAGAGAAAGCATCATGAGGCCGGGCAGTAAAAACACTCAAAGTGCTGTTCAGATATGAATCTGTGTTAAGGGTAAGTGCTGGGTAAGTGGACACTGGTGAGGAATCTGAATGTGCAGGACTCCGAGTGAATCTGGTTCAATGAGTTCAAATTTCTTAGGCTTCATGATACCATAAAGGCTGAAATACTGAACCTCATGAACTACTTTTTTGTGAAGAACGAGCTGATGTGAGTAGACAAATGTGGTCATGTCCCTGCAAGCTCAGGGTGATGTGAAGATTGGTATCCTGATGGTGAAGTCTTTCTCATGATTTCATGCAGAGTATAACACGCGAGAGTAAACAACTCCTATCGGATGGACATGTTAGGGCTGAACAGAAATGGCAGAGGAAAACCAATGCAGAGAAAAGGGTGATGAATTCCATTTTGTGTACCGAATGCTGAATATAAATGTATTAATTCAATATGCAAGTGCAGAATGGGGTGGCACTGTGGAGCAGCAGGTATTACACATGCCTCACAGCAAGAAGGTTGGCGGTTCGATCCCCGGGTCAGTCAGGGATCTTCTATGTTCTTCCCGTGCATGCATTGGTTCTCTCTGCACACTCGAGCTTCCTCCCACAGACCAAAAACATGCTCATTATGTTGACTGGTGACTCCAAAATTCCCTTAAGTGTGAGAGTGAATGGTTGTCTGTTTCTGTATATGGCCCTGTGATCGGCTGCTGACCAGATCAGGGTGTACCTAGGCTCTCGCCCAATATCAGCTGGGATAGGCTCCAGTCCCACCACGACCCCAAAAGGGTTAAGAGGTAAAGATGATGGATGGATAGTGCAGAACGCTTCATGAAAAGCTGACTTAGTTTGAAAAGGAAAAAGTTTTTTTCACTGGTTTCTCACAGATGTTTACAGAGGATGTATTTTACTTGCATGACAGCAACAGCCTTACCTTAACCCTTAAATCCTTTGTCCCAACGGCGAGCTTGATGGGAACAATGCACCCATGAAATTGTGCTGACTGTGTGTATTTACATGTATATACTTGTATTGTGTCTGTGGTATTTGGTTGTATGCTTTTTCTGTGTGAGACATTGTAAGAATGTGTGTTTTTACTTCTGTTGCAAACCCCATTGCCATTAGGGGACATTAAAGATTTTCAAATCAGATCAACAGTGCATGCGCCAGGGCTGCCCGATTATGGTTAAAATTAGGGGTGTCCCGATCCGATATTGATATCGGATATCGGTCCGATATCAGCAAAAAAACAAATACCGGATAATATCGGCCTGCACCTAAAATCTTCCATATAAGCTCTCCGATACAAGCAGTCCATTCTAATTTATATTTATTTATTTAATTCAGTTGTAGAATATGCTTATGTTTAAGTTAAACACAGTGGTTATTTTGCAATTTAAAAATACATGTTTTTGTTATTACTGGATTTATTGAGGTTACTTTTCAGGGTCTTCTAATTTATTTTTTATTTAATTGTAGTTTATTCTTATGTTTAAGGTTAAAATGTATTTAACCCATTGGTTAGTAACAAATGGGTCAGTTTTTCTCATACCTACTATTGCTGACTACTGTTCTCTGTTTGAGTAATCTCACTTGATCAAGCCTTTTCTTACAGTCCATACTACAAAATAAGTAATAAAAGTATGAATGATTCCTGCTGATATCGTATTGGATCAATATCGGTATCGGCCAATTCTCAAGGCTGCAATATCGGTATCGTATCGGAGGTGAAAAATTTGTATCGGGATAACCCTTGATAAAATCATAATTACAATTATTTAATAGATATTAAGACCACTATTATGAAACATGATTACTCACTGATTTTACAATACATGCTTTCATTGGTGGCCGATGGGGGCAAATATCCTGCAACGGTTTGGTGCAGTTCAATTAGGAGAAAACACCCGCAAGAGCAGAAATGCAGCAAAACTGAGCTCAACAACAGAAGCGCTCCAGGCCAGGAGAAGGGAGAGACAGACAACAGAGACTGCAATCAAATCAGTCGCTCCTAAATTTGAAGTGTTCACGTATTTGAACCTTCACGGTAAATGCTCTGTGCAGAGAGGGGGATGACAGACAGACTGATCGACTTTATCATCCATCAAAAGTGTGAAATATAGGAGTCTTGCATTAACATTGGCTCTAAGATTCCTCTTTTTCCAAATCCAATTCAAGTTGAGAATTGATAACAAAGAATCGATAGGATCAATCAAAAGTGGAAATCAAAGACATCATGCGCTACTCAAAGGAAATCAGCAGAAACAAAAACAAGGAAGTTGAATATTTGATCATAGCAGACAGGGACATTAGTGGGTCAAATTGTGGCTAAATTTTTGCCAAAATAACGCAAAATGCCCATGTTTAGTTTGTGGAAACTTTCAGAAGTACTCAGCACTCAGAAGTATCCTGTGGATGTGCTACACCCCCTGTCTGATTGTGATACAAGGCCCCAATAAAAATTACATAAGAATTTTGATTTTAGAATATTCCCAAATCTTGCCCCATATCCCTGATGTCCACATGCTTTTGCGGAAAAGTGTGCAGTGATGTTATTTCAATATTTATGTCACAGCACACTCAGCACTGGCATATTTTAACATTAGATCAAATGTTTCTAATCATCCTCTCCCCACGTGTTCACATGCTGCAACATTTTCAGGGTATCACAGAGTGTGTGATACGTCAGCCTGGTTATAAATTCCTGTCAATGACTGAGCCTCATTTCCATTTTACGCCCAGACTGCTTTGATTTGAATATCGCTCTTTCCCAGTTCACCACTCCAGCGTTTAGAAGCAGGACGGGAGGTTGAGAGCTCTCAGTGGGGGGTTCTCATAACGTGGAGATGGAAAAATGAGTGTGTGAATATTTTCTAACGCTCAGGAAATTTAGACTGATGCCTCCATGAAGATGATGTCCCACACAATATTTATTAGACAAAAACATTTACTTGGACAGGTTTATTAAAAAACGACATTTCAGTCTTGAAAATGAAATGTAAATGTGAGTGTGGATCGAGTTTTGGTAGAGCTGTAGATAAGGTTGGAAGCAGCCAATCAAAACACACCAGTATCTAATTTATCCCATTCTGCTCTCTATCAGGTCCAGCCAGGCAATAACAGGTAGGGCTGTCTTATTGCCTTCATGCTTGAACTCCTCCAGCTTTATATTCAACATGGCATATTAAATCCTATATATACTGACTTGATTATTCTATTTTCTTCCCCTGATGGTAAACTCTTCCTACCTTATAATGGAGGAGTCCTGTTGGGTTTGGGTACGGTACTGTTTTTTTTGATACCTGTGTTTAACAAATACTTCAAAATGGCCGAAAGAGTTCCTAAATCTGTACTTTTAAGGAGAAAAAAGGCATTTTTAATGATAACTCCTGTCACAACCAATGTGATCATGGTAATGCTGCCTGTAATTTCCATTACTTTTCAGCAATTGGTTATTAGGGGGAAAAAATAAAACATTAATACGAATTAAAATAGAAAAATAAACAATGATGAACAATAAAAATTCAACTTTTAATTGGTCTGGTAGTTCATTAGAATTCCAGCTGTAGCCATTATACGCTACATTTAACAGCAATAAGCAACTAACCTGATACACTAGATGGACAGCTCAATATAGTTCATCCATAGAAAGTTTATGGGAATGGGCAGAGTCTTTCCGGCAGGTGATTGGACAGTCATTCAGTCTATTACATTCATTACTGGCCAATCAGAAAGGATTGGCCAGTGAATGGCAGGCACTACTGCAGGGGCGTAAAGGAAAGATCATAAGACACTAAGTAGAAAAACTCTCAGCATTACATGTTGGAAGTGGAGTGAAAGTGTTCTCTCTATAGAGAAGCTTGTAGTGTTATTTATATTTCATTTAATAAAGAAATGCAGTCCAGATCCGATAAAACTGCTACTGAGGCTGCTAGCATCTATGCCAATCTTTTATTCATTCATTCATTCATTTCCTATACCGACTATCCCTTTCGGGGTTGCGGGGGGCTGGAGCCTATCCCAGCTGTAATTGGGCGAGAGGCAGGGTACACCCTGAATTGGTCGCCAGTCGATTGCAGGGCAACATATAGAGACAGACAACCATTCACGCTCACACTCATACCTAAGGGCAGTTTAGAGTCACCAGTTAACCTAATGAGTATGTTTTTGGTCTGTGGCAGGAAGCCGGAGAACCCATGCATGCACGGGAAGAACATGCAAACTTCACCAACCCGGGAATCGCCCCGGCGCGCTACCTGCTGTGCCACTGTGCCACCCATGCTAATCTTTAACTTGAGTCAATGTCTGTAATCAGGCAGATCCATCTTGCCAAGCTCCAGCCTACAACAACAGTGAGTGTCCCAAAGTGGGACGACCCAATCTGAGTCCTTTAGAGCAGGAAGAGGAACGAGCTATGAGTGAGATGACAGCAGAAAGTAACTGCAAGTCCAGAGATTAGCAAAGATGCTAACAGCTTTAGTAGCAGTTTAATCAGATCCAGACCGCATATCTTTATAGAAGGAAAAACAAACAACACTACAAACGTCTCTGTAGTAAGGATATTTTCGCTCCACGTCTTACACGTTCCAACAATTTTGTTTTACGAAGTAGCTCATGGTTTGTAGTGCAGTAGTTTTCGCCTACGACATTATCTGACTGGCCCGTGATAAATGTGAATTAATGGAACGATTGTCCAATCACCTGCCGGATATGCTTCTGAAAGCTCCTGCCCTCCCAAAACACTTTCTATGGGCTTTTTTCTAGATGAATTAGTGAAATATTTTGAACGGTCCATCCAGGTTACATCTATGCAGTACAGCACTGAATATCAGGAGAGTCGTGCGTTTGACATTGTTGCATCTAAAAATCTATTTCTGCCCACACAGAAAATCCAAGTAGATAGGTGAAACTAGTAAAGAATTAGCATCTATAAACTCTTGTCAGTTCCCATCCCTAGTTGAAATGATATGTGCAGTATAGCAGCATCCATTGATATACATCAACAACATCCCTAAAGCTCCTTTAATAGTCAAACAATGAACGTCACATGATTTCCTCAAAGTCTCTCTACAGTCTACGTTTCTTACAGCCAATGCATGTAGATTTAAGCCATGGTCTTGGATACTTATTAGCTAACAAACTTGAAATCAGGTCATTTATGCCAAGATAATACTCAGAAAATACTGTCAAGAATATATTTCGAGGCAGCTCTTATGTTGCCCACATCTCATTTTTTGGTTTAATTGCTTGTGATTGACAGATTGGAGGAAATTGCGTAGGCTCATTCATATTCCTGGTCATAACAAATGGTCTAAAAAAAGTGTGTTACTGCTGTACATATCTGCCATCCCTGTGTACCCATGTTTTATGCATACCTTCGCCCTCACAGCTGGCTCTGATAACACCCTCCAACTGCTTCATCTATCAGAGGTTGGGTAATGGCAGCCTGCAATGACAGTCCGTCTCTATTACTATTCACACTTTCTCCTCGCATGATGAGAGGTGTAGAGGGCTTCAAGAAGACAGACGGAGGGAAAAGGAGGGATGGATTATATGACATTAATCTGTTCAACTTTTAATGCCTAACCTTGAAGCAACAGAAAACAGAATGCGGGAAATAAAACAGAGTGAAAAATAACTAAAAAAATGTCAACAGCTGTGGGTGGTTAACGAAAAACACCTTAATGAAAGCTGTTTCAGTGTGGTGAGATTCTGTCGATTTTATGTGGCAAACAGCTTATTACAACATGATGGTACAACTTTACAGGCTTAGTTAATTAAAACTCATTATGGTGGCATTAAAAATCTAATGTTTGAGGGCCACATTTGTGCAAAAAAAGCCTACAACAACACTGAAGGGGATCATTTGCCTCAATGTTGTTGAATAAAAATCCTCTCCAATAATGTGTGTTATTATTAGTGCTGTCAAAATTAATGCGTTAACATGGATTAGTCCATCATAATGATTAATCTGATTAAAAATTTTAACGCAATTAACCCACCTGCAGTGCAGAATGACTCAAAATGTCTCTGGCAATGCGATTTGGGCTGTTTGTCCACGTAGACTTGCCGTAGCGCATGCTGCCACACATATGCAAATTGGCAGTTGATCCGGCACAACCAGCCCATTTAAATTGGAAGACACTAAACCAGTGGTTCTCAACTGGTCTGGCCTCAGGACCCACCATCACCTTTAATGGCAAACTGCGACCCAAATAGAGGTAAAATTTCAACACTTCAAATTTATGCTATAAAAAGATGCTGCACTTTGACCCCAAGATAGTACAGAATATCACAGCGTGACAACAAAAAAAAAGTTTAATGAGGAAAAAGTGCATCTCAGGGACACAAGGATTTAAGACTGAACATGTTGCTGTAGTTGTGATAACCCTGCATCAGTGGATATATACTGAACAGCTCTTTATTAATATTCAGTCAGTAGCACTACATAAGTCATTGATCATGAGGCTGTTACACAAAACCCTTGAGTAACTTCAGCCTTTTCTAACAGATTCAACAGAGCTTTTATGCTCAAACATGAAATGAAACAGTTCAGCTACTGAAAAGCTGTTTAAAAAATCTTTAAAACATGTAGCTTAAGCCGAGTACAGAATATATACCAAACATCCTTCTATTTTACAGGGTATCATCAACACTTGTTGTAATGGAGTGTGAAAAGACGGCACTCCACTGCATAAAAAATCTCCTACAAAATAAAGCAGTGGATTTTTTTCCCTTACATTTTTTTTGCCCTGTAAAAGGCTCGCGACCCGCTGAGAAAGGGTTCGGGACCCACTTTTGGGTCATGACCCACTAGTTGATTATCACTGTGCTAAACAGCATGGTGGCCCTGGCTCTCAGTGGGAAATTTCAATACAAAAAAAAACGCAAGACGTAACCGTGGACCAACATAAAGTCACATGCACACTCTGCAGGAAGTAGTTTTCTCTTCACCAAACACTTCCAGCTTAAAGTACCACATTAACGCGAAGCATTCGTCAGTCGGGGATCCTGCTACCACTTTGGCGAATGCGTCGTCCAGCTTGTGACAAAACACCCTTACACGATTAAAGGATAAGTTCAGTTTTTTGACCCCTGGACCTTAGTTTTAGGATTGAATACGCTCGTAGACTCACCCAGACAATTTTGGCGGAGCTCGGAGCCATTTTCGAGCAATTTAGATCTATCCAACGGCGTTTTTTTCTCATGCCATAGTAGCAGACGGGGCCAGAAATCGAAGCCCCTAAATTAGACATTATCTACTGCGAAACTCGCTCATTTCAGCTACATTTTATAAATGAATGGCCAGTGTTATCACCATGTCAGCTCAACTTTGCTGTTATGGTCATCCGGGGCTTTACAAGGATGGGTAACTTTTGGTGACGTCACAGACAAGAACATGAGTAGAGCCGCTGTTGTTGCTAGGCTACACGGCTACACGGCTATTTTTGTGCAACATGGCGGAATATTTATCAGATGTAGAAGTGTCTGACAACGACTTTGAGTATAATGGATGCCCGTATCGTCTTGGGCCAGAATATACCGACGAGGAGCTATTTGAAAGGAGGATGCAGAGGGAAAGAGCCGAACAGCTGGCCAGAGAACAAGCAACCACTGCACGTCCATGAATGGGGGCTAACTGGTGGTGTTGTTGTGGACATTGCACGGCAAACACAACAGAGGAGGAGTGCCTTTGCTGCTCAGAGTGGGACTTGAGACCAGAGGAAACACGTATTGATGCCCCCCAAAACACGATTTCTGGCCCCGTCTGCTACTTTGGCATGAGAAAAAACACCGTCGGATGGATCTAAATTGCTCGAAAACGGCTCCGAGCTCCGCCAAAATTGTCTGAGTGAGTCTACAAGCGTATTTAATCCTAAAAATAAGGTCCAGGTGTCAAAGAAACGAACTTATCCTTTAATACTGATTAAAAATAAATGATATTGAATTGTGATTACTCAAAATTAATCCACAGTAACCCTGTGATTAATCTAATGGCCCTAGTTATTATCAAATTTTAGAAATCAGTCACATTTATAAATTATTTTCTTCCAGCCATGGACGACTACTAATGCCCCAACATTTATGTGAAGTTTGTCAGCAATCCTCTGAAGCATGCTTGTGATTTCAGGCCAAATGACCCTCTAACTGACACGACGTTACTCAATTCTGTGGCTGTTAGAAGCACTGCTGTAGTCAATAGACTATAGAGAGGCGATAATTACTGTGGAGACACATTTTTGAGCCACTACAATAAAAGAAAGTGTTATTGATACAGAACAAAACTGTTCTTTCATCTTTGATGTCTGGCCCCTAAATTATATCATCCCTGAATCAGAGTGAACATTTGTGCAAAGTCTGAAGACAATCCCTCAAAACAATCTTAAGATATTGTACTAAAATATTAGATTGGCAGATGGATGAAAGATGGGCTGACAACGCAGAGACATGATGCCTCTGGCCTTGGCTGCATGCAGGCATGAATCATTTTAATGGACAGATTTGTAAACACACCTGCACACTAACACTCTGAGTTTAAGTGTATATACAGGTGACCATCTCTTAATAAACAGTCAGTTATTTTATTCACAGCCTGAATGTTTAGAGATCCCTCCAGCCACGAGGGAAATTTAAGAAGTTTCTGTTCAGACATCAACAAAGTCTTCAAACAGGACGCCTCTGAATATCTCAACAGACTGCTGCAAAGATAACAAAATAATAAGTCCTCAGCAGGTGTTTGTTTTACGTTTGCTTTATCATCTCTGAATTCTATCAAACCAGAGCTTCCCCTGAATAATGAGCAGCTTTTTAATTCCCACAGATGCAAAACAAATCCACACAAAGTCTTTCACAAGGACAGACGCTTGTCATGTATTCAAAGATTTGTTTAATTCTAACTGTCAGACAGAGACATCTTCTCTCTTTAAAAATAGGCAAGACTGCATGCTCAACACGTAACCAGGGATGTGACAGTAATAGGGATCACTATTTTCTTGGCTGTACAAGTATCTAACAGTAAGGACGTCTGAAATACACAATAAAAGACTGATTCATCACTTCTTCAGTATGTGATTTAACAAAATTATTGACAGACTGACTTAAACTATTAATTCAATCCAACAGGCAAAACAGTGCAAATAGTTTAATAAAGAAAAAGAACACATTTAAAAACATAATCAACATAATGCAACTGATTTAAGGCAGCACTTAGTAAGATTCCGGCTTTTTAGCTCTCTAGGGGTCTCTATGGTCGTTGAGTATAACCGCGCTGTTACAAAAACAGAGCGCCTCACACCAACGTGCATTTGTTGACATACAGAGGGAGGAGAAGCAAGACGACAGGACGTCCCAAGAGACAAATAAACCATGTGGACTGATAAGGTACAGCCCGATCATGTTTTTTAGTTTGTAGTTTTTTAGTGTGGAAGTGTTCCTACCAATCACATCGAAGTTACATAGTGCCAGTGAAGGTGATACAGACCCCCTCAGACTATGACAGAGGTGTCATTCAACCTGTTGTAAGGTGATGTACCATCACAATTATTCTAGAAATATAATATTAGGGTGGAAAAACTACGTAGTGTTGGTTTAATGTTTCATAATTTCAAGAAAAGAAATTTCCACTCAACATTGTTTATTAAAGGATCAGCCAAAATCTGAATCTCCAACTCTGTAAAATACATCTAAACACATCACATTCTTAGTTCATCAAATATTCAGTTTACCAAGTCAACCTGAACACATCATAACGTTTCCGACTGGACCTCAAATGCATCACTAAATACTGACGTGCATTTGTTTTGGAGCAATGTGTAGCTCATTTAGCTTAGCTGATGAACTTCTATGCTGTTGGTCTCAGTGTGAATTTCAGTTCAGACACTGGACTAATATGTTGGACTTTATGGACTAACGACAAGTTTGGAGGCTCTGCTGCAGATCATTTATTTAAGAGGATGACAGAGCTGAGGGAGCAGGAGACGAGTGGATGGCATCTACGAGGAAACGTGGTTAATCCACAGGTGTTTCCACAAGTTGTTTTTATCATTGTCCATCTGTAATGTGTTTTATTCTGTTTTTAACCAGTAGCACTGTGAGATTTTCTTTAAAATTTAAAGTGCGTTACAAATAAAATGTATTATTATTACCGTAATTTCTCGATTATAACACACACTCGATTATAACACGCACCCCACATTTTCATGATTTTTGCCTGAAAAACACTATACTCGATTATAACACGCACCCAAATTTTGTCCAAAACCTTACTCTCTCAGGCAACTCAACAATTACCTTTGATCTAATTTTTAATCCGTGAAATTTCAGTATTTTCACAACAAATACACGATTTCCTCTCTCAAACGGATGCGGAAACATCTTTTGATTCACGCCTGTACAGTTACTTGATTTCCGCCCGAGCATGCTCGGTCATTGTGTACCGACCAATCAGAGAGCAGCTATCAACATGCTGATGTCTTCAACCAATCACAGTGCAGCTATTTCGCATTCCCTTGCTCACAAGATGGCAGCGCTCTGTTTGCCGGTTACTTCGCAGAGAAAGAGGATATTTCAGCTATTTGTATCAGATGTGTTGCAATCGTGATGTCAGTGAGACAAAATATTTTAAGTATTTTGCTTGTACTCATGTATAATACAACCTGAAAAATTAGAGCTTATTTAAAAGCAAAAAAGTGCGTGTCATAATTAAATAATAGGTCAGTGGGAATCCTGAATAGACAATAAAATTTCCCATTCTGAAACACTAACAAATTAATTTCTTTCATGATTTTGCCAGTTCTGTTCAGTTTGTATGCCTTTTCCTTTTGTTCTGTTCTACTCCTTGTTTCCGGTTTTGACCTCTTGTCCTGTGTCCCTTGTTTCTTCTCAGTCCTTGTCAAGTTTCCCATTTTGTTCACGTTTCTAGTCTTGTCCTTGTGTTTCCTGTTTTATTTTGAAAGTCCTCCTGTCTCCCCTTAATGCCGTGGGTTTTGCTTCCTGTCTCGTCCTGTCACACCTGATCCCTGATTGTTCTTCGCAGCTGCTTCTCGTTTACCCCAATCATCTCATGTATTTAACCCTGGTGTTTTCCCCTTGTCTTTGTGGGCTCATTCCTGTTTCTCCTGTCTTGGATTCATGTCTTCAGTGTCTCTCTGTCTCCAGTGTTCTCCCGTGTTCTCCTGAGTTTTGAAAGGTATTTTTTGTTGGAACTTTGTTTTGCGCCTTGTGGGTCAGTTTTGATTTGTTACTTTGTTTGTTTTGTACTTTTGAGCTTTTTGTTTAGGACCGTTTTTGGACTTATTTTGTAATTATCTTTGGACTCTTGATCCCTTTTTGTTTATATTAAAGCCTTTTGTGTTTCAATCTGCATTTGGGTCATCCTCGTTGTTTTTGTTAGTTTTTGGGGTATACAAACCGTGATAATTTCCACTTTGATACATTTGATCTTCGTGTAAATCCTACAGTAATTGATTTTTTTTCTCTTTTATTAGAACAACATCAACGAGGGCAGCATTTGGCCCCAGTTTTGTAATTTCAAATTACTTTTTTTGTGTATGACCTTCAACTATAACATGTCAAAATTTTTCTTACAAAGTGTTTTTCTATTTTCTTATGATCTACCACACTAACTAATGTGACTATAATTTACTGTGTAATGTCTTCTTACGGTGTATACCCTGAAGTCATCTACTGCAGCGGCACAGCATCTGTATTACTGGAGCATCCATCAGCGTGCTTCAAAAACCCAATGTGTCATTACAATGTCTGGTTGAGTAAAAGCTATAACACAAATCAGAGCCAGGACACTGAGTGACGCCCTCTATCTGCCCCCCTCCCCATCAGAATGCATTGATAAAGGGCATGGGCGGCATAAATTTAATGCTAAATGGCCGACTGTCATGTAGAAGGTGAGGGATCACATCACGTCGCAGGCATGAGCAGATGCCTGTGAAGGTCTAATGACGGTGACCGTGTCACCTCTGTGTGTGTGTGTGTGTGTCTGTGTGCACATGCCTGTTGTGTTCATGTGCCGTTAACGTCTCAGACAGTCAGCCCACACAAGCGCCCACACAAACCGTAGAGCAGACCGTGAAAGAACGCCCACAGGATCAAACTTCCTGCATACAAACGAGTCGCGGTGTCCATTGATCTCACTCGACGCAAAACACGCCATTTACGTGTAAAAAGAGAAGAGCACGACAGTGTAAATATTGAGGTGAAAAATACAACCAAGAATGTTAAATATCTTTTTCTATGATAAGAGGGCATGATAACGAGCTTAATAAGTCTTCTGCTACAAATCTCTGACAAATCACAGCACCGACCACCAGGCCACAGGCTGTTGGACATTCAAAGTTCATCAGCTGTTTTTCAATACTTTATTTTGCTGTTTTCAGTTATGCAAGAACAGTTCAACTTATTCCCTCTCAACTCAGTAAATAATAGGGTAAAGGAATAACAACAGTAACTATTAGACAGATAAGATAAATTAAATAATGGATACAATAAATAAAGAGAAAGCAAATAAAGAAGAACAAATTAATTCAAAGGAAACAAATACGCATATTACATTGTGATACATGTCACCAAGATGTTCAATCATTGTACCTGAACGTTAATATTTGTTTATAGTCATATTTGTTTCTCATGACGCAAGTGATCTTCTCTAAAGGCAGACAGGTCATCATTTCTGATGCCCATTTTGATACAGAAAATGTGGAATTCGACTTCCAGGTTAACAGGATACATTTTCTGGAGACAGCAAGAGCTATATCAATACATTTCTAAGAGCTCTGACAGAGTTCTGGATCTAATGGAATTGGTATATTCATGATTTTAGTCAGCGTGTATCATGCCAGAATGTAGTGACTTTGGTACACTGCCCATCAGCGGCTTTGAGGCTAAAATACACCAACCAGCTACTTCATCAAGTATACCCATTAAACTAGATAGATAGATAGATTATTTTATTTATACCCAAGGGTAGATTTGTCTTGCAGACAGAGTGATTGCATTCCACAACACAAACCAAACACAAACAATAAACAGGCAGGTATTTGGTCAAAGTGACACGACATGAAGTGCTCAGTGTTTCACCATATATAGCAGCATGGATCAGTAGAATAAATAAGATCATTTAGATAAAACAACAAACAATAAAACACAATAAAAAACATCAAGAAGATAACTATAAAAACATAACAGTAATAAAAGTCACAGTAAAAGATAGAGCAAATAAATAGGATTAAAAATTAGATACTGCTTGTTAATGCAACAATGTTATCAGCCAATCACATGTCTACAACTCAATGCATGTTGCATGTAGACACGGTCAAGACAGCCTGCTGCAGTACAAAAGGAGCATCAAAATGGTGAATGGTGATTTAAGTGACTTTGAACATAGCATGGTTGTTGGTGCCACAGGAGTTGGTCTGATTATTTTGGAAACTGCTTGGAATTGAACCAACAACCACCACGAGGGCTTACAGACAGTGGTCCAAAAATAAATAAATATCCAGTGAGTTGCAATCCTCCTGGTTAAAATTAGGTATGCATGGTGGAGGATTTTTGTCAGTATCTCTGATGTGCAAAAATTCTTAACTCATTATTGCTGCAGTACATTTGTGTTTTACCTGGCACACCAGAGAGAACATTCAATATATTTCACAAGTCCATCTGGGAAAGAGCCCATAGAAAGTGTTTGGGAGGGCAGAACTTTTCAGAAGCATATCGGGCAGATGATTGGATGATCGTCCTGTCAATCAAAATTTATTATGGGCCATCAGATAATTTAGTAGGCGGGTACTACTGCAGTACAGAACATGAGCCACTTCATAAAGCAAAGTCTCATCAAAACATTCTTCGTCAAGACATTCTTTGCAATAGCAGTGAACAAATCACATGAATCCACGGCTTATTTGAACATGACGAGTTTTGTGTTTTCATTTTCGCTGCAGTGGTTTGTGGTTTTGTGCACTCAGCACCTCTTCAGAGGGGTGCCAATAAGTGGGACAGCGTGGTTCATTTATTTGTGTACCTTTTCTTCTTATTGGACAGTGGAATTACCAGTAAATGCATGCCATACCGGGTCAGACTGAACCACTTTGCTTGGTTGGCAAAGCAGCATTAGACGCTACCTGGTGTTATTGTTGTTGAGTGGCTGTGTTGCCTAGCAACTCATGGCTGCCTGCACCTGTGGCTACAGATGTTGAAACCACCAAGAGTGCTGATGAATGCTTTTTTAGTACGTCATATGATCAAGATTGTCAGATATGTCATAGCCTGAAATAAAAATGAAGAAATACTTACTGAGAACACCTGCCAACACTAGTTAAAAAGGCCACAAGTTAAACCGCAACACCAGTCAGTGGTTTGTATAGACTTTAAAGGGATACACCAACATTTTTTTGTTTAAGTGACTTGCTTCACTCTCGAGTCCATGACAAGCAGATAGACACCGGTCTTTTGATTGTGCGTGCAGTAACAAGGAAGAGACAACAGAGATGCCCACCATGAATTAGCTCAGCTCAAATACTGGGAGTCAATGGGTAGTGTAAGCCTGCCTCTGCCTACAGTCATCAGACAAACTCTTCAGCAACTCTTAACAGTCCTGTGTATTTGTTGTGAGTGATTTTTCTTTACCTTGTTATGTTATGTCATCTATTTTTAGACCAAGATTATCACTTTATGTAATTTTCGAAAGTAATACATGCTTAACTCAACCACAGGGCGAAAGTACAGCGGACGTCCTTTTTTTGTGAAACAGAAGTCACAACAAGTACACAGGACCGTTTAGAGTTGCTGAAGAGTTTATCTGATGACTGTAGGCACAGGCAGGCTAACGCTACCCACTGACTCCCAGTATTTGAGCCAAGCTAATTCACGGTGGATGAGCTCTGCCCGTCTCTTCCTTGTTACTGCACGCACAATCAAAAGACCGGTGTCTATCTGCTTGTCATGGACTTGAGAGTGAGGAAAGACATAAAAACAAAATAAAAAAAAGTTGTGGTATCCCTTTAAAATGAAACAAGATTTGCACAGAGACTGAAAAAAGTTGCACGGTCATACACAATGTTAAATTTTGTGGTTTTTGAGTTTTCATGTGGATAAAGATGTTCTTGAAAGCTTAACTCATATGGACTGTACCATTTTTTGTAAACCACACCTCTGTTTTAAAAATTATCCTCCTACAATAGCACATGGCCTACAACCAAACTCAAAAAAAGGCCAAAAAGAAAATCACAACAAAGGAGGAAAGAGCAGCCGTTAAAATACCGGCGTACTGTAAATGTCTCACACCTTTTAGGAGAAGCATGACGGAGAGGTGATGTAAGCCAGATGTGATGATGTCATGCAGCTGTAGCTCTGCCGCAGTTAATTTAATGGACGTTAGCTCACCATCAAGGTAACAGCAAGGTAACACACAGGCACACAAACACATCAAGCCAATTAGCAGGATTAGCAGAGCGTCCTGGCCTGAGTAAACGTGGGAGTGAGTGTGTGTGGGAGGTGCATGGACTTGGTGAGCAGTGGGGGGTTGTGGTTTTGTTTACCCTAATTTGTTTAATGCACGGGGACAATGAAAAGAAACTGAAAGCACAATACATCATCCATCATGAAGCGGACTGGTCACTGACTCCGACCTCAGAAGGACACAACGCTGCTGCCTGATGTGAACCAGACTGAGTCCAGGCAGTGCATCAGCCGTGTTTTAGACTCCTCTCAGCAGATTTAATGTCTATTTCAGATTTATGTTTCAAGAAGACACATTAAAGGTGGGGGAAATAGTGCACTTATCCCATAAGAAAGGGGATTGTTCTTCATTTAAACATTACAGAGTGAGAAGAATGGAGCTAAATGGAAGTTCTCAACAACCAAACTGAGCAATCTGTCCTTAAAATGCAGACAAACATTTGCACACAGTCATTGTGCAAAAACATGCAGAGATTGACAAAAGGAACTCTTAAGTTTCAAAATTTTAAATTCAATGATCATTAAAAGCAAAAAGTTCATAAAGTACATCTTTTGTCAGCGTCTAGATTGTTAAAATATGTCATCAAATATCTAATTTTAAAGTTTTGCTTGGGGTTTGGGTGTCTACGATTTGTATTTCTGTTGCTTGTATCAGATATCGCCAACATTTTGTATATGTTGACAATATAAATGCTATGGATGCACATTGTCATCGGTATTGGCTAAAACTGGCCTGTCACGTGAATGTGGGATGAATGGATTTAATGTGCACGAGTAGATCTTACTAGTAAAGCTTAAAAAATTTTACTCGTAAAAAATAAAAAGCTTTCATACTAGTTCTAGTAACAAAAAATTGTCCACTAGTAGACGATTTTAGAGTTGCTTTACTAGCAAGCTGTACTGCACACTAAAGCACTAAAAACCTTTACCTTTAAAACAATTTTTTGTTTACTAGGACTAATAGTGATCTCAAAATATCTTAATAGTAGTTCTAGTAGACTGTTTTTAGCCTACTAGTAGTACTAGTAAAGCCAAAAGATTCACTAGTAGTACTAGTAGACCTAATGCAACTGGAGTAGGAGGGATTATGACCAAATCCAGCAACCTGATTGATTGTAATAGTTCCAAAAGCCAATGGGAAGCCTAAAGTTTTCTTCATCCCCTTATTAGCACATAAGGCTTACTAGTAGTACTAGTGAACATTTTCAAGTCTATAAGTCTAGTAGTGTTAACAGACCCAAAATATTCTACTCGTAGTACTAGTGACACTTTTTGCTTCATTAGAGCTACTTGTGACACTTTTTGCTGTACCAGTCCACTCGCACACTAGTTGACCAAAGTTGAGTACATGTACTCCAAATCTGAGTACTAGTAGTGATGAACTATGTTTGTTATCACCAATATCAAATTCATGCTCACAGTCAGGCTGGGTGGCTGAAATGACCATCTTCATCTGGCTACTGACCAAACTTTAGAGGTAACATGGTAAAAAAAGCAAGTAAGACCAATGTTCACTGTGCCAAACCAACCAAACTGGACCCCTTAGTGGGATCACACTTCAGGTTTCCACGTATTAAAGATTCTCAGCAGTACCAAACTGCAACAATTACTCAGGGAGACGCTGTTTGTTCCCCAAACACAACAAATATCATTTTATTTTGCATGTTTAGAAAACCCTGAGAAAAATCCCATTATTCACCTGTCCCAGCTCTTATGCTCCTTGATGTAAAAGCTGTGGGAACACAATCCTCAATGAGAAAATATCATCAATCCAATAAATCAGTGCGCAGACGAAGCTGGCAGAGGAGGCCGTGGCATTGTGCAAATCACAGCTCCAGGCTTTGGCTTATGAGATCATCTGATACAAGTTTGTGCATAAACAGAGCGGCGGCTCCAGCAAAACAAACTGTTTAACCTTGCTGTGAATAGATTTGCATCCATTACAGTCAGAGACAGTATTGTGTGAGGAGGACAAAGAAAAAGAGGCTCCCTCTCTTTTTTTTTTCTTTCCCACATGGAGGGAAGTCACATCGCTATCTCAGAGGATAAGCAAATTCATTAACAGCTTCTGGCAGCACAGGAGACAGGATTAACAATCCCTTTATGCTGAAATGTAATTGAAAATATGGTCTGTCTCATTTTTCACACAAATGTGATTGGATATGCTCCTGTTGTGTTGAGGTTAGCTGCAGTTAGGCCATAATTCGATTTTCAAACGACCACAGACATAGAGCGTCACGGTCGCCCCGTTAAGATAATGTCGAGAGATATCATTAGGATGAATCGGTGAACGATTCCTTTGAAAAAAAAAAAAACATTCATTTTTTTCATAATTATAAGACAAGCTGATGGCTTTTCAATATTGCTGATTACATTTTATAGTTCCACTGTATGCATTGAAGCATGCAGCACAACTAATAAAACAAGAATTATTGCATATATTAAACATTTAACTCGCATTAATGCACCCATTTAGCAGCTAAATGTGATCAACTGTGAACTGAAATGGAAAATGGGCTTCATACAATAATATACACATTAGAATATAATAATAGAGCTAAGATAAGGTATCTGCCAAAAACACTCTCAAACATTCCAGTCAGACAGGGCACATTTACCATTAGTTGAAGCATCAGAACATTAAGTTTGTCAGATTTACTCTAAATGCAGGATTTAAGAAGTGATGAGAGTCAAAGGTGGTTTTCACACCTACAGCTCAGTTGCTTTGTTCTGAATCCGCTGAAAGAAATGCAACAAATTTGCATATTTCCTTTGGATCGGTTCATGTTCACATGCCAGTATGTTGAAATCACACAAAAGGCAGGATTTGCCTTGCATCATTACATCACAGCAAGCAGGCTAAGCCAATGAAAAAAACTCTTCCTTGGTTAACAGAGGAGGATAAATGTCTCATGAATGATTACACAGATGAGAATATTTATCAGTGTTTGACACACCTTATGATATAAGTGTAAATGAACTAAGTGTGTACAGAAGACACCAGATAGCATGGTAACTTATTACACTGTAACACCCACAGAAATGTAAGCAGAGAAACTGTCAGAGATGCAGACAAGTAGAGATAAATTCTCCTGCTTGAATGAGCTCGGCTAAATTCAAGTCTTTGAATGTTGTTGAGTCCTGTGGTGATCTGCTGTAGAGACAGTGTGTGATGTTAACCTGTTGCTGTTATCATGGTATGTTGTGCCTTTGCACAGAAAGTGTCTCTGTGGGACTGTAAACATTATCATTAGGTAAAACTTTGTCATCAGCCTGGTTTCTGTAATGCAATCATTAATACTGCTGCTTCTACTACAACAGCAGTGTGATGAGTTAACCCGTCATCTTGTTTGTTGGTTGCTGGGTTGATTGTGTCCGCACTGCAAACAAACCACTCCAGAGGTTGACTGGAAGCAAGTAGAGACCACCTCTTTCAGGTGAGCTTGCTGTGGTTGCTCGTGCTGAAACAGGGATCAAATTGCTGTATTCATATAAATTCATATGAATCGTGCCGAACACGTATTGCCCCAATTCTCCCAAACAATCTTTGGGTCAAATACTTTCTAAAACTTAAGGTGAAAGCAGGGTGGGTAAGAGGTTGAAAGTAAGAGCACAGTACTGATGAAGGTAGAGCTGGCATGGCAAAAGAAAAAAACATATACAAGTAGTCTGCAGCTCAAATAGCTGTCTTAATTGGAGGAAAGTTTGTCAGGTGATTAAATAATGATGCACATCAGGTATGAAATCAGCATCGCTCAAGTTGTCTGCCTGAACTAGCTTAGTGAGGATAATTTGCTGTATTGATTTTTTTTAACTCAAGCCTAAAAACATTGATAACATGTATCCTTAAAAACTCTTAAAAGATGGCCCACAGGTAGCAGATCCAAATAAACAACAGATGGCCAAGGACGGAACCTTGAGGGACACCAAAAGACTGAGTTTGGATGGACATGTTCACAAAAGTAACTGAAACTGTCAGATAAGGTAAATTTGACAGCTATTAGTCTTGTTTTTACAAGTGTGAATTGTCCAGGATCCATAAATTAATTATAAAAATCATATTTCACTTGGTAAAACTGCATAACTGATATGAAAAGTTAAATTCTACTTTATATGACAAGTTCAGCTCCACATGATTCAAAAGGTAAAATTGCAGATGATATGAAAAACTATACTTGAAATTTAAAAGCATGCAATTACATACTATAAAAGTTAATTTGTACATGATTAGACATGTTTTATTCCACTTGATTTAAAAGTTAAATAGCTTTCATATTAGAATCACATTGCACACAATGTGATGGGCAACGGTGCATAGGACAGTAAAAACCAGGCTCAATTTTTCCATTTGCTGGAGTGTTTCTTGACTGAGCTGACACGAGTTTATTATTCAGGTGTAACATATTTCAGTCTGTCACGCCTCCATCTTTGTGTGACGAGGCTTCTCGAGCTCTAACTATGACAAACTGCAGCCCCTGTCAGCGAAAGACGCTAAACAACAGCATCTGATTGTAATCAATGTGACATTCAGGTACAGCTACTCTCAGCAATTGTGTTAGCAAATAAAGGTCAGTGTAAGGACATGTGAAATGTAATGTACAACACGACAGCCTTATTTTATTATTTGATGAAGAATACCAAAGAAATCAATAGTGTTTCTGGGAAACACGGAGCCATTAAAGTGCCTGAAACTCCAGCTGGCATTTTAAAAAAGGGAATGTATGCTAGCTAGTTAACAGCTCGCCCAAAGGCACGCTTCATCAAGAAATCCAATTTTCCATCTCTCTGCCTTTTTAGACGGCATCAGGATTATAATGTAAGGAGAGATTTTCAAACCAAGGTTTATGCTTTCCAAAAAATGTGTAGAATTGTGGAAATAAATTGAGCTGTGAAGACAACAGAAGAGTTTTATCCATCTAAATTTTCTTGTCAAAGACAGTATTAAATAGGCATCAAAATCTGGCACTGATGTGGTACCATTATCAACACATCTGAAACCTTCCAGACCAAATATCAACACGAATCTTGGTGCCATACACTAAATGCTAAAAAGCTTTCCCCACTGTTTCTGCGTACTACTACAGGCCAGCTAAAGAATAGCTTGAACACTGTCTTACCCTCCATACGTCATCTTTAAACTCATTATCTTTGTCATTTTTAAAATTTTGATCAAATAAACCAGGCTGCTGAAATACAACTGATGCCTGATGCCTGTAAAAAAAAAATAAGGCCACTACTTGCTTGGCAACATTATGTCGCTGGTGTGTAAGCTTACAATGACTGGCTTTAAGTTTGACGAAAATAATATATTCAGGCCTTTGCATTAGTGATGGGCAATACCAGACTTTTTCAAATTGATACGATATCAATACTTTTTGCTTCAATTTTTCTGATAATGATACCGATACTGATACCAATCATGTACTGCAATACAATCAAAATGTTTTCATTAGAGTCCAGAATCTAGACCATCAGATCTTAAAGTGAGTTTAGTTTTAAGTCTTAGTCCAAACAAAATGATTTCAGCAGATATTCCACCATTAACCCTTTAACTACCAGCACAATCATTATAGCTGTTAATGTTGATATTAACATGATCTTTCTATCCATGGTTGATACATCTATAGTAACTATCTCTAGCTCCACATGGACATGAGATCCCTCCTGAGAATGAGGTGTCACATCTCAAGAGGTCTACCATTAATACATTTATACTTAACGGAGACAAATATGGAAGGGATGCACTTGTGGTCTGGGCACCCATGAGTTCATCACTACCATAAATTCTTACTTCCAGTAAGACTTTTATTGATTATACTTCTATAAAATTTTCACCACAACCACACAGACATGAGGACCCTCCTCTAATAAATTTGTTTGCAGCAGAAACAAATTTGACGACGACAGGTCTATGATTGGTCCATTGATCTGTCACTAGCTTTAGTTCTTACTTTAGTCCACTTGTCTCCACTTACCTCCCTTCCTTTGCCCACACACCCAACACAGCATCGTGTGGATTTGCTGTTCATCATGAGACTGGGGTCCACATTCAAGATTTCCTGCTGCTTAACAGAAGGTTTTTTCTTGCCGCCATGATGGAGGGATTCATGATTGGCTATATGGATTCATGTTGGGTGTTGGATGTATATATTTGTATATATATGTATATGTGTATTTTTATATGTATATATGTATCTATGCATATATGTGTATCCATAATATGAAGAGCTTTGTGCTCTATTGTAAAGTGTCTTGAGATAACACTTGTTATGAATTGGCGCTATACAAATAAAGATTGATTGATTGATTGATTGATTGAATTGCTCTGCAGAGGTCATCAATAAATTCAGGGAAATTTAATGTTTTAAAAAACAGAAAAATTAAATCATTGGTCAATTTCGTTAACATTTCAGGGAACAGAGAATATAACAAAAAAAAAGATATTTTCTTTGTGTGGGAAACAAAGGTTTAAAAAGCCAAAAGTTGATTATGTGATGACATAAAGACATAGAAACACCTGAATCAAAATCAATTAGAAAAGGCAGAAATGTTAGTAAATAAAAATAACTTAAAACAGATGATATTAAGTTTGATAACCACAAAAAATAATGTTTTTGATGAATAACATATATATATGCATGTATAAATCATCATATTGGATAAGGGTTAAGTTAAGTTAAATTGCATGTATTTATAACAATAATAATGACAATAACAATAATATTAATGATAATAATAACAATTATGATAATAATAATAATAAAGATTTGCTAATAACCAAGTGTCTGTCAAACTAAATATCATCAATTTTAAGTATTAAGTATTTACAAATATATCTGCCTTTTCCAATTGATTTTGTCCTAAATGTTTCTGCACCTTTATGTCATCACTTTATCAACTGTTAGCTTTTTAAACCTTGAAAACCCACACAAACAAAATATCTGGTTTATTTTGTTTGTTTGCAGTATTTTCTGTACCCTAAAACATTGGCAGAAACAAACAATTATGTGTTATGTTTTCTTTTAACACAATAAATATTCCTGAATTTATTGACCTCTGCCAAACAGTTGAGCTGGGAGTTAAAGGGTTAAAGACTTTAGTGACATATCTTTATTTGCATGACTTGATAATTCCAGGTGTAGCAACTGTGCATTTCTTTCAACAATTAGATAAAGTGCTTATCTTTGTCCAAAAATAGATAACGGAACATAAAATGTTAAAAAAAAAAAGAGTCACAACAAGAGTTGTGCTCAACTTGCTGAAGAGTTTATCTGATGACTGCAGGCAGAGGCAGGCTAACAATACCCATTGACTCCCAGTGTTTGAGCTAAGCTAATAAGCAGTGGGCAAGCTCTGCCCGTCTCTATCTTGTTACTGCACGCACACTCGAAAGAATGGTGTCTATCTGCTTGTTATGGACTCAGGAGTGAAGCAAGACATGAAAAGAAAAAAAAAGTTGTCATATCCCTTTAAGAAAATTTTCAAGTCATGGAGCACCTTTACTTTCACAAACAACCACCATCTGTTCTTGAAAACTGAACCAAGTCTTCTTGTTTCTTGTATTTCTTTGTCAGTATCAATAACATCAGAGGGATGGAGGGTAGGAGCCCTCAAACTGATGATAGCTTCAACAGAAATCAATGAGATTTTAATGTAAAAAAAAAGGACCCACAGGTAAAACAGCTACACTTCATCACTGTGACTTATGACTCTAATATAAATTTGCCACAAGTGGTCATTCAACACTCTGGAGAGGCTGCCTGGACCTCTTTGTGACACATGGAGAAAATAATAACTCCATTTTCAGGTTTCTGATGATCGATATTTAATCCATTGAGCTGAGGGTCGCTCCAGGAGGAGGGGGCTATCTGGTTTTCTCAGAAACACAAGGGTAACGCTGTTCTTTCTGCGGGTGGCCTGAGAGTCGCCTGATTGGCAGCCCCCATGATAAGACTCCAGGATCAGAGGCCAGTGCCCCACCTCCCCCCAAACCTCATTTGTTTCTGCCACCAAGCCTGGCACACTGCTGATCCAATGATACAAACACGGACGTGCAGATGTTTCTTCTCATCCAGTGGACGAATAGAAAGAAACAGGCATCCAAACAGAGGGGGAGGAGTGGCCGAGGTAGCCGCATGTGTCTGTATTTATTGGCTCATGAATCAATACGGCTTTTCTTATACAAAAAGGCCGCCTGTCAAGGAAAGGGAATATCTATCACTTCCACCTGGTGCTGAGGTGCGGTGCAAGGTCGCCGCTGATAGCCTTGTATTGGTTTGGGAGGAGGGGGGAGTGCCTGAATGAAGGGGGTGACAGCCCAGCGTTATGAGGAATATAACTCATATAACTCGTCTAACACACGACCAATGGCAATGGCTCTGATTATAAGAGGTGATTTACTGTGTCACTATCTCCAGGCTCATAAACATCCAGGCCCAGGACACTGCATATGGTCCCTGTTTTATGTTGATTTTTTGCACCATTAGGTCTATTTGCTGACCTGCAGATCCAATGTGAAGCAATAAAACTCAGCGCCAAGAGTTTATCAAGCATACAACACAGCTTTTAACAACATGGGCTGAGCAAACTGTGTGCCAGGTTTGGCAAAGGATTTCCTCCTCACTTATTTTGGATACAATTTGGTTTCACAAAGAAATAACAAAGAAGCAGCAGAGAATTTTGTTCCTCCTGTGGTACTGTTTGTGTTTTGCTGGAGTAAATAACATCAGTAGTGTGTAGCTCTCTGACGGACACACGGAAGAGCAAAGACAACATGTTTCAAAAGTGAGGCGACATTTTTTAAATAAACATTGTAGAGAAATTTGTCTTGCAAATTGGGGGGTTATGTCATCGACCATTTGTAATGATGTTAATGTAACATGCTGAGTCCCATGTTTTAAACATCCAATAAAATAACAGCTGTTGCCTGAAGGTGTCATGCTTTGATAAGTGACCATGTTATCCGGTGACTTTAAAGAGGTCTTATGGTTCCTCAAGGTTCATGTATTCATTTTTGATTTCTGCAAGAGTATGTTCAAGAGGCCTGTGCCAAAATATCAATATGCCAATATACTGTCATTTACTCTTGTTGAATTGTGTATCAATACTGATTTTACAGAATCAATAGAGACACAAATGATGTGATGGCAGGAAGGTGGTAGTAGAAGCCAAACTACATAATGCAGCAGACGTCCCAAATCATGTCTGAGATCTCTTGACATGAATTCTGTAAAAGGGCTAGTCAGTGTCTACAGTTCACATTTATTGCCATATGTTATGTATCATGGCCTCTATATTGAGATGTGTATTGTTTTGTGAGGTTGCAGGAAATGCTCAGTCGTAATGTTCACAATCACCAAAGCTCAATTTCTGGTAAACTTCTAGAAACTTTTCATCAGAAGTTAAGCTCGGGATTTTATATTATAAATACAAAACTTTCCATGGGAATTATGGGAATGTTGGGGGTAATTTAGTAGAACTGTATCATATCCAAACATAAATATAAACATTTTGTTTTGTCATAGGCAGATATCCATGCATAATATTTCAAATGAAAAATGCATTTCAACAGATTTATATGTAAGCTGAACTTCATCAAGTTTTCATTATTTTATCGAACAATCAATTATAACTCCACTTAAATATGTGTCTTCAATATTCCTGCAGTGAGCAGTGTGCTCTGAGCATGTGATTGAGGATTAGCGGAGATATTCTCGAGTATACTTGCTTGAAATCTGTTGTTTTAGTCAAGATTATGGTAAAATATATTTTCACAACTAGATTTAGAATCCCTGTTAAGGGCCAAACTTCAGCCTCTTAAATAGAATTCATGTTCATTCCTATTAATTCCTGTTAATTCCCATAGAAAGTTTCCAACTTTGAAAATTCCCAGAATTGGGCAACCCTTGTTCTGATTGGTTTACACAGTGCTAACTAGTCATGAGGAGAAGTTCAGATGCCACTGACTTTTTGTTTTGTGCACAGAAGTACTTAAAAGTACTTAAAAGAGAGATTTTGAAGCGGGAAGTGTCCTGAAAAATGCCTCTGTGATTCGATTTTTATGAAAAATACATCTCATGAGATTTTTTGAGTTATTAAAAAAGACCAAAGAGGAATTTAGCTAAAATTGCTGGGCTGACATCAGGGCGGGGATCTTCCAATAGGTTGTGTTCCAATTCAATTCCGATTCTAGGGGTCATGATCTGATTTAAAATAAATGTTTTATTCAAACTGATTCAGGATTCACAAAACACTCCCTGTTTGTTAAAAGGATGTGTCTGTCGCAGCATCTGCTTCTGCCTGCAGCACACCAAGAGGCAGGAAAATATGATTTGACAGAAGGAACAATACAATGTTTTCAAAATACTCAGGTAATGTCTTTGTGACAACTACTCTGATACACTGCAGAATGAAGCGTGTGAAAGAAAAGGTGTTAAAAATCAATTCATGAATATTTTGAATCGATTTTGAATCTTTTTATCAATTCAATTCAAAGGCTTTATTCTTTCCATTTTTGCACATCTCTAACTAACAGAGTCACTCTTGTGGTATAACTTTGACAGCAGCATCACCTGAAGTCTGAAGATCTAACAAAGGAGGGAAAACAGAGTGATCATCCCCTCAGTTATCTAACTACTTAAATCAACATCAGACGGACTTTTACTGTAGAGAACCACAGAGGCAAGGAAGCCAGTTTTGATTTTCATAAAACAACAAAACTGGAAACATGATGTGCTTTGTGACTAAAGTTGCACATCCTGTCGTGTGAGTGTTGCATATGCATTATGTAATGTACAAAGAGCTGTACACAGGATACATAACAAAGAAGTAAATAAATAAATACAAGTTATGTTAACATTTACTTATTACTTGAATAAGAAAAACTTTATTAACTGCTACCAGAAACAAGAATCCTTGAAAACTCACAGATATAATTCAGTCTGTTTTGTGTTTTTAGTCCTTATTGTGCTTGAATTCAATTTTCCTTATATTTAATTTTTGTATAATATTTAATATACTTCATTTTATTGTCTTTATGCTCTCTTTTTATGCTTACAATGTTATACGTACTTTCATTCTTAACTCTGTGAGATGCTTTGAAATTAGTTTGTGAAGACACTTGCCTTGCCAATGTTAAATGTAAAAGTCCAGTGATGACAGAAGGCCTGAAGGTCACCTTCTCATAGTTTCAAACATGAGAAAGTAACTCTTGAAAGCGCTGGAAGCAGACTGCTCCAACCAGCATTAAAAATATATTAGTGGAAAGGAAACACAATTACTAATGTCAAAAAACAGCAAGTGTTGTGCATTTTGAAAGGTTGTGTAGCCTAAAGGATGTTCAGCTGAAACAGTCTCACTTAAAACCAGGTGCATCAGTGCCAGAAACACCTGCTCTGGAACCATGACAGTAAAATAAATGAAAGCCACTTGTGCTCAAAAAACAAACCAATAAAAACAGTGACTCATCCTTATCCTCGGAACAAATTTCCATAGCATCACACACAGATCCATGCAGGTATTATTCTTATAAAGTGACCTATATACTGAGTTATATGTTCTGGCTTTAGAGGATAACCTATTTAAATCCCTGACTTTGCTTGTTAGAATAGACCTCGGGGAATTCTGTATCACCCTGGAAAATCCACAGGGAGTGCAGCAGAAGTGCAAAGAATTGTGGGAAAAGCAGACTAAGAGAGAAGTGAAAATGAAAGAAGAGCTCCCTCAGTCAGATTTTATCTGCAGCTGGGTTATTGGAGAGATTCTTCAGAAGCAATAACTTCAACAGAGAGCTTCATCTGTCTGAAAAATAAATCTCAGTTCCTACCAGCACACACCCAACTTTAATAAATAAGAAAAAAACTATTTGCCTGAGACAGTAAGACTGCTTCACGCTGTATGTTTATACACATTCATCAGGTTTGCAGGTTTACTTGCATCACATATATGGTCTTTGGAGCAAAAAGATCCAAGTTCTGCCCTAACTCGTGCTTGATTGTGCTTCAAGCTGAGATCATCAAACATTTGTTCAAAGCACTCAACATTTTTGGAAAGTAACTTAGTTTAACAAGCTGACTTTGACTTGTCCATGTTACATAGCACTTCTGTGCACAAGAGAAAAACTCCACAGCATCGGGACATCTCCATCCACCGATCAGTACCTGGAAACCTACTGTGAAGCCAGATGACGGCAGTTTCTGTCTTAGAAATATTGTCTTGGGGTGCACTTAGGGTCCACTCATTCTAGGCCCAGTTGCCTTATATCTTGCAAAGAACGACTGCCTCTGCTCTAAAGTCTTTCACTTGCAGGCCCCTCTTGTTGTGAGCACTATAAGAAAAACTGCCATTTACAAGAGGCACAGTCTCAAATTGATGCAACAGAGTGGTGAAGGGACTATATATTTTTGTAAGCCAACCAGGAAGTTAGCATTGTGCTGGTTCCGTTGACTAAAAGTCTGTGGGATTTTTTTTAAACTGTTTTCCAGGGTCATTACTGATAAAAAGGTCAGTAGAAAAGAAATAATCATAAATTAATTCATTATGATCTTCTTTTAGAAAGACTATTAAGTTTTTAGGCTTAAACATAATTGGCAAGACCAAAGAGCTATTATTAAGCTATTATGGAACTACAACATGGTGGTTCAACCAAGAAGAAGCCACAAATGCATAACACCACAAGAATTTTCCTTTAATCTCATGAATTGATCAAGTTGGTGCTGTGGCTATGCATATATTATTGTTTATTTACAAATGATTACCCTTCAAAAAAACAATAACACAATAAAATTCAAAAGTGGGGATTATATTATATTATATTATATGTTAGACTGTATTTTAGGCATTTATTTTAGGCATTTATCCATAAAGCTACAACAAAATCCCATAGACCCTTGGCCTTGTGAACTGAAATGCTAAAATGCTACCTCATGTTTTTGGACTCATTCCTGCACCACTTTATTGAAAACAACATAGAGAACATGACTGTTTCCACTCTAATCGAGTGTCTTAGGCCAGAAACTGCCTTCTAAAGCTTCTTTACACTCCTGCATGCAAGGGGCCTCAGAGATGGGGTGCTGGTTGGGTGAAGTGGTAAGTAAACAGGCACAACTCATACACATGCTTCTGCTGGACCCGGTACTAATTCAGCCTGTGGCCAGTCTGCAGAGTGTTCTCCCCCTACTCTCTCTTTCCCCCTTTCACAAGTCTATCCACTCGCTCTCCCTCCAATCAATAAAGGCACAAAATGTCCAAAACATAATCTGAATAAAAGGTTACATGACATTGTCAACAAGCTTTTTTCCCCTGACGAAAACTAAACAGTAACTAATAAAAACAAGTGCACATGGACAGAAACTAAAACTAAATTAACTGACATTTTCATCAACAAATAAAAGCTAGACAAAAATGTCTGACAGAGACTTAATCCAATCAGACCATGTAGAAAGTAGAGTTAGGAAGATATGCAATCACAGCTACTTTGGTTGTGTAGAAAGGTTGGATGAGTTAAGAGGGACATCCAATCACAGCTGCCTTAGCTTCATGGTGGTGGGATAAGTTGTGGAGCGATCCAATCAGAGCTCCTCTCTTTATGAATTGATATATTCATGTAGAGCAGGTTCACTGTTTGCTGTCAGTTCTGGTATTGTAACTGAGATGCTCTGCCAGGTAGCCTAAATAAAGGTGACTGCATTTCACACAAAAGTTCAATTTGTTTCTGTTCATTTATACATTCAAAATCTACTAGCATTTAATGAAGTGTCATTTTATCCAAGTGTAAAACATGACTTCAGAAATTCAAGAAACCTAAAAAATGTCTTACGCTTCACACTTCATATTTTAGTCGACTAAATTTACAGTAGATTTTGTCGACTAAAATGTTTTCATAAATTATGACTAAAACTATGAGATATTTTAGTCAAAAGACTAAAACTAAATTAAAAAGTTCTGTCAAAATTAACACTGAAAGCTGGACCAGACAACAGAGGGGAGGGTTGCTAATGTTGGTGAAGGAGTTTTTGTACGGCACATATTTTTGCATAAAAACATTAAACCTGCATTTTTATGTGACCTTAAGTTACCTTCAGCAACCCTGGTCAAACTTAACAGAAACAAATCAGGCACCAATTATAACCAGGTTAATCATGATGTAATCTGAACACGCAGCTTCATGTATTTAAGTAACAAAAGCACAGGGTAGTGAGGCGTGTTGTCCTTATTTTGTGCTCTTAAGACTTCACAGGAGTTCATCAAAGAGGTGAGAACAAACAGATCTCCCTGCTCCTCTATTTTCAGCCTTTTTGAGGACTGTTATCAGATGGGGTCAGTGCCAGCGCCGTGCCTCCTCCTTGCACACACACTCACCTCCATCAGACTGTAATTAACTGTCAGGGCCGATCTGCAGGGGAGCTCCCGTGTCAGAGTGTCAGGGTGCTTAATTAAGAACCTTAGAGGTGTTCGAAGGGAACAAAGAGCGATCCAACTCCGAAACATGGCTACACCATCGCTGATTAACTTCAATTAACAAAGCGGAGGAAGATAACCCTGTGATTTCCTTGTATGTTAATGTGCTCCCAAAGGCTGATGGGTAATAAAGAGCTATATCTCCACCTTTTCTCTGCGATGGGACTGCAGTCCATCAGGACTAAGGAGAGGAAATCAAAGTGACGGCTGATGTTTGTGTATCAGAGGGGAAATGAAGCCTCAGCCTTTGATGGCATCAGCATTATTATCATTATTATATTCATATCTGTCAGAGATATCACCTAATTACACAGCTGCGGACAAGACCCTTTCCTCTGTTTTATTTGCACCTGTCCAGCTGCTATGATCTCATTGGACATCAATGAAGAAGGATGATAATCAGAAGATGGACTGTACCTCATAAGTCTGACATCTATTTCTTTTTTCTTACACTCTGGTTTCTTTTATATATATTAAAAACAGTTTCAGTCTTCATTACTGTCCTCGTCTCTGTATTTGCTCTTCTGTTTTTATGCCTGTGAGTCAGTGCCCAGGGTTGAGGGAACTCCTTCAGCGAGTGGCAATGCGCTAAAGTTTAGCCAAGATATCACACTAATCAGGAAGATGATCCATCTTGCCAAGCTCCAATTTACAACGACTGTGAGCGGCCCATAGTGACACGGCCCAATCAGCATCCTTTGGATCAGGACGAGGTGAGAGCTGTGGGCAAGACAACAGCAGAAAGTGACTGTCTGGACAGAGATTAGTATAGATGCTCAGTTTACATTAGCAGTTTTATCAGATCTGGACCACATTTAAAGCCCCATTATGTAAGATTCCCGCTTTCTGCTCTCTAGGGGCCTCTGTGGACGTTGAGTATAACTGCACTGTCGTAAAACAGAGCGCCTCACACCAACGTGCATTTGTTGACAAAAAGAGGGAGGAGAAGCGAGCCGACAGGACGTCCCGAGAGACAAATAAACCATGTGGACTGATAAGGTACAGTCTGATCATGTTTCTTTTAGAATAAATCACTTTTCAAGCGTCAACTGTCAGTTGTTAGCAACATGTACTTAACATCCAACAATATCATCCAACTTCAGTCCAACAATAACAGGGCCAAATCAGCATAGGTCGGACATCCCTCCTGGCTTTCAGCTCACGCCAGCGAGTGACACAGGGCCAATGTTTATCCCTGTCTCGGCATTTAGCTTGTTACTCTCCTAATTTCTTTTTTTCGTCTCCTCCGATAAAACTTTTTTCTTCGGGTTTTTCGCTGCTTTACCGCAACCGTTTAGCTTTCGCCTCAACTTCTGTCTTTTAAATGAATTGGGAAGGAGGGGGAAGTGCCGTATGCCGTAAAGCAGTCAAAGTAGTAAAAGTTCGTAGTTTTTTAGAGGGGAAGTGTTCCCACCATCCACCTCGAAGTTACATAGTGCCAGTGAAGGCGATACAGACCCCCTCAGACCATGACAGAGGTGTCATTCAACCTGTTGCATGTGATGCACCATCACAATGACTCAAGAAATATTATATTAGGGTGGAAAACACTACATAGTGTTGGTTTAACATTAAATGAGAAACTAAACACTACAAACTTCTCTACAGAAAGAATATTTTTGCCCCACTTCTGACATGTTTTTACAAGCGTTGGTTTTACAAAGTGACTCACTTTCTGTGGTGCCACCTACTACATTACCTGATTGGCCCATAATGAATGTGATTGACTGAATAATCCCGCAATCACCTGCTGGATATGCTTCTGTCCTCCCCAAACACTTTCTATGGGCTCTTTCCCAGATGGACCAGTGAAATATATTGAATGGTTCATCTGGTGTGCCAGGTTACACTTTATCTGCAGTATTGGAAAAGTGTGTGTGTGAGTGAGAGAGTTACTGACTCTGTCTGACTTCTCTTGACAATAGTGAGACAGTGAAAAATGCTCTGTCTCATCCTGAGTTCTTGATTGCCAGCTGCTGCGACACAGTGATGCAGGACGGCTCAGTGCCAACCCCGCAGGGACCCCCTCCAGCCAATCAACACTCATCGCGGTCCTGGAGCGACAATCAGAGGAAACAGCTCTGCAGGTAAAAGTGAGGAGGTAAGAGGAGGAAACAGAGAGAAATTAAGAACTGGAGGGAGAGAGGAGCCTGGAGAGGTGGTTAAAAAAGAGAAAATGAATAATTGGAGGACAGTGTAATTAAGACAGACAGATTATTGTAAAATATGCATGAAACCAGGGGGCTGATTGAAAATCAAGGAGGAAAACCAAAACAACAGACAGAAAGCTCACACTGCTTTGACTTCATCACATGTTCGCAGACTGCTGTGCACTAATAACAAATGAACAAATCTATTCCACATTGGTCACCTGTTCGCTCATGGAGATCTGCAGCCATGATAAAACGAGCTGCAAATTGCTGGATATTGTTGTTTTTGTTTCTCCTACCATGGCAACCTAAAGTAATCAACTCCACATCCTTTAGCCTACTCACTCATTCACCCACTCCACCCACCATGGCATCATTTCACACAGCTTCTCCTGCCTGGTAGCCCCACAGAACGACCTTTCTCCATGGCAACCTGTGTGAACCGTGGTGATCTCATTTATATATAATGATATGACCCTCGAAGACAACCTGCCCACTCAAGAAAATGAAATCTAATAAATATCATGGCAGGTGGATTAAGAGTATGGATTATGTCAGGTTGGAGGAAAAATTCATCTCAGTGAAAACACCTTTTATTTTACACTTCTGAAAAGACCTTAAACCTGATGACTGACAACTAGCTCCTTAAGGGGAAGGCCAACTTTATAAAGCCTCCACTTTAAGCAGTAGCCAGTCAGTTAAGCACAAGTCAACACCCTGACCAAGACTTTCTTTTCACTGTGCTTGTTGTTCTTGTTCATATTTCACACAACTTCAAGAGTGAGATAAAAACAGCCTTCATGCTTTTTGAGTTTTAAATGCCTTCTAGAGAGTTTGACATGTCTCTCCACATGATAGAGTTCCTAAATGCACAAAAAAGATCCATGTTAATTTTGACAGCACTTCTTAATTTTGCCTAAAATTTAGTTTTAGTCACAATTTAGTCATCGAAATTCTTTTAGTTTTAGTCTAGTTTTAGTTGATGAAATTTCACAGCATTTTAGTCGACGAAATCTACTGTATATTTAGTCAACTAAAATATGAAGTGTAAAGTGTAAGGCATTTTTTATGATTCCTTGAATTTCTGAAGTCATGTTTTACACTTGGATAAAATGAAACATCTAATAAGCCTTCTTAGAATGCTAGTAAAGTTTGAATGTATAAATGAACAGAAACAAATTGAACTAAATAAAGGTGACTGTGTGAAATGCAGTCACCTTTATTTAGGCTACCTGGCAGAGCATCTCAGTTAAAATACCAGAATTGACAACAACAAACAGTGAACCTGCTCTACATGAATATATCAATTCATAAAGAGAGGAGCTCTGATTGGATCACTCCCCAACTCATCCCGCCACCATGAAGCTAAGGCAGTTGTGATTGGATGTCCCTCTTAACTCGTCCAACCTTTCTATACAACCAAAGTAGCTGTGATTGGATATATTCCTAACTTGTATCTACTTTCTACATGACCAAATTAGGTCTGATTGGATTAAGTCTCTGTCAAATATTTTTGTCTAGTTTTTTATTTGTTGATGAAAATGTCAGTTAATTTAGTTTTAGTTCTGTCCCTGTGCACTTGTTTATTAGTTACTGTTTAGTTTATGTCTTCTGGAACCACAACTTTACCCTCTCCCCCCTGAAATATCTTGTTCCTCCAATCCAAAGCACACAGCTCTCTGTGAGTCAAATAGTTTCTCCCTCAGTGTTGAAAGTGAAAGTAAATCATGATGAACAGATAAACTCTTCTTAGAAAGAAAAGATATAATCCCCCCAAAAAAATCCTTCGGCACCTCTTATTAATCTCTCTTTCTCTCTCTGTTGGGATGCAGTGTGCAGCTATATGCAGCATTGCTCATGGGCTGTTAGGACATTTGATTCTATTGAATCTGCATGATTTTTCTTGCTGGTGTTCGCTCGCAATGCATAGATTTAGGACAAATGGATCAAGGATGCTCGGTGTGATAACTAGAAAGGCAACATATGGTCCCTTTACAGCGCCCTTGGGTGTCCAAGAACAGAGTTCAATAAGAGGAGTCCCTTGACTATATATTGTCGTCATCAGGCACAAACCTCCTATCTCCAATACTGCTACTTTTCAGGAAATGAAAAAAAACCTCTGCGATTAAATGGATTAATATTGTATTATCCTGATTAAAAATTACTTAGTTTGAACTTTAATTTGTTTGAAAGCCTATAATACCCACCCACCACAAAGAAGATGAAGAAATAGCACTGTTTTATAAAAAACTGAAAATAATAAAAAAAAATGGAGATAAGAGGTTTGTGTCCAACAGGGACAATATATTGGTCAAAGGGCAAAGTCTTGTACATGTGTTAATAAGGGATGCGCAATATTATCAGCCCAACATTGGGATTAGCTGAAATGAAATGTTTTGCTGATATTTACAGCCCATTTATGACCGCATGAATTGGCCATAAAAATCTCATATACTGGCTGTAATATTAGCAAAATGTATAATGTATCATAATGGTTTACCTCATCATCATGCAATGTCCACTTGTATGAATCATAACTATAATTTGTTAAAGAACAAAATGTTGTTTTTCTTGCTTCACATCTTTTTCTAACACAAACAGACTATAAATTTGGAAGAAATAGGTCAGTGTAGTTAAGTAGAGACTCTTCGCTCTTGACAGAAAATATCAGTATCAGCAATAATTGGTTTATTAATATCAGCATATCGGCAAAAATCCAATCTCATGCGTCCCTGGTTTTAATAAACTGGCAAGTTAAGGATAGAATTAAACTTCAGGTACCTGCTGTATTGATTTATTATTAAAACCAATATTTCAAAGATATTTCTCGTGTTTTCTTTCAAACTAAATAATGGCACACATTTCCTGTGTACCCTCCAGAGGACAATGCACTCGTTACTTGCAGTTTCTTACATCTAATACCTCTGAATGACACGTCCTGTTATAGACCTTCACAACAAGGCTTCCCATCCATAACCATAAAGGGCGAACCAAAGACGTTACCACTTATTTCTCTGAGGGCTTCTGAACAATATGATCCTGCCTTCAATCCAACGTTTCTGTGTGTCATGTCGGTCAGCTCATGGAGAGTGAGGGTTTGTCCTTAAATGCAATGCGGTGGCTTATAAATTGATGGCTTAGCTTCGTCTGTAGGTTACGCCCTTGATTCTCAATAACACATAAATGAAGGGGCATTTTTGAGAAAGATGAGGGGGGTCTGATAGCTTGAATGTGAAGTGGAATGACAGATATGTGCATCTGTACTGAGGCTATGGAGATTGCTTTCAATCTTGTTAAAGCCTCTGGTAACCTAAAGCCACTTACTTTGCTTTACTTTCTTACTTTGGTATTTACTTACCATTTATCAATGTTAGACTTAAGATGTTGTATTTTAGATACGATTAAGAAGGAGGAATTGGTTGGCAGGTCATGCATGGTCATTTAAAAAGAAATAAACATACCTACAGCCACAGATAGAGACACTTAAATTCTCACCAATTTCCTTGGCAGAGCCTGATCCATGACAGGAAAGTGCTCTGACCTGCCCACCCCTAATGGTTGTTATGAGATCCCCCGCAAAGGCAGTGTCATTTACAAGCAAGGTGAGGTGAGGCAATGGCGCAAGGTTCACCATTTAGTGAACAACTGCATGGGGCTGAACAATTTATCATTTTCAGATCGAAATTGCAATTTCGGACAACGCAAGCATGTGATCGCGCAACTTTTTGCAGCGCTCCTGACTGACCGAGGATCTGTTGTGTCAACTATTTTACACATGCCATAATTTCTCAGATATAACGCACATTTTTTTGCTCTTAAATAAGGTCTAAATTTCAGGTGCATGTTATACACAAGCACAAGCAAAATATGTAAAATATTTCATCTCAACAACATCGCGATTACAACACATCTGATACAAAAAGCCAAAATCTTTCCCTGCAAAACATTGCCACCAATCTTTTGTAATTCTTATTAAACTGACTGTTAAACTGTTCTAATCAAATATTTTGGGTCTTAATAAGTGTAACTTCGTGTAATGATCATGTAATTCTCAAGCGTTACGGTACCACTGACATGTAAACACACTGGGCGCTGCCATCTTGTGAGCAAGGGGACCGAAACAGCTGCGCTGTGATTGGTCGAAAACATCGGCATGTTGATAGTTGCTCTCTGATTGGCGGGTACACTACTGCGCATGCTCTGGCAGAAATCGAGTAAGTGCGCATGCGTGAGGCAAAAGGTGTTACCGCATCCGGTTGAGAGAGAAAATCGTGTACGGTATTTGTTGTGAAAACACTGAAATTTCATTGATTAAAACTTTGAATAAAGTCATTTTTGAGTTGTCTAAGAGAGTAAGGTTTGGGTAAAATGTGGGTGCGTGTTAGATAAAAATACAGCATTTTTCCTGGAAAAAAGCATGAAAAAATGGGGTGCGTGTTATACGTGAGGGCGGCTCTCATTGTTCACTTAAAAGAGCAGTTCAAAAGAGTCGACTCTTTCAGGAACATCACATCTCCGTCAACAACACAAAGCCTCTGTTTAGGAGTAGAAGTTGGAGTATCCCTTAGATAATCAAAATAGATTATTTATCATCAATATTAGATGATGAATACTGTTGTCTATACTGTAAACATAGTGAATATTGCACTGAAGCTTGATTTGAAGAAAATCATGAATCAAACTGAAATCGCAATATCTGCCAGAAAAATCTTAATTAGATCTTTTCCTAAAATCATTCAGCCCTGCAGCTGCATCTGCAAGTAGTCCAACAGTTTAAGAACATTTATAACATACAATTGCAAGGAATTTAGGGATTTCATCACCTAAAGCATATGATATCATTAAAAGATTCAGAAAATTGACAGAAATTTCTGCTTGTAAGAGGCAATGTCAAAAACCAACATTGAATGCCCATGACCTTTAATCCATCAGGCAACACTTCATTAAAAACCAACATTATTCTGTGAAGGATTTCACCACATGACCTCAGAAACACCTCAGAAAACCATTGTCAGTTAACACAGTTTGTTGTTGCAAGTACAAGTGCAAGTTAAAACTCTACCATGCAAAGCAGAAGCCACATATCAACAACACCCCCAAGTTTTTGGGAATGTGTTACAGGCATCAAATTAAAAATGAGTGAATATATGTAAAAAAAAGTTTTAACATCTTTAGGATTAAATATCTAGTCTTCATAGTGTTTTTAATGTTATGGTATAAGTTATATAGGGTGTGTGTAGGATATAGGATGTAATATGTGCGACATGAACAGTAGATGATCATACTGTTGCAATCTTTTCAAAGCGATGCTCTGTGGCTGTTTGAGCTGCTGTGCTGAACTGACCAGGATCTGTCTATCTGGATCAGGATCTGTGTCTATTGTTTAATGTTATGATAATTTTTTATGTTTTTTATTGTTTGCAATGTTAGTTTTCACTGTCTTATTGTGAGTGTTTTTGTGATCAACTGCTGCACACCAAATCACCCTTTAGGGGACTATCAGTAAAGTGAAGTTGAAGTTGAAGATGTATTCAATTGAATACCAGTTAAATGATTTGCAAATCATCGTATTCTGTACATATTTATATTATACACAGCGTCCCAACTTCATTGGAATTGAGGTCTGTATTTGGCTTTCTGTTGTTGTAAACCAGGGTCTGCAACACAAGAAATTTCACCCATAATATGACATTATATCAATTCTGACTTGCTTTTTCAACACCAACATGAGTTAAAAACCCCCAAAGTTATGAATGTTTATTTTCAGTCATTTTGGGTGCCTAATGACGCGTTACATTTTTTTATCAGACGCTTTAAAATGGCAGCATGTTGAGTGCTTTTCCTCTTCACATGGACGCAGATGATGAGGGCTTGACAGAATCATTCTTTACATGGAGAAGCAAAGGCCTCCATCAGCGGGACTGAGGGCGAACAAAGACTTTTCTGCTGCGGCGCCTACAACCAGAGATAAATGTTTGACCGAAGGCGATTCTCCCAGCTGTGGCATCCTAATGATCTGCAGCCGTCACACCCTCATATCTCTCGTGCTACATGAGGCCCAGTGACACGCTCCATGCTCTGATCCATCGGTCAGAGAGCACCCACACGCTGCTGGTCCTCCATGCCTTCGCAGGTCACAATTATGGCCCCCCATTTCTGCGGGTGTTTTTGTGAGCCTCTCTGCATCACGCATTGATCACACTCAGTAATGACGACAGATTGTTGGCGCCTCAGACTGGGTGAGATACCATCAACATTAATATTGCAATTTATTGAACCAAAGAGGATTAATTATCTTTATCTTTTAATCCTCAAAATGGAGCTGTGTGCATGGCCCTGAACAGGCAGCAGCAATACTCCTGGGCTTCCAGCTCTGTCAATAACAAGAAGGGTTGGCTCCCTGTCACACGGCGAACAGTAAAATTACCTCCTAATGTCACGGCTTTCTAACTATGAGCACCCTTGCCCTCCCTTAGCTCCATAAATGAGCAGCAAGCCCAGTCTGCTGCTGAGCTAACTAGCGAGAGAGTGAGCCTCCATTAGACTCGCAATTACTGCCACCCCCATTAAAAAGGAGGAAAACGCTCCCTGACTTAGCCGCAGAGATCAAATGAAACACAAATATAACTTTTAATGGTAACCTTCGGCCACAGCATCCTTATTAGCTAAACGTTTTCACTCTCTCTTTCTCTTTCACCCTCTCCATGAAATCACTCGAGCTTGAAGACCAACAAGGCCGGTCATTAAAAATATATCAATCACACTTAGGCAGTGCATTAAGACCACCCCACGTGAGGAATTAATGCACGAGAACATCTCTATTCAGACTTCTGATGGGCCTGGCAGAGTCAGGTAATGATCCACACTCTCCACAGATGGTGGATGGACTCACGCTCACACTGATTGTCCATTTACAAAAGAATTCAATCATAACATCTTTGTTATTTTCAATTATATTTGGATCCATGCTGTTAATCATGCACAGCAGCATCGGTACAAGCCTGACTTCATCTGCCGACCAAAATCTGCCCATTGTTCTTACAGTGATGCAGCAAATGTCATAAAATCACCTTTTTTCTGACTTCAGTCAAGGCTAGAGCATTATACCTTGGCTATTCATTAAACACTAAATCCCAAGAACCCTTCAAAACAGGGGTGGGCATCTGGCAGCCCAGGGACCACATGAGGCCCTCCACCTCACTCAATGTGGCCCATTAACCATTTCCAAAAATAATAAAAAATAATAAAAATCTTAAATATGAAGAAAAATTAATAACCACTACTCTATAATGCAACAATAAGGAAAGGTAAAGATTGCTAGTACATGTTTTGTTTTCTTGCAAGTCATTAAAGAACTTAATTTGCTACGACTGAATATATTCATGTTGGTATGAGGAATTTTGAAGCTGTAAATCTGCCTTTTTTTGTTTATTTATATCTTTTTTCTCATTGAGAGTACCAGCAATATGTGACAGAGCGGCCCTCAGGCACTGAAAAACAAACTTATGAGGCCCTCTTGGTAATCAATCGATGAATCAAGTTGCCCACCCCAGCTTTAAAAGGAGTTTCTTCAAACTTTGCGCATATCATTTGTATTGCCAAAGGAAAGCCTGATCAAATTTTTAAGGTCATATGTCAAAGTTCAAGGTCATAGGGTCTCATGGTCTTAAATGTGAACACAAAATCTAAAAAAATATATCGAAGGATTTCTTCAAATTTGTTTCTGCTTGGTCGTCATTTTGCATTACTTTGGTAAACTTTACTGTTTTTTAAATTTAGCTTTAAGTAAAAAACCTTGCACAGAAGCCGAATCCATGTGATTCAATGTCTGTAATCAGGCCAATCCATCTTGCCAATCTATAATAACTGTGAGCAGCCCAAAGCAGGAAGGACCATCAGAGTCCTTCAGAGCAGGAAGAGGTAGGTTTTGCCAGATATTGACCGTATTTCTTTATTAAATGAAAAACAAACATCAACTCTACAAACCTCTCTATAGAGACCAAATTTTTGCTCCACTTATAACATGTTTTGACTAAAGTTTGTTTTACTAAGTGGGTAACACTCCGCCTACTACATTATCTGATTGGCCCGTAATGGTTGTGATTGACAGAATGATCGTCCAATCACCTGTTGAATATGCTTCTGCAAGGTTGTGCCCTCCCCAAACACTTTCTATGGGCTCTTTTCCAGATGGACTAGAGAAATATATAGAACAGTTTGTCTGGTGAGCCAGATTAATAAAGTGGACTGGATTGGATTAGATTCAAGAAAGTAACAGTTCGATTCTGGAGGTTACAGGTCAAAGGTCGAGGTCATGTAGTCAAACTCAAAAACTCTATGAAGACTTTTTTTCCAAGTGTTGCACAAATGTTCATGTTCATTTTGGAGGCCATAAGTCAAAGATCAAGGTCATAAAGTCTTGAGTTTTTTTATGATTTTGAAGTCAATATAAAAAGAAATCCTGACTGATTTTTTTTTTTTTTTGAGACTTGTCATCTCTAATTCAAGAATGAGCCTATAGGATTTTGGAGGTCATATGTCAAAGATCAAGGTCTTTGTATCTCATGTTTATTCCTCTCTTAAAAGATTTATATGAGTCATAAAACCACAAACACCACCACAGCCCCTCTTCTTGGATTTACATCACTTTGATAACAATTCTTTTTTAATTCACTTCTTCGGCTGCTAAACTTTCTTTTCTTTCTTTGGGGCCAATAATCCTACACTGCAGTCAAAAGATTTAGTCCCCCCTCCTTTCAAAATGGTGTTTTTACAATGACAGGCTGCTGAAGAAACACATTATACCAGAACTATTCTAACATTTGCAAAGATAACTCCAGGAAAAACTTTTAAATAAGTTCCTGGCATATCAAGGTTAACTTCAGTGCTTGTCTCCGCAGCTTTCCTCTGACTCACCCTGCTCCCATTGATTTTGATCAGCCATCGTCCCCTCTGTTGGCTGCAGGGGAGCCGGGGTAATGACAGCCCCTCAGATGTCTTCATGTCAGGAGCAGAGCCATCTGTCAGCCTGCGGTTCTTTGCAAAAGTGGCTGACGTGCCACCTCTGCGTCTGATGGATGGAGCCTGTCTCTGTATCACCAACCCTCTTTTATCTACCGAGGCAGGCCAATCCCTCTGGATCCGCCTATAATCAGCCAGACCTCTTCTGATCCACGGCGAGAGCCCCAACCCCACATCTATTCATGCTTAACGTCAGATAAGAGATTGTTTGTGTAACATATAGCCCCTGTGTGTGGAGCTCTTTTGAAAAATTACGGGTCTCTAACAAGGTTGGGAGTATCTTTGTAGCCTTTTTGATCGCTTTGTGATTGATTTGATTGCTTATTTAACCTTGATAGAGACGGTGAGCAGCGGTGAGCTAGCAGAGAATAAAAATGGGCACCTTACTGACAGATGTAGCAGGTTTGACTTATAGATCCAGAGGGAGGTGCAGGCAGGACAACTTAAGGGGATGATTTTCTGAGGTCCGTCTGTATGGAGGCCGACTGAGGTCAAAATCATGGTCCATTGTAAAGTTAAGCTATGATTAACATATTTTATTTTTTAATCAATGCTAGCTTAGCAACCAAACTACATTTTTTCATAGTTTGATAAACATAAGGCCCATTTTGCTGAAATATGGTGGACCTATTGTTGGGGCAGACAAGCCTCTTGAACTAGAATGCTTGGGTAATATCATTAGAAATCACCAAAACCAATAAAGTCTGACCAAGACTTCAAAAGTTTTACAACAATAAAAGCCACAAATGAAATACTTTGTATTAAATTTAATGCCTTCCTCAGACAAGTGTTACATAATAAATAGATCAGCCTTCTATTACTTTCAATCTCGTCATTATTTGCAGATGCAGAATTTCAAGAGTGAGGATATATTGATATCTTCATTCCCCTGCTGGATTCTACATGTAGATGCTAAGGAAGTAGAGGGTTAAAAGCAAGAGTGCAGTACTAATGCAGGGCAGAGCTGGCAAAGCAGAGCAGAAAAAACTGGAAATCTTGCAGTTTGAATACTTTGCTTATTGACTGGATGTCTGGCAGATATGAGGTTGAACTCGTGTTGCACTGTTTTCTAACATTTCCCCTTGACTTTATATTCTTTACTTGAAAATAGTTCACAGAGGGGAATTGAACCCTGAGGCACAGGCCTTGGTATATGACAAGTGCACAGATATGACCCGCTCAGCTACAAGCACCCCTGAGAGGGTTGTTTAACAAGTGCTTTGCAGGTCTTCCCTTTTTAATTTGTATCTTTTTGACCCATAACCCCAACAAAAAAAGGAAAACCTTGTAAATTTGTTTCTGTCAGGCACAAACCTCCTATCTCCAAAATAGCTTTTTTTCAGCATATGAGAAAAAAAGAAAAAAATGAATGACGTGTAGGACATTTGTCTTGCATCTCTGTCTCGCCCACATTTATTCTGTTACATTTATTTTGAGGGATGGGAATTGGTAAGATTTTATCGATACCAATGCTATTAACAATCCTGCTAATCAATCCAATTCTTTAACGATTTCCTTATTGATTCCTGCAGATTTTCCATGTGGGCAAATGTTGGCCTGTAGATTTTCAGTGGCAACAATGTCAAATACATGTCACAGCATAGATAACTGCTTCTGCCAGTTGCGGGTGTTTCCAGTCACTTAAGGTTGTGCAGTCAGCGCCTTTTGTAAAAATTAAGCCACAATTCTGACCGCTTCTGAACCCTGTCAGAGGAAGGAACTGATAAGGGAATTGATTAGCAAAAAGACTCATGATATTGATACTTTGATGGAGCTGTTAACGATTCTCAACTGGAATTTGTTTTTCGATTCCCATCCCTATTTATCTTATCTTGGTACTGGGACAGACAATAAAGTTTGTCTATGGTGCTTCATACAATATCTATTATTAGCCATTGTAATTTTTTAGCATGTAAAATATATGTGTTTGTAATACTAACAAAATGTAAAAGAAAAAAAAACAGGATACTTTGTTGAAACTAACTGCTTGGAGTATTGTGGTAATTTATTATATACTGAATTGCTACCCCAGTATTATGATTTGTATTAATTCACCAGATTCTTGCTAACACACACCCCTACTTTTTAGCAGGGATCAATCAATCAATCAAACTTTATTTGTATAGCACTTTTCATACAAACTTTCGTAGCACGAAGTGCTTCACACAGAATTGCACAACATTGGATTTTTGCAATATCTTGGTATTTGTGAATGCTTTATCGCAGATACCGATACCAATACTTTTTGTCGAGAACACAAAGTCATTACTTTATAAAAATTTACTTTTTGCTTTCAGTGTGACAGTCTAGTTATGTAAAGATGTAAAACAAAAACAAAAAATAACTACTGAAAAACCGAAACTCTTGATTTTAAAATGAACCCATGCAGTGATACTTAGGTGAAGCATTTTAGTACATTTGTGAATTTTGACAATATTTCTGCCAATGTATCATCAATATATCAGCTGCAAATATCAGCAAAAACTTCAATATCTGTCGATACCAATATCATCCCAATGATATTGTGCATCCCTACTTGTTAGCATACTCCTGAAGACCAACAGAAGGCGGATGTTTACAGAGAGCCTAGCATCCATGCTACACCTTCATAACATGTGCTTTGTCATTAAAACTCAAATGTGAGAACAGCCCATCCTGGACGGGGTTGCTCCTGTTTCAAAATCCTCTGGAGGAGCAACTTGACCTTAAAATACTTCAAATGTAAGACGCAGCATTTTTCATTCAAAATGCACATTTTGCTTAAAATAAGCCACAGTACACTGACAGACATTTATCCCCCAGTCTCCCCTATTGTGTTTCTGATTACCTTTGCTTGATTGTTCCTGTGATAACTTAGTGTGATGATACATCTGAGGACATCACAGCAGTGGGAAGGTTGGAGTAGAGAGCAGGCTTTGCACCTCCTGCAGGAATTTATCTCATTTCTTTTCCAGCAGGTCTTTGCTCCACGGATCTGTTTGGTCTTTGCTGATCTAAACCCTTGGAGCTTTGAAGAACAGCGGGAGACTTCTGCTGGCAGCAACTTCCCGCGGCTCAGGCTGAAATAGGCTGTAAATGCCACCGGTGACACTGGAAGGAAGTAACCCAACAAAGAGGGATGCAGAGCTCACAAAAAATGAATTTCACATTGCTTTATTCTTTATTTTACTCACAGATATAAAAAGAAGTTTAGTTTAGGCTCAGGAACTATTTCTAAATTCCTGAGATTTTTGGAATCAATAGAGCATGTAAGTTTCACTGTTGCCATCAGGGATGGGAATTGCTAAGATTGTACTGATAGCAATGCCTCTATTGATTCTGCTTTTTGTTGTAATTCTTTAACAATTCCAGTATCGAGTCCTGTGGATTTTGAATCCTTGAGAACAAAAGTTGGCTTTCAGTGGATTTTCAGTGGCATCAATTTTACAGGTCACTCCTGATATTCAAAGCTGTAGATGAATGCCTCTAGAGATTTCTGGTGTTCCCACTGACTAAAAGTTGTGCAGGAAGCATCTTTTTGTTGAAAACTAGGCCACAGATACGACCACTTCTGGCCCTTTTCTGGCATTATTTACATTCAACTTCTTTGAAATCATTTCTGCTGGATGCCTCTGAAGGTCTTTGATTTCCAAAGCATGCAGAACAAAGTGGAGGGAACTAAGAAAGGATTTATTAAGGAAAGTGAGTAATGAAACCAATACCTTGAGGAAGTTATTGGTCCTTAACTGGAATTGGTTTTCTAATTCCCATCCCTATTCACCACTTAATTAAGCTACATTAAACTTTGTACTGAACCTTAGTAAGATTACCACCACCAACTGAAGTTTAAGCTACACTAATTAACATGAATGTCTGCAGTAAACAATAACCTACAACCATCGTTTTGTACTGATGTGTGGACTTTCCAGACAAACCTTTAAATGTAAGTTTTATATATGAATCTGCGCATCACTTTATGAAGCTTATTCTACGGCAAACTGTCATTTTCTGCGGAGGCACTTCATAATGCGCGTGCAAGTGATTGTCCGTAAGACCAACTCAGCCAAACGAGCTTCGACAGCTTGAACAGGGAGAGAACTGAATGCCTCTTTGAGAGATTTTTCATCAAAGTGGATACTTTGGGATTTTCAAAGTGGGGCTGTGTGATGTGTATGCAGATAAACTTTATCCACAGTGACAGAGATCAGATCTGCACCTGCACAGGTTTGGGCTACATAATCCTGCTGAGGGGGCCGGCAAGTCCTCTCAATTTGAAGAAGAGCATAGAATGATGCACGCCGTCTTCAACACATTTACAACATCTTACATTTTGCCTTGTCAAGCCTCTTTGGACTTGCTTCAGGACACAGCACAGCCTTCATATCCTTCCACCAGCAGATTAGTGCAAACATAAATTCTCATTTTTATTTTGCCAAGTAGATTTGTAGCATTGTATCCCAAATAAAAAATTCTAAAGTTTGTACATACTTAAAGGTCGAAAAGTTGACTAAGCACAGCAAATGTTGTAAATGTGTTGAATATAGTGTGCAATCAGCCAATGCTTTTTGTGGTTTGGGATCACAGAAAAATCTATAAAATACAACAACTGGAGGCACCATCTGCAGCAATATATCGCTAGTGTCCATGAAGGCTCTTCCTGTACAGATGCAGATCTGATCTCCACCTTCTTAATGTTCAGGCTAATGCCATGAACATCATACAACCCCACTTTAAAAATCCTGAACTATCCCGTTAAGCTCACAGCAACACTGCAAGCCCTGACAGAGGAGCTTGAATGGTTAGAACTTGGTATTGTCTCAGCTTTGACAAAAACTGACACGTGTCCATAAATAACACTGTGCACACATTAAATATTCATCTCAGTGGGCTATCTTCAGACTGTCGCTTCTGGCAAGAGTCTGATAGTCCACTCACAGAACCACTGCCAGATAAATGTCAAGGGGAAGATCTGCCACAACAGGGAGTGTGGTGTTTCTGGGTGAATCTGAGCTCCTCTTCTCAGAAAAATGCTCTAATTTATCCCCTGGATAGCTCTTGAACTCTTAATGACTTTCCCCCAGCTCCAGTTCACGGCCCTTTGTGGCTGTGCGAGCCGGTCGCTGGCTTCCTGTACTCTAATAAAACCTTAAGTGAGCAAAAATGTCTTTCATAAAACGTGTCGGTTCAACGGCTTTATCATCTTGGCTGCAGCAAATGTCAAATGGGAGAGTTTCCTTGGCACTCTATCAACGTCCGTCATAAAACGGCCAATAAAACTTTAGATGGTCCATGAAATCCTCTATTTATTACGGATGTAGTTACACTGGTCAGATGACTGTTGATTCCTTAAAACCTTTCTGAATTACTGAGGAATGCAGAGTTTGCAGAAATGATTTCTTCTTAAGAGAATAATTGGCCTCGTCATCTCAAACTGAATCACTGTTGTGTGTGGAGGTCAGACTTCATGCAAAAACCTCTCTAGAACCGAAACAAACACCAGAAGGCAGATATCTTTCCCATGAGAGCCTCTAGTTTGTTTGAGTTTCTTATAAAAAAAAGACAAAAACACAGAAAACTCTCATACTCTTTCTCAGATCACCAAAAGAAGCCATTGATTAGCCTCGCAGCAGTTCAGACAGCTGTTAACCCGGGCAATCTGAGCAAGCAGGCCTCACGACATGAAAAATAAAAACCCACAGCGCTGCGGCCCGGACAATAGATCATCAGAGGCATCAATAAATAATTACATTCAAATGTCTCTTAATGAGTAGAGTTTGCTGACTGGGCCGATGTTTATGGCCTCTGATGAAACTGCACGCACAAGGCATCCATAATACAGAATGTCATAAAAGACTGGCCTGTTAATGGCTCTCAGCGCTCTGACTGCCACGATAACAGCATCCTCAATTACACACTGACAACATGCTACAACTGGATATGCAAACACGCTGAGATTTCCTCGGAAATGTTTGCTGTCTCAGCACGACAGCATTGCATTTATTGCTTTTTTAATTATCCTTTTTATGGTAAGGGATTTGGGGGAATAGCTATTTGTTTTCATAAAAATTGGAGGGTTAAAGGGCTGGTTCACCTAAAACTGTAAATTACTTTTCTGCTGTCCAGCCTAGGGTTGGAAATTGGCACCTGCCTCTTGTCAAACCCTGCTGTTTTTGTTTACCATTGGTTATGGTGGCTGGTAGGGAAATGTAATAAAGCAGAGTAATTTTTGGAAAGCCTACAAGGTCCCTAAAAGCACAATTACCAGAACATCCCATTTTTACTTGGATACAAAGTGCTCCAACAAAGGTAGTGACATATATTTATGATAAATTAAACTCCCAGGAATGCGTTACTACATCATGAGTGAAAGCCTGGGGTAAGGCAAAGTTAAAAATGGCGGACAATTTGGAAAACAACATTTACACGTCAAAAAACTCAATACATCTGAATTTTGTCACAGGGCACACTTTACACCAAGAATAAGACACCAAATTGGACTGGGACCAGACCTTTTTTGTTAATTTTACTCTCGAGGAATTGTAGGTTCATTAACTCATATTGTATGTGAAAGCCCAGGTGTTCCTGACTTGTTGAGAAAAGCTATTGATATGATGCAACTAGTCGACTAGTCATCGACTATTGGATCAATTAGTTGACTAGTTAAGTGCTTTCTGTTAAACTATCCTTCACAAGCACTCAGAGAGGGCTTTCATGGCGGCACATCTGCGTGCTCCCTGCCTAAACCTAATCTTGAACTGGTGTGTTCAGACTAGGGATGTAAGAGTGTGAAAATTTCATATCACGATTATTGTGACCAAAGTTATCACAGTCATCATCATTATTGTGGTATTGTTGCAATGTGTTCAAAATGTTCAAAAACTACTTATACACACTATTGAAATCATTTAACCTTTTTAAAACTATAATTAAAACAGGCTGCCCGGTCTTTTCTTGTATTTTTTTGTCAACAAATGTGTCAGGAATTGTCCTATGAGTAAAATTTTCACCCTTTTTTCATGGGAAATAAAAGCAAACAATTCTGGCAAGTATTTGTCTTTATTATGTTATAAATGCTTAAAGGTGTAGTGTGTAGAAGTTGGCAGCATTTCGCCAAACAGAAACGGTGAAAACAGGATATAATATTTCTGTTTGTATGTAAAGTCTGTCGAAATAGGTGTACAATCATCCCCATGAAACTTTCGTTTTCTTTTAATTAAGTTAGGAAAAGCTTTTAATATTCATGTACCTCCCCTTTGTGGAGGCTGACATAACGATCCAACATGTTGTTTACTGGTGGGTTTTGGGGACAAAAACAGCGAAACGCAATTTTTAGTCTGGCCGCCAGTCCTGAAATCTACCTGGATGGCATGTGAAGAAGAAGAAGAGAGAGAGCAGGTATTACAAGAGAAGAAGACGGCATGGTGTTTGTTGAAGAGGAAAAGAAAGCGTGTTGTTGCTTTGTACTGAAGGATTTAGGTTGCCCTGATCCTTTTGGGTCTTCACCAGCTCTTGTCCCTTAGTGATGTGATGTTTTAGTAACGGACGGGCTCATTCCAAAATCTGAACGCTAGATGTCGCTAAAATGCCAATTTCTACACACTGCACCTTTAAAACAGTGTGTAATTACAAGAAAAGAAAAAAAGAATTTTAACTTTGAACAGGTTTCTCTTTATAAACAATTGTAAATGAACATGTTCAAAGTTTTTGAGATGACCAAAAATAAAGTTATTGTCCATGTCACAGATTGTTATAGACCATGTCCATAAGTTTTTTCACTGATGATAGTTCCTGATACCGCGGTTTATCATTTTACCGGTAACCGTTACACCCTTAGTTCAGACCGGAAAAATATTGGTTCAGACCCTGAAAAGTTGGTTCTCGGCTAGAACCAAAAAAAGTTGGTTACAGCTCGCAGAAGTAACATCAACAGTGGGGATGTTGTATTCTGTGATGACAAAATGAGCAGGATGTCAGGCGTGGAGGAACACGCACACACTTTTTACATATCAGATTCTTTCTAGATAGTTCTTCTATGTCTCTTCATCATCAACAGTCATTGCATGCTTGATTGCTGCATGAAAAAAAAATCTTAAGTAAAGCAACAAACACTTTTAAAATATCAATGTGATCCGCCATTTTGCCAGTTGGTTGTTTACTTCCGCCTGAATAGCACCCTCCCACTTCTTCTGCTTAAACTGGTATGAATGCAGGCTGGTTCGCTAATAAGCACCAGGGTCCTGAGAACAGTTGTGGTATGAAGGTGCTGCACGTGTGAGTGTGTAGTTGTGTGTTTGCATTGAAACAGTGACTTTTCCTCCAGACTTGACAGGCCTGAAGTCAACAAAGAACGTTTACTCGAGTGTGTTCGACATGAAAACTGTAGCTGAGACACTCCTTCAGGTGCTCTGCTTTCTTATCTACATGGCTGCCTCCTTAATTATTCATCAGCGAGTGTGTGTGTGTGTGTGTCAGTGTGTGTTTGTATGTGTGTGTTTATGTTGGGGGCACTGGGACCTGTAAGGCTCTGTGAAGTGATGAGCACGTTAAGATACATGAAACAGGTGCTGCGGCGCCACAGCACAGCATGTGGCCGCAGACAGAGACACAATCAGACGCACCCACGCAGACACATGCATGTGACTCTGGGAGACAAGAGTGTGTCACAAAACACGGGGGAGTGTGTCAGTGTGATGGAGTCGTGCTGGGAGGCGGCGCGGGGAAATGTGAAGACAATAGGCTGAGAGCTTTGCTTCGTTTTTACACTGCTATTATTGTACACAGAGGCACACAAAAAGGGATGCACGAATACCTGAGGAGGATCATGCTGTCTCTCTGCTGTCTGCTCTGGGGGATCAGCTGAGGTCTACTCACAGCCAACAAACAAGAAAAACCTATCACGCCCAGCAGATATGGTGATAGGAATGGGTATCAGGTATCATATCTGGTACTCATGTGGTCATGGTGTATTTGGTACCACTCACTAAAGGTCGGAGTCAAAGATGCTGGACTCTCTTCAGCCTCCTCTCTGTCCAGCACTGTCCTCTGGCTAAAGAAACACATATATTACGGGCAACCAGAGGGCCCTAGAATTGCGGACGGGATCACAGAATTGGACATTAAAAGCAGAATTCAATGTAAACACGGAATATCATAAAAATGGCAGACATTTTACTTTTTTTTTCGCAATAAAAGGAACATATCTCTTGGGAAAATGCTCCAAGGGGGTCACTAAGGGCCAGGACAATGCATGCTTCACTTCCTCTCCTCCTCCTCCCCTCATTAACAATGCAAACATGTCAAAGCGGCCACCTGAGACACCCGCTAAGTCGGCAAAGAAGCTACGAAACTCCCCACAACTACCAAGTACAGGGCAAAGCAGTTTCCCAACAATTATTATGTGTCAGGTGATGAAAGTTCTGCAAATTTTGTCAACATATTGTTGACTGATAAAAGTGAGGACCACCTGAGGAGTGAGTGATTATATTTCATTATTTCATACTATGTCCCGGGGTTAAGGACCCGTTGGCCATGAAAATCAGTCGTTCCGTCTCACTTGGTGTGTCATAATGACTGATGACGCCAGACCAGTCTGGGATGCATCACAACTCCACGACAGAAAGTCTAGCAGGTTTGATTTTTGTCCTGCCTCCTACAATCTGTTCCTCCATGTCAGAGACATCGACCAATGAGAGCACTGGGAGCTCTGCAGGTGCAACAATCATGGACAGAAACAAACCAAAGTTTGTCAAGCTCTGAAAAAACAGCATCCCTGCCCTTGTGATAAGTTGTTGAGGAGCTACCACAGATTGTCGAAGGAGAAATGTTGGAGAGAAACAGCAGGTGCAACATGGTGAGTGACTGCTTCCATTTATCAGCAAACTAACACACCATTCAACAAAACACTTGTACAAACAAAAGTACTGTTCTCAAAGTACAGTATGTTTGTTTGCCATCCTCGGTGTTACCCCTTTCTTCATCCTATGTCTTCATGTCGGCCATTAAATGCAGTCGGTTCCACTTGTGTAGTCTGTAATGCTAGTCAGCAGAGCCAGCCGGCCCATTAGGCAATATAGGCAAATGGGTGCTCCTTGTGTTTGTAGTGTCAAAGACCTCAGGATACTGTTTCTTTTCAGGTTCAGCAGCTGGTTGTTTGGTTCTCCTGTTTGTATGCATCTGCTCAGTTATTGTGGTTGTTCTTTTCTGTTTTGTTGTTTCTCTCTCCCTTTCTGTCTATTTTTCTTCCCTCTCTCTTATCTATTATCACTCTTGTCTGGTCAAGCAATAATCTTCCAACTTGGCAGTATATGGTGGGGGAAAATAAATAAATAAATAAAAATAAAAAATTAACAAAAACACTAATAAAAAGTTTCACTTAAAAGTCAAGGGGAGCCTTATATACAAATGGCTCCTCTTGGCAAAGTAAATGTGTTCTGCACAAAATGGCAGCCAGACCATAATTCTGCTGTTGCAATGCTGGACAGGACAAGTTAAAAAAAAAATAAATAAATAAAAAAAAAAAAAAATATATATATATAGGCAAATGTTAAGGGCGCTGTGGCCTCCAGGGGGCACTACAAAATCGGGAAAAAAATCCACCTTCAATAAAATGATATTAAAACTAGGTATTAATATTATCTATTCAAATGGAAAAGCTCACATTAATTCACATGTAAAGCAATGCCCAATTAATATTAGTACAAATGATACTATCAAATAAGTTATTACTGTTTATTCACTTCTTTACAGGGTTTTTATTTTGGGGTAAGGGTGTTTATATTGTATTTCAGATTGTTTCTATTTGTAATTTGTTAAGCATGTAAATTTGGTGACATTTTATCATATAAAGAAAATGGTAAAAACAATGCTATTCGATTTCTTTTGTAAGCATATGTTAATCGCTGATGGAGGGGGCGCCATATAAAATCTCTTCTAAGCGCCACACTGGGAAGGGATCGGCACTGCTTGTCAGCAAGTAACAGCATGAATTTATCGCCTAATTTGACAGTGAACGTCTTGACCAACAAAAAGCATTGTGTGTCTGTGCTTTGAGTAGTCAGAAAGACTAGAAAAGTCTTAGTCCTATACAAGCTCAAGTTTATTTATCATTTATCAATTTGGCATAATAACATGAAATTATGAATCTGTCCTACCTTTTATCAACGGTTGAGGCTGGTAATGGTGTAATGGGTCTCTTATTACCAATTGAGCATTGTTTAAACACTACAGCCTTCCTGAGTATTCTTGCTGACTATGTCCATCCCTTACAGACCACTGTGTGCTGGGGCTGTCGCCTTATCATAGATACTCGTATATCGCTGTGAACATGGGGGAGATAATCCATATTCAAACTGTAAATATACATACAAAGTGATATACTGTTCAACAGCACATTAGGGGGCCTGAAGCAGTAAACTGCCCGCTCCAACAGAGGGCAATCTCAGCACAACCCTAGTTAATTTCTCTCTTGACCTCTTGACCGCAAAGCCAACGCATGGAAGCACTTTGGGCTCCACACTACAGACTGCAAAACAAAGACCAGTTAGTGTGTTGATTATGTGCAAAGCAGCTATTCTACTCCTCATTCACCATAAATCCCCCTTCCACCCAAGCGTCCCGCAGCCCCCTGCCAGAGGGACAGAAAAATGCCATCATAGATGATATTGCAAAATTCATAAGTACAATATGGTAGGACCAATATCAGATATGAACCTTTTTGCAGATGTTTGTGCATCTGATATTTTGTCTGAGCAAATTTGCCATGGAGATCCCATGAAATATCCCATATCCCACTGAAAAAATAAAACTTTGAAAAAGAAATTTCACTGTTTGATCTTTCAGATTGCGAAAAAAAGATTTGAAGGTGAAAAAAATAAATCTGGAACTAAAAAGATAAGATTTGAATCTGAAAAATTTAATCCCACAACTGAAAAAATGACAGCACATGTTAAATACATTTCAGAGTAAAAAATGAAAACAAAATACTTTAATGAAATAATTACAGTTCTGAATCAAAAGTATATTTAAACATAAAAAAAATCTTACACTTATTTTTTTATTAAATTTGGTGTTTTTATTTTGAAAATTCAAGAACAAACATTAAAATTTCAGTTTCAAATTGCATTTTTTCAACATGTCCCCTATTATTTTCAAATCACAACACTTTTGGCCTGGATTTAGCTTCATAATCTTTCATGTCTGTCTACAGGCTTTTATTCTATTCACTCTTTTGTTGATTAGTCATCTTGTGCGACTGTTCGTGAGCTCTCCATAAGGGTACACTATCTGTCAGTACGTCCAGAGATTAAAGGAAGTCTGAGATAATGGCCCAGCTTACATCTGAGACTCTAATGTGCAGGACTCATGGCTCTATCTGCTGTGTTTGAAGTTGAGCTCTTATCCCATCATCACACTTTCATACATCAAACATGAACACAAATCAGGAGACAGAGCTAATTCTGACATGGCTCATTGAGCTCAGAGATGCATCACAATTTTCTCCGCAGACACAGATTAGGTTTAATGTTCCCTCATCTCCTGATGATGTTTCCACGCACATCAGGTCAACACTGAGAGAGCTCATGAATTATTATGGAGGCCTGGGATGTGCGTGAACATTGTGGTGGGATGTTGGAGCTCTGCAATGAGACAGAAACATGTGCTGGGAGGTAAACTACAAGCCTGCCTGGTTAAAGACAAGAGGTTGCCAACACTTGAGGGTAATTCTCTCCAAGGAAGCTGTGAAAGCCCCTCCCCCAGCTGTATGAAAATGTATGAAAAATGGCCCCAGATTAGCTCAGGCAGCAGTCATCCATCAGCAGTGACAGGGTGAGTCTAAGCTCTATTGTCCCCCACTCTAAAGGTGTGAATGAAGATGATCAGATCTGGTCTTAGATATCGCTAAGCACCCTGGGCTTTGGCCTTTAACACATCCATTGGTTGGTGATACAGCATCTGATCATTAGACATCCTCCACCCCTCCCCAAACTGAGAGTATATCACCCACCAGCACCACAGCAGGCTCTTAGGAGAGCATCGCATCCCAGAGACAAGTGCTCCTCCCAGAGTAAACAGACTCGTAAAATCCCCATAGAGGAGCCAATTATGCCCGGAACCTGACATCTCCCTGTCGTAAAAAGCTACAGGAGGCCGTAACTATCGGACAGCTTGTGAAATACGGCGAGTTGTTATCGCTGCCCATTTGTGGCGATTAAAAGCCACCCTGGAGACCTGCGGTTCTGGGGGAAGGAGGGCATCCTGGATGTCTCACCGTATGGCACAGCACCAGGAGGTAGAACTGGGCAGTATATCAAGTTTTTAAGGCACTAATGTTTTAAAACATAATAGAATGTAATAAAACATCATTTACATGAATAAAGTTTATACAGTACAGGGCTGATGTTCAGGGTCAGAATTTAACACCTGCCAATAAACAACATGTCAAAACATCTACAGAATGGTGATTTTACGCAAGGAATTGTATTGGAATTTGGAATGTACAATAATATCAGTATGATATCTGTATCTGCAGATAATTACCTCAAAAGCTAAATATCATTATGACAATTTCTAAAGATTTTTCCCTCCAATATTTTAGCCTTATATATTTGCGTCAAGTTGAGTTTTTCCACATATTAATCTCAAATTGAGAGACTAATCTCCCAAAAATAGTGTGTCAGTGTTGTAGCTTTTTATGGAAGTTTGATGTTACTGTTACTGTCAAAAACACATTTTACATATGAAGTAGGTCCAATCTAAGAAGAACTACTTTCAGTTATTTCTAGATATCGGTATCTATATCGGTATCTGCCAAAGTAAGTTCTGAAAAAATTGTCATATCGAATATTGGCAAAAAGCCATTATTGTACATCTCTAATCAGAATATGAAAAGTTGGGCTGTGATGAGTTAGTCAATTATTTTTTTAAAGCACAATGATCAAGAAAAAAGCAACATTTAATATAAATTATATGATATAACCACAGATTAGCAATTCACTCTCAAATGTCCAAGGAATACGACACAAAGATATATTTTGTAGACTCTGAGATAGGGATGCCCTGATCAGTCTTTTTAGGGCCCATACTGATAACTGGTTACCTGTTGGAATTAGCAGATACCTGTATTGATAGGGGTCATTTTTGTGTCTTTTTAAACATTTTTTTTATTGTTTTATCAAAAAAAAGTACTAAAAAAGATGTCAATAAGAAAAACAGTAGGTTTCCAAGAGCAAGGACAACTGAATTACGCAATGTAATGATTCCTTTATGACTTGCGTTTATTTGTCTGAATTAAATAAATTATTGGCAAACTGAGAAGAACTGTTAATTTTATCTAACAGGTAAAACAGTGCAGATTGTTTTGTTTGTTCTTTGACTTTAATGGTGGCATCAAAATCCATAATTGCAATTATTTTTAGTCATAGCTTTCATAGTGCCAACAAAAGCTTCTTGCACACCAAAAATCTAGAGAATTTAAGACCTGCCTATTATCACAAAAGGCTTTATGCGTGCCTTGTTCAAAAGTTACTGGAAAATAATTAAAAAGAGCCATATTTACCTGAATATGTAACAGGCAAGGAAAACACAGTATGGTTACACGTCCTGTTTGTACTTTTCAAAGTAAAAGTCCAGTTTCTGCGCCATTTCTGTAAAGAATGCTTTAATTCTACAGTTTCCTCTGGGTGGTTCTCCAATTAATCACTTGTATGGAAATTTCTTGTGGTTCTAAATAGGGCTGAAAAATTAATCGAAAAATAATCAAAACCGACATTTAGTCCCTCGAATCGAAGTAATGTTACTCATGTCGATTATTTTGATTATTTTCCATGTGTAAGTTACGTGACTGCGCCCCCTCCATACAGTCCGCATTCACTTTCGCCAAGAGGATGCGCTGTCAACATGGAGGAGACAAGCGCCAATCTATCAGAGGACCTTGTACCCAAGAAAAATGCCGTCTCCACTGTTTGGGCACATGTTGGACACTGTGCAGAGGACATCAAACAGAAGGAAGTTAAGTGTAAATACTGCAGGAAGGCTATTTCGACGACCCTCGGTAACACCACAAATTTGTTCCAGCACAGCATAAAGTAACTGTTCATTAATCGTAATCGAGGTAAGAGCTTCAATTAATCGTGAAACTAAGATTAGGTAAAATCCTCCAGCCCTAGTTCTAACCTGCTGGGATTAAAATAAACGTTCTATTTCCTGACTCATCGCCGACCACAGGTTTTCTTTTTTAATTTTTATCACAATCATACCAAAGTTGCTTATGCTTGCATTTTGATCATCACTTGTAATTTCTTAAATGTAATTAAGATATCGAAATACAGACGGTGACACTTAAAACTTCCCAACCTTCCCTTATAAGGTCTCAGCTGGTCCATCACAGGTCCATGACAGGTTCTGCATTGTGCAATGGTGGTGGCAAGTTTGCTCTCCGTTGATTTAGCAGCATTAATAACCAAGGAAAGGGCTGAGGCTATGCAATATCATGGAGATACCCTACATATGAATGAACTGGCTGGAAAATGTCAGGCAGCTGGCTTGGAGGGGAAAATTGAAGCAGCTGGATTGGTATGTTTTTCGTCCATTTTTCCCAGCCTTACCAGGAGGCCTCCAAAGGAAGCTCCCTCGGTGCCAAACAAACCCCTCTCTGTGACCACCTGATTTATCACCAGCCATCCACAGCTAATGTGCCCAGCTCTCCTGGTTTGGCCCACACAGATAGGAGCCTGTTTTATTATCATTATCTGCTCTGACATCAACACTGAGCAGCCTGTATTATTCATAAGATCACCCACATTTCCTCATCCAAACACCAGATACATTATGCAGAGTGCAAATGCGGCTCTGATTTACAGCCTTTTGTTGTGTACAAACACACGCTGATGAGATGGAGAGATCTTAAGGAATAACGCAGCTTTGTGAGGCAGAAAATAAAAGATTGAGGGTGAAAAGTGGAATCAAAATTCCATATACGTGCTCATGAAATGATGAATCACGCTGCCTCTGCCTCGCATGTTCTCCGTCCACAGGCAGCTGACTCAAGACAAAGGGAATAGCAAATTATAGAATCGCTCAATATCGTGCACTGAATGAAGCTCGGGATTAGAGTCTCATTCTCTGCACTCGTCCAAGAATGAACCACAGGAAAAAAAACCAAAACAAAACACTGAATTATGGACAAAAAGCATTGTCTCACTATTCTTTGCAGCTCAAGGCAATTACACAGCCCTCCAAACAATAAGGAGTAAAGCTGGCGCCTGCAACAAGGGGCCAACTACTCACTTTGATTAGCCGCAGAGTGTTAGCTCAAATCGATTTCAGCCCGCACTCTTGTCGGGAAGAGGAAATTTCTGTCATTTGTTTAGAAGGAGATTTTCTAAGACAAGTGAAAACATTAACTCGGCGGACGCAAAAAACACTGAAAAATGTCTACAGCCATTAAGTCGTGTTTCTCTTTCTTCCACTCACATAATTAATCCCTTTGTCTTTGCTCACTTTGCTGTTTTTCACTCCTACATGCGCACATTTACATTTAAACACCTCAAATCCTCCAAATCAGTAATCTGCAAGTGTTCCAGGCTCTGATCGTCCGAGGCTATCGATTTCGGCACTCGGCGGCCATTTGCAGGGGGAAGACAATCGCAGCCAAATCTTCACCGACATTTATTAGGAGGCTAAGAGGAGGAAACCAACAAGTGAGAGTCTATTGAAAGTTAATCAAGCAGTGGTGGAGGATAATGGGGGCAACAACGAGCGAGTTTGTTTTCAGTCTTTAGGAGGATCAATCAGGCCAGCAGAAGCTGTTCAACAACTAAAAGTCAACGCTCTAATGCAGGGGTGTCCAAACTATGGCCCGAGGGCCAAATGCGGCCCGCTGCCCAATAGACATTTTGATCACAACAGCAAAACACATCAATCATGCACATTTTCTGCCGTATTTACTTTGTCACAAGGTCTCATTTACAAAGTATACTGCAATATTCTTCTTTAAGCACCAACATTCTTGCAGTTTATTATTGTTTTGTGTCTGACAGTGAAGTTAAGCCATCAATGTCTCCCATCTCTGCTGCTCAGAAGGTCATTCTCGCCCTAAATAGGTGTGAATCCAGTGATAGCCCGAGGTTACAAGGGCCCCTTGACAGGTAATAACCCAACCCTAAACCCTAAAACTTTAACTTAAATACACTAAAAGTGAGGTGCAGCAAGTGGTTCAGTCGTCCATGTATTCCTTTTGTATGTGGCCCTCGATGTAAAAAGTTTGGACACTCCTGCTCTAATGCAGTGTTGGGCAGTAAAATGATATCAGTGTCGTGATCTGCATCATTTCTGCAACAAAATGGATTTTGCATCATCATCACACGTTAAAGACTTCAGGTTGCTTTGCAGGGTATTTTTAACACTTTAATTGTATTTTTTTGTGTACTAGACAACAAAGTCCATGTCAAAGGTGGGGACTTCTCCCTCTCCTCACGTAGTTGCCTGAAACTGCTGATTCCCCTCTGAATCAGCCAGTAACCACTGTTACATTATGAGTTTAAAGGGATACACCAAAAATTTTTTTGTATTCATGTCTTGTCTCACTCCCAAGTCCATGACAAGCAGATAGACATCATTCTTTCGACTGTGCGTGGAGTAGCAAGGAAGAGACAAGCAGCGCTCGCCCACTGCTAATTAGCTTAGCTCAATCACTGGGAGTTAGTGGGTAGCATTAGCCTGCCTCTGCCTACAGTCGTCAGATAAACTCTTCAGCAACTCTAAATGGTCCTGTGTGCCTGTTGTGACTCTTTTTTTAATCATGTAATGTTGCATTATCTATATTGAGATTAAGATTAGCACTTTATGAAATTTTCAAAAGAAATACATACAAAACTAAACCACAGGGCGCATGCAAACCCCCGCGGACGTGCTTTGTAGGTCAACAAGACAAAGCACAATGATTTTTCCCTCATAAGATTAGATTTCTGGGCGGCACGGTGGCGCAGCAGGTACTGCACGTGCCTCACAGCGAGAAGGTTGCTGGTTTGATCCCTGTATTGGTCAGGCCTTTCTGTGTGGAGTTTCTCCTCATGCATGTGTGGGTTCTCTCTGGGCACTCCAGCTTCCTCCGACTGAACAAAAACATGCTCATTAGGTTAATTTGTGACTCCAAAATTGCCAGCTGAGACAGGCTTCAGCCTCCGTGACCCTGAAAGGGATAAGGGGTATAGATAATGGATGGATGGGTGGAAGATTTGATTTCTAGTTTTAATTGATTTTTACCACCTCTCAAAGAAAAAAACCCCACAAATGACACCAAAATTACTCTAAAAAAATTTAGTTGGATCAAAACACTGTATGTCAGAAAATTAGAGGCTGGTAAAGAAAGACGCTTTTCCTTTATCAATACTGTCAAGAAAATACATTTGTGGGCATCATCCAGCTCCACTGCAGCATGTTCTTTTAAATAATCTTTACTTTGAATTTGAAAAATAGGGGTGGGCAATATATCGACGAAATCGATTGATTAATGTAGTTTTTGTCACTTGGAGGTTTCTTTTTTTCTTTTTGAGGGGGAAAAAAATCAATTAAAATCGTAAATCGAATTTTGTTGAGAAAAATCTGGGATTTTATTTTTAGGTCCTATCGCCAGGCCCTAGTTTCTTCCAACAGATACTTGTGTCAATCCATGCAATACAGAACTGTACACACACACTTCATGGGGAACATATATATGTCTGACATGCTGTTATATGAGCTTTATACAAGCCTCTTCACATACATTCACAGAACAACAGAGTGCATGCTTAAGATGAGTCACACTGGCAGATAGGATGAGAGATGTGGAAGAGAAGAGCTGCATATCAACAGCAAAGCCTTTCAAGTATACCAGAGATGGAGCTCCAGTATGCAGCCGTCTTGAAGAGGTTTCTATATCGAGGAAACCAGAGAAAAGGCACAGCGCAGTGCTCAAGAAGAAGCAGGTTAAGATGTTTATGTGCACTGTTGCATTTTAAATCCTTCCTGCTCTCAGATAACACAGTGTGGCTGTCAGAGTGTTCAATACTTCAAAACTATTTGATTCCGAGTGTTTTACTGCAACATCGTATCAGATTTTATAATGAATGCTGCCTTATGGTTACTATAGCCCCCTTCTCAAGCTGTCTATTGATAACCACCATACTGAAAACACTGTCTTTAACTAACTTTTAGGCAAAGAGCTGGCTACTTTTGTCTTCTCTACATTCACATTGTTAACTTTACAACCAATTGAACACATTTGTCACTACTGAGGTTTTCATGGTACTTGGAATCAGGTCGACTTTACTCTGTTTTTATGGTTTTCCATTAGGGATCACGCCTGGTACCGGGCACAGTTTTTAGTATCGCCTGTGGTAAGGTTCAAAGAGAGATGAGCCAAGAGCCAAGACTAAATATGAGATAGAGCCACTGCTGACTGTTGATTGGTCAGAGTTAGGACTGTCAGGACATTGGATTTTCACCTCATGATTATCGTCGACAATAAATATCATGATTAAGGATATTGTCGCGATATTGATAGAGCATTTTGAAAAAAAATTCTATGTGTCAAATGAATTCACAGACTAATGTTTTGTGTCCGCTTTGGCAAAGTACCGTCATTTCTCAAATATAACACTCCCTCGTTTATAACACGCACCCACAAGTTGCCCAAACCTTACTCTCTTAGACAACTCAAAAATTGCTTTTATTCAAAGTTTGAATCAATGAAATTTCAGTATTTTCACAACAAATACTGTACATGATTTTCTCTCTCAACCGGATGCAGAAACACCTTTTGCTTCACACATGTGCAGTTACTCGATTTCCGCCCAAGCATGCTCAGTCGTAGTGTGCAGACCAATCAGAGGGCAGCTATCAACATGCTGATGTCTTCGACTAATCACAGTGCAGCTATTTTGGTCCTCTTGCTCACAAGATGGCAGCGCCCTGTGTTTTTTGCACGTGAGTGGTACCGTAATATTTGAGAATTACGCAATCATTACACAAAATTAATTAAGACCCAAAATATTGGATTAGAACAGTTTAACAGTCAGTTTAATAAGAACTACGCAAGTTTGGCAGTAATGTTTTGCAGAGACAGCGAATATTTCAGCTTTTTGTATCAGATGTGTTGTAATTGCGATGTTAGGAGATGAAATATTTTACATATTTTGCTTGTGCTTGTGGATAATACGCAACTTTTATTTAAGAGAAAAAAAAATGGTTGTTCTATGCGAGAAATTACGGTACTTGTTAAATGGTGCATAAGGAAATGGAGAGACTGCATGCAGCCATAAGTGCATGAAAAAGTACTAGAAATCAATTATATTAACTAAATACCAATAAAGCCAACCGAATAGTGTGGAGTCATATGAACTAAATGTCATAACATGATGCATTTTCATTCATATCATTACAAAAGCAAAAAGAGATTGTGTATTTTAAAATGCATTTTTCGATATCTACAGACCCTTCTTACCCCCAAAATCAAGTCCATGATTTCACAAACAACTTGTGCCTGTGTGAAAAAAATCACACAAAGATGTTTCCATCAGTCTGTGATCTTAGTTATGGTCTGTCGTGTCTGTGAATGATCTGATGGTTCATCTATCTCCTGGGTTATGTAAAAATATTGTCTGAAAACACACAATTTCCTTTTTTGGTTGTTTTCATGTTTTCAAAATAAAGCATTTCTCCAGGGATAAATATAAAAACTTGAATTGTTACAATAGTTACAGAACTGTCTGTTATTGTTAGCAGAACTTTGCTAGCATTGAGTTTGTGGACGTGTTTTTAGCAGCTTCTTTGGATTATTTCAGACTTAAATAACAGATATATTGCTTTTAACTTACTAAGCTGTTGACACAGAAGCTAAAACAGAAATATAATGGCTCCAGCCCTGGATCAGACTGATCTGTGCTGATATATTCCGGCACGACCGCTAAAGTTGTTTAAGGGCATCAAACTTCCAGAGGAGGGACTGTAAACGCACGTGCAGTACATGTGGTGGGCGCTGGGTCTTTGTATGTGTGCTTGTGCTTCTCTCAGAAGTTGCAATGCTTGTATTCGAGTCGAGAGGGCTGTAAGGATATACAGTCCCAGTAATGAAGCAAATAGTCACATTGTATTACCATATGCCTATTTAAAAGCCCAATATGATAATTGTATTTTTAAGAAAATAGTTATCATCCATACCGGTTTATTGCAACAGCCCTAGCCAGAGTATTGCCATACGGAAATGATATGCCTCTTGTCAGCTCAGTAATGCTGGATGACTTCCCAAATCTTCCTTAAACTGTATGCTGTTTTGCTGCATGTTACCATCTTCAGAGCAAAACCAACCTTCTCAAAATGAAAAAAACCCTCGCCGTGGCCAACAGCTCTACTGTCTCTGTTTACATTCTTTGATGGACTATGCTATGGGAGTTGCACACTATGATCCATTATGGAGAACAAAGTTGGTGGTATGCAAAGAGTGTGTGATTGAACTGAGGGGAACACAAACAAATGGAAAAGTACTATAAGGGTCAGTTCAAAACCTGAACTTTAGTTCTAATTTTGTATTTCTCTCATCAATTTGGTATTAGTCAGACCAGACAAGTAGGTAACCTACATACTGTCTATAAACTGTCTGTCTGTTTTATTGGTTGATTGATGTCACAGAGCCTGTAGCCTTAGGCATAGATGGAATAATTCTATCATGCTGAGGAGATGTGAAAGAAACTAAAGGGCAGAACAAACTTGACAAAGCAGAATGAGTGCTTAATTTGACAAATGACTGTTATCCTGTTCATATTTCCTAGGCATATTTAGTGAAGATTACCAACAAATATGACCAAACAGGTTACAATCGTTAAACTTGAAGAGGTTTTGTGCATGGTTGGGTGTTGTCTCAGCATTTACTACAAAGCGTATTTTAAATGTACACTGGTTAATGAAATGTGCACTTTTTTTTTAACCAAGAATGTCTATAAATGAGGCCAAATAGTCTTAATAAGAAGAAGTAAATACTGTGGTGCAGGAGAGGAAAAACTGAAAAGATGCGGCCAGTAAATCCTTCCATTTAAGTAAAGATTGAAAGAATTATTGAATATCTAACAACTGCCAACATCAGCGGCACACTGAGAGGAAAGGTGGGTCTGTAAACATGGGAACCCTCTGCCATCTGCTGGTCAGAAAAAGCTGTTACATCTGAGACGTGCATTCAGCTCAGGTTGAGATCTGAGGAGTGGATGTTTGTCCCAGGTCAGTGAAGAACACGTGCTGGACTCTGTTTTTGGGCGTCATGTGTTTCCTATTACGTGATGTTTGTTTTGCAGCGTGCTCTGAACGTGGGAGGCTGCTGCGAGGCCAAATCTAATCTGCAGCTCTTAGATACAATCTGATGTAGTTAAGAGATTGGCGTGGCTCTCTGTTGGCACGATCAGTTGGAAGTTTGTTACCAGCACCAGCGCTGTGACCTCAACGTGCTGACTCAGCACCAGCTGCACTGTGGTCCGGCAGATCAGCCTCGCTGTCGGTGGTGGAGACACAAACACACACAGATTTGTATCAGCCTCCTGCTCTGCATGCAGGAGATCAATTAGCAGGAAATGAAGCGGGGAGACATACAACACATGTGCACTGCTCTGGGAAAATGCACGGAAAATCATACTCACATTTAGGTTTTCTACTTCTTTTTCTTTATAGATGGGATTTTGCAGCTAAAAACCCCTAAATAGAAACACAGACGCTGCCCCTCTGTTTTTCAAGAGTCTCTAAAAAGGGCCAGTCATTAAGAGCCGCTACAGGACTACAGTCATTACAAAGTAAGATTAAAACCTCTTAACCTTCACTAAATGGTCCCAGAGAATATAACAAAATAGCCACTGCACTGGGTTTCACTACTCGAAGTATCAGGAAGAATCACTTTTTACGAGCAAGTTCACACTTGAGGTGTGCAGTTAGCAAGCTTAACCACTTAAAGGAGCAATATGTAGCGTTTTAAGTGATTTATGAGCTAAAAACAATGTCTACATTCACAAATATGTCCCCATTTGCGTCAAATTGCCTCTGCCAACAATCTGACTTGTCCTCCTGAGCGAAGAATTTCTTATAGAACGAGTAAGTCCTACAGAGGATTCCACGTCCTTCTGGTCTATAAAAACTATGAACAGCCGAGAGGGACATAAAGCACTACGTAGTACTACTGGCTAAGGCTAAACGTGTTTTTGCTTAGAGCCAGTGTGACTGAAACAGGACTACAGTGAGACGTGCTTGTCTCTGCCCCGGCAAATTTGAAGGCCTGCACTGCACTTTCGTTCATAATGCAAGATCATACTTATGCCACGCCACAGGAGAAGGAATCCTCTAGGCTTTATAAGGTTACACTTAAACATAAATACTCGATGGAAGAAACGAGGAAGCACATTCAGCACAGAACTGTTGATGTAATTCTACAAACTTAGTAAAGAAATCTCCCTTTATGTTAACTGTAATGACAATGATCCCGAATATGATCTTTTAAACAGTCACTAAGCAGTGAGGAAATGACTACTTAATACTTAATACTTCAATTATTTGCACAGCTTAAAAAAAAGAGTCTACTCGAAACAATTACCTCCCTTTAAAGATGCTGAAACTCTTTTGCTTAAGAGTCGGTTTGTTCTTTACAACAACAGCAGAACAATGAATATTCATACTCAATTTCTCTGCGAGTAGATTAGGTTAATTAAAAACACATCACATTGAGCTTCCCTCTTAATTCAAGTAATAACACGAGGGTGATGACTGGAATGAAATTAGGCCACTCTATCAGACTGTAGAAATAAAACACTGAGCTTGTTGCTGACTTAGTGCTAAAAGGTCATGCTGCATAAGACAAACAGATCTCTGTGAATTAAAGAGAGAAAACTCCTCAGTCACTCTGCAGAGGAAGACTTTATGTTTTGATCACAATGTTTTCTTTGCTCAAATATGTTTCCCACTTTCCTAATTGTGATCAGAGAGAATGAAGGCTGAAACACCAGAGGAAAATTAAGGATTAGTGATGATTTTATGGTTGCTCATTCGTCAGTGAAAGGTCTCGAAAGCATGAAAAACTAGAAAGCCTCCACCAAGGTAGCTCACATATTGCTGTTGCATCTATAAGCAATAGTTCCATGATAAAGTTAACATCATAATATGATTCCCTGACCCTGAAAACCCACATCTAGCACTCAGAATTAGGTTGATATTATTAGTTAGACAGTTATTGAACAAAAACCAATCATTTGCTAATGGCGGTTATCTGGATCACTGCCAAAATCAATCATGTCTAAGTTGGGCCATTACCAACATTTCCTAAAAACTTCTGCAAAATCTGTCCAGTAGTTTTTGTGTAATCTTGCTAACAAACCAAAAAACAGGCAAACATACACCAGCAAAAACATAACCTCCTTGACGGAGGTCACAAATTGTGAAATATTCACTTTGATAAGAATTTGCTAATAATTCTTTTTAGGGTTTAAGACCTTCATGTATGAGGATAATGTTGTTTGATCCATCAGTACCTTTTGAGCTTCATAATCAGTTAGAAATGCAATAAGATTTTGGAGAAACATTCAGTCCTTCATTCTTAAATATTTAATCTTGTACCAGGACAAAGCTAACGTTAACAATGGAAACCCATTAAATGCTTGGTCGCCATACTGAAATGGTAAAACTATGATGCCCAACATGGCAGACTCTAAACTAGGGGTGTCCCGATCCGATATTGATATCGGATATCGGTCCGATATCAGCATAAAAACAAATATCGGATAATATCGGCCTGCACCTAAAATCTTCCATATAAGCTCTCCGATACAAGCAGTCCATTCTAATTTATATTTATTTATTTAATTCAGTTGTAGAATATGCTTATGTTTAAGTTAAACACAGTGGTTATTTTGCAATTTAAAAATACATGTTTTTGTTTTTATTGGATTTATTGAGGTTACTTTTCAGGCTCTTCTAATTTATTTTTTATCTAATTGTAGTATATTCTTATGTTTAAGGTTAAAATGTATTAACCCATTGGTTAATAACAAATGGGTCAGTTTTTCTCATACCTACTATTGCTGACTACTGTTCTCTGTTTGAGTAATCTCACTTGATCAAGCCTTTTCTTACAGACCATACTACAAAATAAGTAATAAAAGTAGGAATGATTCCTGCTGATATCGTATTGGATCGATATCGGTATCGGCCAGTTCTCAAGGCTGCAATATCGGTATCGTATCGGAGGTGAAAAATTTGTATCGGGACAACCCTACTCTCAGCTAGCTCAACATGCCTGTTAAATTGACCATGGTAGTTAAGCTTTACTGTGCCTACTCTCATGGCTGGTAGAGCCAATCATACTGGTTTTTACACAAAATTAAAAGAAAACACAATGCCTCCACTTTTATGAGAGATAAATCTTAAACTGAGCATGAAAAAAATCTCCATCAGTAGCTTCAGGTCTGAGGGCAAATGCATTTGTCACATGAATCAGAATCAGAACCAGAATTTCTATTTATTGCCAATTACATTTGCACATACAAAGAATGTGTAAATTGGTGCAAAAACAATAAACATATAGTTAGAATAAAAAATAAAAACAAGAGTCGGATGGAATAAAAACAAAGTACAAAAATAGGTATAAAATAGTGCAAAATTGACTCTGGTATATATCAAAATACACAAATATATAGATATTCTATTGACGCAAAAAAGAACCAAAACACAACCCAAAACTATATACAAGGGTGCAGAGAAGGAGCTGTACACCAGAGCACAGAACTTTTTAACAATGTTAATAACATATGAATATAGACATAGATATGGCTACAGCATGTGAGTGTATAAGAGAAAAAAATGGCTGGGTGACAGTCTGTTTATGGGGGGTAGGGCTGGAGTACTGCTCATGAAATATTCCAACCACAAAGTTTTCTTGAAATTCAGCCTCAAAGCACCAATTTGTCATTCCTCCATCTTAAAATAGTAGTTTCAAAGTCAACCCAACAGTCACAAAATGGCCTCAGTCCCCCTCAGAGTGCCCTGGAGGCCCACATATAGCACTGTGTAAGTTTGACAGCAAGCCACAGTCATCTCACCAGTAGCATGTACTGCTTCACGGCATAAATCCACACGCAGCTACAGTGTGGAATATTTCCAAAATCCCAAAGCTTAACCTTCCATGGGAAGTTTCTGGAACGTTCCGAAAATGTACAGGAAATTTTCCACCCCTTTGCAACCCTAATTGTGAATAGGTCTGAGTTGAAAATCAATTCTGAATCGAATCATAACCTTCACAATCTCAATCATAGTGAGAGATGGGAAAACATTTAAATCAGAAAAGCTAAACCAAAGTCAGTTTTGGACAGGCTTCGAGATGTTGGCAAGTTTTGAAAAGAGGGAGGAAAGAAGAGCAGCTCACAGTAGTTATTTCATGTTTTTGTTCTTTTGTTGGACCTGCTATCATGTCATCATTAGGGGTGTAACGATACACAAAAATCACGGTTCGATACATACCACAGTTTTGAGGTCCCGGTTCGGTTCATTTTTGGTACTGCACATGCTTTTGACAAGTCTTGGACAACAGAGGATTTAGCTTGTTCATAAAGTGATGGTATTATTTTCTGGCTGAAGTGCGGTCGAGTGGGTACTTCATACCAGGGCTCAATCACCTTCAGCATGTGTTTGAAACCGGCATTTTCAACAACTGAATATGGTCTTAGATCCGCTGCTATAAAAACTCCAATACCTTTTGTTATAGCTTTTGCCCGATCTGAATTGCCAGAGAGAGGCTGCTTGAATGCCGATGTCAACTGCGTTTGCACTAAGGTGGGTTTTTTTCTTGTAGCGGTGATATTTACACTTGGGTGGTGCCGTTTCAGATGAGTTAGCATGTTCGACGTGTTGCCAGAAACGTACCCGATCTCAGCTGAACAGTGTTGGCACACCGCCCTCGTTTTATCCACCTGTCTTGGTGGTAATATTTAACCAAGAAGCCGAAGTGTTCCCAAACAGGAGACTTTAGCGACAGGGGAGGGTCTTCAAGCTCCAGCTTATCGCTAGCAGTAGCCATGATGCACACGGGCTGCACATGTAGCTGCGTGTGAAGCAGCGGAATTTAAACAACCATACGCAACTTCCGGCCCGCAAAATGACCCGTGCAGAGCCCTGTGCCGAACCGAACATCCCGTACCGAAACGGTTCAATACAAATACGTGTATTGTTACACCCCTGGTCATCATTATTATCTTTTTCATCCTAAATCCATTCAACTTCTCTCAACTAACATGCAATAAACACGCCTCTCTAAAGCAGCCTTATAGCCTAAGACTGTAGACAATGTGGTAGCACTTGGATGCACGTATACACTCTACATGCAAACAGTCCACAAATGATGAGCAGTGTACATAACAGACAGACTTAGCATATAACATAAAATTTCCCCTCAGCAACAGAGGAAATATGAGAGCTTCAGGTGAAGAACAGCATCCTTATCAGCCCCTTTGTATGTCAACAGTTACACTCAAAGACCTTTGGTGGCCACTAGGAAGTCACAAAAACTGAATTCTTACATATTCCTGCTTTAAAGTTGAAACATGTTTGTTTCTCCTGTAAAAATCTAAATTTTAACATGAGGTGAGTATGTCGATCAAACAATCTCTATCTATATAGCACTAACTTATTACAAGTGTTATCTCAAGGCACTTTGCAATAGAGCAGATTGAACCCATAACCTTAAACTAAAAAGAAGAATTTATGACATCAACAAACCCATGGACTCCCAGATAATAAATCTGTCCTAATCACATTTGTCTCTGCTGAATATAGATTCAATCAACTTTATTTGTAGTTTGTATGTGACCTCTGGTGCCCTGCAGCCTGCCTCAAGTGGACACTGAAGGAACTGCAGCTTGTTGTCTTCTCCACATTGGCTTCATTTTCAGCCTCAGAGGTGATCAGTTAATTCTGCATTACTTTCACTGTTTCAGTGGGACAGGTTGGGCCAGGGACTTCTACTGTGACCTTTCTTCCTCCCAGGCTAAACAAAACTCCCCCTTTTGTTGGGGTTCAGAAAGAAAACTTGAAGATTAACATCTTAGAATCCAGACAAAGGAAATCAAACCCATCTGCTTGGTGAGATACTGTAAAAGGAATCCGTCTGAGGAACAAATTTCTCAATGACCTGAATCATTTGTTTGTCATGTGGATGTTTTGTGTCTTTGCTCAAGTGTTGTACAGTTTCTTCCTCTCAATAATACCTAGCAGGTTCAGAGTGTCGGCCTTAAGATGAAGTAAGAGCGTGGATTAAAAAAGAAGGTGGGTTTGTTTTGATCCCTTGTCTTGGCAGGCGTACAGTATGTGCCAGTCTAAGCTAATACCCTGAACACCTGGCATATTACACCAGCTTATCCCTCTCCTCAACACCTCCCTAATGCACCACACACCCTCACACTACATACTTGTTTCCCTGAATATACAACAGCCGCTGCCCAGATGTAATTAAGGCCTAATCCTGCTGTCACCAACAGCGGAGGCAGCTTTAATTCAGTCTGCAGATGAGTGTGCAGTAAATACAGTGAGCAGACGGGAAGCTTTGAAGAAGCTGAAAGGTCAAAGGTAATGTCACGGTCTGCTCAGACAGAGGTCAAGACGGGATGGCCAACATGATCCACATGCAGGGGCATTTAAAGCTCTGCAGATTGTTCGTAATGGATTCAACAGTGAAGACATGGTTTTATGGGTCCAGCTTAACTGATAATAAACATCTGGATGGATCAGAGGTGGCAGCTGCTTCGAAAAGTTGGCTTACGTAACAGAGGTCCTTCATTCAGGATTCTGGCCCTACTTTAGTACTTCATTTTAAAATCACCAAGATAAGCAGAAAGATTGCTTTCTTATTGTTTTATTATGTTAGACTATGATCTTATCGAAAAAACTTTAGTGATGTATGGATTGTGAAAATCAGGGCCAAGGCTAATACTTTTATTTAAAATAACAGTTTATCCAACATTGATATGTTTGTATGAGCTACTTTTGCGTAATTCTTTAACAAAACAGTATTTTCTCTCGATCATTAAACTGATGAAAGTTTGTTTTACCCCGTAAAGCCTGTTGTATCATATTTGATACATACTGTTATGATACATCTATCTAATCAATATAATCAACACATTACGAAAAAAAAAAAACATCTGAATACAATCAGATAAATGATAAACATGTCCTCAAGGGGATTATCAGTTGCCAAAAACACCTCATGTATCACATGAGATACAACAAGTATTTATGTTAAATTTTACGGAACATTTTGGGGTTTTTTTGGATTTCAGTAGTAAGTGAAATAAACATTTCAGCTCCAAAAATTAGAGCTTTCTGGCTATAATTTGTGTTTTAAGGCTTTAATGGGTTAACAGGTTATTCTGCCAAATAAGAACCTTTATCACTAAATGAAACAAATGGACCATTCGATATTTCACTAGTCCATCAGGGAAAGAGCCAATAGAAAGTGTTTGGTGAGGGCTGAACCTTTCAGATTATGTCGTAGGTGTGAACTGTATCATTCAAAACAGCCACCTATGGGGACTTTAGAGACTTGCTCAAATGAATTATACCTACAGTGGCTTTTATCTTATTACTGACTAGGGCTGGGTATTTCCAGCAACCTCATGATACGATACGTATCCCGACACTGAGGCCACGATACGATATGTGTCCTGGCGCACGTAAATTGTGAACACTGATTACACTTTAAACAGAATTCCAGACAAGTTTTGTTTTTTATTACAAGAAGGAATAAAATAAGGAAGAGTTTTAAATGATTCTACAGCTTGAGAAACTTAAATTCAGGTCCTCAAAGATGGCAGACCTAAGCTTAAATTTGGAAAATGTGCTCCATCGTGTAGTTTGGCTTCTACTTTGAACTGTGCCATTGTTAACATTACCCAAAGAGTATTGACAACAACTGTCAAACACTGAGGCTGAATCGATTCTGCAGAATCCATATCGATGTATCCCCAAGGAGTGCATGACGATATTTTGCAATATTTTGAGCACAGGCCTATTACTGACTGGCCACACTGTAGTTTCTTTAAAACTCCATCAGAAGAATCTTTGTTATCACTCCATGGTGCTTAAAGTGATAAAAACAAGGTTTAACATATAATTCTCTAAGCATGTGATACCTGAAGCTACAATTTCACCTCATTACAGACTCATTAGAAGCTGTGAGGAAAACCCTGATGACAGAAACGACCCTGTTGTGTGTTTTTGTGTACTTCTGCGCCCATGCAGCTGGTTGTGTATACATGCTGACTCAAGCACTTCACTGTAATCTCTCTATAACAGCTGTAGGTTTAACCACATGTTTATCTGGACCAGAGGGGACCAGTCGGTCTGTGTGAGTTGAAAAGGCTTCAGGTTTCTGACTAACCGAACCCCCCAGTGTTGCAAAAGATGGGAACAGAGGGGGCGACAGGATTCAGATGGACCACAGATATTTATTTGGTGAATCAACATCACAATGAGCCACTTTCTCATCACACTCACAGACAGAACAAAAGTTCTGTTGCATGAGAGCTCTTGGTTAAAGAGGAGTACTCTATGATCTCAGCTATAAGTATTAAGGAGGGTATGAATCCACGTCTGAGCATGTGCAAGATAAAGGGTTAAGATCTTTTTGCTGTCAGTCAGACGTTAACACAGCAGGACAAAATTCCACAGCATCAAGATAAATGAACAGTTTCAAATATGCTCTCACTCACTGCTTCATTAGGTACCAGTTCAACTGCTTGTTAACACAAATAACTACTCAGCCAATTGCATGGCAGAAACTTAATGTATCCAGGCATGTAGACATGGTCAAGATAATCTACTGAGGTCAAACCAAGCATCAGAATGGAGAAGACGGTGATTTAAGTGACTTTGAACATGGCATGGCTTTTGGTGCCAGACAGGCCAGTGAGTTTTCCTGAAAATTCTGATCTACTGGGATTTTCACATGCAACCATCTCTAGAGCCCCATTCATGGTGCCATTTCAAACTGAAATATTACTGTACCTGTGACGCTTTGCCTTCACCCTGAGATGGAATGAGGGGAACGTGATTGCAAATAACAACCAGCAAGATAATGCCCCATCACAAAGCTGATATCATTACCGACCCTGAGGAGGATATGCTTTTGCCTGTGTTTGTTGGTTGGTTTGTTAGATTGTTGACCAGATTATTCAAAAATGTACAAACAGTATTTGATAAAATTTTCAGGAAATGTTGGTTATGACCCAGGAAATAAGTGATGAGACTTTGGTGATGATCTGAATCCAGATGCGGATACAATATTTTTTTTAAGGATTTGTTAACAAAGTAAGATAGAGCAGTTTTCCACATTTTCACTAATAACTCAAAGAAATCCTCAACAGAATTTGATGAAATTTTCATGGTACAAGGAAGGAAGTTTATGATCTTGGTGGTAATCCAAATGCAGATGCAGGTCTTGTAATTATTTTAAAATATTTGTTAACATCCAACAATAAGATAGTTTTCCACTCTCTTACTAACAACTTGGCTAACAATGTCAGAAATGCTTTGGCGGAAGTTTTTTGCTCTCTGAGCACTCAAACTGATTTCTCAAACATGACAATGAGTTCAACTCCAGTGGCCTCCACAGTCAACAGTTCTCAATTGAATAGAGCACCTTTGGAATGGGATGATACTGGAGATTCCCATCATGTTTGAGCAGCAACTGTGTGATGGTATCATGTCGATGTAAATCGAGAAAAACCTTTGGAAATGTTTTCAAAGCCTTTTTGGATTTATGCTCCTTAGAAAATGCAGTTCTGAAGGTGAAAGGGGGTCCAGCACAGAGCTAGCAAGGTGCACCTGATAAACTGGCCTGTAAATGTGTATACAGCATGCTCTGCAAGAATGGAAAACATAGAATTTCCCCTTTAGGTATTATAAGTATGCCCTCTTTTTCCTCTGGACAGCAGAAGAAGTAAAGAATGCGGCATGACAAACTGTGCGATTATTATTTCACACACTCACGATGATCAATGGTGCAAACTGTGTCCAAGAACATACACATGTCTATGTACATAAGTACATATGCAATGTTTATAAATAACCACAAATACATACAACCATGAGGGCCTTCACACAAACACCTTCATGCACAGGCTCACATTAACATGTTTACAAAGCCTGTATACGCACTCATTTCTGCCTACCCTAATAAACATTAACATACCCATACATACATAAATATACACACCAACACAAGCATACATGCACACATGTCATGCACATGGACGCTGCCTAATTATAGCATCTTTTCTAAAGGAATACGTTAACAGAATGTGAAAAATGTTAAATATAGTCTGTGCAAATATGGGCTGAAGTGCACTGTGTCAGGCAGCAGATGCTAATGCTTTTATTAGCCTGGTGGGTGGGATTTATTTGGAGTTGAAAAGTATTATTACCGTTTGGAAAGTCTTGTTACAGTGTGGAAAGTCTCCTTGCTGCAGGGAAAAGAGGTACAATGTATACAGTGAGATACCTTTAAAGCCCATCAGTTTCTAGCCTGCCTCCTAGTTTACAGCCTCTCTGACCCCAAACACTCTTTTCCAGATGTTGGCTGTTGATTCCTGAACTGGAGGCCCAGAGGCCAGAGTGTTTGAGGTATTAAGGTGAGAATAATGCCGAGTGTTCTCCTCCGGGTAACTGGAATGATGAATTACTGCAGTCACATGGAACTTCCTGCAGAACACCTGAGAGCACAGCTACAGTATCAGGACTGAGCTGCAATGCATGAACATCTGTTTAGAGATTGTTCAGTACAGAAAGTGTCAGCAGATAAAGAGCAGAGCACACTAACAGGAAAAGAGGCTGAGACTAAGAGCATATGGTAAGAAAAACAGACTCAAAGGTATTCACATAAAGTTTGTGCAGGACAAGAGCAGCAGAGAGTCTGTTTTCAGGTACTAGGGCTTTATTATTGAGGCTTAACAAATATTCACAATTGTTTTCATCTGCATTGAGATCATTCATTAAACATTAATCAGTAATTTTAAAATGTCTGCATCTGTGAAGGAATTTCCATCCATCCGTTATCTATATCACTCATCCCTTTTAGGGTCAGGAGGGGCTGAAGCCTATCCCAGCTGACATTGAGGCGAGTACACCTTGAACCAACCGCCAGCTAATCGCAGGGCCACATAGAGAGACAGACAATCATTCAGATTCACACTCACACCTAAGGCCAACTTGGAGTCACTAATAAACCTAATGACCTTGTTTTTGGTCTGTAGGAGGACACCGGAGTGCCTGGAGAGAACCCATGCATGCACGGGAAGAACAAGCAAAGTCCACACAGAAAGGCCCTGCCCGGCCTGGGGATTGAACCAGCAACCTTCTTGCTGTGAGACACGTGCACAATCTGCCGCCCTTGAAGGAATTTCAAATTATTTAAATAATTTGTTGTTTTACTTTTTAAACTCCTCTCCCTGCACGTTTGACTAGTTTGTTTTACGAAGTGGCTCACGTTCTGTTGCACAGTAGCATCTGCCCTCTACATTATCTGATTGGCCCATAATATGGTTGACAGAACAATCATCCAATCACCCGCCGGATATGTTGCTAAAAGGTTCTACCCTCAGTCCCCCTTCGAATATCCACTTGATTAGAGAAGTTCTTCACAATGTTAAACTTGAAAAAGTCAGATTTTCACTTACTGGCTCCACTAAAAGATTCCAAAACACATGGAGCCCTCTTTTGATATTTGTGAACTCCCTCAACCTTTCCCCAGACACAGGGGAAGAATGAGCGTTAACCGTCAATAGCCCCTTAGCAGCTGCAATCAGTCCCCCCCTTTTTAAGTTTTATTTATTATTTATTTATCTATTTAATTTTGTCATTATGTTATGTGTCTCTTTGTCTCGTGATATATATAACATTGGATTAACAACAATGCTTATACCGGTGTTTTTCAACCTTGGGGTCGGAACCCCACGTGGGGTCACCTGGAATTTAAATGGGGTCGTCTAAAATGTCTAGTAATTGTTTAATAAAAAAAAAAATTAGGCTACTGATAAAAATATTTTTTTTAACTAATTACGATTCTTTTTAAAATGAAAACACCACACACAATCTTAAAAAACTGTATTCTATACTTTCACTTTCTCAAATATAAATGTAGTTCAAATAAAATGCAGCATTTAAAAATAAATGAGCTGGCGCAACTTGATTGAAGGCCACGATCACATGACTTTGCAGTTACTGGTGCTTCAAATCCCTCGCTTCAACTTAACACACAAACTTGCAGTCAGTAGGAAAAAACAGCATAACAAAAATCCATGGTTTGTACAGCATAGCAAACATGATGAAAAACTAACTCTAGAAAAAAAAATGTCACTGGGGTCCCCAGAAATTTGTGATGCCTAAATGGGGTCACCGACCAAAAAAGGCTGGGAACCACTGGCTTACACACTAGGGATGCATGATATTATCAGTTTGATATTGGTATTGGCCGATATCAGCCTAAAAAAGTTAAGTATCGTATCAGCCGATATTAAAATTTTTGCAGATATTTACAGCTGCTAGAGCGGCCGCACATATCGGCTGGAATATCGGCAAATTACAAAAATAAACAATATTGAAGCACCTTCTCATCACTGCATGGGTAGATTTAAATATCAAGAGTTTCATTTTTGCAAGAGTTAAATGTTGTTTTTCTTGTGTTACATCTGTTCCTTGCAAAAATTTACCGTAACACTGAAAGAAACAAGTCCATTTTTGTTAAGTACAGTGCTTGTGCTCTTGACCAGAAATATCGGTATCAGTATCGGTATTGGCGATAATGAATGAAAAATATCGTCATATAACATATCAGCAAAAATCCAATATCGTGCATCCCTTTTATAAACATCCCTATCTGGGTCTGCCCAAACTGTTTCTTATGGGAGGGGGGTGGGTAGGGTTATATAAAAATAATTCTTGTACAATTGTATTTTCATGTTCTGTACCTTACTATTCATTTGTATGTCAAAATTTCAATAAAAAAAAAGAGTGGGGAAAAAATAAAAGGTTTTTCCCTCCTCTAACACTTTCTATAGGCTCTTTCCCAGATGGACAAGTGTTAATAAATGGAACAGTCCATCTGGTGTATCAGGTTACATTTTAGAATTGAAATAAAAATAAATAAAAATCACAACTTACCGTATTACTTCAAGTGTTTAAATGGACTTCTGTACTGGAGTGAATACTCTGTATTTTGACTTCCAGATGTTTTCATTTACTAGAACCATAAATTATCATCAAAGCTCTAATATCATAACAGTTCACATGAGTTCAGGTCCCTCTGATTTACACTCAAACATCCCTCAGACCAAACTAACCGACATACTGTGGAGCTCTGAAAAGGGGCCTTTCAGCAGGTAAGGACAAAATTACCCAGAGTGCTCTGCTTTACAAGCCCGGTGGTCTTTACAGGAACAGTTTTCTTTTTCACACCACCTGCCTAAAACATCAGACCTGGGCTGCTTAAGTAAATACCTTCACACACACACACACACACACACACAGGTACATGATTTACTCCACGGCCGCTCACTCGCTGGGTCTGAATCCACAACCCTGGAATCTGGAGTATCTTTATCTCAATATCTGCCTTGTAAAAAAACACGGGCACTTGCCAAGAGCTTTGGAAAAACATCTCACATGCCAAACCAGCAATATTGCAAATTCTTTTAACCAATAAAAGTCCTATAAATATGCATGGAGATAAGCATGAATAGGACATTAAATATGGAGGCTAAAGAGGCATTCAGTAATAACGCACTTATCCAAATCAAATTTATCTTAATTGATAAATCTAGATTAATGCTGGATGGGGTTTATTTTAACATCATGGTGTGAGGGCGGGTTTGTTGAATTGGAGAGGAAATAGGAAATAGTGAGCAGGGCGGTCCCTCCCTGTAACACAGGCGGAGGGTAAACAGCTGCCATCTGAGTTCTGTATAACTGACGTCCCAATCAGAGCAGAACAGGTAGAGAAAACACCTCCAGACGCTTCACAGCCAGGGATGGGAATCAAGAACTGGTTCCAGTTGAGAGCCGGTTCCAGCTAGTTTGAGGCGTCGACATGTTTGTCTTCATGCTAGCATCTCCCTTATCGCTCTGACTCGCCCTTGTTTGTTGCTTCCCACTCACTTCATTGCGCCCTGCTCATCGATGATATCATGTTCTTGAGAAAGGCAGTCAGAACAAATGACAATGAAGGAGCAAAGGGGGTAATCATGGCAGACAGGAGACAGACGTGGTCAAAAGTTTGGCTCATTTGTTTTGGTTTTGCCCAAAGCTCAGAAGGTTTTGGTTCACGGTTTTTCTTTGCTTTTCGAGAGTCTATGGCGATCTGTTTCCAAACCCAGAAGCTGCCAGTTTAGGTTGGTCTCAACAGCTGGATGACTGAACCACTGGAAATCTCTGTCAATCCAATACAGAATGATAATCACAAAGAAAAGTAATTTGAAGTCTGGAACAAGGAGACTTCCCTCAGTTCTGAGGCCCGGCTCATGGAGCTTTCTACTATTTTATATGTGGAGAACATTTGATAAGAGATGCTGGGGAAACATCAAGGTTCAAATAGATCTGTCAGACTTCCTTGATTATTTTTTGGCTCTGAAGGATCCTCAACGCCTTTATTTAATATCAACTTAAAATTTGTTTATTGTTGCATCTCTAAATTTGATATATTTGTATGAAAAGATGCCCACAGACATGTCAACAAAGTACACAAAAGTCTTTCCCTTTTTTAATGTTACTTTTTAAATATATTAATATTATTATTATTTTGTTTTATCTTTTCATATGGTATGGGGTAGGAGGTGAGGAAGCAGGGAATGTTTTATTAGCTGCCTGTATGCCATGTTTAGGGATGGGAAATATATTGATTAAACCAATAATTTTCTGCAGAAGATTTAAAAATTAAAATCAAGATTTTTTTTCTTGACTTGTTCTTACTCATTTTGTAATTTGTTGCTATGTTTCAAAATATAAATACTGAAAATGTACAGTTTTCCTGATGGTAGGCCCTGTCAGGTTTTGCCCAACCACACATTTAGGCTGATTTTTGTTTTTTTAAACAAGATTAAATACTAATCAGAGAGTTCATGTTAATATCTGTGAAAATAGCTCAGATTTTAGTGTTTATGTAGACAAACCTGCCTACATTCCAACTCCATAATCAATATTTTATGACAAAATCACAGCACACACTTATTTTTGTTTCACTTAAGAGTTTTTTGTTTTTGAATGGAAAATAGCAAATAAAATCATAAATTAAGTTTTGTGGAAAAAAAAAATCTGAGATTCATTTTTAGATCATATGAAAACAAATTCAAGACTATCAGGAAAGGGAGAAATAAGAATTAAAATAAATAAACAAATACATACATAAAAAAACACCCAAAGTGTACAGTATTGTGCCGGACTTGTAGATCTCCTCGTTCATACAAGTTTTCTTCTGTTTTTCTGTTTTTTTATACAAAACTCAAAACCAGTGAAGTTGGCACGTTGTGTAAATCGTAAATGAAAACAGAATACAATGATTTGCAAATCCTTTTCAACTATTATTCAATTGAATACACTGCAAAGACAAGATATTTAATGTTCGAACTGAGAAACTTTATTTTCTTTTGCAAATAATCATCAACTTAGAATTTAATGGCAGCAACAAATTGCAAAAAAGTTGGCACAGGGGCATTTTTACCACTGTGTTACATCGCCTTTCCTTTTAACAACACTCAGTAAACGTTTGAGAACTGAGGAGACCAATTTTTGAAGCTTTTCGGGTGGAATTCTTTCCCATTCTTGCTTGATGTACAGCTTAAGTTGTTCAACAGTCCGGGGTCTCCGTTGTTGTATTTTACGCTTCATAATGCGCCACACATTTTCAATGGGGGTCAGGTCTGGACTACAGGCAGGCCAGTCTAGTACCCGCACTCTTTTACTACGAAGCCACGCTGTTGTAACACGTGCAGAATGTGGCTTGGCATTGTCTTGCTGAAATAAGCAGGGGCGTCCATGAAAAAGACGTTGCTTGGATGGCAACATATGTTGCTCCAAAACCTGTATGTACCTTTCAGCATTAATGGTGCCTTCACAGATGTGTAAGTTACCCATGCCTTGGGCACTAATACACCCCCATACCATCACAGATGCTGGCTTTTGAACTTTGCGCCTATAACAGTCCGGCTGATTCTTTTCCTCTTTGGTCCGGAGGACACGACGACCACACTTTCCAAAAACAATTTGAAATGTGGACTCGACAGACCACAGAACACTTTTCCACTTTGCATCAGTCCATCTTAGATGAGCTCAGGCCCAGCGTAGCCGGCGGCGTTTCTGGGTGTTGTTGATAAATGGCTTTCGCTTTGCATAGTAGAGTTTTAACTTGCACTTACAGATGTAGCGACGAACTGTAGTTACTGACAGTGGTTTTCTGAAGTGTTCCTGAGCCCATGTGGTGATATCCTTTACACAGTGATGCCGGTTTTTGATGCAATACCGCCTGAAGGATCGAAGATCACGGGCATTCAATGTTGGCTTTCGGCCTTGCCGCTTACGTGCAGTAATTTCTCCAGATTCTCTGAACCTTTTGATGATATTACGGACCATAGATGATAAAATCCCTAAATTCCTTGCAATAGCTCGTTGAGAAATGTTGTTCTTAAACTGTTGGACAATTTGCTCACGCATTTGTTCACAAAGTGGTGACCCTCGCCCCATCCTTGTTTGTGAATGACTGACCATTTCAGGGAAGCTGCTTTTATACCCAATCATGGCACCCACCTGTTCTCAATTAGCCTGTTCACCTGTGGGATGTTCCAAATAAGTGTTTGATGAGCATTCCTCAACTTTCTCAGTCTTTTCTGCCACTTGTGCCAGCTTTTTTGAAACATGTTGCAGGCATCAAATTCAAAATGAGCTAATATTTGCAAAAAATAACACAGTTACCAGTTCGAACGTTAATCATCTTGTCTTTGCTGTGTATTCAATTGAATATAGGTTGAAAGGGATTTGCAAATCATTGTATTCTGTTTTTATTTACAATTTACACAACGTGCCAACTTCACTGGTTTTGGGTTTTGTAAGTCCACAGGAAAGAGCAACGACAAAGTAGTTAGAGTAACATAAGTTCATTTGGCCTCTGGTGGTGAGATAAAGAGAGGTGGAAGAAACAAAGGGAAAAATATATATATATATATTTATATATTAAAAAAAATAGATAAAATAAAATAAAAAATACTCATGCTTGCCCATTTTCCTGCTTCTAACATGAACTTTGAGGACAAAATGTTCACTTGTTGCCTGATAATTTGGTGCCATGATGCAGAGATAATCAGTGTCCACCAGTCAGTGGTCATAATTTTATGCCTGATTGGTGATTAATTATAATTATATCAATTATAATAATTGTGTTTTATTCCATAATCAAGCAGCCCTTCAATTACCAACTGAATATCCAAAAGTCAAGCTGCATCCCTTATACTTATCAAGTCCTATTCCAACAAATGTCACGAGGACCCAATATTTAAACTTGCACAAGCTGGTAAAGTTCTCTATTTCCAATCTGCAGGCCTTGAGGAAAACAGTGTGCAGGCCGTAAACCTGACTTTCTGCTGTTTTCTGTGAATATGAGCATTCTCCCCTGTTTTCTATGAAGTGCTCTGGGGATCTGTGGCACAAAGAGACAATAAAACAGTCTAGACAGGCAGTAAAAAGATGTGTTTCCAGCTGATGTGACTATTAGACGTCTGTTCTTGTTTGCAGCTACATACAAACATGTTTTTTTTTGCTCCGTATTTTCCAGGTAGTAAAATCTGATTTTTCGTTTCTTTAACCAGAACAACGCCCAGAGTGAACAGGAACAAAGCATATTTTAGGGTTTTATTTGGAGAGCTCAGGCTTTGGTGAGGAAAAATCAAATCAAAGGACATGAAAGCAGAGGTCATGAATCTATATTTCCTCAGGACGTGAAGCAATCTTTTCTTATCATCTTTTTGTTATGGAAGCAAACAAACCAAGGCCTGCTTACGTCTCCGCCTGTCACGCAAGATTGGATTTTGATGACACTGATACTCCAGTTATGAACTCGCCATTCTCCGCCTGCCCTTCTTATTTCTTTTCTCTCCATCCAAACAAAAAGCTCAGACTTTTGAGGTCTTACTCCAAAAGAAAGGTAAAAAGGTCTCCGAGTTTCTACCAATGGTCTTTTGATTACTGTCTCAAAAGCAGACTTCAGGTCAGAGAGGCAGATTTGACTGCGGCTGTGAAGTAAAAACCTTCAACATCTTCGGTTATAAATCCAGAAAAGAAAGATTCATTGTGAACTATAAAATAACCTTTCCCTAGTTGCCAAACTTTTTAGCTGACTTTGTGTTTAAAGAGCGTATTCGGGGCTCTTGGCTGCAGACAAAGAGGAGGATTGGGACTCTTTCACCTCAGCTGTGGTTTCATGTGTACCCTTCTGGTTTTAAACAAACATACGAGCAAATTACACCAGCAAATTAGGATGACGGTGTGTTTTCGCAGTGCTGACTAATCCATTTAAGGGTTTGATTCTGTGTCCTGCTCTTATTCTTCCCTTTTCAACAGAACAGAACAGACCGATTCACCACAACCCCCTCCCCACTGTATCACTGTATCACTGTCAGACCTGGGAGGAGACCATCAGCTGGATCTGAATCAGGACAACGATGAGGTACCCATGAAATATGAGGTGAAATGCAGGAAGACAACTCGGTCTTCATCCAGTACTTCATCAGTTTTCATTATATTTCTCTTTTAATCCTTATCAAACCAAAAGAAGGCTTTTTTAGGGTCAGTGACAATGAAGACTTACTAAATCAACTGATCTGTTTTTGGGTCCCATCCTACATGGGACAAAGAGGGACAGTATGAAGAAGTTTTGCACTGAACTTTATAGCTTAATTAAACAAGATTTACCACTAGGCAGATTTATGCCTTTGTGAGATATATAGTACTTTGCCAGAGGCTAGAAGTGCAGTGGGTCACTTGGTCTGTAAGCTTTTGCCTCCTAAATTCCATCAGGTCACCGCCAAGTCAGAGAGGACACTTGTGCAGTTTGACAAAAATCCCTAAATTAATTCTTGTCAGATTAAGTTCACAAGTATGAAACCCCCACCCCTTCAAAATCTTACCAACTGGGCCTGAAAAAGTCAGTATTATGCTTTTCCAACTTTCATATGCCCTTAACTGTGTTTAACATGTAGCCTCTGCATGATAGAGCACTTCTATTCACAAGACAAAAAGTCTTGTCGAGGCTTAACTGTAATGTATTTATACTCAACGGAGACAAATACGGTGGGATGGATTTATGGTCTTGGCATCCGTAAGTATCATTCAACATCAATCATCTCTGCCTCATAATCATTATAGATGTTAATGTAAATATTAGATTCTTACTTTTTTCATGATTATTATTGATCATCCTTTTATAACAACTATCACTACAATCATACAGACATGGGGACCCTCCTGAAATTAAGATGTTGCGATGAGAGTTTTTCTTGCCGCCATGATGGATTTATGTTGGGTTTTGGATGTATGTATGTGTATAAGTGTATTTTATACATGCATATATGCATATATGTGTATCCATAAATTAAATCCACAAGTTTGTCTTCAGCCTGCTCTATTGTAAAGTGTCTTGAGATAACACTTTTTATGAATTGGCGCTATACAAATAAAGACTGACTGATTAATTTATTTATTGAGTGATTGATTGATAAACAGATCTACCAGTGTGACGTCCTACCATTGTTTTGTCGCATTGGCTCTGGCTAGCAAGCCCAGTGCAGAGCAAGGACTGTGGAGTGAAGCAGAGAAGCAGAAAACATAGCACAGAGCAGCCCTGAACTCAACAATTACTTCAGAATAGATGGTGAACCAATCAGAGGGGACTGGGGAAGGGGGCCTTGAAGTGGCAGGAGCTCCAGACAGACTGAGAATAAAGGTGGTTCAGGCCTACTCAGTATGTGAAAATTTGAAGGTTTTGGGAATTTTAGCAAATATATGGACCTGTGTTAAGACAATATGGGCTTGATATGTTAAAATGAACATTGGAGCAAAACTTCATAAAAATCCTTTAGGACATTTTTGAGAAATTAAGTTTACAAGCAAGCAGTGACCATGATGCCAGATAACCTTTGAACTATGACTTCCAAACCTTCCAGTGCAAAACAAAATGTGTAAAGGTTAACAGAAACCCCTGAAAATGTCCTTAAGATACTTAATTTAATACTTGTATTCAGCAGAGACAAATGTGATGATGAGAGATTTTTGATCTGGATGTCCATGGGTTTGTGGCTATCCTAGATTTTTTTATTTTTGCCTGCACGGATACTAGGGCTGGAAGATATATCGTTATCGTATCTACATCGAGATATGAACATTCATGATATTAATATCAGAAAAGCAACAATATAAACAATATAGATTTCCCCCGCACCTGCACTGCACGTACAGCTCTGAAGTCACAACAAATTTCATTTTTACGATTGCCCTTGAATGCACCACTAGGGCCAGCCAACCACAAACCTTTTTTATTTTCAAACCATTTTTATTTTTCTAAAAAAAAGCTTGGTTTTCACCGAACCCGTAGTCATATGGTATCGTATCAATATCAAGATATCTGGCATGAATATCGAGATATGAAATTTTGTCCATATCATTCAGCCCTAACGGATACACCTCTGGATGTATGTAAGTGATATATACATATATATATATATATATATATAATGAATAGTATGGCTTCAGTCTGCTCTATTATAAAGTGCCTTGAGAGAGCACTAGTTATGAACTGGCACTGTATAAATAAAGATTGACTGATTGATTGAGGTTGACGTTTTTGCGATATTAAGTTCAAAAGCAGAGAGAGATCATGATGCTAGATAACCTTTGAACTATGACTTCCAAACCTTCCAGTGCAAAAAAATGTGCTTAGGTAGACAGAAACCACTGAAAGCTTTCTTAAGATACTAAAATTGACCCTATAATGCCTGTTGTATCATATTTGATACATACTTTTATGATACCACTATCTTATTAATATGATCAACAAATTACTAAAAGAAATCTGAATACAATCAGATAACGTAAAGATGTTCTCAAGTGGATTATCAGTTGCCAAAAACACCGAATGTATCGAATGAGATACAAAAAATAGATATGTTAAATTTTATGGAATTTTTGATTTTTTAGGATTTTAGTAGTAAGTGAAATAAACATTTCAGCTCCAAAAAGAATTGAATTTTCGGGCTATAATTTGTGCTTTCAGGTATTAAAGGGTTAAGAATGAGCATGAAACTTGATTTTCTTAAACTTTGACCTCTGGTAAATTCATGCACGTGTCATGTTGGAAATTTGTACAAAGTTTGAAAGAAATAACTTTTGGCATTCTTAGTAAAACCCTGTATCACAAGTTAGCATTCAGAAAATAATGATTATAAAAACCTGTGACCTTGCCCTTTGACCCATGACCTTGAACATGTAATCAGGTCATTCTTTAACCCTCTGTAGTGCCACTAGCTGCCATAAATGGCACCATTCAAAGCTACATGCTGGTTGAGATGACATGTCACTTAAACCTGTTGCTTTCAAAGTCTAGCTGGACACAGGGCCAGTAGACAATTAGACTGTTTGTTTTTCCATACTATTAAGGTTCTAAATTCAAGGACAAAGTAAATATTAAATAAAAGAAAAAGAGTGTTTCCCTTCCTGTTTTCTTCATTTAGAAACCAAGTCCAAAGTCCCCTAAACAGAGGACTGAACCTGGACAGCCCAGCTCCAGTGTAAATAGTCCATCTGTAGTTATTAGCCAGCTTTAATTGAAACTTTTAGCTGCTACTGTATGAGACCAGGTAATTAATTCTTTGAAAAGTACATCTTAGTTCAAGCAGTACATAATTGCCATGCCAGGTCTAACAGCTTTAACAGTAACTAAAGGAGCTTAGCAAAGGGTCAATCAGCCATGTTTTCCGACCACACAAAGGGACATTGAATGCAGCGTTCCACACAGTTAGTGGGATGTTTGCTGGTCATCTGACTTCATTGTCAATGCAGGCAGACAGCCCTTCACATTTCCAGCAGCTCTGATTCCCCATAAACTGTGAAAGTGTTTGATGAAGTGTCTCCCAGCTCTCTTAAGATCCGAAGTAAAAACATTTGGAAATCACACGAAGAAAACACACAGTGAGAAAACGATTAAACACCCATTAGTGAGCCGATGAGAAGAAAAAGAGCTGAAAATAAACTCTGAGCTGCTGCCCAGCACTGGCACGGGACACTGAACACTTTTCCACATTCATCAAAAGTCAGTCTGTTGCACTCACAGCATGCTGCAGGCAATTAGAGAGATACTTTATGTGACCATTGCCCCGGTTAAACCCATCCACCCTCGACGGCAGCCCAAACACAACACAGAGTCTCCTCCTGCAGCGGAGAATGACACAAACTTTCAGAGTACCCTGTGAGCTTAGTCAAACAGAGCTGGAGTTGGACGACGCATGGAGGTTTAACTAATGATTCCCGGCAACAACAAAGACTCCGAAACAAACAGAAATGTGTCCAAATAGTTTATCCCATTAGGCCCCAATTATGCCAAAGCCAAGAAGAAAACAGGCCATGGTAAGTATTTATCCAAAGTGCTTGTGTCAAAAGGGGACGGTCCTCGTTCATGTGGTACTTCTTCATTTAATGGCGAAAGCTTGTGTGCAAAATGTCCATTTAGAGTACTGCCTCTTAAGTGATCCAGGCTCAAGATCAGTACCACCTACTTTATGAGAAACCAAACTCAAGTTTCCAAATATTTTTCATCCCTCAATTTTGTTTAACGAAGACTGATGCAGTTTGGACCTTAGACGAAGTAAAATATGGCTGGATAAAGAGGCAAACACAAAGTTTTATTAGAGAAGTGCTGGGAGAACACGAGTCTTATTTTACTCCATTTCCCATCATGTCTTTGAGACCTGGAGAAATCAAACCTTCACCATGTGAGACCGAGCTAAATTATCCCAAGATAACGAAATCGACAAGTCTACATCAGAATCAGAATCAGAATCAGAATTGGTATTTATTGCCAAGTACATTTGCACAAACAAGAAATTTGACTTGGTAAATTGGTGCAAAACAATCAACATATAATTAGAATTAGAATAAAAATAAGGGTCAGGAGGAATAAAATAAAGTATAAACATAGGTAGAAAATTGTGCAAAATTGGCTTAGATCTTAAATAAACAACCATTAAGTAAATTAAATCATGGATGAATTCAGTTATTTTTGTTTCTCTGGGACCTGGTACTGAATTGTCTATGGCTGGTATCAGGCCATGGACCTCCATGAGGACCTCTGACCTACACTTGCAGTGTTTAACTATGAAGGGATGGGAACGTTAAGCACATCTATGATGAACTATTTTAAGGTTCAATCTAGCAAGATCACGGTATGTCATGTATTTTCTATCAAAATGATCAGATGCTACTTGCTGTTACTTTAATGTAAAGTTTCACTGGAATTATAATCTACCTCAAAAGCAAAAATACAAGCAAGTGTGACAGTCTCATTTCAATTAAAAAAATCCAAATCCACATTCATAAATCCAGTCATATTTCATGGTCTGAAAACAAAAAGATTGCTTGCCAAAAATGATAAAAAAAAAATGGCCAATTGGAGAAACAAATTTAATTTTGCTATGAATTTGTTAGTTTTTACATCTAATTTAAGTCACTCAAGTAAAAGAAAGAAAAAAAATCAACGCATTATAAGAAAGTAAATCTTTTGTTGCTCTGTCTTGAAATATTGTGTAAACCAGCCTAAAATAAGAGCAATGAGGGGCTTTTTATTTGAAATTAGAGAAGCACATTTATCTACAATTAAGTTTTGTCGTGTCCAAAGGCTCATAAATTTTTCTACTGGAGCGAACTCTAAGAGTTTTCCCATTCAATCCTGAGCTTCAGTTGTGATGCAGTAATTCTGTGTGAAATATGATCGCTTGCTCTGACCCCAAACTTTCCAAAAAGGCAGGACACTAACCAGACCCATGACATCAGATCAGCTGAGAAACTCAAAAAGGAAAAAAAAATCTATTGCAGGATTCCCAAAGTCACGAAGAATGGACAAAGTACAACAAAAGATCAGGATATGAACAGATTCTCCAGTGGATATCATAGAAGTTGATAAAAAAAAAGACGGACCTGACATTATCATGTTTCTACCAAACAAACAAGACTAGTGAACGCAGCTGGATGTCTCCTTATGTCTATGATTCTGGACTTGCTCTATGAGGAAAGTGTCAGTGAATACACCCTCGCTGTGAGAAAAGAGACCACAACACACCACCTCAGTGTGAGCACAGATTACCTTCTCTAAACAGTCTTCACGTACAGATTGCAAACACTCCATAGCACACACTGTGATCCCAAAGTCAACATTTACACACTGATTCCTCTGCTTAAGCCTGAGCCGCAGCAGAAACAGAGTTAGAAGAAGGAAAAACAGAGGCTTTGGTTTCTGTACAACACTCAAACAAACCCTAACGTCAACAACTCGAGGAAGCGTCTCCTGGTGTGGACAGACGCTGCTGCCTGGAGCCGTCAACCAAGTGTGCCGTGAAGCTTTTATGAACGAGCCGCAAATGTGAACGTTTCCAGCAACAGGTCTTAAAATGAAGTGTGAGGAGTGAGGGAGCTTCTCTTACCTCAGGTGTTTTAGGATGCTCCTCCTCTGCACACGTCACGGCGTCAGATGTTGGGCTCTGCTTGTCAGAAGATGCTCTCAGATCTCTCTGATTCAGACAAACACACAGAGGGTATGATGCGTTTATTGGCTGATCTACTTTCGCACCTCACACACCTGAAACTAGGGATTGAAACTGATCAGATTTTATTGATACCAATGCCATTAACGGTTCTGCTTATTGATTTGATTCTCAAACAATTCCCTTTATTTTGTTGACACTCCTGATGGTCAGTGCCATGCTTCATAGATAAATTTTGATGCTGTTGTATTACTCAATGTTAATGTAAATATTAGATTTACTACTCTCGTCATGATTATTATTGATCATCCTTCTATAAAAACTATCAATAAAGTCATACAGACATGAGGACCCACCTGAAATTAAGATGTTGCATCTTATATTCAGCAGAGACAAATATGACGACGACAGGTCTGTGATTGGCCCATGGATCTGTCCCTAGCTTTAGTTCTTGCTTTAGTCCACTTGTCTCAGCCCACCAAAAAAAGATTGATTGATTGATTTATAAATGCTTCTGCAAGTTGCTGGTGTGTCCACTTTCTGAAAGTTGTGAGGTAAGCATCTTTTGTCAGAAGTTCAACTAATCAACCAATCAATCATTATTTGTATAACGCCAGTTCATAACAAGTGTTATCTCAAGACACTTTACAATAGAGCAGGTTGAAGACAAACTCTTCATTTTATAGATACACATATATGCATATATACAACCTTACATATATTCATTTGTATATACACATACATACATACATCCAGGGATGTATCTATCCAGGCAAAGACAAAGAGACTTAAAATAAGAATTTATGTTAGCAACAAACCCATGGACACCCAGATCATAAATCTGTCCTCATCACATAAAGTAGGGCTGGGTATTCCCAGCAATCTCGCGATATGATATGTATCCTGACACTGAGGCCACGATATGATATGCATCCCGACACAAGTAAATCGTGAACATTGACTACGCTTTAATCAGAATTTCCCACAAGTTTTGACTTTTATGACAAGATGATAAAGAACAAGGATGAGTTTTAAATGATTCTACAACTTAAGAAACTTAAATTCAGGTCCTCAAAGATGGTAGACTTGAGGTCAAATTTGGATCATGTGCTTCATCATGTAGTTTGGCTTCTACTTTGAACTGTGCCATCGTTAACATTACCCAAAGTGTATTGCCAACTGTCAAAACATTGAGGCTGTATAGATTCTGTAGAATCTGTATCCATGCATGTATCCCCATTTATTTTGCCATATCGATATTTTAAGCACAGGCCCAACATATAAAGCCATATTTGTCTTTGTTGAATGTAAATGTATTAAAGGTAAATCCCTTGAGATGTGGCATCTCATTTTCAAGAGGGACCTCATGTCTATATGGTTGAAAAGATATTTACTATGGATGTATAATCAATACAACCATGACTAGAGCGATCAATCTAATATTACAATTAATATCTTTAATTAATATAATCTGGAGAGGAATGATGTTGATTAATATAGCAGCATCTAGCTCAACTGCCATTAAAATGGGTTTAACTGGTCTAAAAGTAGGAATTTAAAAACATTAAGATACAGTTCACACCACCTCTGCCCCTTGTCTGCCACCATTTTTGACATCTTTGTTTATAATTTCTGCTTACTGTCTGATGAGAGTGTGACGTCTTTGACTGGCATGCATGCAGGACAAAGTGGAAGGAATTGATAAGGGAATCAATAAGCAAACAGACCAATAATATCAATTTCTTCAGGGAGTTGGTATAGATTGGAATTGGTTTTCAAGTCCCATCCCTACCTGAAACGCAGCATGCTTCTCAATCAGAGGTGGCTCGACAATAAGAGAAAGGTAGACAATAACCTAAGGTTTCGTGCTCGAAGGGGCCAAAATATTATCATTATTGGTGTCTTCAAGTATAAGTTACAGGTCCAGAAATATTATCAATAATTCAGATAATTTGGTAATGTTTGGACATGCAGATTAAACTTTGTTAGGAGCACTCTTGGCCGGTTTCACCTATTTAAATTAGCTTCAATTGATCATTTAATTGCACAACTATTAAATTCAAAATGCACTTTATTATACCATAAAGTGAGAAGTTTGTCTTAGGCAACTAATATGTAGGCAACATGGGAAAGAGAGATGGAAGGGCAGAGACAAAAGAAGTAAAATAAATAAAAAATATGACAGAAATCAATTCAAGGCTGCTCAGACCATAGATGTGTCCATTTCTGTAATTAATTAAGAACATAATCATTCAATGAGGGCAGCAAGAAGGTTGCTGGTTTGATCCCCATGTCGGTCAGGGCTTGTCTGTGTGGCGTTTGGATGTTCTCCTTATGCATTTGTGGGTTCTCTATGAACCCTATGGCTTCTTCCCACAGACCAAAAACATGCTCATTGGGTCAACTGGTGACTTAAGGTGTGAGTGGGAATGGTTGTCCATCCCTCTGTGTGGCTCTGTGATTGGCTTGCGACCAGTCCAGGGTCTACCCCGCCTCTGGCCCAATGTCAGCTGGGATAGGCTCCAGCCCCAGTGACCCCGAAAGGGTACGCATTACAGATAATTAAAGGATGACTGGATCCTTCGGGGAGCCTGAGAGGAGAGATTCAACTGTTGCAGCAGACTGTTTCGATGTATTTATGGTCTTTTCCTGAATCATTTAATCTTAACTCAAAGCTGACTAAAGTATTTGTGTGAATAAAACTGTGCTATCTCGTTTGGTTGAAGGATACACATCATGAGAACCCACTTTTGAGTATTTTTGTTCATATAACTAAATATTTATCCATCTATCAACCAATAAAATGTGAAATTAGCCAATTCAGTCCTCTGTTTGTGCTGAAGATTTTCAAAAATATGAAATCTGATGGTCTGTTTAGCATCTGAGCCCATTATGACATCCCCATGAGTCATCACCCACTTCTTGAGGCAGGCATTCACTGAGCAATCTCAGGCTGACTGTACATCAGTCCTGCTGGAATGTCAGCTCACACTGTGGGGCCGAATGTTTTATAATGCACGACCAACGCGCACGACTCATGTGCTCACCATTTACTGCTGTGTCCCTGATGACAAAGCAAAATTAAGTTCATAAACCTTAGCTTTGTTAGTGCCCTTTGGATGAAGCAGAGAGGCTGTATGTTTTAGGAGGGAAGGTTTTTGGACAGATCTCTCCAGACGAAGCCTCCGCAGAATCAATAAAGCTATAATATTTAGCACAAAAAGGAGCGCACACAAAACAGCTCTTCGACAGGGGAAAAGCACATCATCTTTGGCAAGCATTATGTTTGTGAGTGACATTTTAAAACTTCAAGAGTCACGTGTGCAAAATCACACACAACGTAGCAGCGAGTGTTTCACATCAACGAGACTCGACAAGGACATCAGAGAATCTTTTTAACTTCTAACAACTTCATTCAAAACCACAAGAAGGCTGATAAAAAACATCATAGTATCAAAAACACTTTCATCTGCAGCCTCTACTCAAGGAGAGATTTTCAATGAGTCAAAGATGCAGGCGGCCCTGTTCATAGGGGAGACCGGGGACAGTTGTAACACTTATGCACAACTTAAAGGTAATTTGCTTTTGATTTTAGAAACAAATACAGGAGTACAAATAAATAAAGCTGTTTCTATGTTTCATATCATAAGGATGAGACTGATTAATCACTTTAATAAAGAAAATTAATGAGCAAAAGTGTTACAGCACTGTGGGGTGATCATATGTCATATAACCTTATGTATCTTAAATAAAAGAGCACACTCTATTACTCACGTTTCCGCTGCCTTCTTCATGAATGTAAGCTAAGATTCCTCTCTGTTTTTGTTTTAATTCTTTTATACTTAAAGTATTTAATGAATTCAAAGCAAAACAGGCTTCTAATTGAAGCTGGACAACTCGTCATGTGTAACCGTTTCTTCGATTTTCAAGTTAAAATGTGTTTACTTTATAGAGGGAAATTAATTAGCTTTATAATCTAAAATGTAGCCAACATGATATATGATGGGAATATGTGAAGCAAATATTTATAATATACCATAAAATCACACACCAGGTTTTTATTTCATTTAAAAATATCATTATTATTATTATTATTATGCAGTTGAAAACCACAACGACAACCAGTAAATGATGCTTAATATGAGGCTTTTCCATATGAAGAACATCTATGACTAAAAAACAAAACAATAATATTTTGTTCAAAACTTTTCATTTGGGTCCTGAGACAAAAGGTTTGGGAACCTCTGCTGTAGATGGTTGTATATGATTTTGTATATTGTCTGGTATACTGAAGTGTTATCTTCTATGTTGTTGCTATGCAAACTTTTAAAGGTTTACGATTTTGTATTGTATTTTCATCTTGCATAATTGCAACAATCACATGACAGGTCAGGTGACCCCCTGAATTGCATAAATGGTGATGTGCATGTCTGATGAAGGGCTAGGACCCGAAATGTTACATCTGTGATGATAAAGTTCATTAAAGTGACTTTGAATTAGCCTCTGGTGTAGGGCTGAATGATTTTAGTAAAAGATCTAATTGCAATTCTTCTGGCAGATATTGTGATTTCAATTTGATTTACGATTTTCTTTCAATCAAGCTTCAGTGCAATACTCACTATGTTTACAGTATAGACAACTGTAAGGAAATCAATGATCAAAAGGACATAACACAATATTCACCATCTAATATTGATGATTAATAATCTGTTTTCATTATTTAAAGGATACTCCAACTTCTACTCCAATACAGAAGCTTTGTGTTGTTAGCCTGCTCACCAACACTTCTGTGAATGCAGATTACCTGCAATTAATTGCGATTTCAATCCGAAAACGATAAATCATTCAGCCCTACTCTGGTGTGCAGAATTTTTCTCTCTTTTTGTTTCCAAAGTTTTTATGATGTCACAGTGCTCGGAGTGTTAAGTCAAATGTATTAAGGTACTGCAGATAATGTTATTCAATGAGCAGTTTTGTTTAATAATCAATAATTGTGTGTTTTTGCATAATCAGAATTATTTTCCCTCCAGTTCTTCCAACCAATCCAAATGCTGCCAAAGTATCTATTAAGGTTTATAAATCAAAGCAAAACAGTGATTAAAAAAATCAATCCATTCATTATCTATAATGCTATCTATTCCATTTGGGGTCACGGGGGGGCTAAAGCCTATCCCAACTGACACTGAGCGAGAGGCGGGGTACACCCTGAACTGGTCGCCAGCCAATTGCAGGTCCACATAGAGACAGACAGCCATTCACACTCACACTCATACCTGAGGGAAATTTAGGGTCACCAGTTGACCTAATGAGAGTGTCTTAGGTCTGTGGAAGGAAGCTGGAATGCCTGAAGCGAACCCACGCATGCACAGGAGAACATGCAAACTCCACACAGAAAGGCTCTGAACCAGAAAGCATCTTGCTGTGAGGCACGTGTAATACCTGATGTGCCACCCTAATAAAAAATGTTTTCTGAAATTTAATGTCATTATCAAAAATATATTTTGAAATTCCAGGCAGAATCTTGACACAAACTTCTCCAAAAAAGTTGGCAATATTTGAACCTGTTTCCGAAGCTTCTCCGCAGCTTTAATTCATTTGTCCACATATTACCAAACATTTCAAACAAATTTCAACAGTCCTTTCTGTCTGATGGTTGCAGTTTTAATTTTGTTGACTAATTATTTTCGTCATAGTTTTTGTCAACAACAGTTTTCCCCTGACGAAAACTAGACAGTAACTAATTAAAACAATGGCACATGAGCAAAAACTCAAACTAAATTAACTGACAATTTCTTCAACAGATAAAAACTAGACTAAAATGTTTAACAGAGACTTAATCCAATCAGACCTAATTTGGTCATGTAGAAAGTAGGGACAAGTTAGGATTATATCCAATCACAGCTACTTTGGTTGTGTGGAAAGGTTGGATGAGTTCAGAGGGACATCCAATCACAACTGCCTTAGCTTCATGGGGGCGGGATAAGTTGGGGAGCTATCCAATCAGAGCTGCTCTCTTTATCAATTGATATATTCATGTAGAGCAGGTTCACTGCTTGTTGTCAATTCTGCTATTGTAACTGAGCCAGGTAGCCTAAATAAAGGTGACTGCATTTCACACAAAGGTTAAATTTATTCCTGTTAATTCATACATTCAAACTTTACTAGCATTCAATAAAGGGTCATTAGATGTTTCATTTTATCCAAGTGTAAAACATGACTTCAGAAATTCAAGGAGACATAAAAAATGCCTTACACTTTACACTTCATATTTTAGTCGACTAAATTTACAGTAGTTTTCGTCGACCAAAATGTTGTGAAATTTCATCAACTAGAACTAGACTAAAATTAAAACAATTTAAATGACTAAATTGTGACTTAAACTAAAAGATATTTTAGGCAAATGACTGAAACTAAAACTAAATTAACACTGGCTGGTTGGATATAAAATAAGTTTTTGTACTTTTAAAGACTTCTAAAGTGGGATTTTTCTATAACTAAAAGGAAAAAGGCCTCCTCATTGACAAAGCCAGCCCTGTAACTCTCACCTTGTAGTAGGCTGAGACCTGCTCTGCTATGCTGTTGATGTGCAGCATGTACTGGTGCAGCCTCCTCTGGTACTGGAGGGCAGCGAGCTGGGCCTCGTTCTGCAGGTTGGTCACCTGGGCCAGCAGGTCCTGCTCCCTCCGGTTCCACCTCAGCCTCGCCATCCGGGCTTCGTGCTCCAGAGCCGCGCTCCTGTCCTCCAGGGCGTCGGTGACGGAGCGCAGAGCGTCCACGCAGCAGTGCTCCTCCCCGGTCAGAAGGAGCCCGCATCCTCCCTGACAAACACCTCCAGCTCCGTGAGCCAGCTCCGGCTTTGTTTCCTGCTCCATCCCGCCTGGTGTGAGGTTCGGCTCCTGCTCTTTGCCCGAAGTTGGGCAGTCAGCGCACATAGTTTGGAGCTGTTCTCCTCAAAGTTCAGAGAGTTCGGACGGAGCTGAGCAGAAGTCTGAAGTCATGAAGGAGTGAAAGTTTGACTGGTCTGCGCAGCTCCTGAGCAGAGGGGCTGCACCAAAACTCACTGCAGAGGAGAGAAGAGGAGTAGCTCTGTCTGAGGAGGAACTTCTCAGGGCTCTGTCGGGTCTGCTCCGAGGGTTCGGGTCTACACATTTACACACTGAACTTACAAACTCTACTTTAGCTCAGCTGAGTGGATCCTCTACACCCGGTTATCTCTGCAGCACTTTGGAAAAGTTTGGAGCAGCTCTGGGGGTCGTGAATCTAACATGTCATTCTTCCTCACCACCGGAGGGCGCTCCTTATCACATTCAGAAAGTTGAAACCTGAAACAGACACTTGGAGTAATAAGCAATAGGCAGGGGTGCTGCTAGATTTTTCTGGGCCCCATTTAAAGGTATCACATTGGGCCCTAACCTTAACTAGCTCTGCACAGGTTCCCAAACCAAGAATCTGTCAAGCAAATAAAAAATGCATTAATACAGTGACTTAAAATATAAAAAAGGGGTGATTATTACACTCAAATTTTGTTCAAAAACATAAATACACTTTGGTCAGAGGAGAAATTCTTCAGTCAGTATTGCTCTTATTTTTTATCTCCTACTACTTTTAGTCCCTCCTCTTTTACTTACATCTTCTATGCTTGTTAAGATATTAATGCCATTACTTAATTTTAATTTAGATTTTATCTTCTTATGCTTCACCTTTGTTACACTTTTAATCCTTTAAAAAATATCCTTTTGAGCTTTTATTATATATAGATAGATAGATAGATAGATAGATAGATAGATAGATAGATAGATAGATAGATAAAGTGCTTAGCATAAATAAGTACACCCCTTCAGATTTATCAGAAAAACTTTAGTTTCCTTTCAAAGTCAACATTTCCTATGGCATACTATACCACAAAATAATCCCCAAAATGTGGGCCATTGATTGCAAACAAGATTTTTTAAGTTGCACACAAAAAAGTAATTTTCTTAATTTAAGATCAGGATGCAAAAATAAGTATACCCCAAACAAAGGGGGGGCAAAGCTAAATTTTAGTCATCATATTACCCTTATTTTCATCTTATGGTTAAAAAAAATGTTATGTTATGTTAAACTCAGCTTTGTCAAAACTTTGTAAATTGTTCTTTTGTTTATTTAGATATTGATTAATATGTTACTTTTAATAGGGGGTGTACTCATTTATGCTGGGCACTATTCCTTAACCCTGAACCCTGTTATCCTGAAGACACAAATATTTTACATGCCATAAAGTCATTAAGACATTCAGCAAAATACATGGAAGCAACTAGAACCCTCTGGTAAGTGTCTATTGAGCCTCTTTTCTTATATAAATGTTATTTTATGGGAGTTAAGCAATGTCCAAGATGCCTTAATATTATATTTTTGCAATAAATAAAAAAAAACAATGTTAAAAACCTGGTAGTTTTCTTTCCTTTTTTTTTTTTAATTGAAACACTTTTGGCAAAATGTTGTTGATATAATTTCTACAGATGCATCTGCTTCAATTTTCCCCATCCAGCCGAATGCCCGCGGAGTTCCAGTCACTTGCCGGCCAACATCCAGTCAATGGGAGTGCCCAAATTCCATCATAAACATGCCCACTTGATGGTGCTTCCCTCACCTAACGGGCTTGTCCTTACTGGAGTGGCGTTAGCATTAACTGGTCACCAGGTTTCTGTCATGTCATTGTGGGGGATCTCATTACAGTCATGACAGTGGGCAGGTCCAAACTTGTTCCAGTCATGGACCAGTAAAGAATCAGTCATGGAAAGAGGGGAAAATTTAAGTGGTTTCATGGGTATAGGGGCCCTTAGCAGTCATAGGTACCTAAAATTTTTCCCCCATTTATTCCCTCCTGATAGTAGGTCCTGCTTAAGCTATCTGGTTCCTGTAAACTACAAAAGAGACTCCAAATTTAACAACTAATTTAACCAAATGAATAAAAAAGTAGTCCCAGATTGACTGAAGTGGTGCAGGAATAAATCCAAAAATAATAAGATAGATCTTACATTGCCCTGCTTTTTATTTTTAAAGAGGGATTGTGCCTTTTTTAAATATGGCTGTTAATGAACTGCTTTACAAGGACTACAAAAATGATCAGTCTAGTATTAGTTATTTTTTCTGAGTTGTAGGTACTTTTTAGCCTTTAAAGTGAGATAAGTCCCTATCATCCATACTGCTCCCACACAGATAGGGTATTTATATAATTTGTCTTTTTCTGTCAGGGTCTGTGATGTTTTCCATTATGGTTTTGACTTTGGTATACTTGTTCTCATGTTTAAATATCGGTTAACAATGGCTGGCAGGTGGATTTGTTTAAAACAAATACAATGTGAAGTTTCAATCCCAAATGTTTTGTGGGTTGTGATAATAATTGTAGGGATTTAATGGCAAAAAGATACCCTTAAAACCACAACATATTTTCCCCCCTCACTTTCTCTGACTTAGCTAATATTCTGGGGGATGGATAGGAAGCTGTAGGGGGGCTAATGTGGGCCAAGGGCCACTAGCTGATGATCACTGCTCTAATTTCACCAAGTAAATATCAATTTAAGAAAAAAGAAACCATGAAAATAGAAACATGTTCTTTGGTTAACCATGGGCCCTGATGTGCCGTGGAAAGTTTGCTTTGCTTTGCAACAGTGTAATTTAGTTAGGATGGGGAACCAGACGAAAATAGAGAAACACAATGAATTGAGGAGCAAAAGCTCCTGCAAATGGCAGCATCATTTGTTTGAAGTTCAATGTCATACTTGGTGCTGATGGCTACAACACAGGAAGCCACTCTCTACCTGTGCTAAATGCCATTTTTTCAGCAAAATAAACAATTTTACAGCATGAAAACATAAATATAACATTTTGGTCAGATGTCTATATTGGCAAAACAGTGTACATGAGCTGAATTTCTGCACCCCCACTTTGGTTGTATTTATCAAGGACCTCCCCTGCTGGCTCCAAGTGCTTCCTTCTTAAGTTTATTACGCCTCTGATACTTCTTTCAGAGACAGGGTACAGAAGGGGTCAGCTCATCTCTACACTCTGCAACTGCAGAGTTCACATGGAAGGCACAATGCCTCAGGGTTGTAAGTATTCTGTCTTGAGACATGACTGTGATTAAGGCTAATAACTCTCTTCAAGAGCCCATGTCATGTTTTTTCTAGTCTTTTGTGTTTTACTAGTGTCCTCTGAGTGAATTTGTGCTTCCATGTATCTCTCCTCCTGCTCTCAGCACCAGCAGCTTTCCTAAAAAAGCTAACTCGCCACCCCATGAAAAAACCATCCCCTGGGACTTCCTACCATTGTTTTCATGGGCAATTTAAGTCCACTGGTTTTGGGCTGAGAAGACCGATGAGCACAAAGACAGAATACAACGACAGTAGAATGAGAGCACAGTCGTTGAAACATGGCACTGCATGGTGCTGAACTGACCAGTTTTCACAGAATGTACTGGTAACAGTCATAGAGGACTTAGCCTCTGTGAGCAGGAGAACCTTAAAGTGGCATGAGCTCTTACAGAGACTGAGAATACAGCTGGATCAGGGGTACTTAGCACTTGGAAACTAGAGGGTTTATTGTACATAAGTGACCGTGAACAGACTCTCACACTAACAAAGTTATATGAACATATATATGAATACGAGTTAAGGTAAAATAGGGCTCTTTGATGTCATTAATTTTGTCAAGTGGATCTTTGTCGTGCCAAGGGCTTTGGGGGTAAATGTTGACCCTTTTTGGTGGGGCTTAACTGGAGGCAAAAAAATCCTCAAGACAAGTTAGACAGTTCTGCCTAGCTAGTTGTTTTTGGCTTGTTTTCAGCAAGTTTTCTGGGGACCAAGACTGTTTGGATTAATTGAAGCTCTTACCTCGATTACAATGAATGAATGATTATTTTATGCTATGCCGGAACAAATTGGTGGTGTTACTGACAGTCGTCGATACTTAACTTCTTTCTGCTCGATGTCCTCTGCACAGAATCCAAAATGTGCCCAAACAACGGAGAGGACCTTTTTCTTGGCTACAAGGTCCTCTGATAGATTGGTGCTTGTCTCCTCCATGTTGGCAGCGCGTCCTTCGCTCTTGGCGAAAGTGAACGCAGACTGTATGGAGGGGGCGCGGTCAAGTGACTTACACAGGGAAATTAATCAAAATTATCGACATGAGTAAAATTATTCCGATTAGAGGGTCTAAATGTCGGTTTTGATTATTTTTTGATTAATTGGCCAGCTCTAGTTAACAATGACATAAATGAAAAGGCTAACCAAGTTTCAACTAATATCCTTTATTACCTCTGCCAATAACTGGAAAACTTACAATGATATCAACATGATTCTTGTACTAGGTGTGGATTTTCAGGGTCAAGGAATCATATGATGGTAACTTTATCATGGAACTATTGCTGATAGATGTAACAGCAATATGTGAGCTGCCTTGGTGAAGGTTTGCGCTCTCTGGGTGCTTTCTAGTTACTCCTTCTATTTGGCGCAGAACAACACAACACGACAACATTTCCTAGACTCCTGTGCTGCCTGCTGGCCTGTGGTGGTGACTGATGTTTGACTCCAGTTTTGCTTTGTTATTCTGTCAGTCTGCAGCACTTTGGCAACATAATATATAAGCAATGTTAATCCGGTGGATTAGGTTGGATTGCCTTTTATAATATTGCCTAAAAGGACTGAAATAAAAATACACGGTCCTTTTAGGGCTTCTGTAGTTTAATACCTAGTGGCATTGTCCTCAAATCTAAGTAATAATTTGATTCACTTTGACTGAGTCCACCTCTAGCTCAGGTTCTCTATATATGTCACTGAGAGTGGTCTCAGGGGGACGATGGTCCCTCAGTTCCTAAACCTCAACCTGTAACATAATATCAGCGCTGAGACGTTCACTAATAAAGCCTTCCTGCATAAGTCCGGGCCGGGTTCACAGCCTGACACAGCATGACATATTGCAGGCACTCAGAGCGTGGCGTCACGTTTCAGGTCTCGCAGTAAAGCGGTCTGGTTCTAGTCTGCCGTGAACCACTTATTACTGAGGTTTGTGTTGTCTGAGCTGTCAGAGAACAGGTGTCAGTTTACAAAGACAATAGCACAATCTGTCCTGGGACTGCACACCTGTCTGCCACAACACATGCACACACAAGGTCAGGAGAAGAGGTTTGTTACCTCCTGTCAGTCACTGTAAATGAAAAAGTTGCTATTTTATTACTTTATAACATGATCCCACGTTAAATGTTTCTTTGATCAGCTGTCAGTGTGTTTTGGAAAGAGATCACGCAGTTGTGTTGTGATGATGCTTAAAGGGATATGGACTCGGGAGTGAGGCAAGACAAGAAAACCGAAAATACAAAAACATTGGCATATCCCTTTAAGATTTTGGTTCATTTTGGTCAGTGTCTTTTAGCACTTACCTTGGTTAGGTTGGGATACATCATTGCAACACTAACATCATTTGTTTGGGGTGTGATGCTTTGACTCATTAGCCTTAATTAGCTTCTTCTGTGGTTAAAGTGGACAAAAGCAGTGTGTGGAATAGAGCCACATGCAGAGGCGAACACCAAGACTCAAGACACTGAAGACAATAAAAGATGGAGATAACATAATAGGGTTTTTGACTCATCAGTCTGCCTCAGATTTATGTTGTAGCCCTTTGCCTGAACAACCAAGGACTGACTGGTCTAGGATGTCCACCATCGCTGGGCTGTACATGAACAAACGGGGTGCAGCATCAACATGGGGAGTTATATTTACACAAAAGTCCTACACAAATGGGATAGGTTTGCATTCATTAAGAGGAGCTTGGGTGACACTTTCACATTAAGGGCCCGATCTACTAAGATCCAGAATTACGGGTGCTAAATTGCGTGTGCAAACTAAAAAAATGCAGGTGCTATTAGTGGGCGTGTTGCGGGTGATCTACTATCACTGCGTGAGCAATTGATAACAGGCGCAAAAGCGATGTGGACCGCCCCTTTAAAAGAGGATTTTGCGTGTGCTACCGGCTGTCACCATGGAGAGTTTGGGAGAGAGTGGCTGCAAATGAAAAATTAAGTTTGAAGCCATGGAGTTGGAGGCAAATAAACACACTTGCGGTAACCTTTTTTTGCTGTCTGTCATTTTGTTGGACAAGGTCGTCTCTTTTCCCTCATGCCTTATTTCTATCCATCATTTTTAATTTTCCTTTCTTGATTGCAATGAAACATAATCTAAATGACAGCATTCACATAGTTACACAGCTCCTAAACTCGCTGTCAGTGCGTGGCGATACAGTCAGCTCTGAGTGACATACAGAGTGATTATGGCTATGAAGGGTTTTTTTTGTTGTTGTTGTTGTTTTTACACAGGCTAAATGACCTCCTCCACGATGCAAAACTGAGAGGGTTTACTTTACGCATGCGTCTGCATAAGTATGATTTGCATGTGTTTTTATACATCAAACCTTTAGTAGATCGGGCCCTATGTGTGTTACATGGGGAGAGGCATTAGGTAACAAGCTCACTGGTCCTTAAGTCAGGGTATCCTCTTTAGCACAAGTTAGTGAGGTAGTATAATAGATGTCTGACTACACTTTTTAAGCACAATTGAGGCCTAATATGTCAGCAGTAGAGTTTTTAGACCCACTAGCTAAATAAATAGAAGATTTACAGTAGTGTGCCTTAGGGTGCTTCCACACCTTACACTGTTGGTCCAGACCAAATGAACTCTGGTTTGTTTTATTAGAAAGTTTGGTTGATTTGGGATTGTGTGAAAGCTCACATGAACTCAGGTCTGCCAATTAACAGGGGTCTCTGTTTGCTTTGAAGCAGACCATTTGATTTGTGGCAGATGTGAAAGGAATTCAAACCAACAAGGACCAAAAGGGTCAAGCAAACCAGAAAAGCAGGGCGTTGTGGCTTGAATGCGGCCAAACACAAACACAATTTGCAAGCCAACATACAGTAATGCTCATTGCCAATATCAGGCAGGGAGTGGCTAATGTTAGCATTGCTAACATACCAGCCTCTGATTCTCTTAACAAGTTAAAGTCTACAAGTCCATGCAGAATATGGTTAAAAAAAAAAAAAACTTTGCAAATATTTTTATTTGAGCACCCTAAAAATGACTTTTTAACGACTTTACTTTAGCATCCAAAATACTCCTGGGCTGCTTTGAGATAAACACTGTTTTTACTCGAAGCAGGTTGGGTATTTCCAGGTCACAGTGCAACAATCGGCTGAAAAGCGCTAACAAAGAACGCAGCTTCAGCCCCAACTAGCAGAAGGTGGCTATGTTGCCTAACATTTGATGGACTTTGGTCTTGCCTTACGAAGTACAGTGTGAAAGAAAAACCAACAAAGTGAAAATTGGAGAAATGCTGCAACTTCAACCCTGAATTTTAGGTGTGAAAGCGACCTTAATGAACAACAATCATGGCCAGAGACATTTTGTTTAGGTTTTATTCATCCGTTCATGCAGCTGTATTCCATTCTTATCTCTCTGTTCACTGAAATGTCTGCACATACCTACATACAGCAAAATTTTAGGAATGCAATATTTCTGGAATATTTGGGGGGATCTGTTTAAATTTTGCACAAATATCCATGTGAGAGCGAAGATTAATTCATTCGATTTTGGAGATCATAGGTCCAAAGTCAGGGTCAAGGGTCCTTCTGTCAGTTCTTTGCTTATGACTGCCATTGATCAAAAATGTTTCCAGGGATTTTTTGTACAATTTATGTAAAAGTATACTCCTATTTAGGGATGAAGTGTTTAGATTATCTGAGGTCAAAATTTAGGGCCATAGGGACTCATTTACATTCCTTGCTTGTGAATGTGATCTCTCAAGAATGCTTTGGGATTTTCTTAAGTCTTTGCACAAATGTCGACTCTAAATCAAGGATGAACTTATTAGCCTTTGGGCTTTAAATGTCAAGATATTCAGGACTATCCTTTACTTATCAAAGTCAACAAATCACACTTCCAATAAAAAAACACATTTTACTGTTATTGTCCTTCATTAGGCATTATTTCTGCTCCCTAGAATTTGTTTTGACCATAATTTGTGGAAATAATAGACAAAGCCCATGGACGCCAATGTAGATTGAAGCCTTACCAATCCTCTTCCCAGCATCATGATGATTGGCCAGGGTGTAGTCTGTCTTATCTGCCACAGTCACAGCTGAAATCTATTGTTAAGTAACTGTCTGATGTGACAAAGTCACTGTCTAAATAGAAAAAAAAAACATTTGGATGGGCAGAAATACAATATATTACAGCTGTTTGATCAGTCTTCTTTCTTGAATGTGATGATCGATCGAGTACCCCAGTGCAGTCTGTCAAGTCTGTCAGTCTGCGTACAGCCGGCTTTGTGGCTGTATGATTGTCTAATCTGACACAGTGACCATCATAATAGACAAAAAGATCATGTCGTCTGCCCTCTGCCTCACACTCTCACGAGGCCTTGGATCAGACCTTTCAGGCCATGTGGTTGAACTGATAAGCCTGAATAAAAAGTTATCTGTCTTTTGTTCTCCTTTTTCCATTAACCATTAAAGCCCTCAATTGAAATGGAGAGACGGGCTAAAGCTCTATAAGAAAGCTAAAATCTGATTTATTTGCTCTGAGCTAATCCATGAAGAGAGGGTGATATCAATCTGCTTTTCATCTGCAGGACACCTGATAGGAGACTAAAGTCCAACAGATGTTTGTGCAGGAAAAACGAGACAAAGACAGAGTCACCTTATCTGTAACGGTGGACAGATTGAAACACTATCGTTGATGTATTTGATGCTGGATTAAAACAGCTTTCACCTCAAGATGGACATTACAAAGAAGAGAGGATACACGCAAACTTGGGAGTTGTGTGGCAAATACTGATTACTGGAGGGTTCTCAGTGGTGCAAGAGTCAAAGTAGTGCAGAAAATATTTAATACAAAGGCTGAATGATTGAGGACAAACTTATATTTTCACCCAAACAAAGCTTCAGTTCTTGAGCTTTATGAATTATAGACAGGAGTATTGACACTCAGGCTGTCAAACTTCTGATACTATAATATGATTTGTTTCATATCAGACTGTAATGTCTCCCACAGAAATAAGATGTACTTGACTGCTTTGTCTGCCTGATGGGGGGTGGGGTTGTCCCAGTAAGCTTTATCCTTCAGGGTTTTTCTGTGTGTCTCTGCTCTTTTGACAGAAGTAATCAAGGGAGTGTGTGACAAAGTCTTTCAAATAATATTACATAGATGTGTTTTGAATTACTTTCCAGACTTTGATTAAAGCAGCATCAGTGGAAGCTTGTCAATGATGAGGTAACATATCCTCTCAGTGATGGCCAGAACCACTACAATACCAGATATGAACAGAGAGCAGCCAAAGAATAAAGTTTAAAAGCAGCATAAACGACAGGGATGCAGAAAGCCTAGTAGATTATATTGGAGCACTCCATGAATAGAGGCTCTTGCTCCAGTGCAGGTGGTTTGGTTTGTATTCCACTTTTCAGCTCTCTCCTACATGTCTTCCTCAACTCTCTCTCTCACACATAATTATCTATATAAACACATGTACCATATATACTATATATATACAGTATGTGATCTGAAAATGCTGCCCTTGAATTTAGTACATCAGTACCAAGACTTGGTGTTACTGGAGCTTTGTACTTAATATCAGATGGGAATTGGAGATGGGGATGAAGGTATATCCCCCCTGACCTGTTGTTGCTGTAGCGCCATTGCTGTGCCTCATCAGTCTCTAGCTGTGATAGTAATCAGCCCTTCTGGATATCTTGTTATCTTCTGGAGGGCTCGTTGTTGTTTCTTTGTTAGATAAGATGTTTTGTATTGGAGCAACCACAGTTTCCACGTCCTCTGTATGAAACAACTATTTCTGGGTAGCATGTATCGTAGCATTTCAGTAGTTCCATGTTTTCTTGTTCCAGAAGCCCATTTGCAGCCGAACTGCCCTGATTCCCCAGGAGCTGACACAGACCGTGTTACCCGGGAGTCGTCTAAGCTGCTGTGGTTCTAGTTTAACCTTGTGCAGCAGCTGGACCTGCCTGATCAGACAGATCCATCTTGCCAAGCTCTAGTCTACAATGATTGTGAGTGGCCCAAAGCAGCACGGTCCAATCAGAGTCCTTCAGAGCAGGAAAAGGTGGGAGCTACGAGCGAGATGACAGCAGGAAGTGACTGCTTGTACAAAGATTAGCATAGATGCTAACAGCTTCAGTAGCAGTTTAATTAGATCTGGACCACATTTCTTTATTAAATGAAAAACAAACTACAACACTACAAACTTCTCTATAGTAAGGATATTTTTGCCCCACTTTCGCCATGTTTTGATGAGAGTTAGTTTCATGAAGTGGCTCACGTTCCGTAGCGCAGTAGCTCCTGCCTACTACATTATACAATTAGCCCGTAATAAATGTGATAGACGGAAAGATCATCCAGTCTCCTGCCATATACGCTTCTGGAAGATTTTGCCCTACCCAGACACTTTCTATGGGCTCTTTCCCAGATGGACTAGTGAAATATATTGAATGGTCCATCTGGTGTTTCAGGTTAGCTCTAGAAATGGTATCTTGCTCATAGACCTGATGATAGCTCAAAAGACCTTGCCTGAGGGCCACTGCAACAAAATAACCACTAATATTGTTTGATTTTAATCAGAATTAGACATTAAATTATGGTACGGGAATGACCTTGATCAGTGCTTCTCCACAGATCACAGCAAGGGAACTTAAGAACCAGTAAAAATCTTCACCAAAGACTTTGCAAACATACTCACACCAGAACTTTGTCATTCGTTTTTTCAACTAAACGTCCAATTTATCTGCAATCACATTCAGCTCACAGTGTCGAGTATCCCTACAGACCCATTTGTCAGAGAAACCCCTGCAAAACAGAAAAACAAACACCAGATCATTGTAATAGTTAACTACACTTTTATTGTTCCTTGTCCAGCCATTGAGAGTTTCCAGTTTCATCCCTCACAAGAGCCGTTCAGGTCCAGCGTATTGTTGTGCTGGACTCCAGCTAACAGCCAAATGTGCCCCCTCTGCCACCAGTGATGCTGTCAAATCCAAAACCATTGTGTGTGTGAGATTGAAGGACCAGTTTAACTTGTATGAATGAGATTCCTTTAGTCAGTTTAAGATTCTCTCTCTAAAATAAAATCACCGCCTCCCCCAAAGGCTTCACATGAGATGACTGACTTAATGAAGCTTAGCAGCTAATGCACATATTAGGCTTTAACATCTACACTCTCTGACGTAAAGGGATGTCACTCAGAAGTGGAATGTATTTCATATGAAGCGGAGAGAGGTCACTATCATGTTGATTTGTTGCAAAAGTAATGTACCAATTCGTCTCAGACATCATGCATGTTAAAATGTAGAGCCGCTGCTTCGTCCACAACGTCAAAGTTCAAGGCATTCATGCATTTGGCAACTCTTTTTTTATGATTTGTCGCATGAAGGAAAACGGGGGAAAAGCACTTTGTGGTGGATGTTGATAAAGTCACAATGTAGAAGCATGGCCAGCATCAGTCACATGAGAAATGAATGGGAGGAGATAAAAACACAGCATTTGTTCCTCCATATGAGGGAAATAAACTTTAAACTGTCCAGCTAGAGGTGGGACATGACATACAAATATAACAATCATAAACAAAAAAACAACAACAGTCGATAATGTTTATATATCTCTGATCACATGTTAATAAAAAAGACAAAAACAGCACAGCAGAGCTTCAGAAAAGCTCTCACTGCTGACATGAATGGCTTTGTTTATGCTTCTGTTTACACCAGAAAATTAAAAAACAGACATACTAGATCACTGTTAAAGGAGCTAGACAAGTTGTCTTATTAGAAAATATGAAATAGTAACAAATGAGTCAAAACATTGCACAATTATTGGAGAGCATGAGCGTCGCTACCGTTCACTCAGACTGTTAATAGTGACTCTCACACCAAGGAGCCAGAAGCAAGAAAATGAATACAGGAAATCAAATGTCAACATTCTTTACAAAGCACCAGCTGGTACCACAGAGGTCCTCATGATACAGTCAAAACAAAACATCGGCCATTTTGAGTGAGTTTCAGGTTTCACGCTCAATATGGGTCCAAGTGTTTGTGGCAAACTCACTGACACACATTTACACAAATATACCAACAAACTCCCAAATAATCTCTTTATATCAGTTTCTGAGGCAGTTTTGCTTTAACCCTCATGTCCCATTAAAAGTGGATGCATTAGAGAATTATCATTATTGATAAGTATCAATATTGTTTTCAAGTACATTGAAAATTTAACCAAATTAAGTCCTATTCATAATAAGGCTGTCACTTTTTCCCAAAATCAAACTCGAGCGGATTACGGTTTTTGAAGATGCCCGCAAATTACCTAAGATGTTCGATAATTCCCCCCAATTGATAGCAGAGAGATTATAGTAGTAATATAGGCTCAATGTTTGCCCACTTAGCATCGTACAGTTTTACAGTGTGTCTCGAAATCTTGGCGCGGCTTGGGATGGTGTATCGTTGCTCCAGTTCTATCATTAAATCCCGAAAACGCTCTCCTGCAACTACACCAATGGGCAGCATATCCTTGCAAGAGAATCTTGCAATCTTTTCCGTGATGGCTTTTTTCCATGCCTCTGGTAAAGATCCTGCCAAAGAAAACACAGTTACACGGGGTTGAACACTTGACGAAGTACCGCTGCACTTGGCACATATTTGTTGTAGAGGACGAGTAAATAAGCTGCTTTGCATATAACTGACACACAGCCCGGTCTTTGATTTTGACATTAACGGTGAGAACCCAAAATACTTCCACACAGCGCTCCTCAGATAATTCAGTGTTGTTTTTGCCTGCCCTGAGTGGCTTTGTGTGTCCTCCATTTTATTAAAATGTCCCTCAGTCTTTGTTTACTGAGGTCAAGAGAGCAGTGTATGTGGCCACAGGTCAAGTTGCGCTGAGAGTGCCCTTTGTTGGATCAAACGGTCCACTGTTCCAGGTGCCCCGATGTGCTGCTACACTCAATATTTTACATTTAAATATTTATTTAAACTTTGAGTACGGACTTTTATCTTCATGCTTGAACGTATATTTGAATATTGAGTACAAGGTAACAGCCCCCATTCAATTCAATCCCGTATGCCAGTTTGAGTAAAATATTCATTAGCAGTTTTATGATGGATTACAAAAAACAAATCATTTTCAGTCTACAACAGGCTTGTAGGGATTTCTTTTGCGGATAATCGCAGACTGAGAGATGCCAATGAACATAAACGAAAAAAAAAAAAAAAACCTGCGCCAAGGAAAACATCACACTGAGCCTGTTGGTTCCAAATCCTGGACACGTTTGTTTGTTTTTCTGACTCTGAGAAAGATAACTCAAAAAGTTCTGAACTGATTTTGTTATAATTTTCAGGAAATGTAGGTCATGGCATAAGTAAGAACTGATTTGGTGGTTAATCGAATCTGGACGTTGATCCAGGAATCTCAGTGATTTGTTAATGTTGTCAGATTGGGCAGTTTTCAACCTTATTGCTAATAACTCAGCTGAGAACGTCAGAAATACCTTGGCAGATGTTTGTGCTTTCCTTCTTGTTTTGTTACAATACATTTTTTTCTTTTTACTTTTTTCCTGCTTGAAGTATGTTCACCAACTTGTGTTGTTTACATGCATAAAAAGTTTTCACCACTTTAACCCTTAAAATACTAGTTATCGTGCACTATGCCACCATTATAAAAAAGATCTGAAAATCATTTTTAACAACACTTATATTGTAACATTTTTACAGTATGCAAAAGTACTGTAAAAATGGCTTGATTTATATCAAATAAGAAGATGGGGCCATCTGCTGGAAAATTGTAAAAACTACAAATCTGAAGCCTTCCTTGCAAATTTAAAGAGTACTATAAACACATTGTGCTTCAGGGCCCACAAAATTAAAATCACAGTAATAATGTGCTTAACAGTGACATTTAAGATGCAGTTGGCTGAAAACCACCAATTGACAGAGTGACTAATCAAACTGCTACACCTTCTGAGTGCAGAAGAAAATGCTGTTAAAACGAGTAAGATGCAGACAATTCGTGTCACATTTATTGGTCCTCGGTTTGAGCTAATGTGGTGCTTCTATTGTTTTCTGATGGATATTTTATTTGTTCTTGGCTCCAATTATAATCCAGGAAGTTAAGAAACCTTGACTGTCGTTACTCACATCATGCAGAGTCAAATATTTTAACAACTACGTCCAGAGCACAAGGTATAGAAGAAAATTTACCTCTGGTTGTACTTATTCATTCATCATAATGGTGACAAAGGACAGAGACAGACATGATTTTCTCAGCAATTCAAAAAAAGGGTGATTAAATGAGTTATTTTCTTTATGACCTATGGGTTAGTACTGGTCTGCATCCCAGTGGTTGGGGATCTCTGTCTTAAGGAACCAATGGGACCTGAGGGTTAAAAACTGCATTCTTGATATGTTATTCTGTTCAAACATGGATCCATGCCTCTACTCTCAGAATCATTTCAGACTTTTCCTTCTTGTAGCGATGTCAACATGCACATTTGTAATCTTGTAATAGAGCTCATGTAATGATTTGGAATTAAGCGATGATTTCACGTCAAATATTATCCTTGATACATTAGATTAAAACATCCAAAAATCAGTTATTTGATAAATATTTCAGCATGACGTACATTTTTCCTCTATGATTTCTGTTAATAAAATCAAGGACTAGCTTTGCTTTGACTGTATCTCTGTAACAAAGGGGTGTGCTTCATTTTTAAAAAAAGAAAAGAGATAAAAATGCCACTGAACTGCAGGTAAAGAAAGACATAAAGACATTTTTATAAACGAGCACACTTATCCTTCACACATACTTGTTCACCGTCTTACTATGGAATGCTATGAAACATCATTGATCAAATGAAGCCTTCGTTTCCAGGAATAGAGAAATGTTGGCTTCACGATAATAAAAAGATTCACCAAAGCCTTAAAAAGTGTAAATCTCACACTTTCATGATCCATTGCCAGACAAGTTACTGTGAAAGATAAGTGCAGGCATTTATATAAGGCATATTTAAAAAGTTGACAGAACTCCTTTGACACTCCTCCAAAGAGGCCTTTTTTGTGGATAAATAAGGGATGTCTTTGTCCATTTTCCAATATTTTTTTTTCCATTTCCACAACTATATTCCAGACGAGAAGGGGGAAGGAGTTGGAATATGATGTTCCAGGTTTACAGGGGCGGAACCAGACGATTGTGGAAAGAGTCCCAAAGTCCTCACAGGCGTCAACCATAAAGAGTCTCCTTCACTGTATGTGAAGACAAAGATGGCGCTACATTCAGAGGTTCAGGCAGAGGAGAGCTACTGGGAGCAGGGGGAGGATGCTGAGGGAGCGGGCAGCCATGACACCTCCACCTGGCGGAGACAGAGAAATAACACATTGTTAAATATGTTTTGAAGATACCATTTGGCTGCCGTAAATCGAACATGTTCTGAATATCGATGTCTGTATATATAATGTGTTATGTATGTTTATAATTTAACATAGTGTAATGTGTCTTGTATTCTATGAATATGTCTGTTAAGGGATGCCCTTGAAAATGAGATGCTACCGCTCAAGGGGCTATCCTTTAATAAATTCAATCCAATGTTCACCAAACTAAAGACAAGAACTGGATATGTTTGATACTCCTTGATGGAAAATAACTAATTATATTTATTGATGTAACTTACTGAGCAGCTTTTTTTGCACTTATACTTTTTTAAGTAGTAAAATCAGAACATTTTCTTTAATTTAAGTCATTTCTGTTGAATGTACTGTTGTTCACAACATTTCCTTTAACATCTGAGAAAAATAAAATGAATAAAAAAGCCTCATCTATCAAAAGTGTTGTCAAACTATTGTTGTCACAATACCAAAAATTCAACTTTTATTCCAATGCCAAGGGTGCTTTCACACAAAATGTGTTTGTTGCAGTACAAGCAAACTTTAGGTGTGCTTTCCAAGTTAGGTGCCAATCACACAGATATGCATCCCTTGCTGTGAAGCTGCACCTAGGTCAGCTGACACACCAGATGGACTGTTCAATATATTTCACTTGTCCATCTGGGAAAGAGCCAAAAGAAAGTGTCTAGGCATTGGCAGAACCTTTCAAAAGCATATCTGGCATGTGATTGGACTATCGTCCCATCAGTCACATTCATTTTAGACCAATAAGATAATGTAGCAGGTGGGCACTGCAGCGGTGTACAGAACGTGAACAGTTTCGTAAAACAAACTCTCAGCAAAACGTGTCGGAAGTGGGGTGAAAATATTCTTCCTTTTGAGCAGTTTGTAGTGATGTTACTTGTTTTTCATTTTAAAGAAATGCGATGCAGATCTGATAGAACTGTGACTGAAGCTGTAAGCAACTATGCTAATCTCTGTCTGATTAGTTACTTCCCAGTCACTGATTGGGCCGCTTGAGGCTGCTCACAATCATTGTAAACTGGAGCTTGGCAAGATGGATCTGCCTGATTACAGTGAATCAGGGTGATGCATCTGCACGGCAAGGTTAATCAGTCAGAGAAGTTTGCAATATCTCCAAAAAAAAAGTACATTTTGGCTCCTGGAGGGCATCAGCACTCACCTACATCTTTCTCTTTGCCTGTTTCCCATCTTTTTTTGTGTCTGCTTTGGCCAAAAGTGACATTAACAAGCTCAGCAACTCCAGATCTTCAGTGGAAAAGTTGAAAATGTTCAACTTTCGTTCATGCTCAAATCCACTGAAACACTGCAGCGTGCGATGCCTGGCAGGCACTCTGTTGTGATCAGCACCTTAGTGTGGCTCATCTGCACTGGTGTGAAAGCTGTCAACCAAACCTGGGACCTCAGTCTGAATTAAATGCAGATCAATTTTCAGTCTGCTGTCCGTGAAAAATATTACACAGTTAAGAAGGAATTATCTTTCCTGTGAGTGGGCATTAACAGACATACCTACAACTTCATTGGGCAGAAATTAGTGCTTAATTTCATCATTTCAAAGCAATTTTACTCATTTAGATTTTTTTAAGCACTGATCTTCGGCCTGGTTGTCAACAACACAGTCCTCTGTTACATAACATGCTGAAAATACATATTTTATTGTCTACAGGAAATTATTTCACTCTAAGATAAAAAAGATGTTTACAATCAAGGTTGGGGATTCATTATCAAACACAGCATTTTTTAAAAAATCTCTATTAATCTATCTAGAGTTACATTATGTCTGGACAAATACAGAGAACTCTTTCAGATTCACATTTTTGGAAATATCTTGAATATCTAATTTCATTTGCCGTATATGGGCAAAATGCTATTTTAGTTATATGCTTTGGTCAAATATTTTATATACTGTTATTAAGAAAGAAAAATGAACTGATCAACCCATTACACTCCAAAAAATATACTCTTAGTGAATTAAGCACTTTTCACTTTCATCAAAGTCAATGCAATTTTAAGTACTAAAGGACATTTTATGCAAGAACCCCTAAACCTGAATGCATTATTTCTCTCCTCTGCCCACCCCCACTGATATTATACCCCATCTGCACAGAGATCACCTTGAATGCCCCTCCATTTGTCACTACCCTGCACTGGAAATCCCTGTCAGCTTAAAATCCCGAGCTCTGTGAAATCAAGCTGTCAGGTGGGCCTGGACTGAATGATAAGGGATAAGAGGAACCACAGGAAGGGTTTCCTCAACTCATCAAGATCAATTACAGAGGATTAAGGTTCCCTCTACGCAGCTGGCCGACCTGTCAGTCCATCAGCGGGCCATCGAGGCTTTAGTCACCGAGTGTACAGTTTCTCATCCCAGCTCTGCAAACGTGAGGTATGAAACCTGAAGTGACAGCACTGCTCGGCCCATCGGAGCCCTCCGACTGTGACAAATGATGACCTGCAGACAGCTCTGAACCTGCTGAAAGCTCATCGACAAAAAAAGGCCAGAGATGAAGCGTCAGACTGTGTCACCTCAACACCGAATATTGACTCTCAATCCATCATTTCTTTATCCATCATGGTGTCGGTCCATCCATCCAACAATCAAATATTCTTCCAACCACGCATCCATCTCATTGTCCATTAGTGCTCACATCCAAATATTAAGTCATCTATCCGGCCATGCAGGTATTCATCCGTTAATTCATCTATCAATCACCCATCTATCCAAGCCAACATGACATTTTCTAGATCAGGATCAATTAAATTCATCCATCCATCCATCAATTAAATTCATCCATCCATCCATCCCAACTGCCTTACAGTGCATTCCTTGTTTTACCTATCTATCCATCCATCATTTATTCATCCAACAGTCAATCCAATATCTCTATCAAACCATCATCCATTTTATCCACTAATTCACCCATGAATCTGGCTTTCCATCCATCTCTATCAAAGCACCTATTGAAATGATCTCAACTACTTTAAAGTGCATTCCTTCTTTTATCTATCCATCCATCCATCCATCCTTTAAATGCATCCATCATTAACCATACATCCAACATTGCTAGTAAACCTTCATCCTGTCAAACAGTGTATCGATTGTTCTATCCATTAATCTGTCCATGAACCTGTCCATCTATCCTTTTAAATTCATCTCATTTTCTAACCAACAATTCATCCAACCATCCATTAATTTATCTTTTCCTCAGTTTATCCAGCCATCCAACATCCACTCATTTATCCTTTTCTGAGTTTATCCAGCCATCCAACATTCATTAATTTATACTTTGTTATCCATTTGTCAATCCATCCATCATCTAGGTATCATTTATCTTTTTTTGTAATCTATCCATAAGTAAATCTATCTATCCTTTTTAATTGACCTCTCATTTATACATCCAACAATTCATCCATTCATCCTCCATCTATCTGTTTATCCTTTTTTGTAATCAACCCATCAACCCACCCAACACCCATCCATTTTCTGTATTTATCTATCCATTTATCTTTTTCTGTTATCCATTCATCTATCCTTCTGTCCAACAATCAATCTATCCATCCATCTATTATTGGTCTTTTTTTGTAATCCACTGGGAATTCCATCCATCCAACATTACATCCATCCATCCAACCATCCATCTCTTTTAAGCCATCACTCCATGAGCCATAAATTCATTCTTTTACTTATTATTCATCCATTCATCTATTCATCAATCATTTTTGATCTATCCATCCATGCATCTATTTCAACCACACAAACACCCAACAGTCGATCAATTAAACATATAACAATCAAACCCTCAATTCTTCCATCCATCCCTCTGTCCATCAATGCATTGGGTCACCTATCAACCTATCCATCCAATCATACACCCATTTTTTCAAGCTTCTTACCATCCATCTCAAAATATTTATCCGAAAACAACATTTTAAGAACAACTGAAGCACCTTAATTTCAGCTATTTGTCTTTTTTATGCTGGTCACCTTTGCCTACTCTAAATAAAAATTCTTTTTTTTGGCCTTTGTTGAGCCATTATTTATTATTTATCTATTGATTTCACCAAATTAGAGGAGTGAACCTTTAGCAAAGTAAGTTTTCAAGAATAAGTAAAATGGCAACATTTAGATCTGCAGTTATTTATAAAAACATCGTCTTTTTTTTTCTTAAATAGAACACTACCTTTTAAACAGTATTTCTTGCACATACCATACCTGGTATGTGCAACAAATATTTACCAATGTAAATAGACCTACATAATTAGTATTTTTAAACCAAAAGTCTTTTTACTTCTGTATCCTTGGGTTCCTGTGATGCTGATTTTTGCCACTGCCCCGTCTCCTCCCTCTGTGTGCGCCCGGACCTCCACCACATAGTTCTTGTCTGGTTTGAGGGGAAGGTCTATGTACTGTCTACTGGTGGTGTAGAGGGTGCCTTGTGAAACGCCCTCCTCTGTGCAGAGCACCTACACACACAAGATATAAGAGAAATGCTTTTGTATAAATCCAGACATTTTATACTGAATTACAAGTAAAAATAGAAGCATACTCACTTTGTAACCATCTATAGGCGCCTCGTTGGGTAGAGGCTCCACTTGTTCCCAGGCAATATTTGTGTTTACCCCCTTTGGCTTCTTACCAGTTATTCTGGGGGCTTGACTTGGAGCTGGTGAAAGACATAAAACTGGAATGATTGATGGCTCTTTTATACTGTTAAACTTCTGGGAACAGAAGAAATACGTGCTGTGCCATGCAGTTTCTTACTTCTTAAAAAATAAAAAATGAAAGAGAACACTTACGAGGTTTCTTGGTTTGTATCTGTATGCGTTCACTAGGTGGCCCATATCCTGCTGAGTTGTAGCCCCGGACTTCAATAATGTAGTAGGAATCAGGCCTCATGCCCTCCAGTCTTGTGTGATTGTCCCTGCCAGACACCACCACCCTCTGTGCTCCCCCCTCACTGTCATCCTGAGTCCTCCAGAACTTCACCTTGAAAACAAGAGACACAGGTGAAATGATTGACATAAGAAAAAGGCTTGTCCTAGCATGTGACTGCCAGTGGGTGGAATATATCAGGTAGGAAGTGAACATTTTGTCCTCAAAGTTGGTGTTTTGAAGCAGAAAATATGGGCAAGAGTAAGGATTTAAGCCATTTTGACAAGGGATGACTAGGTCAGAGCATCTCCAAAACTGTAGCTCTTGTGGGGTCTTCCCCATCTGCAGTGGTCAGTATCTATCTAAAGTGGTCCAAGGAAGGACAAGGTAATGGGTGGAAATGGCTCACTGGAAGGAAAGCTGGCTCGTGTGGTCTGATCCAACAAACAGGCTACTGTTGTTTAGGTTGCTGGAGAATTTAGTGCTGGTTCTGACATTAAGGTGTCAGAATACACAAAGCATCACAGTTTGTTGTGTATGGTTCTGTACAGCCACAGACCAGTCGGGATGGCAGGTGGTTTTAATGCTATGCCTTGTTGGTGTAAAAGTTTCACGAATATGAAAAGGCTATTATAAAAAGTATACACAATGTGTTTTCAAATTTATCATGAAAAATGGCCCATTTAACCCTCTGAAAAAGAGTTTGTGATTGTAAAATACAATAGCTCAAACCAAGTAAGGAAAAAAATATCTCCACAACATGAAACGAGATTTGTGTTTGTGTTGAACAAATTCTTCCATAGTTGAACCTTTGCTCCATCCAATTGGACAGCTATAGGAAGACAAAGTGAAGGAGGGAGAACAAAGTGAAAGATGACTTGCACTAAATATCAAGTTTGGGAGTCGATCCGGTGACAAGTGCTACACCGACTGTAGCGTTTGTACACAGAGCTGTACAATTTTCCCCTTCCAGCCAAATGCTTCCAGCCAGTTACCAGACAGCATCCAGTCAATGGGAGCTCCCAAATTCCATCATAAACATGCCCACTTTATTGTGCCTCCCTCAGAATGACACATCCAATCAGCTTGTCCTTAGAGTAAAGTTAGCCTTGACCAGTCACTACTTTCCTGTAATGTCATTGCGGGGAATCTCATTACAGTCATGACAGTGGACATGTCCTAGCATGTTCCAGTCAGGGACCAGTCAAGACTACGCTCTACCACTATAGCTGCTGCAGAATAGCGTTACTCATGCCTCAGTGTTCGCTTACCTGGTAACCATCAACATCTCCATTTGGAATAAGCTGCCACCCGATGTAGGCTTCTGTGGCAGAAAGAGCTCTACTTGAAAGACTGGAAGGAGCTTCAGATGGAGCTAATGAGAGACAGAGAAGAGCAGATATTTTAGAAAAGACATTAAGTTACTTTTTCTTTGGTGATTAGCAAACACCAACTTAACATGTTCATAAACTTGATTGACTTGACAGCATATTAGACATTTATCTCTGAGGCTGGAGATGAACTTGCTGCTACATGGTGTGTCTCCAGCGTCTTGTATGAAAACATATTTATGACCAAAGTCCACAATTATCCAAATGTGTAACAAGTGTAGTCTCTGGATCATGAAAAACATGTCCAACAGAGTAAATGGCATCAGTTTTCTATGACATGGTCACTCAAGAAACTGGAACCCTGGGACTGTTACGTAGGTGTAGAGGAAAACATTGTAGAGTCAGTGTACAGATGGGGTTGATAGTGTGTTCTGACCACAAGTTATTAACTGTCTTGTCATATCTGATGTTAATGCTGATTATTGTAATGTATTTTGTAAGTTTTAAACCCATAAACTTGTCAACTTTTGCTATGTTTGTAGTTTTTTTACATTCCACACAACGTTTAGTTGTTTGCAACCTGAGCTTTATGGTAAGTCACTTAATAACACTGTTACATACAGGCTGTTTTTTTTAAGATCAAGTCACATCACCACAAAGAGTCCAGATGGGAAAGGTGGTGATTCTTGCCTGGAAAAAGTGCCATGAACCCTTACATTTCGTGCTGTAATAGGTCAAATTGAGGAAAAAAAGAGGGGCTAATTTCAAGACTCTAAAGTTAGGAAATGATTCAAAATGATCACAGTGGCAGATACAGATAAAAATCCTCCATAAAAAGAAATAAGTCAGTAAATCAGTAAGTCAGTCAAGCTTTGTTTTTTTTCTTGAAATGTCTACATGTAAGAACTTACATGTGTGTAGGCCAATTCTATCTAGATTTTCACCAGTAAAATCTACTAAAATTTACGTTGTCTTTTCTTTTCAGTCAAAATGGGGACAAGAAAGCAGGGAAGGACACACAAGAAATGAGCCACAGGCTAGAGTCGACCCCAGACCGTGCACTTAGCTTCAACATATGCTAAGTGCACAGTCATAACTCACTCGGCCACTGGCACTCCAAAATTTATGTACATTTTTACAGCAATGCTCAGCTCTTTGGGTCAGAGAGCTAGATTTTGCCTTGAGGTGCTTCTCTGTCAAAAAAAAAATTGAAAACCACTGACGTAGGGATTAACAAAACGGGCTGTTCACCTGAATTTCGTGCATTATCTGAATCACGTAACTGAAAACAACCTACGGGCAAATTTTGTACACAGTCGTGACACAGCCAGACCCTCCTGCAAACACAAAGATGAACAGCAAGTATATCCATCCTAATAGATCCATGACTCTGACCATTAACACGATAAAGTCTCTGTCTTTTGGCTTCACTTACACCATTTTTTTCCCCAAAGAAGTGCTGAGCCTCATTTTAGTGCCCTGAATGAATCACTGTAAGAAACCAGTGAAGTGACAGAAATCTCTCTTGGCCCACATTCCTTCACCGGGCCATCGGACACCTTCCAAGACTAATGAGACACTTAGACACTGTGTACACTGCTCCTGCCAGGAAACTGTCCTTCAATGTTAAACTGTCGTGCTGAGCCTTGGACCAACACCCCGTCACACACTGTCACTGTGTTCAAAACAGAGACAAAAGGCACAACACTGTTCAACCTGCATGAACACTAATACAAACGTCCACACCCCTTAAAGCACAGCAGGTGTCCTATGGGGGGCACACAACGCTAATCTCCAAGCACTAAAATGTCGTAGTTCATTTTCTTATGGTAAACATGTTGTGGCTTCTTAAAAAAACAAAGACAGACTATAAACATGAGCCCCACACCTCAAATTAAGGATAAAATGTGTCAAAATTGAGAATTTGACTTTTTCTCTGTGACTTCTTCACCAAGAAATGAGAGAAATCAACCAACTTTGTTGCCCTAGAAGCAAACAATCTTTCTGAAGCTCTTTGGATGATGGGGCAATGGTGGAAATGTGTGCTCCTAAATACTTTTTGAAATCCAAGACCTTCTCAAGACCCAAACCTTGCAATAGTTAGATTAAAGGGTTATAGAAGCTCAAGTCCTCACACCATTTACCATAAATGTGCTTTTAAATTACTATATACTGTATTTTCCGGACTATAAGTCGCACTTTTTTCATAGTTTGGCTGGTCCTGCGACTTATAGTCAGGTGCAGCTTAAATATCAAAATATACATAATTTAACATGTTTTTAAACGTTAATTCATACTGACTGACATTAAACAACGAGTAATCATTATCGAGAGGGCACTCTAGGCTAGGCTAAACATAAACAAAATGCCCCCAAAATGAAAATCTTATTCGGCAGATAATGAACTGCAGGTGGTAAAATATATAATAAAGTTTGGAGTGCGTGAGAAACTCGTGAGGGACTGGCAAAAAGCAGAGGTTGCTCTTACTGCAATGAAGAAAACGAAGAAAGCTAATGCAGGGCCAAAAGCAAGATGGCCAGAGCTGGAACAACAAGTCCACAGATGGGTGCTTGAACAACGTGCTGCAGGGAGAGACTTGTTCACTGTGCAGTTACGTCTCCACGTCCTGATGAGGAGATGAATCTAAATGAGGCAGGTGGGCTTTCTTGGTGTTACCACTTCATGCAAGGCAACCACCTCTCTATCAGAGCACGAAATAAATGCAACTTACAGCCTGGTGCAACTTATATACTTTTTTTTTCTCTTCATGACGCAGATTTCGACTGATTAGACTTACAGTCCGGAAAATACGATAATGTTTTTCACCAAGCTGCCCCACCTCAGATGTTTTGTTGTTGAATTTGCTTATTCCTGTTGCTTGTTCTGCCTAATGAGTGTAAAAGCTGTAAAGAAAAACCTAAAAATGAGCCCTTTGCAGGCTTAGTCTAAAACCATAGACATTAAAACCACAAGTCCCAAAAATGGGTTACTATGGTAACGGGGCATCTCCGTAGCCCATCACGTCTGGATTTCCAGTGGTTATCTTGACTGTCTGTCAGTGAAAGTTAATAACTAGGCTAAATGCTTTGCATCCTTGGGCGAATTATCAGCTTTCTGGTTCATGCTACATAGATCATGATAATCCCCCCACAGGAGAGAGAGAGTGGGTGTGGGGTGGGGGTTGGGGTTCGCTTTCAAGGGGTATTAAAATTCCTCACAACTTTACATGAGAACTCTTATTAAACAGATCCCACTCCATTGAAAAGCAGGGCGCTGATAAGTGGCTGACACTGACAGATTGAAATAGCAGAGTGTTGGCAAGTTGAAGAGCTCCTCGTTCTCTGTGATGGTGAGAACAAACAGAGCCCGGCTGATCTGTGACACCGTTATGAAGCTCTTTTCCCTTCAGTGTTTGGAGGTGTGAATCTCTTCAGCTCTTACCGTCCTGTGCAGAGTAGATGCTGGCTGTCAGGCTGAACGGTCCCTCCCCTTTGCTGTTAAACGCTTTGACTTTGACTTGATACTCTGTGGATGGCGGGATGTTGGAGTCTTTGTGGACGTAGTGCCTCGCCTGGGGTTCTGCCACCGTCACCTTCATCCACTCGTTCTCGCCTTGTTTTTTGAAGGCCACAATATAGCCAAAATTAGGCCCGTAGTAGTACTGGGGCTGCACAGGCTGTGGACAGACATGTAAAACAATCATGTTTTTTTTTAAATACTTTTTTTAAACAATATATTATTGTGTTTTTTGAGACAAGACAAATAACAATGGTACAACTGACAAAAAAATATACATTAGCCCTTTAACTCCCAGCTGAAGTGTTTGGCAGGGGTCAATAAATTCAGGAATATTTAATATGTTAAAAAACATTGTTGTCATTGTTCGTTTCTGTCAATGTTTTAGGATACAGAAAAAACTGCAAACAAACCAAAAAATAGATATTTTTTTGTGTGGGATTTAAAAAGCTATTATTATTGTGATCATTATTATTATTTTAAATACTTAACCATTTACTGATATGTTTTTATATATATATATAATCTGTTATTCATCAAAAACATTTGTGTGTGTTTATCAAACTCAATTTCTTCTTTCAAAGTTATTTTTGATTGCTATTTTATTTACAAACATTTCTGCCTTTTCTAATTGATTTTGTCTTAAATATTTGAACATTTTTTTGTCATCACGTTATCATCTGTTAGCTTTTTAAACCTTTAAATCCCACACCAAGAAAATATCTGTTTTTTGGTTTGTTTTTAGTTTTCTCTGTTCCCTGAAATGTTAATGGAATCAAACAACAATTCAACTTGTTCTGTTTTTTAAAAAAAATAAATATCCCTGAATTTATTGATGACCTTTGCCAAACAGTTGGGCTGGTAGTTAAAGGGTTAAACTGACAACGTAATCCCCCCAACAAATAAAAATATGAGACATAAATAAATAAAATTAAAACAAGGACAAATATTAATAGTAATGAAATAAAATAAATAAATTCACAACACACAACTCAGCACCATTTCCAAGTTAAGTGGCTTCGTAACATGCGAGGAACTCAATTAAAGGTAAACATATTTCTTGAAAATGTCCCCCTTTTCCCCTGACAATATAAGTCATTACAATACAATGCATGATGCCATCTCCTTCACCCACATATGTATTTATTTTCCTCCAGTATAAAGATATCAACCTCCTGGCCTGCAGTAGTCCAAAGTCGATGAGTTTTAGATGTCTTGAAGTAAAAGTGTAGTTCTCTGTGTGTGTACCCAACACACACACTCCAGCAATCTTGGACAAAGTTTGTATGACTGACGTACATTAGTTCTGTAGTCTTGGACAGTCCCAGAAACAGTGAAACAGAGAAACAGAGTGCCCTTTCCTTTCAGAGATTTACTACAGGTATCTGGGATGTTGGGTGACCAGCAATTTGACCGTGGTGATATAAATTCTCATCAACCATTTATTTTGTATGAATTTCATTAAAATAATCATGTTAATGTGAAAACTGTTTAATATCAACTCCAAAGCCTGGTGTGCATTTGTAAATCATGTTGCATCTACCCACAGTGGAGCTCTACAAGGTTCAACACCAGAAAAAAACTAAAAATCATGTGCTTTTTGGTAAATGATAGCCTTCATGTCCAATAAGTTAATACAATATTCTGTTCTATCACACAAGATCAGTCTACCAGCCTCATTTCCTCTGTCTGCGCTGACTTTATTGAAACACCATATGTCCAGTCAGACATGTCTGCATTGCTAACTGCTGCTCGGGAAATGTTAGGCCATGACTCGACAGAGAAAAAGACTGGATCAGTGAGATATGCCATCAAATCTGGTGTAGGAGCTGCACAATGAATGCCTGTTTTTAATTCAGAAAACTTGGCCTCAGCTTGTATGGCAATGAGATGGTTATATGGGTGTAAAATGCTCAAACATGCCCCATCAGGACCTCAAGAAGACCCACCACCACAAAACCCTGCACTCAACCAGACAATATTAAGAGCAAATTACTATTTAATGCAGTTTAATGCAAGTGTTAGCATTGCTGCTCAAAATGTTAAGGAAAAACAGCTAGATGTGCCAAGCTGATGGGGGTTAGCATGACTTTTTAACAGCTTTTCTCCCTCACTTAGTCATAATAGTGCAGTTAAATGAAATGCTGGTACATGTAAACAAAACATGAGTTGCTTTGGTCTGTTTGAAAAGACTACTCAGTATAAGACCAGAGGGAAAGCGAGTATTCTGAGCCTCACTGGCTGTTCGCTACTCTTCACAAAAATCCCCCGAGACTGAGAGCTCAACTGGTAGAAATGCAAGCCAGAGTTACAAAGGTACATGGCACTCAAAGTATGATAAGTTTTTCGCAGAAAGGGGTGGGAAACTGGCAGCCCTCTTACTTCCTTTGTGTGGCTTGCTAGTCAGTTTTAAATGTGGAAAAAAAAAAAACGTGTAAATGAAAAAAAATCTGACAAGACTGCCCTGGCAACAGCAATTTTTCAAAGTACATAAAGTTATGATTGATGATATTTTATGCATTTGACAATTGATTGTTTTGGCGCCAGTTTACCAAGTCAAAGTACATCCATCCATTATCTATACCGCGTATCCCTTTTATGGTCACGGGGGCTGGAGCCTATCCCAGCTGACATTGACGGGGTCAGGCAGGGTACACCCTGAACGGGTTGCCAGCCAATTGCAGGGCCACATGAAGAGACAGACAATCATTCGCTCTCACACTCATACCTAAGGGCAAGCTAGCGACCTTCTTGCAGTGAGGCACGTGCACTACCTGCTGCGCCACCGTGCCACCCAAATCAAATTACCTATATGTGCAGATGTAGTTGGCAATAAACACAAAGTCTGATTCTGATACCTGCTCTGTAATTTGTATAATTAAGGGGCTGAAACTGGCGTCACTTTTGTGTTTAGCCTATGTTACAAATGTGTATTAAGTAACCTCTTATGATGGCTAGTTATACAGTGTTTACCCCTTTTGGTACCCATAAAAATTGTAAAAATCTGACTGTCTAAAAAAGAGAATAATTTTAGCGTGATCCTCTTTTTAACCATAGCTGCCTGTCCTTGCTCTAAACCGAGCTGAACACAATATAAACCATCCTTTAGAAAGACAGTAAATTCTTCTGACAGTCTTCTAGAAACAGCCAGAACCATACATACCAATGTGACTCCTATTTCAGATTTTACAGTAACTAAGGAAAGGCTGAAGTAAAGAAATGACGGACTTTGATTCAGTCCAGGTTTTGATTCTTCTTGATTATAAGCGTTTTGTTTTTAAAATTTGCAATAAAGCAGCTGTGATCTGAGTTTTTAACCTCCAGTTTGACGTTTTTCTTTTCTCCTGTTCAAAGATTCTTTCAAACAAATCAGCACAACACAAAGTTTATTTACATCTCAGTATACCACTGCTTCCTCTCAATTCAGGGATATAACCTAATGAGCAGGAAAATATGTCCAAAAATGGCACCAACTCCAGTGAGTGCACTTTCAGTCATGAGGGCCTGTGTCTCAGCACTTCAGACCAGTATTTTGGCAGCAGGGTCATAAGAGAGCACAGCCTATTTTATGAATCAAAAGCTGTTTTTAGAAATGCAGCTTATAGAATGAATTTTACAGTATTTACCTGTGGGCTTTACAAAATTTTGATCATAATGGAACAACACAGCTATAATAAATTATCGGCATCATAAGCTTGTACCTTTTTTTGGTTACAAATATTTTTCAGTTCTTTTTGTTTCATTCAGAAATGTTGCTTCGAGGGTGCTGTTGGTAGCTCCTCTGAAATTTTCAACTTCTCTTTTTGTTGCAGTTTGGACCTCAGATGGGACAAATTTGACTGAACAGAACAAACATGTCTAAAAGGCAAACCACTTCAAAAGCTTTGGGAGGACATTCATGCATATATTAACTTTAATCTGTTCTGACATAATGGTGAACATATTCCGGTTGTTTCTTAAGAAGAAAAAAAAAAAAATTGAAGAAAAGAAAAGTAATACATTACAATTTTCAGGAAACAACAAAAATTTACTTATCCTTGGAACATTGAGTAAAATGACATCCATCAGTCAATTTAAGTCTTCTGTGTATATCAACAATGATTTTGTCATAATTTTTCAGGCACTGTGAGCAAGTTTTATGTCCTGAACCACCATTTGAGAACCACTGGAGGAAAAGAGGCTTACTTTGATGCTGGTAGGGTGCCAAGTTTATTTCCACAACAATAACTGAAATTATAGTTTCATATGAATGCCCGTCATCGCACAATACCTAAAGAATCAAAAACAGAATGTTCATAAAATTGATCGATTTTGATATTCACCATTTGAACACCATTCTGGGAACAAAAACACAGTAAATTGAATTTCAGTGCTAAAATAGTTCACAGTTTATAGTCCTGTGAATGGCCAACGAATTCTACAGGGTGTACCCTGGCACTTACCAAATGCCATAATGCCATGTAAGGGCAAGTAAGTTAAGTTAGTACCATTTGTGGTTCCCAAAATCCCAAAGTCTATGAGATTTTTGGATAGGTTTTTTTTTTTTTAAATAAAAAGGCAGCATGGTGAACACATACATATGAGATTTTTACGTTTCTATTTGAAACACATTTTTTCTATCTCATTTGATACATTAGGTGTTTTTGGCAACTGATAATCCGCTTGAGGACATTTTTATCATTTTTCAGATTATATTCAGATTGTTTTTTAGTAATTTGTTCATCATACGGATTAGATAGAGGTAGCATAAAAGTATGTATCAAATATGATACAAAAGTCGTTAAAGGGTTAAAGGCATTGTGTCTTTACCATAACAGCCACTAACTAGAAAAGCAGTCAGAGAGTGCAGACCTCTGCCAAGCAGCTTTATTCCACCCCTGGTCCTATCTGGCAATGTTGAAGAATCCTTTAAAATATTCCTGTATCCAGATGATGATCCAGATCAGTCCCAAAATCTAATCATTTCTTCCTTATCCCATTCCACACATTTCCAGAAAATTTCATCCAAATCCGTCCATAACTTTTCAAGTTATCTTGAACACAAACAGACAAACAGACAAACAGACGAACAGACTTACCAACACCGGCAAAAACATAACCTCCTTGGAGGAGGTCACAAACGGAAGGGTTTTCTTGTCACTGTAACTGTTGCCAACTGTGAAACAGTGTTGCACTCATGGTGGATTCATGTTTGGTTTGGAATGACAATAAAAAAAAAGGAATAAAAAAATCTATTGAAAAATATTTATTAAAAAAAAGAAGAGTATGGCATTAAAATAATCTTCTGTAAAGTGTCTTGAGTTAAAATTTGCTGTGATTTGGCACAATACCATTAAAGACTGATTGATTGATCTGCAATCGGCTGGCCACTAGGATAGGCTTCAGCTCCCTGAGACCCCCCCAAAAAAATAGGTGGTATGGATAATGGATGAATGGGTGGATGATTGATTGATTGACTGAACTACAAACAACAGCTACACAAATAGCAAAATATGATTTGCTTATGCAAAACTGTGATAAAAACAAGAAATTTCACTGATATCTTAAAAATTTAATACAGTATGCATCAGAGCACAATGCCATGCTGTTGTTACCTCTGCCAAGGAGGTTATGTTTTTGCCGGCATTGGTTTGTCTGTTTGTCTGTTTGTGTTCAAGATAACTTGAAAAGTTAAGGACGGATTTGGATGAAGTTTTCTGGAAATGTGTGAAATGGGTAAAGGAAGAAATGATTAGATTTTGGGACTGATCCGGATCACCATCCGGATCCAGGAATTTTTTGAAGGATTCTTTAACATTGCCAGATAGGACCGTTTTCACCAATGTGGACTGAAGCTGCTTGGCATAGGTCTGCGCTCTCTGAGTGCTTTTCTAGTTATAATATATGAGCTTGGCAAAGTGTCATTATATCCTATTTTATTATTTACCAAAACAATACAAGTCAAGTTACTTTTAGCTCCCAATACCCTGAGTATATATTTTTAAGAAGTACTTCTTACTTTTCCCTTGGTAGATTCATTTTTCTTTTTCTGATTGATTTAAAAAAATCTAAGTTACCAACTTTCACTGGAATAAAATATTTGTGTCCTCTTCCCACCCCTGCTTATCAGCATCATGTCATCTCTCTGCAAACTTTAACACGAGCCTCTGACCCTTTTCCCTTGAGCACAGTGGAAAGTCCAGACCTACCGTCCATGTGATGGTCAGCTCTCTGCTGGTCCCTCCACCCCCGCCGACGTCCGAGGGCGCCACCACAGGAACTACAACAATGAGACAGCAACAGCAAAACTCTGAACCCACATGCTAAGAATCCACACAAACAACGCCAACCCACGCAGGCTGTAACCTATCCCTGGCAGCAGAACTGAAACATCCTTCCTCTGCAAATACTATATCAATGTCTGCTCCTGTGCCAAATGCAACACCTTAATGTCAGTGTGGGAACGCTGCCACTACAGGAGACAGGGAGGCAAAAGTTCTCCTGTTCTGCCTCAAGTCTAGTAGCTCACCCTCAAATGATGATTATTTTTTTAAGAGGGGTTACTGCAGGCCTGTGATTTCCATTTTATAATTGAATTTCAGTATACAGTTTCAGCAAAGTGCTCATTTGTAGAGGTTTGTGTGGTTAGTTTGGCAGCGTGTGTCTGCTGTAGGAAGTGCAGACTGATGGGATTTGTGCTGACTCATTTCTACAGGGATACTTAGCATATGTAAACAGTGCTATAATGGAATTATGAAGAATAAAAGCAGAATGGAAAGCTGGACTGTGGGGACTAAACTCCTTGACCTCTGAAGTCTTTGTTCCAGATTTAGAACATGATCTTACCTGCCTCCAGGGTTTTCTCTTTGGGTGACGGGCTGCTTGGCTCCCCCGTCCCGAGAGTGTTGGTGGCAATCACCCTGAACTCATAATCTATCCATGGGAAGAGATCCACCACTGTGGCCACCTCTGTGTTTCCTTCTACATCTGCAGGAGCTACAAAGAAACACAAATTTAGTTTAACAGTGGCAAGAGTCCAAGGCAGGAAAAGTGGTGCAAGATATTGATGCAGAAACATGAAGTTATGATGACTTGTAGGGGTGTGTATCTGGCAATAAGATATGTACTGTGATACAAGAATGAAAATATGATGAACTAGGAAAGCACTCAGAGAGCGCAGACCTTCGCCAAGATACAATACTGGATCACCACTCGCTCCGATACTGGCATTGCAAGGGAAGCTGGGTAATGTAGTGACATAGGCTTGAAAAGCGTTGACGTGAGTTTGCACATAAACTACAGTTCCCATAATGAAAGGGGGCGGAACCCTCACAGCAGCTGAGGAGAAATGAACGGGATTTGCCATTATAAACTTCAATGTTCTTTTGTGACGTCAATCTGGATCGAATCCAGATGAAATTGACCATGATGACAGAGTTATATTATATATATTATTGTGTGAATTTTTAAGTGAATCCATCAAGTGGTGTCAGAGATATGATTTTTTTAAAATACGGCCCAATGTTAACTCATGGGATTTTTTGCAAATTTTGGGAATTTTTTGCATCCAGACAAATATGCAGACCACCACCAAAATGTATTGTCTTCTTCCTTGGACCAAGCAACACCTCTTGTAAAAATTTCATGTAAATCCATGAAGTAGTTTTTGCGTTACCTTGCTAACAGTCAAACAAACAAACAAACAGACACTGGCGAAAACATAACCTCCTTGGCAGAGGTAATAACAACACAATCAGGGCATTATTGTCTATACTGCTTATTCCTTTCGAGGTCATGGGGCCTGGAGTCTACCCCAGCTGACATTGGGTGAGAGGCGGGATACACCCTGAACCTGTCACCAGCCAATCACAGGGCCACAAAGAGAGACAAACAACCCTACACGTTCACACTCATACCTAAGGGCAATTCAGAGTCACCAATCAACCTAATGATCATGTTTTTGGGCTGTAGGAGGAAGCCAGAGTGCCCGAGAGAACCCACGTGTGCATGGGGAGAACATGCAAACTCCACACAGAAAGGCCATGACCGACATGCGGATCGAATTGGTGACCCTCTTGCTGGAACGTACGCTACCTGCTGTGCAACAGCGCCACATAATCAAAGTAATACGTCACAATTTTTCAACTTCATAGTAAATTTGTACAAACATTTTGTTAGTATTAAGAAGCTATGGTTTCATACTCAAAATAAATATGGGTTCATATTTGTTATCAAATAAAGCATGGGCCTTGATACACTTTGTTGTCTGTCCCTGACACAGAAATAATAATTAATGTAACAGAGAGATGGAGAGTCAAATGGCTGAATGTCTGCTACCAACTAGCTGCTGGAGGCTGAACTACAACACAATACAAATGATATGAATTTCCATATATCATTAACAACTAAAATAGCAATTTGTGCAACAAAAGATATTAATACAAAGCTGTGTTGAGAAATATCTCATTGTATTAGCTTAGCAATATTTGCTTACACCCTTATTTACTTGTGATACAATTATTCAACTGCTGGTGCTGGATATCAATATTTCCTTTTCAAAAAATGTATTTGTCTCTTTATCATTTCATTTGATGGAAACTGGGTAGTGAAAGTGGGAAGTGATATGCTGTAAAGGTGCCATGGGCAAAAGAGATGTAAAGAAATGCACATGTGCAGAAGAAATGTACCTATTGCTCAGTTCTCCTGCTCACTTGTTTTGAATTAAATAGCAAAGAAAGATTAAGAACAGCTCTCTTGATGGTTTATTTTCTAAATTTTGTATATTTATTTTCTTTAAAGTGTCATCTTTCTGAGATCAAATTCATGACATAAAATGTACAGTTTGCACGATAATTATTACAATTAGATGCACCATGGTTATTTGACTCCAGGACAAACAGGAGTGTTTTTAAATTCTCATTGAGCCATAAAATATCATGAAATAAATAATCCCATCAATTTCAAGGACTCTGTCAACAATAGTCATTTCTTACATTTTCTCCTGAAAAGTTCTTTTTTTAAGTTTAATCAGAACACTATTGTTAATGCTTAGAGTTAAGCTAAATCAATTTAACCTGAACAGATTAGCATAAAACTATTAGCTATTATAAAAGTAACGGGTCAGGCTAGATTTTTTTGGGACCCAGTACATGCTCTTACATACAGTATTACATGTTGTACTAATCACATGTGGATCTGTGATCCCAGCCTGAAGTCAGCATGGTAATCTTCAGTTTTAGTCAGTTTTCCTGTATTTAATATAGAGCTATAACTAATTAACATATTCAATTCAGCTTGATATGCACTGCTCTGCTCCTTCGCTCACTTCTCTGTTGACAGAAAAGTTATAAATAAAAGAAAAACTGCACTCCTGATGGCTTATTTTCAACATATTATATCCTAGAGCGTATGCAATACGCAACCAGGTGGAGGGACAGGACCATATAATTTAAATTGATCATCTTTTCAAAAGTAACTTAGTTTACCAATGAAGTGTGTGAACAACAGTGCAGACTGTAGTCTTTGTTAACACACTGATGGTCTTCATTAAGCTTAAACTTGTGTTCAGTGTGCTCCTAAATTTATATGTTCACTTGTCATTCTTGCTTTTGTTACATCATACACGCATCAACGAAGCACTTGTGAATATCTCCTCTGAACAGTTTTTATGTCACTCAAACAATTTGGTATGTAGTTTTATACTTTAAATATAAACTATATATTGTCTCAGAGAAAATGTGCACGGTTGAAGGAATGGTTGAGCTGGATATTTCAGACCCTATAAAAGCTCTTACATACAGTATCATGTATTATAAAGCATTGTGAGTTACCCTGCAATTCTCTGTAGTAATAAACATGGTATGTTAAAACATCAAACAGTTCAGGTTTTATTGTCCCAATTTTGAACATAAATGTCCTAAAACAACAGTAAAGTTCTCTTTTTGGAATCCTATCCCGTATTTCAAGCCTGTAAGTTAAATATAATTACACTGCAGCTGTTTTAAAGAAGCATTAACCACCATGTAGGCCTACAGTATCGCTATGTGCCATGACCTAAATAATTATAACACCAGAGCCAGCTCAGCGTTAAGCCAGCAGTGTTTATTTGACCAAGCGGTGTGCAGGGGTTTCTCACATGTAGTGGCAGTCTTCCAGACATCCTTAGAGAAGGAGTCCCTGTACTGGATGGTATATTTGGAGATGGGGCTGTGGTTGTCTGCCCCGCGGCTCCACTGCAGCGTCACAGTCTTGTCAGTTTTGTTCACCACTCGAACCCCACCTGGGGCACCGGGGGGACCTGGGGTAAAGACAAAAAGAAGGACGAGTTAGGAGCGTTGTTTGATAGGTGACGAAAACAAGCAGAGCCCTCAGAGTGACGCTGTCCCTTAGTCTCAAGATCAGTTTGAGATCACACAAGTGCCCACTTTGACTTGTCCCTGGGGCAGATAAAGAACGTCCTACTTGCTCACAAACTGTAGACAGAGCCTGGGTAAGAACTTTACCTTCATTCAGGCTCATGGGGAAATTCTTGGCAAAAGTCCCAAGCCCATTAATAACTTTATCCTCAACACCCAAATGCAAAGAGACCACTGTTTGACTCATGTGTAACCCAGGAGCGCACATCAATGCCCTCACACTTCTTCCTTTTTTAGTCTTACTTTAAAGGCCTGATGGATTAACACCGTAAAGCTAAGCAACCACTGACATACATGACCTGAAAAGCTTTTGAATCCAATGTTTCACTTGGTCCTCCTCCTCCTTTTGATTCCTCCTTTGGAACATAAAAATGCCCTAATAGAAAACCCAGACTGTGTGAGGGTTGGCCTACCAAACCCACAGCCTCAGAAATCAGCCAGGATTTACTCTTTCCGAGTCATGAAAATGGGCCAAGACATGTAAGGCGATTAAACAGCCAAAAGTGGACAGGCCTTAAGCTTCTACTTTCCTCCAAGAGTCAGGGGGAAGGCTGAGCAGTCAAAATATACGAGAACATTTGTGTTACTGTCAATGTGGAGGTGAATTATCAAAATGTTAGGCAATCATTTTAACGTTTGTAAGACACAACTAAGCAAGGCTGCAAATAATCTGTTACATTTACTGAAGTTGGTTTGATTGAGGAGCCTTTCTGTGAACTACTTCTCTTTTAAACTTTTGAGGTAGGGATGCAAGATTTTGGATTTTAGCTGATTTCTAATCTGCTGATATTTCCTCATTATCACCAATATCATTATCTTGTGTCAAGAGCACAAAATCTCCACTTAACTAAAATGGACCTCTTCTTTCATGGTTAAAGACCATTTGTGTTAGAAAGGGATATAAAGAAAGGAAAAAATTTTTTTTTTCTCTACTAAGTTATATTTTTGACCTATAAAAGTGGATATTCAGTGATGATGAGGTCAACCATCATGGTAAACTGTACATTTTCCCATTATTACAACCAATATTTGGGATATTTCAGGGCAATTTTTGTGGTCAAAATCTCTGTAGTGCAGTAAATATTGGTAAAAATATTCATATATAGATAAACATTTTTTTAAATTTATCTTTTTTTATTTTTCATTATTATTACGATTATTATTATTATTTGTTTATTTTATAGGGAGGGTGTGGGTTGGGGGGGGTTCAAATTGTTTAAAAAGAAATGTTTGGTGCTGTTAACAGTCTCATACATTGTTCTTGGTTCATAAGCATCAATAAAATGTTTCAACAAACAAAAAAAAGTTCATATCTGCCAATATCGACAATCAACTTTTTAGGCAAATATTTGCTGATCCCGATATTGGTCTGGTGGTACTGTGCATCTTAAATTTAAGGGATTTACTTCTATCTTTAACCAAACATCTGACTATGATTGTGATATTTTAAAAATGCTTTCTGTTTTTTTTCCTTTAACATTGCACAAATAGTTTAGTTTTTTGTTTGGATCTTTAATTTTTAACTTGCAAGGAAATTAACAGAGAGAAATATCATAAATATCATGATATTATGCATAATTCAAAACTTACACTAGAGCAAAATGCATGCTCTAGAGTAGTGTACACATTGTTTGACACTACTTGTTCAGCTCCCCTTTGCATGTAACCACCAGTTATTCTACGAACATCCAGACCAGTCTAATTTGCCAATATTTTTGGAATTACAAAAATCAAATGTTGTCCAGAATGTCCTTAGTTATACTTACACTCAATTGAAGATTTCATGTTTTTCCTTCAACTTTACAATCATGTTCAAAATGTTCCATAAATTGGAAAATGGACCTTTTTAACAAATAAGAAAGCAAAAACTAACCAACTATCAGAATACCCGTAAATATCTTGAATAATGGACAAACTAATATGATTTTGGAGGAAAGGTCAAACTTCCTTGAGGCCTTATGATCACCCCTTGGTTGTGAACATGATACATCAAGTCATATACCAGCTGTATTTGTATTTAAACCATATTATTACACACTTAAATAACTAAGATGTTGACAAGTCAAGCTGCTGTCCTTTGTGAAAATACTCTTCGAGTCATGTGCATTTTTAAATAACTTTTTACTCTTACTTGAGTAGATACAGACTAACTTTAGCTTCTAAAACTGATCCAAGTAACTGTACCATTACTTGAGTAGAATATTCCCCCCTCTCTCCATCCTTTCAACTACGTCAGTGTTTTCACAGCGATAAGTCGTCTGACGCACTGAATCGTGACCTTATCCTAATAAAGCTGAAATATATTTTTCCACATTTGCAGACGCTTACATTAACAAGACACATTTGAACAAAGTTAAAGGGAAAACTGTAACCTGATGCTGGAAAAATACACTGCAGTCTTATGAAAATAGCTCTTCTCTCTAGCTCAAATCCCCACTCATAACAAACTACAGGTGCGGGGCCGTGTTTTTCAGCTCGGACAATCTCCTACAGACGATCTGCTTCCTTTTCTGAGGTGATTAATGGCCGTCTTTCATTCCTCTCTCTCACTGCAGCCCTGACTGTTGGCATTTGGCGCTCCATTAGGGCCTGTGTTTTGGTTCCACCGTGGGGAAACGTCACAGTCAGCTGCTGCACGTTCACCTGGCTATCTGTCAGCGCCTGCTTAGTGAGAAGGAGTGATGGACGCACACCCGGGGCAAAAGAGGGATCGCAGACATTCAGATCACTGCTCCAGTTTACAAGCTCCTTATCTGAAGAGAGCAGAGTGAATTTTGTGGACTAAAAATATGACTGACTGTTTGTTGTTTGTTTGTTGACTAACATTTTCCATGAAAAAAACAAGAAGACAGAAAACAGCTTTATACTAATCTGTAATTAATCTTTGACCAGCAGATAATATTTTGCATTTCTACTTCTTAAGTTAGTTAGATTTTCAAACTGAGAGTTGTATCTGAAGATGATCAGTAAATATAAAAAGGTAAACATGTATAATTATTTTCCGTATTTGTACAACAATAAATAGGAATAAATCTGAACTCGGACCTTTTAGTGACTCTTGAGAGGACAGAAAAAAATAAAAGACTTCGTTACTGGAGAAGTTGTCTGTTTGAAAAGATTAATGTGTAAGTGCTTTTTACTGATTAAAACTGGACAAAAGTGTTTTAAAGCAGCGGTTAAAAACGTTGGAGGGTCAGTACCCCCAAATGGGTCACAAGTCTGTTTATAGGGGGCCATAATTGTGTATACAGAAAATAAAATTCTTCTCCATGAAAGCCCAAACAGTCAAACAAACAGTCAATCCATTTAAATGTCCATTTTCCCATTAAAACAAAAATACACTGTTGTTGATTTCTTGTGCTTCGTACTTGATGATCTTCAGATTATGTGAAAGAAAGTAATTTCCCACAACATTGTCCAAACTTCATGTGCTTTTTAGAAAACAACCATCTTACTGGTTGGGAAATGTCCTTCCAGAGGCTTCTGTGATGAGGTCCATTTTAGACATTTTTGTTTTGCCATGTCTCTGTTTCCAGTAAATGTTTTATTTACCTGAAAGTCACACAACAACTTCTTTCATAATACCAAATGTGAGTTTTTTGTCTAAAAAAAATTAATGATGAGTGTTGCGCTTCCTTATAAATAAATAGGGCTGCAAAGGGGTGGATAATTACCAGTAAATTACTGGAAACTTTTCAGAAACTTTTTATGGAAAGTTAAGCTGGGAAATGTTGGAAATACTCCAAAATGGAAACTTTTCATGGGAATTTATGAGTATTAAGTGGAAATTGGGAGTCATTTAAATGAACTGTATCATAGCCAAACATAAATTGTTTTGTCATAGGGAGACATCCATGAAAAATAATACAGTTAAAAAATAGTACGTCATCGTTGTGAGATCCCCTGCAATTACATGAAAAACATATAACCCTTACCACTTTTTTTATAGGCTATATATAAATGAAAATTTTGCTTTGCATGGAAAATGCCACTATGCATAGAAACTGAGAACAAAAACAAAAAAAATCCTTGTTCAGACTCCCAGTGGCTGGAGCTTGGCTGGTATGTGGCTGGGAGGGGAAAATTGAAGTGGCTGCATCTGAATATGTAAAAGTGAAATAAGAGGTTTGTAGATTGTGACTAAACCTAGTTTGAATTTAATCTCAAAACTTAGACTTAACTCTGGCAGAGACCCTTGAGCCACCAACGCTGGCTTTGTTTTGAGACTTGAGCTGCAAAGCAAGCTCTCACACATCAGGGTGAAGACAACACTGATGAATCACCCGGGAGGTGAACTGTACTGAGTGACTGACAGAGAACTGCGGAAGTTTGGCCGGTTTATTTAGTGAGTGTTGAGATCTGTACGTGGCAGGAGGAACAATCAGTGAAATCAGCAGCCCTCCGTATCAAAACATGGTGGTGAAAGATAGGAAATCTATCATGCTCTGCCACTTTAGTCATCAAATAGTCATCCAGGGTGTTACACAACCCAGAAATATGCTCTCTGTAATTGCAACAGCTCCCTGCAAAAGTGCTTCCTTATTCAGATATAATGAAGACAAGTGGGAGCTCTTACTTTATTTAACTCGTCTCTTAATGGTAGAGAAGGCTTTGCTTTTTCGACCGACTTTAATCAAGTTTATTGCAGCAATAACTTCAGCAGCTATTTTAGTGTTTGTGTTACTCTGAAGGCCTTCATAAACTCAGTCTTTTCATCTGAAACAGCCGCATTTAAATAGGAATGTGATCACACTCTGTGCTGAACATGTTTGTTCACTGACTCCAGAAGTTTCATCAGTCTTTGTTATAATTTTCAGTATTGCTGCATGCTTCTGTGTAATCTACAAAAGGCTGTTGAACTGTTCAAAGCTGTGGTTGCAGCTCCCTTTCCCTTTTTCCCCTGTACCAAAACTTCACTTAAAACACTGTGTTTTGCGCATTCTGCAGATTTCAACCATGGAACATCATGGAAAAAGCCAACGTTTGTCCATACAAACCTTTAAAGATGAATGAAGATGATGATTCTTTCTCTCCACTGGGCTTTTGGTGTTTGGTAGAGCATGGTGAGCAGCTCACTGTGCTGTTAAGCTAATTCTGTGAAGTGCACTGTTAAATGCTGTCTGAAAGCTTACATTAATAATATACAACAATTTAATGCAGTTTCTGTGCAAAAGCTGTTTCCTTCTACAATGTATTCCTGCTTCAAGACTCACTGGTGTTACGGTTTAACTTGTGACTATGTCAACTGGTGTTAGCAGGCTTTCTTTAGCCTATGATTCTTGTTGCTACCTCGGCCTGATTTTGAACTACTATTATCATTCTGTGCAAGGGCTAACTTGTGCAAGTACATAATTTTGTAACAGTAGATCTTGGTATGCACATAACTTGATAACTCATTGTGTATAAGTCCCATGGTCCCCCAACTTCCATCCCATTATATTTTGGACTGTATGTTGTTTAGATTTTCCCCAGTTTTTGTATGTTTCTTTTCTTTTACTATGCTCTGTGGGTTTTATTCCTATTATTGATGTTTGTTTTAGTCTTATGTGTTGACACCAACCTGCCAATGGGGCTGGGGATGGAAATTAGCCACTTGACTATAATCCCATGTATTTACATGTAAATGTCCATTACTGCATACTGTCCCATTTAAAAAAAAAATCTCAACCTCAATCTCAATGTCACAGGCATTGCACACCCATACCTGTTGATATTTATTGTTTGTCTTTCTTTGATTAGTAATATATTATCATTTTTCCTTTAAAAACACACTCCTCCCGTCCTTTTGGTTATGACACCACCTAGACTCTTAAAGAAGCTGTTTTTATTATTATTATTTACTTCCACAGTTACTCGTCCTGGCTGCACTTAGCAGATTTTTTTGTGATAAGCCTTTCTAAATTTGTAATGTGCCAGCACAGCTAAAATATTACCCAGAGGCAAAGCTCCTAACAGGAAAGCTGTAGCCAGTTATTAGTATCTAAATCCATAATCTCTGAGCAGACAGCCTGAGAGGTGAGACTGATCCGTCCAGGGGCGCAGACGGTTAGTATCTCTCTGATGTATTTAGACACAAGGCTTTTCTTTTTATAACTTTTCCAGTCAGTTTCCTTCTCTTTGTCATACACTAATGTCTCAGTGCTGACAGAAAATCTGGCAGCTCAGGAGAGTCTTTACTTCCCTCTAAGCATTTACTGGAAAGCGTATTTTCTCTCTCTATGTCTTCTTTTCCAGTTTCCTCACACATTAAAAAGCACTTTTATAAATTTAATTAAAAGTCTGACCACCACTTCAGGGTAAAATGTGCTGATCTTAGAGGGTATTTTAAATTCTTGTGTTCTTTTTAATGAGCTTTTATGAGTAATTCCCCACAAAAACTGGCTTTGAAGTGTTTTTCTATGTAAATCATTCATAAATAAATAGCTACTGAAGTCTGAGTCTTTCTAATACTCTAAAATATTCAGGACTATGTGGGTAATCAGATTTTTAGACATTTTTGTGTAAATATTATTCCACTAATGAGTGCATTTATAGTCATTTATGCCTGAAAATTTTTGAAAATACAGAAATCTCTCCTGAAACATCGACAAAGAATACTGTTTAATGTGAGATTGCATCACTTCTTAAGAGGCTGAACGTTAAATATGTCTTCAGAGCCAGCAACACATTTTTCATCCGTGACTCTGCATGTCTGTGTTGTAACAGCACCAGTCGTGACTCACCCCTGACGACCAGGTGGGCGGAGGCGGTGACGTTGTCAATGGGGGTCTGTGCGGTGCAGGTGTAGCGTCCGGCGTGCTTCAGCTGGGCGTTCTTGATCATCAGCTCGCCATTTGAGCTCCCATTCTGCAAACAACATAGAAGACAACAGTTTGGGATAATTACACTTGAGGTAAAGCTTTTTCTCTGCATGTAAATCAAAATTATGTCACGGATTTGTCACTTATATATACTTCCTGCAGATCAGAGATGAGCTGCAAATGTAGGAATGTCTAAAGACAATCAAAAAAACATTTATTCAGCCTGGCTTTTATGAAGAACTTTATCTTTTTAATTATTATCTTTTTATTTAGTTGGGTCCCTTTTTGCTTTACTAATAATAGAATAGAATAGAATAGAATAGAAAAGAATAAACCTTTATTCGTCCCACACAAGGCAATTTGCAGTGTTACAGCAGCAAAGTCGACATCAATGACAAAAAAAATAGACTTAGTATAAAAAAAGCAGCATGTACATTATTATAAATATATAATAGACTGGAAATATAAAAACTAAAAAACAACACTATAAGAATTATTTACACATCCACAAAGTAATTGCACATGGGAATATTGCAGGATTAAAACTGTATTGTTTGATTTTTTATTTCATTTTTAGTATTTGTTTATATTTCTTATCTTGATCATAATATTTTTTTTTTATCTTTTTACACTAAACCATTTTATATTTTCTTTATTTTTTAACATCCATTCATCCACCATTATATCCACTATTCCGATCGCAGGGACACATAGAGAAACAGACAACCATTCACACTCACACCTAGGGGCAACTTGGAGTTACCATTTGACCTAAGGAGCATGTTTTTGGTCTGTGAGAGGAAGCTGGAGTGCCCTGGGAGAACCCACACATGCACAGGGAGAACATGCAAACTCCACACAGAAAGGTCCTGACAGACACAGGGATTAAAACAGCGACCTTCTTGCTGTGAGGTACGTGCACTACCTGCTGCGCCACCACGCCACCCTCTTTCTATCATGTTTTTATGTATTTTTAGCTATTAATTTATTCCTGTTTGCTGATTCTTGCTTTAATTTTTTTTAACTTTTCACTTGTTTCTTTTCGTTACTTTTTTTTTTTTTAGCTTTTCTGGTGTTTAATAGTCTCCAAACCCTCGACATCCTACCTTAACATGATAACAGTGAAACACTACCTAGTACATAGACCTCTAGCCCACAGTTGTCATAGATTGGAGTTTGCATGGATTTGCCTGATTAGAGACACTGAAGCAGGTGGATCCAACTGCACTGCAAGGTTAATAACTCCAAGGTCTTTGTGTCTAAATTAAAGGAGTGAAGGATTTAAGTAAACGTTAAAATCTACTTGTAACCTTGACGCATATCTTTAAAATTCTTTAGGTTTCCTCGAGTGGTTCCTTCCTTGGTCCCATTGTTTGAACCTATGATCCAGTGATGCTGGGAGGACGTGTGGGTGGAACGCAGGCCGGCTTAACAGTCCAACTTCTCTCTGAAGCTGAAATCTTTTAATCACTTCTGACCACATTTTCAAAGAAAAACTAAAACCACTCTAATCTATTGAGTGAAAGAAATGGTGCAGTTTGAACTGGAGACAGAACAGAACAGTAAATCAACCCCACAAATACAACAAAAGCCATCGTTCAAAGCAGTCAACAGTTTATTTTTATGAGCAGGCTCTTTTATTTCCAAATGCTGTTTAGCTTTGATGTGCCAGCGCTGAGCTGCACACAAAACTAAAGTTTTTGTTCCCTTTTTGTCTTTAGCATTAAAAAAACCAAACATTTAATGTATTTAGATTCAGGGTCTATTTACCCAAAAGTTTAATATATTTGCAGTTAAACCAGATCACACATATATTTGAGGGCTATTAACATATCAAGCATTTTATTTGCAGTAATCTCAAATTTTTAATTCTTAACTCAATCGTAATTGCATTGAATTGCACATTAGGAATTTTAGTATTTGTGTTGTTGTTTTATGGTCCAGTGGGTACTGATAAATTTAGGTAATTGATACTGTACATAAATCACATGAATGCAAAGAAATGTAGTTTATGTTGGTTATTTTCAGATTTTTTTATTTGAATTTTTGCTCCAATGCAACCTAAATGTGATCTGAAACATTGATTTAAGGACTCTGTGACATACAGTGTTCCTCGATGTGATAGAATTTACATCTTTCTGGAGTTCACCCATCCATTATCTAAACCATTTATCCCTTTTCAGTTACTAGCCAATTGCAGGACCACATAGAGAGACAGACAACCATTCACTCTCACACTCATACCTAAGGGCAATTTGGAGTCCTCAGTCAACCTAATGAGCATGTTTTTGGTCTGTGGGAGGAAGCCAGAGTGCCTGTAAAAAACCCACACATGCACAGGGAGGACATGTAAACTCCACACAGAAAAACCCTGATCGACCAGCGACCTTCTTGAGGCTAGTCCACTCCCTGATGCACCACAGTGCTGCCCTTTCTGGAGTGACCTTTAATTGATTTAGTTGAAATAATAATGTCTTTTGTTAATGTGAACCGCTGATGTAAGTGACACATGCCATGCAACAGTAATAATATTTTAATAAAGATTCTGAGTTCTCTTTATACATTCAGCTTTAGTTTTATCTTTATTCATTCATTGGGCCAAATTTAAACCATTAAAAGCTATTAAATTTAAATACAACTTAACTAAAAAGCAAGCTATTCTTTGTTTCAAATGGGAGAGAGGCCAGCAACAACTGAATTTGTCCAACATAAGCTGTGTTGAAACTGTTCCCTATCGTGGATATAGTGCACTATATAGTGTGTTTGCCACTTTGTAGTGTTGTTCGAATTCTCAGCGTTTAATATCATTCACTATATATTGCACTATAAAATACCCACAATGTGCAGCAAATGTATGTACATACAATGTACCCTACACTGTATATACCACAAAGCAATGCAGTTGTGTTTTCCAGAGGAGAAGAAGAAGAAGAAGAAGAGGAAGATGGCTGCAAAAATTGGCGCTGCTTTCATTTATAAACTTGAGGAACGTCTCCGCCTGTGCCTGAGAAGCAACAATTGTGCTAGCAGCATCCAAACAACAACAGGAACCATTTTCGTTTTGAAAACTCCACAATTTTAACGACCATATAGGGGTGCTAACTCGTAGCTGGTACGCTAACTACAACCAACTGTTACTTCACTAGCTCGCTCTAAGTAGCTGCAGCTAGCTCGTGAACTATCGTGGGCCGTTACAGCTCACAATCGAGACACAAAACCGTAGATGACAAATTGAACTTCCTCACCACTGATATTTCAACAATTTATTGACATCCATATAGGGCTGAACGATATGGACAAAATTTCATATCTCGATATTCATGCCAGATATCTCGATATTGATACGATACGATATGACTACGGGTTCGGTGAAAACCAAGCATTTTTCAGAAAAATAAAAACATCATAATACAAAAGAATGTGGAAAGTGCAGTTTTAGCGCGGGGGAAATCTGTATTGTTTATATCGTTGCTTTTCGATATTAATATCTTGAATGTTCATATCTCGATATCGATACGATAACAATATATTGTTCAGCTCTACATCCATATAACCACTGCTAACCTCCTGAGTGCCCGGCTTGTTTGTAATGCTTGGCTAGTCCACTTGCATCACAGGAATATCTGACGCATCTACTGACGCAATGATATTCAGTGTAGTGTCCAAAATCTCATTCAGTCATTCCCTATGTAGTTCATTATTTCATTAACACTATATAGGGAATAGTGAGTAAGTGAATGAGTGAACAGTTTTGAACACAGCTATAGTAACAGTTACCAATGAGGGCGGGGCTTAAGAAAAGGATCACTTCCTGGAAAGGGCGGGGCTTAACAAAATGTCACTTTACACACTGTAATGCTCCAGCACTTACTTGTTGTCTGTTTACATTTAATAAATATAAAGTACAAAATAAAAAATAATTAAATAAATAAGAGCTGTTGGAATTTTTAAGCAACATAGGTTGAGATTTGTCTGTAATGAGGTGGTGTGAGTCGACCAGCTGAAGGCGACTGCATTAGAGCAGACATGGGTCTCAGCTAACACCTCTTCACGGTGAAGACGTGTCTAGCTTCACAGTTTTTCCTCAGTTCAGCCCTCTCACAGTGCAAAGGTGGACCTATGATGAAAAACCACCTTAGAGTGTGTGACTACATTAAACTCCTCATTCAAGAGAACCGCAGAGACAGCATTAAGTGGAGCTGGACCTCGTTTTTATGAGGGGAAAATCCTCCTCGTGTAGAAAAATTGGAGAACATCAATCATTGTTATAATATGCTGTTTGCTGAGTGGGTTGAGAGACGAATGGGAAATGCTAACCGCTAACTTCTGGTTAGAGCTGCACTGAAAGAGTAGGTCATGTCAACAATAATGGATGTTAGCTGGAATAACTATTAATCTCCACTCAGAGAAAGGATGTGAAAAACCTTTCACAGTCATTCATTTAAAACAGGACGAGCTTTTCCATTTTAGGTATTCTAATGAAAAGCAGCAGACATCATCCTGGCCCGAAAAGTGAACTAACCTGGATGAACCCAATGGAATTTTACAGTAGAAAAATGTTAGGAATATGAAGCTTTACTGTGGTTATTAGAGTTCAGTTCAATTTGAAATAATCACAAGTCATTAGTGAGAAGCCACATGTAGTCCCACCCCTCACTTAATGCTGACCACAAGCCAATGTCAAATAGTAAACTGTATACTAATGCAGTGGTAATTTGACAGAGCATCTATATTTCACTGGTGTTTTGAATATGGGAAAAGCAATACAGATTTGTTTCCTCTCCCTGCACCTCTAAAGACATCTCATGTGCTAAATCTATAAGTAATTTCCCTTCTTGTAACAAATTGAAAGCATCATTTTGACTGGAAAAACTGTGGAAAACTGCCCTGCCTCACTATTAAAAATTCCTGGAGCCACATTTGGATTCAGATCACCACCAAAATGGACTGTCTTTTTACTTGTGCCATGACCAACATTCCCTGAAAATGTCTTCATAATCTATTGAGAGCTTATTGAGTTATTAGTGAAAATGTCGCCCTAACTCGAAATGTTAAGAAATCTTCAAAATAAAAAATCCTGGATCTGCATCCAGATTCAGATCTCAACCAATATCTAATGACTTCTTTTTTGCTTCATCACTAACATTTCCTGTAAATTTCACCTAAATCTCTTTATAAGTTTTTGAGTTATCCTGTTCAAAACAAGGAAAATTAAAAAATGCCAGCAAAAACATAACCTCCTTGACACAGATAATTAAAAGAAAAAGACAAAACATGACAAAATCTGCCTTGTCAACATGAAAACTTGAAAAAAACATCAAGAAGTAAAGACATAAATAGCTTTAATTATCATTTTAGAACTGTTTTAATATGAATTAAGGAATGCATTTAAAAAAATAAAATATAGTTTCATAACCACGGAGTAGTTAAGAAGTAGATTAACTTTGCTTGATCCTTCATCCATCCACTATCTATTTAAATTATCCCTTTTGGGGTCATGGGTTGCTGGAGCCTATACCAGTTGACATTGTGCAAGAGGCGGGGTACACTCTGAACCAGTTTCCAGCAAATCACAGGGCCAACATGCAGAGACAGACAACTATTCACGCTCACACTCATACCTAAGGGCAATTTATGGGCACCAATTAATCTAATCTGCATGTATTTTGTCTGCCGGAGAAAACCGGAGTGCCCAGAGAGAACCCACACATGCACAGGGAGAACATACAAACTCTATGCTGAAAGACCCAGACCAACCCGGGAATCAAACCAGCAGCCTTCTTGCTGTGAGGCACATGTGCTACCTGATCAAATCAAGACAATATATCAGAGTTTATAACTTCGTAGTCAATTTGTAAAAACATTTCTGTAGCATTAGGAAGCCATGGTATCATACTCCAAAATTAATACAGATTCATATTGTGTTATCATATAAAGCATGCACCGTTTCATGTGATTAACTTTGTTGTCTGTCCCCACCACAGACATAATAATAATAAATGTAACAGAGAGATGGAGAGTCAAATGGCTGAATACCTGCTGCCAACTAGCCGCTGGAGGCTGAACTACAACACAAAACAACTGATACAAATTTTGACTTATCCTATATTTAGCAGAAGTGTGGATGAGTCCAGTCAGACTCAAGACGCATTTCTGATGTCTTTTTGTTCAACCATGTCCTCAATTTGACTAGACTAGACTAAGGCTTGAACACCAATCACTTCACTTGGATTTTTGTGACTCAAGAGTAATCAAGAGTCTTGAATAATGATGTGGCCCTCCTGTTCAAAGATGTCTCACCTGGGGGCGTTCATAATGCTGATTGTCCTTGTGCAGGTCGATGACCCGGCCGTCCAGGGACCAAATGAAGGTGATGTCCAGAGAGGTGTCGTGTGAAGCAGCACACTGCATCCAGGCGTTCTCACCTACTTTGACGTCAGCATTAGCCGGAGCCAAGGTGATCTTTGTGGAGTCTGGGGACAAAGACAAGAGCACGAGGGGAATCAGTGATGTGAAGAAAGAGGTCATCTATGCTACAGATATAACATTTGGGTTAGGATGTTAAGTGTCATTAGGCAGTAGCTTTTGTCCAAAGTGACTTACACCTGAGAGTAAGTACAATGCAAGCAATAATCTAACATAAGGGAACAACATTAGTAAGAGCAACAACCGGCTTCAAGTCCATTTATTTGGAAACAGGTGCTGCCATGTAGTGCTAGAGGCAGTGCCTATTTTATTTATTTTCAAGCAAGTAATTGACAGAAAACCTTGTCAAGTCACCTTAATGTCACCACCAACTAGAAAGCAATCGAAGAACACAAACCTCCACCACTGTAGCTCACATATTGCTGTTGCATCTATAAGCAATAGTTCCATGATGGAGTTACCATCATAATATGATTCCTTGACCCTGAAAACCCACACCTCGCAATCGGAATCACGTTGATATCATTATTAGTTAGATATTTATTGAGCAAAAACGATGGTATGCTACTGGCAGTTATCTGGATCACCACCAAAATCTAATCATTTTTAAGTTGGACCATTACCAAAATCTCCTGAAAATTTTAGCAAAATCCATCCAGGAAAACATAACCACCTTAGCGGAGGTAACTATACAATATTGTTTTTTGATTGAAGAAAAACAAGAAAAATGACTTTGATGACAATGGGACTTCAATGGCGTTATGTTGTAAACTATCAAGATGAGGCAACTGGCAGCCAGGAAGCCTCATGCAGCCTCCCTCCATACTCAAAGGCAGCCCTCAAGTCCATTTCAAACAACAATAAGCTGTAGATCTGAAGAAAATAGATCAGTGCCTGCTTTTTAAGCAATACAGAATAGAAACAAGTCTGCAATAATCTTTGAATGATAGTGATGGTACACTTTTTTATGCTTTGATTAAAACAATTTATTTTGTTTAACCAGATAGGAGCTAGCTATGTTACCTGTAACCGGGAATAAGGGAAAATTAAGTGACCTATAAATACTCAAAAAATCCTGTAGTGAGCTCAATCATGATAAAAGGTCAAGTTTAAAAATGAAAATGCTGGTAGAGAAGGGACTACTTAAAATTTCTCCAATTTTCTCGACAGTCTTGGCTGGTCCGTGACAGGAAAGTGCTTGGACCTACTCACCCTCATGGCACTAATGAAATCCCCATGATGATGTGATAAACATGTAACCCTTTCTACTTATATTTTGCAGGATATATAAATGAAAATTTTTATTACCATGGAAAATTCCACGAGGTTCAGTAATTGAAAGGAAAAAAAAATCAATCAACAAAACCTTATTTTGACCCTCATTGGCTGGTAAGTGGCTGGAACTCGGCTGGCATTTACTGGGAGGGGATAATCGGCTGCATCTGTGTAACAAGTTCTGATGGCAGCTATTTATTTGTTTATACTTTTGATAAATGAACAATTATGCTTGGCTGCACGGTGGCGCAGTACTGTTATCAGGCTTGTCTCACAGCTAGAAGGTTTCTGCTTTGACTTTTCTTGTCGGCCAAGGCCTGTCTGTGTGGAGTTTGCATGGTCTCGATGTGCGTGTGTGGGTTTTTTCTGGGCACTCTAGTTTCCTCCCACAGACCAAAAACATGCTTGTTAGATTAACTGGTGACTCTACGCTGCCCTTAGGTCCGAGCGAGTGTGTGAATGGTTGTCTGTCTCTTTATGTGGCCCTTCAAAATAAGACACAAATAAGCAGTGCTGACAATGGATGGATGGATATAGTTATGATTGTTAAATTGAAGTTATTCTACATTTTATTTAACCTTGCCCTCTGGCAATGAGGCAATAAGGATATAATTGCATTGGTCACATGTGTAACCTAAATTGACAGAAATACAGATATAAATAAATAATAAGGATGCACAATATTGGATTTTTACGGATACTGAATATGCCAATATTTCCAAACTCATTATCACCAATACAGATACCTATATTTTTTGTCAAGTGCACCAAACCTAACAGAAAATGTACCTTTTCTTTCTAAAGTGACAGACCACTTGTATTAGAAACAAATCTGCAGCAGGAAAAACATCATTTTATTCATTAATAAATGACAATTTTGGTTTGTAAAAGCAGACATTCAGTGAAGATGAGGTAAATTATTTGGGCACATTGCTTAACAAATACATGAGACCACCTGTCATGAAAACAAGAAAACTCTTATATTTAACAAATCTTTTAAAACCTTTTTTTGAAACTGAAAATGTTATTGTTATTGGAGGTTTTGTACACATTTGAGTCACCCACTGGGCTTCTCTGAGAAGTCAGAAATTAATCAAGCATAAAGTTCAACCACTTAAAGTATTTTTTCTGTTTAGGATTACAAGTAAATAACTATAATTTTACATTTAAATCAAGAAATAATGACGTGTTTTCTTTTTTTGTGTTTGAATGTAAAACTGTAAATTTGAAAATTCATGGATAACAATAATAATATTTACATTTTAGCATCAAAAATATAATTTCAGTTAAAGGGCTTCTACATACTGGTGTATTAACCATTACATAAACATTAAAAAAGGATATTGGTAATAATCAGTGCTAATTTAGGGCAGCTGTGGCATTAACCTCACAATAAGTGGTGTGTCTTACAAATATTTTAAGCACTGTAAATGTTCCAGCCATCATGTGGGATATATACAGTCAATTCTTACAGCTAAAATGTCGGCTATAAATATCAACAAAACGTGTCGATGCTGATCCAATAATATTGTGTGTCCTTGATAAAGATATATATTTATCTGTTTAACTAGTACTTTTATATTGTTTGAACTCCATGATCAGTTTCTGTTCTCAGCTTTAAGATTAAAATATCTGCTTTTAATATGTTTTCTTTTTGTTGTAACTGCTTTATATTTTCTTCTAACGATTTCTTGTAATTTTAATCACATCGTATTAAGCAGGGATTGCCTCAATTATGACAATTTCTCGATAAACAAACACTGATTGATCATTTAATCAACTGAAAGAATCAGTTTTATATTAAAAGTTGTTCGCATGACGCGGTGAGATATTTGCACTATGCACAAATGTCCAGAAGAGGGCGGAAGAGAGCTTTTCATGGAGCACCACATGAGTTCATATGAAAAACTGAACCTTTTGACAGCTGATACTGAAAATGTATTTCAAGTTAAGAAATAATAATGATAAAAAAATAATAATATAAACCCTCTCAAAGTGTCTTCGTAGCTCAGGTCCTCATTTTTCATTGATTATCTCTTCTCATCTCTCCTCTCATCTCCTCTGAGCTTCAGGAAACCCCCTCTGTGCCTGTCCTTGGGGAAAGACTGAGTATCCACCAGCAGCCTGCTAACTGGGCCGTAATTCTACAGCAGCGGACATTTGGAGGTCAGGGCTGTTTGGTTTGACAGAGATTGACGGGAGTGACTGACAGGGAAGGTAAAACCACTGAAACTATCCTGGAGACAGGACAAAAGAGACGACTCAAAGACAGTGATGAGAGAGCATTCTCATTATTCTGGACTCACCTGTAACCAGCAGAGAGCCCGTGCTGTTGGCCTTTCCTCGGTCATTCTCGGCGAAGCAGGTGTACCGGCCCTCGTCTGCTCGCGTCACATTGAGGATCTCCAGGCTCCCATCCTCCCAGATGAACACCCTGGGGAGAGGAGGAATGAAATCTTCACACTGAGGAGGAACGGCAGTAAGTTATAAAGTATTCATTTCAATATGAAGGTCAAAAGTCCAGCATGTGTTATTTCATGAACATAGAAAAATCTCACTGATGATTTCTGCATCATCAGGTGGTTGTTATTACTGCAGAAGGGACTGTGGTCTGCTGATTGTGACAGCAGCAGAGATATCAGGGTTTAAACTTTTAGTGGCAGCCAGTGGAAATACTTTAATCAGATAATACTAGCTTTTATATATGAGATATTGTATACAGAGGAAAAAACAGCCTATCTGTCACTTATTTGTAGGATAATGAAAAGCAAGGAGGGTTTCAGGAATGGTTCTAACAAAGACCTACAAACCCCAATTCCAATAAAGTTGGGACATTGTGTAAAATTTAAATAAAAACAGAATTTAATGATTTGCAAATCCCATTGATCTACATTCAATTGAATGCACTACCTAGAAGATATTCAGTGATCAACCTGATAAACTTTATAGTTTTTTTTTTTTGCAAATATTCTCTCATCTTGAATTTGATGCCTGCAACAAGTTCCAAAAAAGCTGAGACAGGGGCATGTTTACCACTGTTACATCATCTTCCCTTCTGACAACACTTAATAAATATTTAGGAACTGAGGACACTAGCTGTTGAAGCTTTTTAGATGGAATTCTTTCCCATTCTTGCCTGATGTACAGGCTTCAGTTGCCCAACAGTTCAGGCTCTTGGTTGTCATATTTTGCACTTCATAATGTGCCACACATTTTCAATGGGAGACAGATCTGGACTGCAGTTGTAACATGAGGAAATGTATATGGAAACTGTCTTGCTGAAACCAGCAAGGGCATCCCTGAAATCTCTTCAATGGCAGCATAAGCAGCTCCAAAACCTGTGCGTACCTTCCAGCAACAATGGTGCTTCACAGATGTGCAAGTTACCCATGCCATGAGCCCTGACACACCCCCAGACCACCACAGATGCTGGCTTTTGAACTTTGCGTTGTGAACATTATAGATGGTCCTTTTCCCCCTAAATTCTGGAGGACACCACGTCCATGTTGTCCAAAAACAGACTGAAAGGTGGACTGAGACCACAGCACACTTTTCCAGTTTACGTCAGTCCATCTCAGATGAAGCGGCTGTTTTTTCTGGGTGTTGTTGATATATGGCTTTGGCTTTGCATGCTAGAGTTTTAACTTCCAATTACAGATGTAGCAATGAACCGTGTTCACTAACAATGGTTTTCTGAAGTGTTTCTGAGCCCATGTGGTAATATCCTTTACAGAATGATGTTGATTCTTAATGCAGTGTCACCTGAGGGATCAAAGGTCACAGCATTCAATGTTGGTTTTTGGCCTTGCTGCTTATATGCAGAAATTTCTCCACAATGTCTGAATATTTTGATGATTTATTTCGATTGCAGATAATGAAATCTTTAATTTCCTCGCTATTGAACATTGAGAAACATTTTTCTTAAACTGCTGGACTATTTGCTCACAAAGTTGTTCACAAAGTGGTGAACCTTCCACAGACCAAAAAACATGATCATTAGGTTGACTGGTGACTCCAAGTGTAAATTCGAACGACTGTCTGTCTCTCTATGAGGCCCTGGGATTGGCTGGTGACTGATTCAGGATATACCCCACCTCTCAACTAAAGTCAGCTGGGATAGGCTCCAGCCTCCTGCAACCTGGAAAGGGTCTAACAGATAATAGATAACGGATGGATTTGGTTTTCATGGAAAATGTTTGAAAAAGGAGAAAAGGACGTAAACTTGAAACTAATGACCCAGATGTGAGGTAAACTCACAGGCTAAGCAGCCATGTTTGACTCAGTTTTGCATGTCTCATTGTCATGCGTGACATCCAGCCTCATCCCAGCTGCCCTGTCACTCCATGACACCCTCTCCCGACAGCCGCCATAGGATACATCTGAGGACAGACTCAGCATAGTAATGTCACTGCAGCTCCTCCACCATAGTGCATGTAGGGATATGTAGGGTGGGGTAAATGGGTGGGGGGTCTAAAAGCTGAAAGATTAAGCTTGTTTAGGATGAGGAGCACAGGACAGGGGTTTACACATCCAGAGTGTAAAAGCTGATGAGCCTCAGAATGAGCTTAATGCCAAACACTGACTGACAGAGAAGACCATTGAAAACATCCCGGCATGGAGAGTAGGCTCTGGAGATCTGGAGCTTATTTAGATCCATGTACTGTTTTTAGTGACTCTGGAGACTCTGTCAGATATTTGTCCTTGAGTTAGAACGACCCAGATGTGTCAAACAGTCAGAAAGAGGTCGATTCACATGAAGTGGTACAATTTGCCTGAATAAAGCTGAGAATGAAACATCATCTGCATAAGAGTTATATTTATGCGGAGAACGTCATACGGGAGTGCTCACCTGGTGGAGTTGGACAGTATCTCAGTGTCTTTGCTCCAGTAGAAGCTCGGTTTTGGGGCTGCTTTAGGTCGACACTGGATCACCACCCGTCCGTTTCTCGCTGCCAGGACTCTCTTCACAGGGTTGTGTTTGAATGTTGGAGCACATGCTGAGTGAGGAAGGACATCATGGATTATTCATCACAAACTTAGTGGAATATTAATCATCTGCAGGCAAGCCTTTATTTATAACATGATTTTCATTCATTAAAAGGAGACAAGCACCAAACTACATAATTATACGTTTATTTCTGCAAACATTGATTATCTGTGAGTGATACTGTTAAATATTAATACTGACCATAGTTTGTGTTTGATACAGTTATGTCCCTATGTTTGCTAATTTATGTTAGTTTATGAGTTAATCAGGGGCAGAAAGTAACACTGGTCTTAAAAGCACTCAGAGAGCTCAAACCTCCGCCAAGGTAGCTCGCATATTAGTGTAACTATGATAAAGTTACCATCATAGTATGATTCCTTGACCCTGAAAACCCACACCTAGCATTCTTAATCATGTTAATATCATTATTTGTTCGACAGTTATGGAGCAAAAACGATCGTTTACTAGTGAGAGTTATCTGGATCAACACCAAAATCTAATTATTTTTAGTTTGGGCCATTACCAATATCTCCTGAAAAGTTCAGCAAAATCCATCCAGGAGTTATTAATCTTGCTAACAAACAAACAAGCAAGCATATGCCAGCAAAAACATAATCAAAATCTGTTGAGAACATTTAGAGTTACCTTGTCTAAAGCAGCCAGACAGACACCATCAAGGTAATGTAATTATGTTAGACTACATCACATAAAGTTGCAAAAGAGAACAAAATTGGCTGATGATAATATGGACTGGCCAGTTCATTTTATCACTGAGCCATTACCAGAGCAAACAGTCTGCTTTGGTAATGGGTCTGCCTTTCTCTGGGTCAGCAAAGCTTTCGATGAAGTTTGTGTTGTAGTAAGAGAGTCGGTTTAGGCTCTTTCTCAACCCGTACTTGTGCTGGGAACATGTGAATGAGTGCTGGCTGATTATTTTTAACGTCCAGCTCACTTGCTTTACTTGCTTTTCCTTGCTTGTTTTGTTCCTTTTGCATTGGGATGATGACATACTTACTTGCCCTTTTCAATTTTACATTACCAATGCTTGCTAGCAGGAATGTCTCATCTATTAACGCTGTTAAAGATCCCCTATTGCCAAGGTGTTATTCTCTTTATGTTAGCCTGGTGGTTGGCTTGTGACCAGTCCAAGGTTTACCCTGTCTCTTGACAAATGACAGCTGGGATAGGCTCCAGGCCCTTGCTAACCAAAAGACAATGTCATAATAACCAATATTACTGCTTCATTTAATTACATTTTAGACTTTTACTGACGTTTTGTGTTTTTATTTGTAGACCCCAGGTGAAGTAGTTGCAACTTTGGTAGTGTCTAAGGGGATCCAAATAAGTAAAAAGCATACCAAGGGCTGGGGACCCTGACTGTGTGCATCTTTAAAGAGCAGCAGCAGCCACATTATTGCTGTCAGGAGCAAACTTTAAGGTCCCATGTCCTGGTGTGTTGAATCACTTAAATCATGTCTTGGGTGCCTATTAATTAAAGATTTTATTTAAGTTGAAAAAAAAAAAAAATCATCTCTGTAGAGGATCAGATGCGGCACTTTTCCCCTCCTCTTTGGAAACACTTGAATCTGAGGCTGCACGAGGCTTTGATAATGAGCTCTGCGCTGACAGATGCCCAAACAATGTCTGATATAAAGAGAGAGGAGCGGACTTTCAAAACAGTCACGGCGTCTGTCTGTGATAAGAGGGTCATAATCTTTGCACTCAAGCCCTTTCTAACAACACTTAAAGCAAAGAAAATTGATTTTGCAGGACATGGGACCTTTAAATTTTACAGTAATGGGTAAAAATACCATTTGAAATCAATTTTATTTTTTCTTTGTTTTTTTGTAAGTTTCTCACAGTGTTAATTTTGACAGCACTTTATAATTCAGTTTTAGCAATAATCTGTTGCCTTAAATATCTTTTGGTTTTAGTCATAACTTAGTCATCTAAATTGTTTGATTTTAGTCTAGTTTTAGTTGATGAAATTTCACATTGTAGTCGACGAAATCTATCGGAAATTTAGTTGACTAAAATATGAAGTGTAAAGGCTAAGGTATTTTGATGTTTCCTTGAATTTCTGAAGTCATGTTTTACACTTGGATAAAATGAAACATCTAATAACCCTTTACTGAATGCTAGTAAAGTTTGAAAGTGTAAATTTATAGAAACAAATTGAACTTTTGTGTGAAATGCAATCACCTTTATTTAGGCTAACTGGCAGAGCATCTCAGTTACAATACCAGAATTGACAACAAACAGTGAACCTGCTCTACATGAATAAATCAATTCATAAAGAGAGCAGTTGTGATTGGATGTCCCTCTTAACTCATCCAACCTTTCCACACAACCAAAGTAGCTGTGATTGGATATATTCCTAGCTTGTCCCTACTTTCAACATGACCAAATTAGGTCTGATTGGATTAAGTCTCTGTGAAACATTTTAGTCTAGTTTTTATTTACTGAGGAAAACATCAGTTAATTTAGTTTTAGTTTTTGTCCATGTGCACTTGTTTTTATTAGTAACTGTCTAGTTTTTGTCAGGGGAAAAAAAAAGGCTGTTGACAAAAACTATGAAGAAAATAATTAGTCAACCAAATTAACACTGGTATCTCACAAATCATTGAAGGGTCCTGAACCCTACTTTGGAAACCCCCAATGGATGGATGAATGGATGGATGGATCTATAGACTGACAAGTGTTGCAAATATTTCATATTGGATACAAACAGACAACTGTATTTATCCATGTCTCTCCTCAAACTTTGCTTTTGTCAGCGGTAGACACCAGATAATTAAACATGGAATCCGGTGGTGGCTACACGCATTACACATGACAAACCAATTACATTTTTTAATTGAAAATCAGGTAAAAAATAATGTTTTCTAATTGACCAGGTCATCTCTGCATGTCTTGCATCCTACTTAAAAATGACAAAACTCTTTTTGTAAAAAATCTCGAGCCATGTTGTTTTTTTAGCACAGTAAAAGTCATTTTGTAAAATTTACTCTGACAGTACACACCATAATTCCTAATGAACTGAAATTACTCAGCTTGAAACATGACCTTTAAATCTCTGGTGCAGCTATTTGTGCTGCGTCTGTGGTCAAAGCGTGACTCACCGAACACACGCAGCTCTGCGTTGGCATATATTACTCCGTGGTGATTCTCTGCTATGCACTGATACATCCCCGAGTCGTCAAACGTCAAACTGCTGAAGCTCATTTCCTTCCTGTCAATCTGAGGAACATAGCAGGAGTGAGAAATAAAATGTCATGACAAATTTCACTATTTCATATATTTTCAATTGGATTATTAAGCAGAAGATCAGGGACTAGAATCAAACAGACTGTTGAGTTTCACTGATGTATAATGAAGTATTCAGTCAGCTTATTTCAAACAACCTCCCCCACTCTGCTGACACTACCTGCTTCTCTCTGGGGGGATTTTTTCCAGCCTGATGACAGTTGTTTCTACGAAAGGTTACACAACCCATGCTGGCATCCATTCAATAACAACAGGTACTTTTTCCTGACACCTGCAGTGCCAGATTCCTGTCACTGCTGTGCTACTGTCACAGCCACGGGGGTTATATGTACAGCAGGTTCAAAGAGACTCTATTGATCTGCCATGAAGGCTATTTGAACATGACAGTCAATATATTATACTCAGTTCAGAAATGTTATATCATACGATCATTTCTACCCATTAATAAAACCAATTGTTACAGTATTTTATATCACTGGAAAGCCTCACCTTTACTATGAAGTACAACCTGTGAGGATTGTGCATTTGTGGAAAAAGCAACACAGCTAAATGTGTGTGTAGTGCCCCAAAATGTGCAATTATCCCCTGTAACTGGAGGCCAGTATTCTGCTAAGCAGAGAGGCAGCGTTATTTGGTGTCAGCCCTGGTACCATTCCCAAATTAGGATCAAGTTCCATGAGTCTGGTGAAGAGGGAAGGCAACACCCCAAGACGGCGGGTTCATCACCCTTTACTGAGGAACCATAGGCTTTCGACCAGGGGAAGAGTAATTTTGGCATATTTTGGGGTATTGCGCAGATGTTTTCCAGAGTTGCTTCATGAATTTCATGAATTACAAGTTGTACCTTGTTGTAAAAGTGACAAATCAGACTTTCCAACAATATAAAACAATACTATTGGTATTGCTAAAGGGGAGGAATAATCAACAGAAATAACGTTTTCAAACTTTTTTCATAAGTATATTCAACAGTCTAGAACAGTGGTTCTCAACCTTTTTGGATTCCTGGACCCCCTGCATGTTTTTCATCTACCCTGAGGGACCCTGAGGGGGTTATTTGATAGAAACAGTAAAAGCTGCGTTTTAAATTGCATTATGGCATTCATTCACTCTTTGAGACAAAACAACAGCTTTCAACTGATGTAACTTACTAATTTTTTCTAAACAAACAAAACTTTAACAATCATTAACACATGAACGTAAACGTCTCAGACGCAGCATGGCTGCAGGTAGCTGCATACAAACAGCATAAAGACGTGATTCGTGTTTATGTCACTTATCCTGCGCGTAATAGAGACACCAAGTGTCGATTGCCCCAGGGCTCTCTCTCTCTCTCTCAAACATTATTTAATGCTTGTCGAGGCAAATCAACTAGAACTCTTTATTATAAGAAAACAAGGGTAGCAAATTTTAATAATAAGTTCTTAATAAGTTTGTATTAACAGGCCCATGCAGTAACTTTAAACAATGCAAGCAGGAGTGAGATTTCTTATTAAAATACAATAAATTACACTTGTGAAACATGTGTAATTAAAGAAAAAAAGTCATGTTACCCTCTGTAGTTTAGTTAGATAAAGGTCTCAGTCACATTTGAGTAAAATAATCTTATTTTTATAAATGTCATCATCATCACTGTAACTGCAAGGACCACCACGGACCACTAGGGGTCCGCGGACTGGTCTAGAAAGCACTCAGACAGCTCAAACCTCCACCAAGGTAGCTCACATATTGCTGTTACATCTATAAGCAAAAGTTCCATGATAAAGTTACCATCATAATATGATTCCTTGACCCTGAAACCCCACACCTAGCACTCAGAATCATGTTGATATCATTATTAGTTCAACAGTTATTGAGCAAAAATGATCAGTTGCTACTGGCGGTCATCTGGATCACCACCAACATCTAATCATTATTAAGTTGGGCCATTCCCAACAACACCTGACAATTTCAGAAAAATCTGTCCAGGAGTTTTTGTTTAATCTTGCTTAAAAACAAACTGACAAACAGTCAAACAAACATACACCAGTAAAAACATAACCTCCTTAGCAGAAGTAATAAGGAGTTCACATATTACCAATTCTCCATTTTTCAGCCAGCGGATGTGCGGTTTAGGTTTGCCACTGGCAATGCAGGACATCATGTAATCACTGCCAAGGTCTTTCTCTATGCTGCTGATGTGCTCCACCCACTCAGGATAAGCTGCAAAGAGTAACAGTGTGTGAGAAAACTACACAGCTTCTGAATAATATATATGCGTCAGTTCTTGAGGCATTACAGATGTAAAAAAAAAAGAAGGAAAAGCTTGAGAAAATGTGCTAAATACAAGTGAGAACAAAGGGCTTCTGAATATGCCCCACACAATGTTGTTAGCTTATAAATAATGAAGCTGGGAAAGAGTTTTAGAACTTTTATCCAATGTATGTTAATACTGCTCGTTCCCTTTCTCAGACGGCTGGTGTAAAATAGGACACTCATTGTACCTTCTACTGACACACGTGCAGCATGGTAGTCCTTCCCTCTGGAGTTCACAGCCTCACACTGGTAGGTGCCACCATCTTCAAACTGGACGTTGTACAAGTGGAGCTGAGCCCCCGCCATCTGCACCTCGTGATTGGCTGGGAGTTGCCCGTCTAACTTCTTCCAGCGGATCTCTGGGACGGGGCTGGTGAGGGCAGTAATGGAGAAGGCTCAAATTTGTAAAACATATGCATCACTAAACTCAGGTCATCATCTTTCTGGACTCTGCTTTATGAATTATTTAGTGAAGGGGAGTGAGTAGAGGACAGTGGGGCAGGTTGTCTGTAGTTGATATCTGTGCTCACGAGACTGATGGAGTGGCTCAAACAGAGAGACAAAGACGGATGAATATTTGATTGATCCTGAGAGAAGTTTTTGTTTCAGCTGCTCCATTTACAAATGTAGAGGAGGCAAGAAATACACGAGGCAACCACTTTATTTAGTACTTCTGTCCAACTAATGGCGACAACCCATTAGGTTCAAACAAAGCATGAGAGTGGAGAAGCAAGGTGATTCAAGCGGCATGGTTGGTGGTGCCCGATATGCTCACTGCAAAAACTCATATCTAGGTGAGAGTATTTATCCAATTTCAAGTCAAAAAATCTCACTAGACTTATTTTATGCCACAATTTCCAGACATGTCTGGATTAACATCTTATTTGAAGATATCAGAACTAAAAATGAGGCCTGAGATGCTTGCAAAAATTAAAACAAGCTGCCAATGAGACAAACAAATTTCTCTTGAAGGGAGTCTGAATGTGAAATATGCTCAGAGTAGATTTTTAACCTTAATTCAAGACCCTTACTGGGTAAAACTTTTATTGTTTCATTGGCAGATATTTTCTTATCATTACAAGCAATTCAGTGCCTATTTTTTGCCTTTAATTCCTTACATTAAGATATTTTTCTGGACTTGTTTGTCTTCAGCAGAAACGAATTTGACGACGTCAGGTCTATGATTGGTCCATGGATCTGTCACTAACTTTAGTTCTTACTTTAGTCCACTTGTCTCCACTTACCTCCCTCCCTTTGCCCACACACCCAACACAGCATGGTGTGGATTTGCTGTTCATCATGAGACTGGGGTCCACGTTCAAGATTTCCTGCTGCTTAACAGAAGGTTTTTTCTTGCCGCCATGATGGAGGGATTCATGATTGGCATTAAGGATTCATGTTGGGTGTTGGATGTATATATTTGTATATATTTGTATATGTGTATTTTATATATGTATCTATGCATATATGTGTATCCATAATATGAAGAGCTTTGTGCTCTATCGTAAAGTGTCTTGAGATAACACTTGTTATGAATTGGTGCTATAAAAATAAAGATTGATTGATTGATTGACTTGTTGAGTGAATGTGGTTTAGAATAAGTGTTTAAGATATTTCTGACTTGATATCAGCCAAAAACAATGGCCTAGATCTGAGTTTTTGCAGTGGGTCTGAGTATTTCATAAACTGCTTTTCTACTGGGATTCTGTTATTAAAAAAAAAAATCTCTAAGATTTACAGAGGATGGTCCAGAAAAGAGAACATATCCGGAGAGCAGCAGTTTTTTTTAATGCCATAGCTCAGAGCAGGTAGCAGGTAGCCTAAATAAAGTTAAATTTGTGTCTGTAAATTTATACATGCAAACAAACAATACTAGCATTCAATAAAGGGTTATCAGATGTTACATTTTATCCAAATGTAAAACATGACTTCAGAAATTCAGGGAAACATCAAAAATGCCATACCTTTTACATTTCAGATTTTAGTTGACTAAATTTTCCATCGACTAAAAAGATGTGAAATTTCATCAACTAAAACTAGACTTAAATCAAAACAATACAGACGACTAAGTTATGACTAAAACTAATATATATTTAGGCAAAAGACTGTAACTAAAACTAAATTAAAATGTGCTGTCAAAATTAACACTGTCCTGCACTACACTGTAAAAAAGTAATATTCCTTAGACAAAAAGGAGTTTATTTTTAAAACACAAAACTAGTCAGACATGATAAAAAACACTGAACCTTTCAAACTGACCCAACATACGGAAGCAGTGCTCTGTCTTACTTACTTTCCCAAGGCAAAGCACTCCAAGATGATGTTCTGGCCCACCAGCGCTGTGGTGTCTGGAAACTTGACTTTCAGGTCTGCAGGGTATTTCCTGATAGGACCTGAGAGGAATAACAACAGAGCAGAGTCAGGACTACAGTGCCAAGCCTTTTATCAGCTGCTGTACTTATTTCAAGAAGTTTTACTGTTTGTTTCAAAGTTTCTCTCAAAAAAGTCGCAAAAGTGGGTCGAATTAAGTCAAGGATAGTGCATTATAAATGGTGTTTTCACTCAGATATCTGCACAAAACACACATGAAAAGCAGGATGGGACGAGTCTTTTTAGGCTGGCTATATCTTTCTTAGCACCAGTATCATGGCTGCGTATCTCCATGCCTGATGCTGTGGATAATTAAGCTTTTCATGGCGTGAACTGCCTGCTATTTAAGTATTGTTTCATCCACAGAACTGTTGAGCATATTTTCATTTGATTTTCAAGCCAAGGGAGTCCGAAGATGAAAATGAGGCTGGTAACTGTATTTTTTTCTTGCTTTTCAGACCCTGTAGCACATTGTCTGGAGCCAGCTGCGTTTTTGATTTCTCTCCATTTCAGCCAATTTCTTATCCAACAGAATTAGTCAGCACTTGCGAATGAGCTCTGATAAGGTCATTTACAATGTCAGAATATTTACAAATGTGATGGAATAAATTTGCAGGGATGCCAGAGCTCTTTGAAAGACTCCTGAGGGGGTCTGTGGGAGTTAGAAGATGAAACTCTGGTGAGGGTAGGCTCTCCACTTGACTACCCTGGTGATGGCCTGGCTCTTGCTGACCACCAGTCTACATAGATCGGCTTAATGGGCCCATGAGGGACTGTGAGATAGGTGGATAGTATTAGCATTGCCACTTTGCATGGAGCCTAAGACTGTTAATGGTAGCAATACTCCATGGATTGTGGTGGCAGTTAAGAGCCACGTGCTATGTTATGTAACTTATCAGTAGCACAAAGAGGTATAATTAGGATGACAAGTCTTTTTGCTGAGCTGTTATTCATTAGGGAACAATGAAATGTGCAGGGCTGAAAGGAACAGATTAAGTTGGATTTTAAATCTACTGGGTGCAAGGAAAGAGTCCATATTACACTGATTTTAAACTCTGCATTGGCTTCCTGTATCTTTTAGAATATATTTTAAGGTTATTTTATTGGTTTTTTAATGGTCTCTTAACAGCCTCGCTCCTTCTTACTTATCTGATTTGCTTCTACCCTATGAACCCAGTACAGCCCTCAGGTCTCTGGTAGTGCTTTTTTAATGATACCCAAAGTTAGAACTAAAACATACTATGAAGCTTCTTGGGGCCCTTATTGTTCAGAATTTTATTTTTTTTTTCTTTTCATTATCCTACTTTTGCAGATAACATTACACATTTGGTGTAATAATGTTGTCAATTCTAGTATTGTGACTGAGATGCTCTGCCAGGTAGCATCTCAGTAGCATAAATAAAGGTGACTGCATTTCACACCAAAGTTAAATTTGTTTCTGTTAACTTTATACATTCAAACTTTACAAGCATTCAATAAAGGGTTAATAGATGTTTCATTTTACTCAAGTGTAAAACATGACTTCAAAAATTCATCAAAAATGCCTGACCCTTTAAACTTCATATTTCAGTCGACTAAATTTACTGTAGATTTCATCGACTAAAATGTTGTGAAATTTCATCAACTAAAACTAGACTAAAATTAAAACAATTTAGATGACTGAATTATGACTAAAACTACAATATATTTTAGGCATAAGACTATAACTAAAACTAAATTGAGGTTCTTTTCTTAGTTTTTAAATCTCTTAATGATCTTGCTCCTTCTTATTTATCTGATTTGCTTTTACCCTATGAACCCAGTAGAGCCCTCAGGTCTCAGATAGTGTTTTTTTAATGATACCCAAAATTAGAATTAAGACATAGAGTGAAGGTTCTTTAGGGCCTTAATGTTCAGATTTTTATCCCACTTTTGCAGATTTTATTACACATTTGGTGTTTTGCTATCTTATTTTGCCATGCCATTATTTTAAATTTGTTCTTTTTTAATTTTTGAATTTTTTTTTTAATAGTATTACTGTATTATTTCTTATCTTTGTTTTTATCATTTTAGTCTTAGCTCCTGTGTTTCCCCATTTTTAATTCAAGATAGCATTTCCCCAGTCCTCTAATTCTGTTTTCTGTCAGAATCTCTTCTTAATGTCTTTGTTTATGTGCGTGGGTGAGTGTATGCGTAAGTTAGTGTGTGTGCTGGATGTGGATCGTGAGGGTGGATAGGGTCTTGTACTTTCATTGTATTCAATTTTCTAGTTTATTTTTTTATGTAAAGCACTTGGTGCTACAAGATATTGTATGAAAAGTGCCATACAAGAAAATTTGATTGACTGATTGAGGAAGAGCAAGCTCTAATGAAACAAAGCTGTAATGTTCCTATTTTTAGTGACTCGCTATCAAAACCTCATTTATTATATAATTTCCTATAAGATTTAAAAGGCCCTGGTAACCCACACAGGTGTTAGTGGAAAAAAAAAATGTTGCTTAGACCTTCTCTCAGGATTGTGTGGGTGTGGTTGATTGTTTGACTGACAGCCCCCTGTGAAATTTGTAGAACCAGTATTTTTAGTCAGACTTGTCGACCTTTTTTATTGTGATTGGTCCCAAGAATGATTACATCCAAACCTCTCATCATGGTCCCAATTTTTTGAGCTACAAGTGAGATGACAGCAGGAAGTGACTGCTCATACAGGGATTAGCATAGATGCTAACAGCTTCAGTAGCAGTTTTATCAGATCTGGACCGCAGTTTTTTATTAAATGAAAAACAAATATCAACACCACAACTTTTCTATCCCTTGCACTGTGTTAACTTTCTCTATACAATTTCTCCACGCCTGAGTCGGTCTTGACCCGTGCCTTATATCAGCTGTAAATTACACTAAAAACAACTATCTATCATGCATTTTTCCCCTTATCTCTTGGTTACTTTGTCAGGCTTCATTATCCATGAAAATATTGGTTTGATATCTTTTGGTGTGGGCCTTTCTTTGTCTGTATACCCCTTGATTTAAAAAAAATAAATAAATTAAAATGAACCTCAAGAGAATCATATAAATAAATAAGAGGTTGTATTGTTACCTCACTATCACTATCACTAGGGGTTGTTAGAACACATATTGTAGAGGTATATGTATATACATTTTCCATTCTAATCGTACTAACTATAGTAACATCTATGGTGTGATGGGTCAATTTCGACCCATGTATATTTACTTAAAGAAAAAGGCAAAACAGTATTTTTTAGCAAGAGAACTTTATAAGCATTAATATTGTAAACATTTATGAACATTAATCTGTTTATCTTCACAGATGCACCATGATTTCAGTTTTGGCTCTACGTATTGCTTTATAACCTTATTTTTATAACTGGGTCAAAACCGACCCGAACAACACAGATGACACTATTTCAACAGAGCCCTTATACTTTAGTGTTTTTATATATATATTTTTTTTTGGTTTAAATAGAGGTTCCTAACAAAGTCAAAAAGCCTTGATGCAATAAACAAATATTAAGTGGTTCTTTTATGCCTTTAAAACCTAAAATTGGTCGGTACCGACCCAAACACAGGAGGAAGGCTGTAGTAAGGATATGTTGGCTCCGCTTCTGACATGTTTAGACAAGAGTTTGTTTTACAAACTGGCTCACATTCTGAAGCAGCTACGACATAATGTGATTGGCCCATAATAAACGTTGACTGACAGAACGATCATCCAATCACCTGCTGGATGCTCTTCTGAAAGGTTCAGCCCTCCAAAAACACTTTCAATGAGCTTTTTTCCAGATGGACCAGTGAAATATATTGAACAGTCCATCTGGCGTGGTGAACAGTTCTGACAATCCTTCCAAAAAACTTTGGCTAAATGTAAAGGTATGCACTCCCTTCTAATGAGTGAAGTCAAATAAACTAGACAGGAGTTAAATGTAGGTCACATCATTACCAGAAGGGGTTTTATAAGACATAAATGGACAAAAGAGTCCAAACAACAGGTCTGCTCAGCTTCCAGTCTGACCTTTTTGGAGAAACACCACATTCAGCCAGAGTACTATTCAAACACATGTGCCACAGGTGAAGCTCGAAAGGTTACATAACTTACAAAGGAAACTCTGGTGCATTCTGGGAAGGCCCTCCAAGTGAAATGCTAAAATATTTTTAGCCTCTTGCCAACACAGACAGAGCATTAGCAAACTAAAGCGTGCTGCTTTAGTTTGATATCTCTCTCCCAGGCTGTTCATGTTCCAGTTTATTCATCACCCAAATCCAACACACAAGCTTTTCCATAGAGAGAGTCCTTGTGTCTCAAATGATTTTGTAGTTATTGTGCTCTGTAAATCTTAATTTAAGAGTCAATAACAGTGGCATGATCTTATCAAATGGAGCAAACACTGTTGCTTTCAAAGCAGGATGATTCTGTGGGGGCAGGAGACAAAAATCAATTTATTTTTTTGCTGTGACTTCGCAAGTTGCTATATTTTTTAATTTCCTCCTTCGAAAATAAACAAGAATCTGCTCAGTGCCAACACAAGGTTGACTGGTAAAGATCTATCCCTGTTACTCCAGTTTTAGGGTTATATGCTCTTCAAAACTGATCATACCCAGCAGCTGGAACTCCGGGATACAATGTCTGTATTTTGGCAGATCCATCTTGCCAAGTTTCAATCTACATTAACTACATCTACACGAGCAGCACTGAACAGACAGAATAAACCTGTAAACCTGGTTTTCCATCACTAGTGTTGGCTATCAATAAACTAAATCTCCTGGTTAAATACTGACTGTTAGGTATCCAATCAAACATGAAGTCATTCCTTATAAAACTGTTTCAATCACAATTGTTTAGGCTGTTGCATTCATAGTTAAAGGGACGTTTAATGACAAAAAGATGCCCTAAATCACATCGTAATATTCTGGAGGATGGGTGGAAAGCTGTTGGGGGGCTGTGTTGAAGTGCATTGCCAGTGTTACTAAGGCCTGACTATCTTATTGTGGTCTATGTGGTCTATGTGGTACAGGGTAATATGGAATATCCTTCTACTTAGCTTTATTATGAGTCATTTAGCACCACTGGCTATATAACAGAAGAAAAAACAGCATGAAAACAGTTTGGTACTAACGTTCAGCCAGAGGTACGAGGGGAATGTAGTTGGAGAAAACGCTCTTGGAAATGGAGGCGCTTGATGCGATGCAGGAGTAGTTGCCGCTGTCCGAGGAGTCCACTTTGGAGATATAGAGGTTACCCGTTATCTGTGAGACAAAACGCCGCTTGTCCAGAGGGATGAAGGTGGGGAACTCATTGAGGATCCACCGGAATGAAAGCTCAGCTGCAGAGAAAGAAACACAACAAAAATGCAGTCTGTCAGTCAAGGCCATAGACTCAGAAAAGAGCTGAGGGGATTCAGTCAGAGGCTGAATACTTTGAATAATCTGAATACATGCAAACTGAAAATAGCACATTCTCTAGTGCTGAGGGAGATTCAGCATTCAAGCATCCATTGACCTCGAAGATAAAATCTGATAATTCTGGCTGGGAGGCACAATAGAGGATAACATCAACAGAATGGCTTTTAGAGGCAATTCTGAGGCCTTTGAGGGAAGTTAACAAAGCTTTTAGACTGTTGTGTGACTGATTTGCATTAGCATGGATACAGTACAACACGTAAACAGTTTAATGTGATGGATGGCCTTGGCTAGATATCAGCAAAGAAGAAAAATGTCTTCATTTGTTTGGACCAAAGGAAATGCAAAAAGAAAGTAGGTCTTGTAACATCTTGTGTATTGAGGTCAAATAAGCAACAGCACATTTGACGAAAAGCTGTTGCGTATAAGCCTAACAGTAATGTAGTGTTTATATCTAAAATAAGAATGATACTGTTTTTTTCCTTTTACAGTTGATCAGGATGAGAGGTAACCTGACACGCCAGATGGACCTTTCAGTGTCTTTCAATAGTCCATCTGGGATACAGTCTATAGAAGTGTTTTAAAATCAGTAGAACATTTCAACAGCATATCCGGAAGGTGATTGGACGATCATTCCATCAATCACATTGATTATGGGCCAATCAGATAATATAGCAGGCTGGCGCTACTGACTGTGAAGGACAGAACATGAACCACTTAGAACAAATTATTGCCAAAACTTGTCGTAATGGAGCAAAAATATCCTTCCTATCGAGTTATTATTGATAATGTTTTTCATTTAATAAAGAAATGTGGTCTAGATCAGTGTTAATTTTGTCGACTAATTATTTTCGTCATAGTTTTCACCAACAACCCTTTTTCCCCTGACAAAAACTATAACTAAAAAAAAGCAAGTGCACATGGACAAAAACTAAAACTAAATTAACTCACATTTTTGTCAATCAATAAAAACTAGACTAAAATGTTTAACAGAGACTTAATCCAATCAGAAGTAATTTCGTCAAGTAGAAAGTAGAGACACGTTAGGAATAACAGCTAATTTGGTTGTGTGGAAAGGTTGGATGAGTTAAGAGGGACATCCAATCACAACTGCCTTAGCTTCATGGTTGTGAGATCCAAGTGTAAAACATGACTTCAGAAGGAGAGATAAAAAAAAAAATGCCTTACACTTTACACTTCATATTTTAATCGACTAAATTTACAGTAGATTTCATGAACTAAAACTAGACTAAAATAAAAACATTTTAGATTACTAAATTATGACTAAAACTGAAAGATATTTTAAGCAAAAGACAAAACTAAAACTAAATTAAAAAGTGCTGACAAAATTAACACTGGTCTAGACCTGCTAAAACTGCCACTAAAGCTGTATGGAGAATACTAAGTTATTACCCCAAAGTCAAGAGTAGCCCTCAGTTATGACCCTCTGGACGCAGCATCCCTACAAGCATGAGGACATCTCAAGGGACTTACTTTTAATGAACTTATATTCAACAAGAGACAAATATGATGGGGACAGATTTATGGTCTGGGTGTCCACAAGTTCGTTGTTGCTACCATAAATACCATATTTCAGTCCTCTGCTCTGCCACCCCCCATCAGCAGAAAAGACATCATTTGTCATAAACTCACATTTTAATGCAGTTGTATTATTTAACATCAGTCTTCTCTACCTTATAATCATTATAGATGTTGGTTTAAAAATTAGATCAATTATTCTTTTCATGGTTGTTATTGATTATTCTTCTATAAAAACGATCTTCACAACCACATAGACATGAGGACCCTCTTGAAAACGAGATGCTGCATCCTAACAGGCTAACCTCTAATAAATTTATATTCAGCAGGGACCAATATGATGAGGACAGATTTATGATTGGCCCGTGGATCTGTCACTACCTGTTGTTGCATATTTTGAAATGTAAGACCTGCCTCACTAAAACAACGCGAGCCATTATTTTCCGTAAAAATTTCATTGTTGAATTACTTTAGTTAACTTTAAGGTCAGTAATGTCACTGTGTATAATTATGCTGAACAACTCGGGTCAATTACCAGGCCTTTTAGTGGCCCAGGCTATTCTGTGGGCTGGCCTGCCAACAAGTGACAGGGATAGTCACTGGAGAGGAAGGGCTTCACTAGGGTGAACTAGAACAGAAACTGAGAGAAGTGCTGTCCTGAGAGTGTGAGGACAGAGCTAAGAACAACAAACCCCCTTTAACCGCAACATGTTTACATATGACACATTTGATTTTCACAACATTAATTCTCAGAATATTTCACATCATTTCTTTACAACCCACAGAGATAGGTCCAAAAGTCAAAACCTGTTTGACAGGACTCCATTCCACTAACTGATCAGTCAAATAATGTTGATTAAATCTGAGAGAAGTTGTACATTATCTCGGGGGAACACTCAGTGATCACATGCTGTACCTGGATAATGTAGTGGAGGAGCACAGAGCAGCACTGCCCCCTGCCCCTCTTTGACGTACACCGACTCTCTCTCTTCCGATGAGAAAAGATCAAGATCTAAGAGAGAAAGAAATAGAAGAGCTAAGGAATCAAGAGTTACATTTTCACATGATCAAAAGCATATATCCAGAAAAGCAGGGACTGTATGTATGCTTTTTTGATAATGAACAGTGCAACAGCAGCCAAGATAGGGTCTGACACATTTTAAAAGGTTAGACTCCGATTCAAAGAAAACCCAGGACTACAAAATAAAGTAAGGCAAAAGTTCTTTACTCAAAGAACACTAGCAAAATCCAAAGAAGGGCAATTCCAAAAGTTCAATTTAAAAGTCTTCAAAATCGCCAAAAATTAGGCAAACAAATACAAGAGCTGCAGGGCTGCAGGGCGAGGGTGATCACAAATCAGACACAGGTGAGTGAGACAAAAGGCAGGAAAAGAACAAAGACAGGAAGTAAAACTAGAGGTAAAAAAAGCAATATGATTTCAAAATAAAACAGGAAATGAATACAAAATACACAAAACAGGTAAAGAGAACATTACAAGTTCAAAATATTTCTATATATTGTTACAGCCCTGGGCATGATGTATTTTGAGTTGTGTATTTCTGCTATTTGTTTGGGTTCTTCTGTGTGCTTCTGATGAAGGAGCTCTGCCTTACTGGCTTGTGTTATAGCATTGAATCATATCTTTGTATTATTATTGTTTTTTTTATTTAACCTTTATTTAACCAGATAATTCCAGTTGAGATCAGGATCTCATTTACAAGGACAACCTGGACAAGAGGTCAGACGCACACATCATAATAAATACAAATTCAAGAAATGATTAAGGCAATAAATTACAAACAAAAAATATGGAAAAAAAATCAACAATTGGACAGTGGAAGTGCAACAGTTTTGAGGACAGTAAAAACAGAAGCTTCTCATAGGATTCTTACTGCCGAGTAAAAGCTTTGACTGAAACCAGTTCTGACATTTACAGTTATGTCTGCACAGTGCTCCAAGCTGTGGGGGCAGAATAACAAAAAGCTTGTTTCTCCGTTTCAGTTCAGACTCTGGGCACATTTAGGTGATAAGTTGCACAAGAGTGTAAAGCATAGGTGAGTCTCGATTTCTGCAGAAGAGAATAAAGGTAGGATGGAACTAGTCTGAGGAGAGACTTACATTAATGGTAAGGTAGAGGCAAATGTGGCTTTGTTGTGATTAAATCATACTGGTTCTCTTGTTTAAAACATTAAGTTGTCTTGATTGGCTGCTTGGGATTTGGTGGTTTTGGGATTTTCATGTTGTGTCTTGGCTATCACTAGACAGAGCAGGAAATGGCTGCTGGTCCAGGATTCAGAGTTAGGATCTCTCTTATAGCAGTATTAAAAATAAATAATACAAGTCCTGCGAACACACAGGATGTAGTATGGATCAATAACCCTGTCTGATCCATGTTAGTATTCCACAGAAACTTTTCAGCCTTGTAGGCATCCTTACTCCCCATCAGCCCTGGTACTTAGCATCAAATGGTGCTATTAGCTTGTAGCGTAAACATGAGAGATTCAAGGCTTTAAAACCTAAACTGTGCAGGAAAAATGTTTTCAGCAGAACTCTACTGGACTTATCAGAAAATTCGATGTATGCTCTGACTAGCAGAGAGGGTGCAGCATCAGATATGCTCTGCCTGCTGTTTGCTCCAAGTTACGACCAGCACATGTCACCAGAGCTTCAACTTTGTACGACCCAAGGAGATGAAGATGCGTTCATACGGATACACAGTGAATGCAGGGAAATACATTAAAAAGTCCAAGGTCTGTGTTTAGTTCACCAACTTTTCTTTAAAAGAGCTGTAGGTTTAATAAGAAAGTATATTAATGTCAGTGGCATAATGAAGTTTAACCATTCACATATTGCACTTTCCACACCGCTTATAATTTGTCCCAGCTGCCCTTGCAATGTCAGTGCACTTAATTTGCATGAAAGTACAGCTCCAGGGCAGCGTTCTGTTAAATCTGCATGGTGCTGCACATCTTCATCACATTCTCTACATGAGTTCACATCTGACTTACATCCAAACTGGACTGAGGCCTCTTCGCTGATGATGGTGCCGTACATGTTTAAAGCCAAACAGGAGTACTTTCCTACGTGTAGAGATTTATCTGGATTGTTGATGACCAGGTTTCCCCCGACTAGACTGTAGTGGCTGCCCTCCACGCTGAAGTCAATTTCTGTGTCCCCCATCATCCACCTGCAGAGAATAAGTTGAAAAGGTCAATGGATATGTGCAATATGGAGGCTAATATTTCTTTTTTCATGTTTGTACACAGCGTGACATATTTTAGCAGGGTGGGGGAGTTTTGCTGGAGGCAAAACAATCCTCTGGACACATTAGCCAGTGCTTGTGGCACATTGTTTTGGCTTGTTCCCAACACAAAATGGCTCTCTATGAGTATGTGAGGTCACTCACTCTCCAGCACACCTGACAGAAACACAACACCAAAGATCGGGTGCAGCGGCAGATCAGCCAAATTTCAGCCTTGAGCCTGTTCCACACTCTCTTTCTCAAGCCTTTTTACATGCATTAAACATTATCTTAGGGCTGCTTGATTGTATTCTGTTGACTTTAAAACCTGATTACTCAAACATTTTACTATATGCACCACATGCAGTCTTAACATGCAGTTTTAACTTCAACATTCCTAACACTGTCTTTCCATACATCTAAGAACAAGCAAATAAATGAGGACATATATGAAAACTTTAAAATGGGGATAGATGGAAAAAAGACAAAAAAGTAAAATACATCATTTTGTATGGTAATCTTTAAATCTCAGTTATTTAGTTTTCATATTTATGAGAGGCAGTAATTATTGTCGATATTGAAACTTTATCAGTTAAGACTTGATCAGTCATCAGATAGATTAACAGGCATATTTGTGTCTGTGCAGTCTCACACATGTTTTAGAAGATGATGATTGTGGTCTTTCTTTATCACTTTGTCTTTAAAACTTTCTGTTCCAGTTGTTTCTGCTGCTGTGTTGATACTGTTATATCCCCCCTGCCTCTGCAATGATCCTAACAGTCATGGGTAATATGCAACCTGTGTTCGGGTTGTGTTAATTTTGGATGTCCTGCACAACCAATGTGCTAAATCAATGAACAAGCCATCATTTGTAGTTGGCAGAAAGTATATCTGACCTAAACTAAAGAATCTTCTCTAACACATGGTGCAGTGAACTGTGGATGAACCCTCTTAAACATTTAACACCATGCAAGGCAAAAGTTAATTCTCGCCCTCTGACATCTAATTTTGGGCTTTCTGTCTGTGAAACCGATTTGCAGGATGCCACAGCTATAAAATTAACATACATTTACATTTAAATTTAAATGGATTGAGCAATTTTTGAGCTGCATAATACGGAGATGAAATGGTGCCAGTGCTGTGTTTTATAATGCAGGAACAAAATCTTATTTGTTTGTGGATTTTTTTTCTGGTGTGTCATAAATTGTATTATGATTATTGTTAGAAATGGCTGAAAACAGGCTGTGCAGGTTTCTGATGACAAATGCACAGCTGGATTGTCACACATACACAAACATGTGAAACCGGTTAACCTTGGAGCTGCAGTAAAGGTTAAGATGAAGATCCTTGTGACCTTGGCATTTACAGGCTGATCCAAAAATAGCATGAACACAGGGTGAGAGAGAGATCTGCTCAGCGTGCAGATATGAGACAAGCTCTACAGAGAACATATGTTACTTGTATGTAGCAGGTGGACTGGCCCGCGCCCGGCAGCTCATGGTGATTTTTGCCTCAGGCGACTCCTCTGGGTAGATGGTATCCACCGGCTGCTCCTCAAACACTGGCCCGTAACCTGTGGCTTCATCTGTACACACACAAAAAATAGAAAAGATGACATGGGAGTAAATAACAAGTGCGGGGTCAGACTTACAAACAGGAAACATAAAGCTGTCAGAGCTCTGAGTTTGTCTGGCAGTTCTGGGGCAGGTCCATCAAAACGCCACAGCAGGGTTCAGATGTAACACCGAAAATATAACACACTGAGTGGACTGTGAGATTGGCCTTTGAGGACCTGTGGTTTTCACAGATACACACACTTTTGTTGTTGAATCCAAGGTGGAGCTTCAAATAATCATGTAATTCACACTCTGTCTCCCTCCTGTTTCAAGCCTGAGATCGAGGAATAAGCCTCTGCTTTTTATTCCAAATCACAACATCACACTAATTATGATGGAGATGAGCTCTCACAGGTGCCACACCACAGTGATACACTCATCTGTCACCGGAGAATATGATATTGTTAGAAGCTAATACAAATCCTGAATCTTGGAACCCTTACTTGATTTAGCATAATCTGCACCCTTTTCATGCTGCATCACATTTGGAGATTTTACCAAGCTTGGAGAGGTGAATGAAGGGTGATGTGGTTTTCACATCTTCAGCTCGGTTGCTTTGTTACGATTCATTTTTGCAAAAATGCTACAAATTTGCTTATTACCTTTGAGTCAGCCCATGCTCACACATCAGTATACTGAAGCAGACCAAATCACAAAAAAAAAAAAGACATGCACCCACTGTGCTAAAAGAAACTCAAGAATAGGAGACTCGACTATTTTTTCCACAAGCTGTGAGTGTTTGTCGCCCAAAACAGACAGGAAAATGAAAAACGGAGAACCATTTATATCTGATGCAGCTGGCATGTATGTACACAAAGTACAATATGTCACAGAAAAGATAAAAACCACCAGCTCTCAAAGTTAAAGCTCGGTTTCCTTCTCTGTGGAGAAACTCCCCTTATTCGTCTTGGTGCTTCATTCTGCAGGTTTCCCAGGTCAGTTTTTCAACAAATCAGGTTTCTCAATTCACTGTGGTTCTTCCTTACACTTTCAAAAGAAGCTCATTACTGGGGTGATATATATGGAGAACTAGAGCTGTGACAGCAGGAAGATGCAGCCATGACGTAGCAAACACACTTCTGCTATGAAAGCTTGCGGGAATCTGCTGTCCACTTCAAATCCAGTTTCAAAAACACTCTGGCGATAGTGATTGGCGACCAATGGCTGTGACCATGGTTGCCATACTTGATACTGACAGGAGCACCCATAATTGCTTTAAAACCCGGGTCTGGTGAAGATCATCCAATATGTTTGTGTTAAAATCCAAGTATAGAAATATTTGCTAATCACACTGTAACACCAGCCAGACGTGTAGTTGGAATAGTTTTGAAAACGAAGCCACTTTGGCATAAAATGTATAGAGATTTTCATTTCATGGACATTGTTATATGATAATTACCATCATTATTGGTGCATTTATGCATTTTTGCATTTTCATGTCCACAAAGAGGATGACTTCTTGTGTTGGACAGGATTTTATTTTTTTTAACTGAGGATGGAATACACGTGTCTGCAGATGCAGCCACTTCAATTTTCCCCTCCCAGCCAAAAGTTGGCCAAGTTCCATCCAATTACCAGCCAACTTCAAGCCACTGGGAGTCAAAACAAGGATTTTTTTTTGTTGGTGGTTTTGTTCGCAATTTCTTTGCATTGTGGCATTTTCCTTTTGAGGCAAGATCTTCATTTATATATAAAATGTAAGTGGTAAGGTTTACATGTTTACCACATAATTGCACGGGATCTCATTAAAACTATTAGGGGTGGGCAGGTCGGAGCACTTTCCTGTCATGGACCTGCCAAGACTCTGCCAAGAAAATTGAGGATATTTCAAGTGGGTCTGTTTGTGCATGTGAATGCAGCTTTAGCCTGAACTTTTTAAAATGGTTTTTAGTCATTAATTGTAAGATTGTAGGTGGTCCAGTGTTGCTGTTTGATGTAAAATGATTCACAAAAAATAAAAAATACGTGGCTGATAGATTTTTGAATCAGTGGCAGGTTGGCAAGAAAACAACTAACTGTCAGGCCTGTCCTAAATGCTTCAATCAGCACAAGCACATCCAGTGAGGAGAGTCCTGTTGATGAAAATGTCTTACTTGGTCCCATATTTCTTTAACACAATCAACATGCACTCACAATTAGCCCCAATTACTCATTAAAACAGGCAGACCTCAGAAGCAGAGGCATGAATAAGACATAAACACAATGCCGGGCCATGAATAAGCAATGAGATGAAACGTTCTCAAACGCTGATTATTCTCTCAGATCAAGAGTGTCGGTAGGTGACTGCTGGAATACAAATGTGTGAGAATGAGTGTGCGTACACGTGTGCTATTCCCCCCTCTGTGTCTCTGGGTTCTCCGAGAGCACAGCTGACACCTCAATGGAGAGAGAGGCTTTCAGACAGTAATATCCTGCTTCTGCTGCATCCTTTCAACCAGGCCGCCACTTAGTTTTTCAGATTCAGTCAGTCTGAAAAAGTCTCATGGAGAGGAACCTTAAGAAACCTCGTCTTTACAGTGTTCTGCTACACGGAGCTACATATTACTACCTCCGCCAAGGAGGTTATGTTGTTGCTGTGTATGTTTATTTGTTTGTCTGTTGTTTAAGTGAGATTACACAAAAACTCCTGGACAGATTTTTCTGAAATTTTCAGAAGATGATGGTAATGGCCCAACTTAAAAATGATTCAATTTTGGTGTTGATCCAGAAAACCGCCAGTAGCAAATGATCGTTTTTGCTCAATAACTGTCTAACTAAAATGACATCGACATGATTCTGAGTGCTAGCTGTTGGTTTTCAGGGTCAAGGATTCATATTATGATGGTAACTCTATCATGGAACTATTGCTTATGGATGTAACAGCAATATGTGAGCTACCTTGGCGGAGGTTTGAGTGCTTTCTAGTTTACGTCTATGTTTGATTAAATGGTTTCTGCAGCCATAGGTACTCCTACAAAGACTCAGTTTGTGTCACCTTCATGGGTCAATGTGAATAGTTTTATATTCACATTGACCCATAGACCCATAACAGTTTGATAAACTGGAAATCAACAGTGCACAGGAGAAAGGTTTGGTTTGGTTGAGGCTCAGTTGATCTATTCTGCAGGGACAGTGTTCAGTAACATTTATCATTTATACTAATAAAAGGTGGTTGCACCAGATTCAACAAGACCAGACTGAGATGAAGACACAAGGCACATTAACTAAAATTTAAAAGTTAAAGAATATTATCTAAAAGAAATAAATCCTATTTATTACACAACAGAGAAAAACTATTAGCAATACAATAAATACATATCCAGTAACATCAGCAAGAATCAGAGGCCTCACACAGTCAATCATGGAAAGACTCTCGGTCAGTACTACACTAAGTATAATACAGTGCAATATACACAATGGAAAAAACTTTAAGAGTCAAGATACAATGGTTAGTAGAAATTAACAGGATTAAGTGATTACATTATCATGATCAGGATATAAAGCAGCATTTTAGAGTAACCGAGAAACAACAAATAAATGTAGAAAATGAAAGAGACAGTGAAAAGTTTCTGAATATTCCTTCCATCTTAAACAAAATATGAAAAGCAAATTTGACTGTATTATACAGGATACATTTGTTTAACTTGCCAAAGACAATGACTTTACAAAGTCACTGTTATGTAACATAGCAGTAATTTATGACAGCGGCAGCATGAATTGAATCTTTCTCCTGGTTTCAGAGCAGCTGTCAACATTTAATGTCAGTCGAGGACAGACATCTTGAGTTTGTTTTTCCATTGTAGAAGTCGAGCTGATGAAGGTTTACTAAAACCAGGGTTTTTCACATCTTGAGTCCAAGATTGTCAAAAGAATTCTTTAGATGTGGCTTGTGGTCAAAGTCACAATCTGATTGTTGTTCAGTTAATTATCAGTTAAGGCTGAGTTATTTTAATTGTAAACACAAGGCAAGCAACCATGCAGTTATTCCACAGTTCAGTTCATACCTGTTTTAGGCCATTTTTTGTGATCTAGATCTGGCAGCGCAGGCTGTTGATTTATTCATTTATCTACTGATTTTTGTATGCTATTCACAGAAATGTAAGGCCTGTACGTATTTTTTTTGTTGACAATTTTACATTTTGAACTTATTTCTTTACTTAGGAGAAAAAGGAAAAAAATATATCTATGTCCTTTCACAGTTAAATAAATGAATGAATGTTTAAAAAAAACTTTCAAAAACAAAGTATTTCTAATGACTGGAAGCTTCTGTTTTAACATTTCAAGAACAAAAATCACTCTCAAACAACCGGAGTTATTCAAGCACTACACCAAAACTGAACTTCTTATTCTTCATTTCAATTCACACATCATGATGACATTTATTCATGAATACAATTCTTAAATTTCTGGGCTAAAATTAGATACATTATATCTGTTTGCTTGTTTAATTAGTCGGATAACATTAGGGTTGAGAATACATTAGACTTTATTGATACCAATGCCTTTATCAGTTCTGCTTATTGAAAACTGATTATTTAGTACTTAAAACATGCCAGTGTTTCCACTAAACCTCGTGAAGTAAGTGCCATTAGGCCAAAAATTGAGCCACATTTTTTATATTGATTTCTTGAAGGTGTTATCAGTTCTCTACCAGAATCCCTTGGATTAAACATTTTTGCTGCTTATTCCAACATGGATTTAAACACTGGATTTGAACAGCGGATCAAAATTTTTCACCATCATGACTTTCGACAAAGCTTGGGACCTTTTCCTGCTGATTAGAAGAAATGAGGAAGACTTTTTGATGAACAATGCTTTGTTTTAAGCTGATGTACCTCCTGCTGAAATTGATGCATGTTTGCAGCAGCAGTCCATCTTCTAGCACCTTGACTAATTGCACTTTTCCATTTAGCATATCTGCTCAACTCGGTTCAACCCTGCAAGGTTTGTCTACTGTGGCATCCTCATAACAACAAAGCAGGAAACAGAGGCAATGGAGCTGCCAGCCACTAGCTGCCAGTTGCAGGCAGCAAAACATCATACTATCTAAAGCGGAGAAAAGTTTGGGAAGTCATGCAGCATTACAGGGCAGACAACGGGAGGCGTCACACTTCTTGTGGCAATACTCTGACCATTCAGAGGTCTGCAGTGTCTCTGTCAAACTCCTCAGCTCACTAGGTAATCCCACTGAAGCTGAAGCGAAAAACTGCAAAGTATGATCCCTAAAAATGAATACAACGCAGAAATGTCAAGCCCAGCTGAGCTGATAAAACATAGTCGAAAAGGCCCCGTCAGGTACAAATGAAGCAGAGCCAATATAGAGAGAGTTGTAATGCATTCAAGGGTGACTATTGAACAGATAAACAATCTATTTTCCTTAAGGTCTTCACAGCAAAGCACCCACTCAATACATTATTGGATCATTTCAGTTATCTAATACCTGTGTCATGAAATAGACTTTTTTTTTTTTTTTTGGTAGAAAGATTCACACATTTTATCACTTTTCTTTTTGTTTAAGGAAATATTTTCACTTTTGTTGCAAGGATGAACCTTATTCCAGAACAGTGCATGTCTGCGTCATGGCTGCAAGTCTCCATGACAGAAAAACTACTGTGAGAATGACAGTGAGCAGACAGGAGTGTTCTTCCCCCTGCGCGCATCTTGGTTTTCTGAGAGCACAGCTGACGCCTCAATGGAGAGAAGCTAGATCTTTTAGACAATAATATCCTGCTTCTGCTGCATCCTTACAACTCTCTTTCACCTTAAGTTACTCTGAAGTAGTTTCACATTGTCTCCAAACATTCTGCCACATCAAACTGCCTTTTGTTTCCATTTACTACCCCAAAAAAAGAGACGATATGTGTGCTGAATAAAAAGGATGTAAAGCAAAAAATCAAACACACTCCAGCAGCTGAACCCTTTTCAACACTGACATTGACGTAAAGTAATGTGAAGCAGTTGGGCGGCAGTGAACCAAATGCATATTTATTTGCCTCCACTGTGAGGAATTACAGATCATATAATCCTAACCAAAATGCAGACAGACTTGTAACCACACTACCAAGTTTGCAGAGCCCTTCTCGCACCACAGCGATCAACCAGGAGGTAGCAATTAAGACATTTGAAGGCAGGATCCACTCCCATTGACACACTCCAGCAGCCAACCGTGTGCGAGTGCTTGACATTGATGCAAATCCCAAGGACTCTGAATCACTACTGGCTGTGGGGGAATTAAAAATACTATAAATGGGGCATTGTGGAGCTGATGGGAGGCAAATTAAGTGGGAATCTGTGTTCTTCAGGGACCACAGGAGAAAGAAAAAAGAGCAAAGACAAAGGAGAGCAAAGAATTGGAAGTAACACGCTCACATTGTTAAGTGGAGTAGAGGGGGTGTAGTGACCCTATTTGACTGCTGCACGTACATTGCTCTTCATGAGACTGGGATAAATGCCCTGCATGTAAATATGAAATATAAATGTGGAATCGGCTGCAGGAGGGAGTCTCTGCAGCTCGGCTACAGTGTTAAAATAGCAGTTGGAGTGTAACTCAGAGTGATGAGCGCTGGTGCCATTTCTATCCTTCCACTGCTATGTGGGATGTGACAGATGGTGAAGGGGAGTGCTGAAGCAGGCCACAAACAGACCGCTGCCTGGAGCCACACGCAGGCCTCTAAAATTCTTTCTGCCTCGTTTCACCGTATGTCTCTTACTAAGCCCACCTCTCCCTGTCCACTCTGAGTCTCCCCAACCTATATCCCCCTGTCACGCTCTGTGTCTCCTTCTTTACCTCGACAAAATTTTCTTCAACGAGAGCTAACATGCTTCTCTGGATATGTGTATATGCTAAGGCTGCTGCATGCATGGCTGTAGGTGAAAATCCCAGTAGATTAGCAGTTACTGAAAAGCACATTCAAAGTCACTTAAATCACCTTTTTTTCCCATTCTGATGTTCACTGTCTTGACCATGTCCACATGCCCAAATGCACTGAGTTGCTTCCATGTATTGGCTGATCAACTGCTTTATTAACAAGCAGTCTAATGTGTGTCCCTAATAGAGAGGCTGGTGAGTTTATGTATTTAGATTAACACGGTTATAATTAAAAAACATCAAATACACTCTCGAATATTGGACAGATTGCCATGATTTCCAGTCTTGGTTTAAACTCTTACAGATGGAGCCTTTTAAATTTTCTCCAATTTCCTCGGCAGAGTCTTGGCTGGTCCATAACATGAAAGTTCTTGGACCAGCCCACCCTAATGCCTCTAATGAGATCCCCTCTATGATGTAATAAACATGTAACCCTTGCTACTTATATTTTGTAAGTTGTATGAATGAACATTTTTATTAAGATGGAAAATTCCACAAATTACTCCAACTAAATGCAAAAACTAACCAAAAAACAAAACCCTATTTTGACCCTCATTGGCTGGAGGTTGGCTGGTAACTGGTTGGAACTCGGCTGGGGTTTGACTGGGAGGGGAATATTGAAGTGGCTGCATCTGTATAAATCCACCAAAGTGTGCCCGTCACATTGTCAGCTGGATGCTGTTATAATAATATCTCTTTACAAAGGTCACATCCTTTAGTTTTTTTTCCCACAAACTGCAAGACTTGATGTTGGTACTTCTGGTATAGACTAACAACAGGCTGTCAGGGTGCTGAACTCTCTTCTCCCTGCAATCTCCAATCCTGAGCTTCACTACCTCAACTTTTTAAGGACTACTACCACCTTAATAAAGGAATAAAAAACTCTCTGTACTGTACATATACTTCTCTTACTACGTTCAAACAGTGACTTTTTTATACATACATTTATCTCAACTACGGCACATTCACAGTCCATTCCTATCTATAATTTATGTTCTTGCACATTCTATTCATTATATTCTGTAATTCTGTTGTACTGTATCTAGTTGCACCTTAATTTTGTACTTATTTTTATATTGCTATTTTTTAATGTACATAATTGTTACATTAAGGGGAAGAGAGAAAGGATTGTTAAGTATGTTCTGCAGAGATGGAAGAAATTGATAATAAAAGTGAATTTGACTTTGATACAAGCCTAAACAACAACCAGCATAAGAGATAAATTTCCACTTGGCTTATTCCTTGAAATACTGGCCTGAAGATGATTAGATGTAGCAGATTTTGACTGGAGAACTCCATTGGACGACAAAACTTTTGTTGCACTACTTTCCGGAAATACATGATCTGTGCTTAAAGATAAAGATAAAGCTGTATCTAGGCTGTGCCAGGTGGCATTTGAATTGTTACCAGGTCTATGTGTAATTATATTCTGAACTTGTAGACTAACCCGTTATCTGAACTGGGGGCTGGTGGTGCTAGCAAAGCTAATGTTAACCAAACTATACTTAATTTGTTCTGAGAATAATACTTTAGCTTTATTTCTGTTGATGTGTTTGGCTAAATTCAAGCCAAAATTTCGCTTCCCTTGTTTGGTCTTTGTTGGTTTGGACAGCTTTCACATCAACTATAAACCAAACTCTGGTTCACTTAGGGGGGTTAGGGTTAACCGTAACCCTAACCCCGTTTACAGGCAGACCAGAGCTTGCTTCTTTTGTCTGCACTAGAGTTTGTGTGAGCAGCCACACCACCCTAAATAAAATGAACTTTTCAAGAAAGTAAACCATAGTTTGTTTGTTCTGGACCAATCATATTAGCCGCAAAGGCACCCTGAGTTACAGGCCACTATCACCCTGCTGGTTAAATCCCTGTTCCCTGTGGACAGAGGCAGTTGACCTTGAAGTGGCTCAGATTCAAATTCAGCTCGCGGCTCCATGTCCCATGTCTCCAATCTCTCTTGAAGCCTTATCTTTTTGTTCTTAATAGTATTAAGTAAATGTTTGCACACTAATATGAAAAACAAGTCTACGGTAACAGCCAGGATCACAAAACTTTATTATTTTTCTTTTTATCTTTCATCCTTTCGCTCAAATCATTACAGGGCTTCAGTGCAGCTTCACAGAGCTGCTAACATTGCTTCAGACTGAGTCTTGTTTGTAACTTTAATACTTGAATCATCTCTCAGTCTAAACCTCACAAAGCCCCCCACTGTGAAGTTCCACTTTATTCTCTTATAAAGTCTTCCAGTCTCATCCCAAAACCATGCCGGATGTGTTTTGTCCAGAACACAGAGGATCTCTTTTCACTCCCCAAAGCTACATCTCTGTTCCAGTCTCTGTTTTATTTTCTCTATGTTTGCGTGTCTCTCAGGTTTTCGCTTTCACATCTTAACACACTTCCTTTGTCTCCATTCTGAGCTCAAGTTCACAGTGGATGACCTGAATTGGCTTGCCCTACAAACAAGTAATGAAATGGAGCAGTAATGCTTTCTTAGATTCAGAAAAAAATTCAGACCAACTGTGAAGGCATTAAGGAAAATATGAACACTGACTGAACTGCACAGTGAATGTTGATGTGAGAAAAGGGTTGTTGCCCTCCTCAAAATAACAAAAACATTAAAAGCAGCATTATGGCATGCCCATGATGGGATTATTATCAGGACATTGCCATGATTGTTTCTTCTTTTCCCTTCATTTTGGCAGACTTGCAGGTCAACCATGTCCATACTGCCACCAACTGTATCAGAATGTGTAAGAGTGTGCCCTGGCATCATCCCTAACATTATAGGGGAAAGGGGGGGCGCTAAAGAAACACCTGAGTCTGGATTAAAAACCACTGACTGTAGAAAGAACTGGACATAATCAAGTGATGTTGGTCATTGTTATCAAGGGCAGGTTTGGCATGTTGTGAAGGCCAATTGATACACACAACCACCATCTCAACCAAACTTCAGATCAACCTGCTGACAGGCAAAGAGGCTGTGTTGAGGCAGGACTAAGACAGTCCATATTTTGACTGAACTCTTGTTCTAATATTCAGTTTGGATGACTGCTGAATGTTCACTAAAGAACCTTCTAGTTCCAGATCCACATGTATTCTCACTCTGTCAGGCCTCGTACACACACAAAGGTCTGAAACTGTGAGAAAGCCCACACAAGGAGACAATAATGTCAGATTTAACAACCAGGGCCTCCACGCTTGTACTCGTGTGGTCAAATAAAACTTTAACTTAAACAAACATGGCAGGCAATGTCAGGAGGAATTGCTCAGCTAAATACAGCTAGTGGTTTGTCTCCTATAGCATCCTTGGTGATTGAGATTTCCATCCAGCTCCTCTCCTTATAAGTTTGTTACACACAATTTCCTGTTTACGTTTTGCACAAATCAACACGTTGGTTCTTCATTTCATTATTGTTCATCTGCTAGAACTGCCTTTGCTTCCTGATTGGCTTTGTTCTGTTTCCTATGTTGTCCTTGGTGTACTCCACACACATCAGGATTTCTGGTCGTAAATATTGAACACATTTAATACTTACAATTTCAAGTTTGGTGGTCCTGATCCTCTTCTTAGGAGACGAAATGACTCTTAACACACCATTTTTGGGACCACCAGATAATTGGGTCTATGCTGACTTTAGTTGGAAGTGGGGATCTGAGCCAAAATCTTAAAGTGCTGCTCTTTATGGCTTCCTTCGCCCCACGTGGGTCTAGTCCCCTCTTGGTTGACAGGTCTCCTCTGTGGTAACTGGTGGGTTCAGCGCTGTTGGTAAGCCATTTCAAGATGTATTGATAGGATGAAGAGGGGAAGAGGGAGATGTCGCAGACTTATTTCTTTTACATAAAAGTACTCTATCATGTGGAGGAGACAAGCTTTACACACTAAAGGGCACAAAAAAACTGAGGCTTTGAGGCCATCTGACCAAAAGAGAGTCTACATCTGCCTGTAGCCATGTCAATCATGTCCTCAAGTTCCAAAACCAGAAATCCTTAATAAAAAATGGAAATCTTCAATAAAAAAATGGCCAGGATAAGAAAAAATTCACCCCTTGCACAGTGAGAGCCTTTAGAAATATAATAATAATAATAATGATAATAAATATACATTTTATTTGTAACACACTTTACATTTGAAACAATTCTCAGAGTGCTACAGTTATAAAAGCAGAGCAAAATGAAAGAATGGTAAAATAACAACAGTAAGAAGAACATAATTAAAATAAAGGCTGTCTTTTTTAAAAAAGAAATGTCTTCAGATTTCTTTTTAATGTCTCCAGACTGAGATGCCCCAAGGCGGGTTGGGAGAGCAGTGGACTGGAAGGCTCGATCCCCCATGGTGGAGAGCTTAGTCCAAGAGGGCAGAGACTGTTAGTGGGTCACAAGCAGGGGGTTTGGGTGGATTTTTGGGGTGTGAAGTGTTCCTTTAGGTAGGCAGGAGCGTGACCGTGGAGACATTGGTGAGGAAAGAGGGAGATTTTGTACTCAATCCTGAGGTGAACAGGAAGTCACCGAAGGAAGTGAAAGACTTCGATATACTGTATATTTAGGGTAAGCTCTATGTAGGACCAGGCTGTGAATATGTTTATTCAGGCTGTAAAAATGTCCATTCCCCACACACGATCATATAACTTCCAGGTGTCCTGAAGCAAGCCTCCAGTGGACAATAAAGGAACTGCAGTTTTTGGCACTTCCGCATTGGCCTTATATTTTAGTTCAGGACATTGCTGCTAGGTAAAAACACCAAACACAGCAGTCAATGCAGAGATCAGCCTTCCAACACACTCCCAAATTGCTTGAAAAGAGAAAGATACACACGTCAAAGGCTTTGTGTCTCCATGGCCAGCTGAAAAAGGACTTCATCTGGAGTTCCTCATAATCAAACACAGACTCCTTATTAACTGAAGAGCAGGTAAGTTTAGACTCTCATTTGAATTTAAAAATAACATTCATCCGGTTATTTCAGGAGCCCTTTATCTTCTCCTATCCTGTAACGTCTGTAATGAGACACCAATTATCCAGCCAGGTTTTGGCTTTAATTGTAGGTGCATTACAGTGAGTTGCAGACTTGAAACAGCACAATCGGTGTGAACATCAAACTGCAATTTGTTCAATTACATTCTTCTGTTGAAGTATCCAGCTGTTTTACATGTTGTAGCTCACATATTACTGAATAAATGTGCTGCATGACTTTTATTGCACATCAAATGTTAACATAACTGCTCCAAATCCCAACAGGAGTTTACCCTCTGCTGAATTAACTTCACACGCAGCTGTGTATTTAGGCTACATCTGCTGCACCGCTTGTTTGTTTGACCAGGAGAGTGTCCAAGTGGGACAGATACCATATTGTTTCCTGGAAGCTTGAAAAGCACAGTGTGGCAATAATTACCCACAAGCCTTTGAGCAATATAATGAGGGATGGTGGTAGAGCAAATAGTCCCTGCGGTAAAAATCTACTCTTTTAATTTTTGATGTTGAATTATTAATTATTCTGCCTCACAGCCAGCCAAACTGTTCTGCAGAGGTGTGGACGTGAGAGTGGTGGTATTAATCAGTGTAGGCTCAGTATGGAGACAACCGCAATTAATGCGCCAAAACACAGCATTCTTTTAAAATGTCTGCAACAGGGCAATATCACTCAAAAAAGAACCACATATGAAGGTAGACTTTGGTGATTTCCAAAGTCATATTGCATTTAAATGTGAAAATGGTCCTTATATAGTCAAAAAATATTGACTAGAGTTGATATTGCATCTTTGGGATGTGTTTTTGTCTCTTGAGGCCAAAAAATATGCTTGTTATTCTAACCCTTAAGAAGACTCATTTGGGTGAGTATCTTGCAGCTGTAAGCCTTGTAGCTAGGAAGAAGCAGGGTGAGCACTGATGACACACATATGAGATTGTGACGTGCAGACGTTTTCATTGACTACACATGACTTATTTTGAAGGTACTGGAGTGTGAAGGGAAAGCTACACATGTGGAAGACACCGCAAGACACTGGAGACAATACAAGACTAAGTAATACTATGCTGTTCAACACACCACTCATCCACACAAATGCAAGTATCCATTGATAGTATAGGTTTGCACTTGTTTAAGGAAGTTTAGGCAACACGTAAAGTTAATGCTTTACATAGAGAGATGCAGTATTTCATTGGTTCCAGTGGTTGATGCTATTCTATAGCTGGAGTAGCGTAGCAGCATAATGATGACAAAATCAAGCTATTTGGGCAACATTACTAAAGCCCCTAAACCTCATTATGGATGCTCTCACACCTGAATTCACACCTGGACCACCAAAACAAGAGAGCATTCCCAGTTTGTTCGGATGTACAGATTATGAACGAATGAGCTAAATTCTGACCCAGAAACCTCTGAGCTGTGAGTGCCTAGAGGAGATGGTCTCAGCTTGCTTGAATCTTGAAGCAGTTTGTTTGCAGTGAGGAACCAACCAACCTACTTCACAAGCAGCAGTTGCACTGGTAATATGGCTACCAGGCAACTTCCAATTCAACTGACAACAAACTATTAAGGATGATAGAAAGAATTTCCAACTCAAGAGGGTGAGTAAGGCCCTGTCCACATGAAGATGAAAGCGTTTTCGCTCTAATCCCTAAAAGCCTGTTGTATCATATTTGATACATACTTTTATGATACCTCTATCTAATCAATATGATCAACAAATTTCTAAAAAAAAAAAAAAAATGAATACAGTCAGATAAATGATAAAAATGTCCTCAAGTGGATTATCAGTTGCCAAAAACACCTAATGTATCAAATGAGATACAAAAAATATAAATATTAAATTTTTTGGATTTTTTTTTTATTTCATTAGAAAGTGAAAAACAATATATTTTAGCTCCAAAAAAAATAGAATTTTCTGGCTACGATTTGTGTTTTCAGGCTTTAAAGGGTTAAAACGTCGTCTGTTAACCTGGCAACAGTTCGAGAAATGAGTCCATCCACACGAAAACACTAAAAACTAAAAACTAAAAAGTAGTATATATGCCTGGCCTGTAAGTGGCGCAGTAACATTGTCGAATACACCAAAACCACAGAAGGGGACATGGAGTATGCACATAAAACATGTGCGATGTGATCAAACAAAACAAGATGTGGCGTGTTGTTCTCTATATTCACTTGTTGCTCACGATGATGGCAGAGGAGCAGAAGACTTGTGCCAAAACTAGCTCAGTATCTTCTGAAGCACCATGACTTTATTCCACCATTGTTTCTGTTGTTGTTGGGGTTTGCACATGCAGCTCAAGGGAGAGGCAGAGCTATGACATCATCATTTCTGAACATATGCTTACAGAAATACAAGAGCAGCATTTTGAGATTCGCTCACTCTGGGAACTGTTTTCAAAATGTGCGTTTTTGGGACCCCAACACGCGGGATCCATGTGGATGAAACATCTATATGATATAAACTTTTGCAGATACACCTGTACTCATCTTTGTGTAGACAGCCCCTTAAAGCAGTGTTAATTTTGACAGCACTTTTTAATTTAGTTTTAGTTTTAGTTTTTTTCCTAAAATATCTTTTAGTTTTAGTCATAATTTAGTCATCTAAATTGTTTTAATTTTAGTCTAGCTTTAGTTAATGAAATTTCACAGCATTTTAGTCGACCAAATCTACTGCAAAAGTAAACTAAAATATGAAGTGTAAAGGGTAAGGCATTTTTTATGTTTCCTCGAATTTCTGAAGTCATATTTTACACTTGGATCCTGCCACCATGAATCTAAGGCAGTTGTGATTGGATGTCCCTCTTAACTCATCCAACCTTTCCACACAACCAAAGTAGCTGTGATTGGGAATATTCTTAACTTGTCCCTATTTTCTACATGACAAAATGAGGTCTGATTGGATTTAGTCTCTGTGAAACATTTTAGTCCAGTTATTATGTGTTGACGAAAATGTCAGATAATTTAGTTTTAGTCCTTGTCAATGTACAGTTGTTTTGTTTGTCAGGGGAAAAAGGTTGTTGACAAAAACTATGACGAAAATAATTAGTCAACAAAATTAACATTGCCTTAGAGTTCTCAGCATAAAGAAGCATTAAAATAACTACAGGCGAATGTTTCTCACCATCTGAGGTCAGAAGACTTTTGCAATATGCACTGTCACAACTAACTACGTTTTAGACATCTTGGACTCAGGACAAGTAAGACTTTGAATCATAACCATCCAGCATATAGCATTCTGCACCCTTACACCCAGGAAGTGGCTTTGCATGTCAGAAAGAGAAAAGCCTGGGATTAATGGTTGACTTCTCTCACAAATCATGCTTTTATTAGTTACCTGTCAACTGGGGACTTTCAACCGACTGTGTTCTGATTTTGTATTATTAAGCAGCTGATAAAAACAGAGTGAGACCCTTTAAATGTCTCTTTATTGGGGTTTAAAAACAATCTGATTGCCCCTTCTGATCTTGTGTTATAGTTAGTTATATCATGCACATAATGTGTGTAAGTTTGTCATTCTCAGTTGCCAGAATTGCATTTTCCAAAATTGCAATATTTTTGGTATTCAGTGACCTTCGCCAGAATCACAAGACTATTATATCAGTGATTATAAAGCATAGTGCGTTGTTATTTCTGCTGGAAAGTATAGCAAAAGTCAACATGTCCAAAAGGTGGCACTCTGTAAAAGGCACCAAGACTTCAAAAGAGCACTTTTATGCCTGGAGCTTTGAGATGAAGAAAAAGAAAACCTGGGTTACAGTTAAACAAAGACTGAACAGGAAACGTGTTGCAACCCGTAACAGGAACCATCAGCAACTCAACCTGCATGCAGTATCACAACTTGTTCCCCAGCAACCAATCAGCAGGCCCTCCTTTGTCCAATTTACCCCTCGCTGACAGCCGGCCTCCACTTGATTTTTCTCCCAAAGAACAAAACACATCCAGTGAAATCCTCATGACAGATACAGCGGCAAAGATCAAACAAAAGACAACTGGCACTTCCAGGAACAAAGAAAGCTACAGTGATAAATCAAACTGTTAATTTATCATATATAGTGCAGAATACATAGTCAAAGAGTGGGTGCTACACCGTTTGGATGTTACACCTTTTGAGAAGCATCATGTGTGCATTTGATAGTCAATTTGCCCATTAAACTTGATTTTGGATCATATATTTAATGCTCTCTTGCAGAGTTAGATGAAAGATCAATACAGACTATTTTTGGACCATTTCTTGGGCGGGCACCATGACTTCCCAGAGTCTCCACTTGTTGCCAGGCAACCTAAGAGCAAATCTGCCCCATCAAGAAATAGCACAGCACATAAGACACCGTAAAAGCCTTAAAAGCCAAATGTGTCATTTTATCACTCTTTGGACTGATGGAAATTGTTATTTTGGTGCTAGAATTTTTTTTTTCATTTCATTTTGAAACATCACTAGCTTTTTTCCTGTTTCCTTTCTTCTTTCATACGTTCAGTTTTGCAGAAGCAAAGTCACATTTTGGTCATTATAATCCAAACAAATTCACATTACCCTATAAGACAGTGTATACTCTGACCTAGACCCACAGTGCTGAAGTATTTCATAAATTCTCCTTCTCTACTAGTACGATGACCAGCTTTAAGAGCTTGTGAACAAGTCATTGTTCAGTTCGATTGTCCTTAGCAGCCACCACTTTTTCTTCTGCAATATTCTCCCTTCGCCACATACCGAGGAGCCAAGGACCAGGCCACCGTCCCTTATAGATAAACCTACAGGAATCCTTGTTCTTTTTCCATCTCTTCCATCTCATCCATCACACCACAATGAAGCGAGGAAGCCAGCCTCTAGCTCTAATGACCGTCTTAGATTCATCTTTAATATCAGCATAGTGCAAGATGTCAGACATTAACCATCTCCATTAAGATTAATGCTCATCTGCAAGTAAAGAAATCCAGGAATAGCGCAAGTGGAATAAAAAACATGACCCCTGGACAGGTTTTCGTTTGTCCTGTCTTATTGTGGACCAGAAGAATGGAGCTGTCCATCACAGCCGGCCCTAACAAATCCTGACAGGCAGAGCTGCTATTGTGCTTTAAGCACCTAAGGGGATGTGCTGTGCTGAAGATGGACAGAGCTGCAAGTGAGGCTCATTTAGCTCTGACATATTTCTTTTTGGTTTTCCTTGTAAATTACTAAAACAACAGTGTAAAAAAGCTTGAATGGATGTTTAAATAAAGCAGACGTTACACAATTCAATAAGCTATCATGTCATGTTTTTATGATGGTCTTGCCCTTCAAAACGAGACTGTATTACAGCTGTGAAACATACTACTTCCAAAAATCCACACTAAAGTGAAAAGAAACATAGGGATGAAGGATATTGCATTTTTGCTGATATTTCCAAACTTATCATTACTGATACCAATATTAATATTTTTTAGCAAGAGTACGGGTATCTCGTTTACTAGGGCGTGTTTTCAAGACAACAAAAACAGCAGAAAAACTGAGAGTTTTCATTGCGTTTGCGCCTTCCATTTACGCAAGGATGGAGCCTGGAGTGTCTGAATACGTAAACTTTTGAAACTGGGGTTTTGAAATGTTTTCATTTTCATATTTGTGTAAACAGAAATCGCTGATGCCTGGGAAAATGGTGACACGTGGCATATGCGCAGTACTCTTTCAGATAAAGATAACGCGTGCACCTAGCAACATCAAACAACAACAACAGCAGCAACTAAGGCCGACTTCTGAGCAACATGTGTGCTGCTAAATGTGCTCAGTTTGTTATCGCTCCTCCAACAAAATGTGGATTTGCTGCATCAATACTCTGACCAGCTGAGACGCATTTGTTATACTCACCGAGGACACTACAAACTTACATCACCGTACCGTGTTTTCAGACGTTCTCGCGGATCTGAATGAATGAGTATCGTTATCACACCGTCTCCGTGTGAACTCGGAGCACTTTTGAAAACGCGAAGGAAAAACCTTTCCGTTTCTGGTGACAGCGTTGTCAAGTAAACTGGCCCAAAAATTGAACTGTTTATACATTAATACAGTGTGTGTTAGAAGAAAACAACATTTCATTCTCTAATAGATGACACAGTTGTTATTAAAATGTAAACATTCAGAAATAATGGGGTAAAGCATTGTGCCTCAGTCTTACATTCTGTGGGTGATACCACCAATTATTGTGATTTAAATGGCTAACATATATGGCCACAATATCAGCCGTAAATATTGGCAGAAATTTTGGTATCTGCCAATATATATATCATATTCCACTTTTTTAGCTAATATCTGCCGATACCCATATCTTACCAATAATGTTGTGCATCCCCAGAGCAAAAGCTTCAATTATTGTAAAAACTGGATTTTTTTTTAAAATAACAAACATAGGAGGTAATTCCAAACAATATTGTGTTCATGATAGCTCCAATGTGGGCAATTCATATCTGAAATGCACAGTTATAGTTAAATTAAATTACTCCCAAGGTTATACACCCCCTCACAGTATTTTTCAAGGCAACAAATTTTTACATCCAATGAGAACATTGATCTACTAACCTATAAACTGTTTAGTATATACTACAGAGGATATATTTCACTTGTCCATCTGGGCAGCATGATTGTGCTGTCAGTCACATCTATTACAGTCAAATTGGATGTTGCAGAAGGCGGGCGCAACTAATGCAGTGCAAAGTACTTCATGAACTTCATTATCTGACGCTTTGGTATCGTTTAATATGAGTATCCGACATTGTAACAACATCTATAGGTCAGAAAAGAGGAAAAGCAAAATAGCTCTCCTTTAAACTGATGACTAAACAATGATAGCACAGACGTCACACTGTTGGGTCTACTCGGGAGGGCTGGGAGAACAAGATGCTTTGGGCAGCTGCATAGACGGAGAAGAGAGCAGTCTGGATGCTGCAGACTTTTTGTCTGGTTGATAGAGGTGCTCATCATAGGAGACATATTGAACACACTAAGGCGCATAAAAAAAACTCGAGAAAGCATAATATGGACTCTTTAACAAGGATAACACAGATAAACCTTAAACCATGCTCATGTTGCATGAATTAAATAGGTCCTAACATGGGACTGATCATAAATAAGACATCTGGTAGCTGTTGTCAGCACAAGCTTTTAGTATTCTCTTGTGTCTTTTTAACCATTAAAATAATGCAATAAACGGTCACAAGTGGCTTTTCTGTGCTCAAACAGACTGAATGCTGGTGTAGCTTTGTCTATGAATCAGCACCTGCTTCCTCCGGGACCTCCAAGGCCACCACCTCATCAACCCGACAGTTAACTGATGCAGCTTGTTTGTCTTTGTGTGAAAACTGTAAATCAGAAAGAATCAAGCCTGAGTTTACACATTTTGGTTTTCCTCCCTGTATGGTCTTGGTTTGAGAGAGGAAGCAGTATTTTCCCTTATTCTCCGAGGGTGCTTTGACTGGATATTCTGCATGAACATAAAAATCTCATCACTTGTCAGCCCTCTGACCTTTGTGGTTGTTAAGACATTCTGCAGCCTTGAGGTCGGCCTTCAGCTCGGAACCTCATCACCGCTGAGTTTTACATTCTGTGAATTCAATGTGCAGAAATAGATCAAAGATTTATCATGTTTCCGTGACAGGTTTTAGGGAAAAGAATCAGAGAATTGCTCATAATAAATATGTTACATGATACATGGTTCATGATAATGATAATTATATGATGCAGAAAAAATACAGGATGTTTTACAACAATGTAGAGCATTGCTCCACATCTAAAGTTTGGGGGACTTGGTTTGGTTCAGGGGTGAAGTTACAACATTTTTGAAATTTTCACTTTTGGTTTTCTTTCACACAGCTTTTTTTAAGGTAATTTAAAGATGCATGAAACAGCCAAACAGCATTAGTAAAGGCTGCAACCACGGTCTTTGTTCCTCCCATCTGGCTCATTGTTGCACTATGACCTAAAATTATACAATTTCCTTTGAGTACTAGCATTACTTAGCTCAAAGCAGCTTGGCAGTATTTTGAAAGATAAAATAAATAAAAGGCTACCTTAAGGCTGCGTCCTTGCACCTATAAGGAGGACCAGTTATAGTGGTGATAATGTGAGCCACTCTGCTGGAATACTGTTTCTAAATGCTTCTTTAATTTTCTTTTTGCGGTGATACTCCAGCAATTTCTGGCCACAGTTCACTGCTATTTGGTTTGCTTCTCCTGTTTGGTCCTTGTTGGCTTGAACAGCTTTCACATCCACCACAAACTAAACTTCAGGTCGCATGGAAGCCAACCAAGACCCCCTTACTTTCAGTCAGACCAGAGTTCAATTCTCTGGTCTGCACCAGAGCTTGTGTAAACTCTCACACCACCCTGAATCTGACAAACTTTCCCAAAAGCATAGCAGAGTTTGTTTGGTCCAGACCAAACTTGTCATGCATGAAAGCAACAGTCCTCTGCGGAGTGGAGTACTTGCTTAATCTTTCTCTCACTGAAAATTTATTATGTAGCGCCCACCGTGTTACACCATTATATATGCATTGGAACGTGTAGGAAGATGCTCTGAGCATCATAGAGCTCAACGGGAGCTTGACACAAACCAGTCAATAAGGTCAAATACCCATCAGCCAATCCATAAATAACATACAAGTAATATCGGCCAATCAGAAAATAGCACTGCTGTATCTGGGTAAGATAAAGTTGATCTGAACACAGAGGATGCACACTGCACACACGACGGGAGTGCCTTATCACATGAGTGCAGTAAGTTATCTCATCATTTGTTTTGTTGCCTACTGTTAATAAAATTACGTATTGTACAAAAGGAAAACAACAAGAGCTTATTCTTATTCTTCCTGCACACCTACCATTAAACAGTAAAGCAAAGTCTAGCTACATTGACATACAAACTGTGGTTACCAGGCATCACATTAAAACAAAAACATAAATATTAGGTTAGTTAAGTTAATAGTTCTACTTAGAACATGAAAAATGTTTGGCTATAATTCAAATAAAAACCGAACATTTTTAGTTTGAAAGAACGTGGTCAAATGTTGGAGGCAAATAATAATAAGAAGAACACTAATAATTTGCATTGTTATGTTAAATCATTACTTCGTAATATACCAACATCACAAAGTAACAATAAGACCCATTAGGTAAGTGTGGGGGGAAAAAAGCACAAAACCTGACTACTAATTACCCCATTAAGTTAAAACTAGGATAAGTGCTTATAGATGGTTGATGACTTATTTGAAATGTGAATCCTTTATAAAGTATCATACCCAAAGGCTTCTGCTTGCATAACCCTCGCTTAACTCATAGGAAGCGTTATAATTAGCATTTACTAATTCACAGCCAAAAGGTGGGATTAAATAAGTTTTCACTTCCTCCCACTCATTGTTGAATGTGTAACTTTAGACAGTGAGTGTTGTTATTCACAATTATATATTTATTTATTTATTAATTTATTTTGGGCTAATGTTTTTTTTTTAATGTTTGACCACATTCGTATGAGGAATTTGCTCTTTTCCTTCTGCCTTCCATTTTAAAATGCTCAAAAGAGAATATCAAATCAACCAATCAATGAACAGGCCCTGCTGCAAGGATTCGTGAAGAATTGTGGCACAGAGTTTAATTAACAGGAAAATCTCAAATAAAGCAAAGTATCTATTATATTAAAAATATTTCTATCTCTAGCCAGCTTAGCGATAATTTGATTTTACTTGCCAGGACCACATATTGTGATCATAATGTTTTGTCCCACTTCAAAATCTCACTTATGTTTAATGACAGCGCTGAAAAAATATATGTTACTTGATCGAGTAACTGTGCTTAAATGAGATGAAAATCAGTCTTACCTTCATAAAAGTCAGGTAACTCCCCTTGCATAGATACATCTGTAAAAAAAGAAAATCATGTCAGCATGTTGAACCAGGATGCTGCAGTTATTGACTGAATTTTAATAACATCCTGCGTTTCTGGATTGCAGATAAAGTACTCTCACTATTACAGGAAACAGTGATTAAAAAAATACATCAAGCAGCTCATGTTTCATGGTGAAAGTTCCTTTAGATACTGTTAGCCTTTGACAGACGTCCTCTCTGCTGCCAAGAATGTGATGAATGACTGGAAAGCACACGTTGGACTTAAAAAACTACCCCTGGCTGAGGGCCATCTCTTTGGTTTTTCTTTGATTTCCTCTACATCCTGTTTTTTACAATAAAAAAGTAAATTCAAAGCCTCTGAGTCTGGCTTTGACTGAGTGTAGCTGTCATCACCCTGCAGTGCTTCTTCCAAACAGCCATTAATGTGCATCAAAATGAGGAGAGAGATGATTTGAGCGAGACGATAAACACTTCGCTGAAATGTTGTACTCTGTACTCTGTTGCATACGTTTTAATGTATGCTGCCATTAAATCCTGGGTCGGCTGAACAGTAAAAAGCACATTATCTTTTGCCTTCAGTGAAAGTGTTCCTGAGTGTTTGCTGTTGTAGCATTAATGTCACATTTACCGTCAAACTTTTTTGGCTTTTTTTTTGGCCACAGGAAAATGTCAAGTAGATGTTCCCTCCCTACAAAAACAGTGCAGTCTGTAGGCTGGCTGCTGTCTGTTTAGATAGAGCGAACAGTAAAACCCTGTGTGTGTCTACTCCTCATTCTGCATGCTTTTCTGCAGTTCCACTGAGAATGATATTAATATCTATCCTCCCATTTACTTGCCGTGGTTGTTTGGGAGTGCATTAAGCTTTGACCGCAGTAAGAGAGCTGTATTTATTGTCATTTCAATCATCATTCAAGTACCCACTCTGTCCTGTAAACGAGTATGCTTGATACTATAACCACATCATCAAATTACTGCATTGGCTTCACATTTTCTACTACAACCTGAGATACAGTAGACCAGTGAGGATCAACTCATGGTCCTAGGGCAACATCAGGTCCCCCACAGCTTAGTTTGGCCCCAGAGTACAATGAAAGTCAGTAATTTAGAGGGGGTAAATAAGTTGTCCTTTAAAGGAATCATTTTGTTGTATAATTATGTCTGTATATTACTGAATACCAGGGGTGGACACACTCTAAAATGTAATAACTATTCTTACTTGAATGACATTTGTGTACTTTACTTAAATCTTAACAACCTGTTGAATCAGCTCAATCAATGAGTAAGGAACTCATTTAGCTTGAAAAAATTATCCAACTTAATTCCTGTGTGTAAGCTGGACTCGAAACTTTTTATCACAGTGATTGAACACTGAGTTCAGGATTGCACATGCGCAGTAAAGCCAGGCGGGAGACTACTCTGCGGATTGATTTCGATGTTGGAGGATGCAGAATTTCTCTTCGTCTCAAGGTGAGTTATTTAACGCATCTGCATTAAGCTGCAACACGGCGACATTAAGCCACAACGGAAGTGAAATGCCAACTTCTTTTCATGTCTTGCCTCAGTCCAGAGTCCACGATAAGATGATAGACTCCATTCTTTCGACAATGTTTTGACTGTGCCATATGATGGCTTTTTTAATTTGATTTGGTAAAAAATAAGGAATTGGTTCTTTTGTACTAACCATGCTTTGTTGTGCTTGCTCGTATGTGAGGCGTTGGTGGTGCAGTTGGATAGTGCGCTTAGTCAGTAACTGGGAGGTTGTAGGTTTGAGCCCAGCTCTGGGCGACACATGGCGATAAGTTCTTGGGCAAGACACTTAACCCCAAGTTGCTCCCACTGCTGTGTCAGTGAAGTGTAAATGGGCATGAAAGGGTGTGAATGTGTGAGTTGATACTGGTGGATAACAAACATAGAAAGTTGAAATAACTTTCTTAATCCAAGTTAAAATAACTTAATAGAATTACGTACATACGACAGGGTTCCGAGTACACAAAACAAGTAAATATAAAGTAAATGTAATCTAAGACTATTAATCATATTTACTTACTTTTTTTAACGCAATCGGTTTCCAAAATTTTTTTAAGTAAGGCCAACTTGTTAGATTTTTAGAGTGCAGTAACGAAGTAGATTTACTTGAGTAGTGTACTTATCGTTTTTTGAGTATCTGTACTTTACTTGAGTATTATTATTTTTGTTAACTTTTAACTTTTACCCCACTACACTTGAAAGACAAATATTGTACTTTTAACTCCACCACATTTCTACGAAGGATCTTGTAACTCGTTACTTTCAAGTATAGCTTAAGTAAAACTTTTAAAAAAATTAAAATGGTAATGGCTGTCCTTTTGTCGATTCAATCGTGTTTCAACAGGCATTTCTATCGGCTTCGGAGCACATTTTACAAGCTTTTTATTCTACAGGTTCTATGAACAGGTCAATGTATTCAGTAGGTTGTTTCAGTCATTAGGTTCTGTAAATTCATTGTGGCAACAATACAATAACGTGTTGACATTAAAACAAAAATGTGCTTTAATACTTAAGTATTTTCAAAAGCAGGTACTCCAGTCCTGTGATGACAGAAACATGACAGCCTGAGAAAGAAGAGGCCAAATTATCTCAATAGCCCAAACATGGCTGGCAGCAGTATGGTGATAGGGACTGATATCACTTTAAAGACTTAAAAAAAACCCCATAAAACTCAGAACAGTAAGAATTTTAAACAAATAATATGTTTCTCAGACCATTTTTTCTGTCTTTTTCTTTTTTTCTTAATTCAGCCCCTGTTATGTCTATCAAGCACTAAACTGGCCCTTGTGAAAATGTAGTTAATGACTGCTGAAGTAGACTATGCCTGTAGCTGAGCCTTTAACATTATCACATCTCTCCTGCTGCATTTCTGTAAAAATTCATTTAGTAAAAATTAATCTCTTGTGCAAAAAAATAGGAGAGAAACAAGCTCAATCTCCCAGATCTCACAGTCTGTTTAAAAGAGATGTGAAATAAAGCTGAGAGAGTTGCAAAGTCAAAGCTACTTCTCTTCTTGTTCATGTGAAATCAGATCTGAAGCTAAGTCAAAACTGCCCGAGGTGTGGGAACACAGCAGGGATTTATCTTTTTTAGACAGGTCACCTCACTGTTGCTGTTCTCTGACCGCTTTGCTTTGTTTCATCTGAATCACAGAGAAGAGAATAAAAACCTGAAAACTTTCTGACATTACAGGTACACCCTGCCAGGATACGCATATCAGATCAACACAAACTCTTGTTTACAAGCTTTTCCCCATTTTTTTCTTTTATCATATTGTTATAACCTCTGCATCATATTTCTAAAGAGTAACTACAACTGAGCGAACGGAAGGATCCAGGTCCCCCCCCCACAGCCCCAAAAGGGATAAGCGGGATAGATGATGGATGGATGGATGAATAAATAGATTATTTGTAGTTTCTGTGCAACTGTGCATCTCTTTAAAGTACCATTTACCTTTGTCAAATATAAAGTTGTGCTTCTGTGTGATATGACATGTACTTAATTTTGGTTTACTAATGCACAAGTGTCACTAGTACTAATAGATTGAAAAATGTTCACTATGGTACTAGTAGACTCTTTTTGGTTTACTAATACAACTAGTAGGCCTTATTTGCTAATAAAGGGGCAGGAAAAGCAAATTCAGGCTTCCCATTACAACCAATCAGGGTACTGGATATGGTTATAATCCATCCCTCTGCATTCGCATTAGGTCTACTCGTACTACTAGTGAATCTTTTAGCTTTACCCGTCCTGCTGGCAGATTAAAAACAGTCTACTAGTACTACTAGTGAGATATTTTGAGTTTCCTGGTAATACTGGTAAACAAAAACTTAGTTTTACTAGTAAAGGTTTTTTGCACAAGTAGACCTTACAAGTAAAGCAAAATCCTCTACTAGTACACAATTTTTTGTTACTAGTACTATTAGTAAAGCTTTGAGTTTTTACTAGTAACGTTTTTAAGTCTAATAGTAGTACTAGTATTTTCCATACTACAACCAATCAGCACCCTGATTGGTGGTAGTATATTCACAAAGCAATGGGAAGCCTGAATTTGCCTTTTTCCTGCCCCTTATTATTAGCATTTAAGGCCTACTAGTAGTACTAGAACATTTTTAAGACTACCAGTGGTATTAGTAAACCCAAAACAGTCTACTAGTAGTACTAGCGACATTTTTTGCTTCACTAGTAAAGTCTACTCGCGCATTGGTAAACCAAAATTAAGTATATGTACTCCAAGTTTGAGTACTAGTAGAGGTGAACTACGGTTGACATCATAAATATCAATTTTATGCCCAAGCAGCTTTCTATAGTGTGATATTCTATGTCAGTTAAGCTCACTGCCTTCAGGGGGGCAGCCATTGGGATTTGCCCCACCACCGACACTTCAAGTCTATAAACAAGGAATCTTGTCATATAAATCCGCACTACCAACAGCTTAATTATTGCATTTCATTAGCTATTTTTAAATGAAGACCAATGATTTTTTGAGGGAGAATAAAATAATAATGATTAAAAGTGGCACCAACCCACAGCCGATCTATCTGTATTGCAGAGTGTCTTCTGCCCATCTTGAGTCGGCCATTTGCTAGGCCAGAGCCAACTTCGTTAAAAAAAAATAGGGATCAAAAGTGCAGCTTACACACTTGATAAAACAGTGGTTAAATGTTGTTGATTGACGAGTTTGGACTCCTTCCTCATGACTGGACTCGTTTAAATCAGACTCCCTTTTCCCCTGCAGTCCTCATCCCTGCCAATGTGATCACATTAAATATGTTCCTAAAGACCGTCAGTTAGCAGCTCATTAGCACCTTGTCGCCTTTGAATATTTTGACACTTCAGTGACGTGCACTTCTGCACAAGCTGGCAGCCACCTGAAGGATTTTCATGCTACACAGTTAGAACCTAAAATCTTTGGATATGTGTCTGTTTCTGTCATTGCTACACAAGTGTATGAGACATTTGGCTCTGACCGTCTGACAACTGTGTTTTTGGATGGTGATACTTGAAAGATGAAGGACGTACGAGTGGAACAGAGCGGAGTGAAATGAGCTAAGTCCTTTTGATTTCTGAGAGCAGCTGAGCAGTGATGTTTAGAAAGAAAACTCCAGACTGACGTGGCTGCTGTTGGATCTCTGACAGCTTGGATTTTGGATGGTTATATTTGAACGATGGAGGACAAACAAGTGTAACAGAGTCAAGAGGATCACAAATTTTCTCTCTTATGTATGCGTGCTTCTTTAAAAGCCACAAATCACATATACATTTCTCAGACTGTTACTATGACTGAACTGATAACTTAATTACTGATGCAAACATGCTTTCAATTCAACTGTAGCTGTAGGCAGGTAAATAGTTGTGAAATTAGTATTACACATTAATGCATTTGAATTCTAACACATTCTGTCTGTTTATCTCAGAGCTGAGTGTGTTCCTGACCTGCAGTGGAGAGCGAGAGGACCAGGAGATGGAGGAGCAGGAGGAGGTGCAGCATGGTGTTGACGTGAGGACCACCTGGTGGGGTTACAGCTAGAAGCTCAGCTGGTGGGACATCAGCAGGACTGCCTGGTTTTCCTACAAGAGACAAAAAAACAAGAGGCAGACTGTCAGAAACGAACTGTTTGAGGGAGAACATTTTGTTTTAATCAGTCGAACTTAAGTCCTTTTCATTAATAACCAACAGATGCTTAAATAGACACCATTCCTTCGACTCTGCGTGCAGAAACAAGGAAGAGATGGACAGAGCTTGCCCACTGCTAATTAGCTAAGCTGGAACACTGGAAGTCAATGGGTAGCATTAGCCTGCCTCTGCCTATAGTCATCAGATAAAGTCTTCAACACCTCTAAATGGTCCTGTGTGCTTGTTGTGACTCATTTTTTACCGTGTCATGTTACATTATCTATTTTTAGACCAAGATTAGCACTTCATGTAATTTTCTAAAGAAAAACACACAAAACATACTCCACAGGGCACATGCGCAAACCACCTTGGATGTGCTTTGCTTTGTTGACATACTAACAAACAGAATACAATGATTTTCGAATACTTTACCTACAGATGTAATATGTACTATACAAAAAAAAGATATGAGTTATTCTGTCGCTGACCTTGCCTCACACATAGCAAGAAGGTCACTGGTTGGATCCTCGGGTTGGTCAGGGCCTTCCTGTGTGGAGTTGCAAGTTTTTGTATCAGAATTTGAATCAATATCAGTACAAGTAGTGTTTCGAGAGCCCAAACCTACACTGAAGCACTTCCAGCATTGTCAGGTGAGTTATTGTTAAAAGTGTGAAAAGCTGCCCCGAAAACCGAATCTGCATCACTTCTTCCTTGTGCCATAAACATTCCCTGAAAATGTCATCAAAATCTGCTCCTAACTTTTTGAGTGATCCTGCTCACAAAATAGCAAATGCCAGCAAAAACATCTCCTTAGTGTGATCAGCATGTACGAGTTGGATCTAGAGAATGACTGCAGATCAGGTGCGGTCAGACCTCTGGTTAAAATGTTGATTTTCATACACCTGAAGCTGCACTGAGACAGAATGCGTTTGTCTATCTTTTCCTCTCTGTTGAGTGTGAATTGCTTTGAAACCATGTGATGTGTTAATAACCACCCTTCTGAAATATGACCTCCTTTTGTTCAATACAAAAAGTCAAATGAAGGCATGCAGCAGGTGGTCTCGTGGATATATTTCCATTTGAATGCCCAAGGTCTGTTATAATGAGCAGCTTGCAGTTACTTTTACATTTGCTGCCTTTTTATCGTATAATTAAAAGAGAGCCTTTGAAAGCTCTTTGTTGGTTTGCCTGACCAGTCAGGTAAATAACTTTCAGAGCTGTATTCAGGGAATGTTCGACCTCCATCTATTCTATAGCCACGTCCTTGAACATGGCAACAATAATATGTGTCAGCATAGCAGCATCACTGTGAATGTAACCTTCCTCACATCTGACAGCCGGCTTGACCGGCCTGCTGTCTGCCTTCAGCCGGACCTCGAGCAGACAGCACTGCAGCATCTTTACCGAGAGTCTGCTTCCCGTCAGCCTCAGAGGCCAAAGCTCCTTGATGAGTTGACGTTTGATGAATGACATTTCAACAGTTGCCAGATGAAACCGTGAGAGCTGGTCAAGCTGAGCAGGCATCTCGCTGCTCACTCACTGCCCCTAAGACTTTAACACCACAGCTCTTCAGCCCTCAGCCTCGAGCCCAGTAACACAAGAGGAAGAGCAACAGCTGTCAGAGTGAAAGAGAGAAGATTGAGGCAGAAGGAAGATTACAGTTTCTGGGCCTCATGTACCAACTAATGACTATTTCTGTTGCTGACAGGTGACCAGCTATTGAATCAATTAGTCCACTGGTCAGATGATATTATACACAATTATATCAACCCTCCTAATTAGGGCCCGACCGATATATCAGCCAATTATAGCCCTTTTCAAAATATTCAACAACGCTGGAGTTTTGCCGATATAACGCTGATATATTCTTTTTTTTAATGACTTAAGTTTTTATTCCAATTTTATTTTTACAATACAAATACAACCACTCCAACCATAAACAAACAAAGAGCGGTGGGCACGATGACCCAACAGAAACACAAGTACAACAAAACAAATCAAGGGGCCCAAGGCAGTGTTGGCATGACTGAAGTAAAAACTTCACTATAAAGGTTTGTCCAATTTCCACTGTACCACTGTCACATGAGGAATCAAAGTCCCTAAACACTGAAATAGTGTCCATATTATAATGTCTATGTGCTCCCTTGTAAAGCGCCATCACCACATCATCTTACCTACATCAAGAAATCATAAAATGTGCAGATGATTCGTTGAAACATAGGTTGACACAAATGAATAGGATAAAAACTGACAATGGAGAAGTAGGAAGATAATAATAATAATAATAATGACAATAACAATAATATGAAAAAAAAAACTGGACCTTAGCCTGTCATGTCATGTCCTGTGTAATCAGTGAACTTGCAGAAATTTTCCCCATTTATCATTATACTTCTCTACCTCATTCATCAAACTGTACGATATTTTCTCAAATGCTGCCACTCTAGTTCCAAGACCCATTCCTGAAATAATTGGCCTACCACATCTTTCCACTTTCTCATTATTATCTGTTTGCCAATCATGATGCTTGCCCTGATATATTCTTACTTTCTCATAAAACGGTAAATGCTGTTCAGTGTCCAAGCTGCGCAGAGTGATCTCATTGCGCTGTTAGTCCAAGAGATGGAGCTCTGACTCCATTCGACCCCTCCCCACCGCTGTCTAATCAGTCACGTACCCCAGCCAGGCAACAATACAGGAGTGAGCTGAACGGAGCTTGCCGACAGGTATGTTTATAACGACGTTGTGAAATTAACAGAGACTCAACATGTCTCCTGTTTCAATTTACCTCTCTTTGCCATGTGTCATGACAAGTGGCACGTTCTTCGTTGCGTCGGTCATGCTTTTCAATGACATTACATTGGTAAAGTTGTGCTAACCTAGCTTAAGTTACTCCCTGTCTGTTTCATTTATGTTAGCAATGACATTGCTGTAGTTATGCCAACCTAGCATAGCATTCGCTAACAGCTTAAAAGCCAGCTAGTAACCACAGAAATAACATAAGTGCACAAATATTTAAGAGTGCAGAGAACGACTGTCCATCACTCCATCAGCTGCGTGTTGAAGCCGATTTACATTTACATTAAAATAAGGTTATCTATTTTATTTTGAAGTTATTTACTGCAGATTTGCACACTATTTTATTTTGTACTTGAAAGTTCTTTGTTCTTGAAAGTTGCAGAGTAGAAAAATAAAAGAGGCTTAAGAAAAGAATGTAACCTTAGTGTTTTTGTTGCTTTCCTCTCACAATTACCTGAGTGCAACTATTTTAAAAGTTGTTCCACCTGTACTATAATGTACCTATAATTTTATTAACAAGAAGTAAAAGACAAGATGTGTTTTATAACTCAATTATTGATTGACTCTTTTTTTAGGATTATATGATTCATTTCCAAATGGATTAATAAAGTACTGTCTAATCTAATCTTATTTATTATTGTATTATTATTTTACTTTTAAAAAATGCTTTTTAGGGACATATAGTTGATTTTCCGAATATTTATGCTCAAAGTGCCCTCTCCTTTAATGCTTCTGCAACAAGCTGTAATAAAAAACAAGGAAAGATGATCTTTCTCTACACGGGTTTGTTAGACTGTATCTGAGTGTAGACAAAAGCTGTGTGTTTGTGTTACACTGTTGTTATGTACAGAGCTCTAAAAAAAGCTATCTTCATCTTCAGAACTTGCAGGATTAATGTTTAGTTTTATCTGTGCGAGCAGTAATCCATGAGCAATCTCTACAGCATTTAAGCCTCAGTGCTCGTGTTTCTGCTCGCTGCAGGAGTGTTCTTATGGTGATGTGTTAGCCAGGACAACTATAGAGACTACACTGCGAGGACGTTTCACTTCTTTATTGCCAGTTCACAGCAGGGACAGGCAAAATGCAGCCCACGTGCAGCTCTCCTGCAGCCCACAAGTCCATTTTAAATATCAATACATGGAAAAAATAAAGACATTAAACCAAAATCTGCAATGAAAATATTAGAAGTCAAATATTTCCATAATGATCTTTGGTTATTGTAATATATTTGCCTCTTTGTAAGAAATTAGCAGTGTAACTGACATCTTGATTCATTAAAAGTCCTGTATATGCATTAATTAATGTACTTGTACTGATAAAAAAGGCCATTGAGTTACAAACATTAAGGAAAAATGTATATATTAAGCTAACTGCACCGAAAAAGTAGTTCAATCAGCATAAATTCCATGTTTATCTCAGAAAATAAAGTATTTCTATTTACATTTTAACTTAAAATATGAATGTTGGCATATTTCAATTTTAGAAAAGCTGTATGTGTCTTTTTTTTAATTAAGTAAGCATGTATGGAACAGAGTAAGCACCTTATGGTTTGTATTGTGGCCCCTTAGACATATGTAGCTCTCTATATGGCCTCAGTTGTTGCCCAAGCATCCAGGATGATATATTCCCAGAGAATTAAAGTTTTAGGAAGCTGTGTTTTTATGCCAGCTACCTCTGCTTTGCCACACTATTTTAAGTTTAGTTCATTTAATGAAGTACTATTTACATCTTAAATAGTCTACAGAGGCTCTTTGGTGATGTCACACTCAAAAAAGATAGCAGAGAGTGAGATGACTCACTCCTCATACATGTTTCAGCCCAAAAACGGTGTTATGTCTGCACATTGCACAGAAAAAAAGAAATTCAGTGACTATCTGACAACTAAATCCATGTGCAACAAGTTATGTCACTGAATTTTTCCCACTACAACAACTAGTCGTTGCATCCTGAGTGCATACGTGTTAAAATGTTGTATATGCTGTGGCTCACACACACCAGGATGTATGAAAACCAGCATGACATTAGAATACAGAGCCTGTCACAGGACCAAGCCACAAGCTCTAGCCCAGCCATGAATGATTCAGCAGAAAAGTACTTAAATACACAGTACGAAAGTACACAAAGTACATCAAAATAATGACAAAAGACAATCAGTACAATCTAACATTCAGTCAGCTCAACCCACCTCTGCCTCATACTTTTTGCTTGAATTTTAAAGGAGAAGCAGAAGAAGACACACTTTCTTAATTCCTTATGGGGAAATTCAATTCTTTACACTGTTGTTAAAACAGAGCGATGGCATGCTGCTCCTGAAGAAGCACTTCCGAGCAGCTTTGGGGTTAAGTGCCTTGCCTAAGGGCACTTCGGCAGTGCCCTTGAAGTCAGCTGGCACCTCTACAGCTACCAAACTAACTTCCAAACATGGTTTGGTTAGGACTTGAACAGGCCAACCTCTGGTCCTCAACCCAAGTCCCTAAGGACTGAGATACTGCTGTCCCAAGTTACAAGCTATGCTTGGCAAAAGTTCAGTGTATTCAGTTAATGGTAAAGCAATATTTATGATGTGGGAATACATTTCAAATATTAAAGGAGAAAAGCTGTTAAAAGTGGATTTCAAACTACTTGCCAGTCATTCTGTTAGCAGCACGGACAAAAAAGCCCTCTATTAACAGTTTTCTCCTCTTTTGTATTGAATTTTACCATCAAGCAAGACAGTTAACTACTAAGTAAATACAACCAAAGTATTATCGCCATTTAGAAAAAACACATGACCACAACTTTTTTGATTGATACGAAGGTTACGATTTTTGAGCATGATTATTCATTGATTTTATAAAATCTTGGCAAAAAAATTCAAATGACTAAATAAGTGTTGCCTTGAAAAGCAGCCACAGCCGTGTTTCAAATACTGATAATAATCCTAATAACAATTACAACAACAACAATAAGAAGAAATCAACTGAGGTACTATTGATTGAAGGAAAAATTGGAGAGAGAGCATGTAAATTATGAAAGAGTTGGAAAACTAAATGGAAACAATAATTATTTATATCCTTTAATTGTCTCTTCTGCTTGTCCCATTCAGGGTCACGGGGGCTGGAGTCTAACTCAGCTGACATTGGGCGAGAGGCAAGAGATTGCAGAGTCACATAAAGAGACAGCCAACTATTTACGCTCGCACCTAAGGGCAATTTGGAGTCAACAGTCAACCTACTGAGTATGTTTTTAGTCTGTGGGAGGAAGCAGGAGTGCCCGGGGAGAAGCCACACATAGACAAGGAGAGCATGCAAACCAATCACCAGCCAGTCACAGGGCCACAAAGAGAGACAGACAATCATTCATACTCACACTCATATCTAAGAGCAATTTGGAGACATCAATCAACCTTAAAAGTATGTTTTATGTCTGTTGGAGGAAGCAGGAGTGCCCAGAGAGAGCCCATGCATGTACAGGAAGAACATACAGACTCCACACAAAGGTCCTGACAAACCCAGGGATCGAACTGGTGCCCTTCTTGCTGTGAGGCACATACACTACCTGCTGCACCACTGTGTTGCCCTAATTCTGTTATTTCCTTTGTGATTAAAAAATAATTCAAATTAAACAGTAATTCCCCCTTCTTCTACAAAGAAAATGTTAAAAAGCAGAGACCAACGAACATTATTAAAGCACAAGTAGACATTTTATTCAATTTTCATTTAAGGGCTATAAAATAATTGACATTCCTTAGAGATAAATCTACGTCTTGTAACTTTAAAAGCTGAAAAAAAATAAAATAAAAACATATCACCTTCATCTGTTCATTCACAGGTATCACAGTCCTGACCATGAGCTCAATATAAACAGACCTGTCCATTTATTCCTCGGTGGTGTTAGACTGCTGTGTGTTGATTAGAGTGTAATTGAACACTGAGCAGACACTATTGATTCTCCGAGCACTGCCCGAGGTGTCCGCTGGCCGACACTCAGAGGTGTGACGGCAGGATTGAGATCTCAACACTCGGCCGACAGATGAAGGCTTATTCCAGAAAAATGGATTTTGATGGAGGAGAGGCCATGTCATTTAGCAGCTTTGTTACCCACACAAAACTGCACTCACTGAGGGACTAAACACACACAGACACACACACACAAAGACAAAAGGGCAGACTTACTGTACAACATGCACAATAAGTTAGGAATAATGTCCAAGCTGTACAGCTGCAGGAAAAGCACAAGAGAGAGGGATTTCATCTCCACGCTGGACGGTTTCCTAGCAACACCTTTCAAAAGGAGCAGTTTGTGTGCAGCGGGGGCCTTTTGTGACCCACAATGAAACTACGCAAACACTCATTTTAATCTGGAACAAAACTGCTTCTGAGGAGGGGGCACGTACAGTTAGGGCTGGGCAACATGGACTTAAAATCATTGCTTGATATTTTTTTGCTGAATGAGGAAACACCACAAATAAACCTACATGGTAAATGGTAAGTGGACGTGAGCTAACTTAGCACTTTTACTTAGTCTCTTCTTGGGCTTTTCTAGTTTCTCGAAGACTCAAAGCTGCTCAGGGTGACTATATTCTGAAAACTCAAAAGGTAGACCCTAGGCAGCAAGTGTTGCATCATGATGCTCAATATCTTGACAGGTAGGTACATTGGAATAATGCCACTGATCCAGTGCAGCGCTTTATCACAAATATTAACACTTTTACTTCTATGAATGTAAATGGCCACTTGGTCTTTTTTGCCTTTTTTGTCAATAAATGTGTCAGAAAATGCCTTTTGAGTAAATTATTTTGCGCCTTTCTCAGGTAAAAATAAAACATTCTAGCAAGTAATTGTCATTATTAAGTTGTGATTGCTTAAAACTGTGTGTAGTTACAAGAAAACAAAAAAACAGATTGTGAATTTCAACAGGTTGTTAATGAACATGTACAGCACTTCTGAGAAGATGTAACCAAAACTCAATGTATTTTATATCATTTGTTATTATTATTTATATTGTTATATAATTTAACTATTTATGAGATCCGTAAAACACAAACTATGATAACAAAGACAATGACAAAAAAAGATGAACTAGGCGAAAATACGGCAAAACTCAGCGAAAATACAGCAAGAGAATGGCAAGAAAACACTCCAGAATGACACTTATGTCATTATTTACAATATTTTTACATTATTTACACAGAAAATAAAAATAAACCACCAATAATTGACTAGGCAGAGGCAGGCTAGAACAACCGGTTGACTCCCAGCGTTTGAGCTAAGCTAACTAGCGATGGGTGAGCTTTGCCTGCCTCTTCCTTGTTACTGCGCACACAGTCGAAAGAACGGTGTCAACCTGCTTGTCATGGACTCAAGAGTGAGGCAAGACACGAAAAACAACAAAAATGTTGGAGTTCCTTTAATATGAACCAAAATCTCTAAAGTAATGTTTCCAGCTTCTTGTTTAGTTGATGCCACGATGTCAGAAAGTTGCTGGTTTGGTTCCAGCTCTGGCTGCTACACGATGATATGTCTATGCTGTGAGTGAGGCTCTTAAACATGGCCTGTGTTTGCCCTTACCAATATGCATATGTAACAAACCCTGGACTCACAGTGGGAGCTGCAGTTCAACAGTACACCTACAAAAAAACTCTACTTGTTGCCCAGCCCTTGCAAAATTGTTCTACATATCTATTTAAGACACCACTCCCCTCAGGCACAGCAAAGACAAACCAGTGAAAGGTGCTCCCTCTTCCTCCCATGTCTCCATCCTCTTCACTCCACAGCTTTACCTCTCTGCTAAGTATCGTTTCTGGGACTCATAAATGATAAATGATCTTAATAGATGCACTTAAGAGATTAGGCAGGACGTAAAGGAGCCTTATTACGGCATCACAGCACATGTTGAGAGAACCACTCCCATCCATATCCATTAGGAACCGTCAGTGAGTTGATATACAGTAAAGAAATAACCATACCACCCCACTGAAAGGCAGCATGCTCTTATAATCAGAATTAATGGGACCACCTACCTCCCCCCGTCCTAGCTGAGCAAGCCGACCGCACGTGATGTGAGCGCTCCACTCATCACAGTAAATCACAGAGCGCAGACGTGACAGCGCTCAAACAAGGCCATTTCTTCTCCCTCATAAATCACACCCTGGACGTTGCCAGAGCTATTACAGCTCGTGGTTTGATTTCTGTGCAGGGTGGGGGGCTCTTTTTCCTCCTTTTCCTTGCTTTGGTTTGGTTTGCTCTGTGAATTTCAATCTTCTACTCCCCTCAGAATTCTGAATCTTATTGCCCTTCAATCAGAAATGATATTAGAGAGAGTACAAAAGCCGCAGGGAGGAAGATTCTGGGATCTCCCCGCTGCACTCCAGTGACCGATACTGTCATTTGTGCTTTTTATCATGACCCCATAACCCCCTCAGGGCGCCACAGGGTAAGTGAAAGTGAGTGAAACCCCTCCTTTTCCATGCCGCGGCCTGATGCGTGCTGAATAATCAAGAGGGGCAACTTTGCTCAGACGTCTTCTCTTATCGGTTGTGGCAGCTCCAGTGATGTGGGGGGAGGAGAGAGAGCAGAGGGGAGGGCTGAGGAGCATGGGGGGGTGATGGAGCAGTCAGTGTCAGACTTCAAAAACAAGATGTTGCTCCCCACACACACACACACACACACACACACACCCCTCACTTCACACATAAACACAATCAAGACCACCATCACTATCAGTCATTAACGAGAGATTTCCCGTAATCCTGAAAGAGGAAGCTAAGATGGGGTTAACGCTGGATTGGTCTTAATCAGTTGGAGATGGGGAATGAGCCCTGATTAGACAGAGAGTCAGACAATGCTGCATCCCAGGCGTGACTGAAATCAACATGCAAAGCCCAATTCCAAAAACAGAAGGAAGTAAAACATGAATAAAAGCAGAGCAATAAACAAAGATTTATTGTTGATGTTGATAGTGTAAATTCCTTGACCGTCTTCGTAGTCTCACTTCACTTATTTTATTTTTTCTTCATAAGGAAGTTGGTATAGCTTTAAGATTCTGCTTTTTTAAATTTTCTTTGCTTAACTTTTAAGCCCTTATCGATTTCAATGTCTTTATTTGATATTCCAACTGCTATTCTGTGTATTAGAGCATCTGAAACAACTAAATTTTCACTTGGGATTCATGAAGTATTTTTGGTTCTGATCTGATTTTGAAATAATTTTCAACATTCATCCACTTGTATACTGCACAGACACTGGATATAAAAGTGCTGTGTGTGCTGGCAGAGCTCATTTCTAATGCAAAAAACGATGTAATCCAGCATTCTTAGCCCTTAGAGGTCCTATGTCCTGGTGTGTTGGACTATTAACATTAAGTCTTGGATGTCTATTGAGGAAGAATTTGATTTAAGTTGAATAATGAAATGAAAAATCTCATCTCTGTCGAGCAGGGGCAGCCAACAGGGTGCCTGGGAGCACCTTGTAGCCCTTAAGAAGCCTCTGAGGTGCCCACTTTCATTCTCAAGAGAGCATAAGCTCACACCACAGAGCCCGAAATGAAACAAAGTTTTTATATTTAATTTCTTTTGTTTTGCAAATAAATCATACCTACATCAATACAAAAGTAAACTAATTTAACGTGTGTTATGTTTCAAAATTGCCTTTTTTCTTTGAGACTTTGACCAGTGCAGACTCAAAGTTTACGTTGATGCACTGATGCCACACCTCAACACCACTACTGCTAGCTGGAGCCCTTACAGTGTCACTTGTAGGGGTGGGCAGAAATATTGATTCAGCAATGCATTGCAATTATTCCCCTCCCAGCAAATCTTCTGAATCGATTCACCTCCTGGCCAGTGGGGGGCGCTGTGCACCTTTTCAGTGTTTATCCAGCTGCCGCCTGTCGCAGAAGAAGACATGCTTGCAGAGTGATCGGATTGAGAGCCAAGCATGAGAGTGATTAAATGGCTGTTTATCAGTATTTTCTGTGTAGATAATGTAAAATATTAGACACAATAGCATTAGTGTCATTCTGGAGTGTTTTCTTTTCGTTCTTTTACCATTTTTTCTGTGTTTTGCCATATTTCTGACGTATTTTCCGCGTGTTTATCGCCCTTTTTTGCCATTTATTGCCTTTTTGATCATAGTTCATTTTTTTATGGATTCAATAAATAGTAATTTTAGAAATATTGGAGGAAGAAATGTTGAGATCTCTGTCTTCAGCTGGACAGGAACTGCTCCAGGGACTACCATCAGTAAAAAAAAACGCCTGGACATGGTCTAATATAACAGGCTGTAACATGAACACCAAATGCTGTAGTTTTTTTTTTTTCATTTTTTTCTTTTCTTGTAATTACACACTGTTTTAAGCATTTATAACATAATAATGACAAATACTTGCAAGAATTGTTTACTTTTATTTCTCGTGAAAAAAGGGGGAAAAATGTATTCAAAGGACAATTCCTGACACATTTATTGACAAAAAGACCAGGTGGACGTTTATAATTAAAGTGTTAACTGTCATGTTTTTACTTTTGTACTCCATTTGCACAAATAAGTTATCACTGTGCAAATTTTTGTTTTCACATGTTTGCTCAAAAATATGAGGTGAGATACCACATATCTTCACATTGGCATCAAAATAAAAAAAAAAAGTCAAAAACTGTCAACAGGTACTCTAATTATTTGTGTATTTCTACTTCTTACTGAATCGAATCACCACCCAAAGAATCACAAATCGAACCGAATCGTGAGGATCTTAACAATGCCCAGCCAGTCACTTGTAAAAATAAAATCACAAAAGTGCGATTTCTGTACATATCAGTTCAGTTTTGTATCAATTAAATCATTAAAGATGCATAAAAGTATAACATGCCCTGCAGCTCGGGCCCCTCTTGTAGTTTCCAAGTGTGGAAACTGTAATTTCTATAACTGTTGCTATCACAACACACACCCATAACCATATACACACAGAGAACAGCGTTGCATCTTTTCTTTCTTTTCCTTTTGATTTATTTATTTTTGATTTTCCTTTGTTTCCCTCTCTCCCTTCTTTGTTATGTATTATCTATTATCTCCCCCCCAAATTATAAAACTGACCTATTTGTACATCATGTATGGTTTTTCTGTCCTGTTATTTGCCTCACTCTTTGTCTGTATTGTTTTGCCTTGCAATTAATAGAAAAAAGAAAAGAAAAAACAAAAAGAACAGTAAAATATTCTCCTACTATTTCTTAATTATGAGTAATAATTAAAGTCATTTACAGTAAAAAGTAAAAATTCACACACAGTCAAAAGAATGGTGTCTATCTGATTGTCACAGACCCACGAGCGAGGCAAGACGTGAAAACAAAAAAATGTTGTCATATCCCTTTAAGGTAAGATGTGACCTCTTTAGTGCTCAAACTAATAAGATTCATTATCGTTTGGGAAAAATTCACACATTCTGAATTTGATGTCTGCAGCAGGTTCTGAAAAACTGTTGGAAAAGGGGCAAGAAAAGACTTGAAAAGTTATGATATGAAGGAAAAGTGTGACTTAACATAATGCATCAAATTACAAGGAATTGGAGACCTTACCACAAATAAGCAAAGATTCAAAAAATCAAGCAAATATATGCAAGGAAGGGGCAAGTCCAAAAACTAACCCTTAAGCTTTAGTCCTTCAGGTACCAGTGTGTTAAAAATGGCCTTGAGAACACTTTAGAAAACCCTTGTCTTGTTACATCTATAAGGCTCTGCCAACAACAATCAGAGGACTTCTTGCCTGGGATGGACTGAGCTAAATTGAAAAGTGTGCTGTGGTCTGATGAGTCTTTCACTTTGTTTTTGGAAGTTATGGCTGTCTAAGTTCTGTTTTCTTAAGGGCCATCCAGATATTTTTGTCCCAAAGTCCAAAACGGGGGGCACACATGAGAAAACATCGATCCTGGAGAGGTGAAACAAAGCAAAGTAAGTGGACAACTGCATCAAGCAACATCAGAGGTGAGGGTAACAGAGCCCCATGTTCATCTCTTACTTGCTAGTCTGGGATCTAGTTCTTCAAAGTATTGTCTCAGATTTTGCAAAAATGCCTCCCTGACTCCAAAAGCCTTACATATTTTGAAGGTATAAGGTCAATGGTGCTGTGACTTCAAGTCTTGTCGTAAATCATCCTTTAACAGTATCAAAGAAATAACATTTCCACCACCCACACTGTAAGAGAAATCACATCAGCTCTTCCTCTTAGTCCATCCTTCTTCTTTCTGTACAGTAACTGCATATTTCAAGAAGGCATACCAATGCCAGGCAGGTTCAGTTTTTTTGCACATTTTGTTTTGGGACATTTTTATCCTCGCCCCCGCTGGGCAGTGAATTTACAGCAGCCCTGATGGAATATCCAACATTATCACAGGATCAGATTACTGCATGTTGTTAATCACACATTCTGTGGTACAGCACACACAGTTTGGTCTCATCGCAAAGTGCTGCTGGGAAAAACAAGCAAGAGAGGGAGGAGAGAAATATTGATCCAGATTAAATAAGGATGACACAGTGAGACATTGGCTCTGACATGCTCTGTGAGAGTCAGCCTGGACTTAGACTACTTTTAAGGGGCATTACTGTGCAATCTCTTTTGGTTTTATTTGTCCAAAGCCTGCTGTGTATAGTTGCTGTTTTGCTAAATTTACAGTCATGGATTTTTACAGAAAAATACCTCAAAGCTGCCAAATCTAACAGCTTCTACTGGACCAACTGATGGAGTAAGTATCAAACACAGAGCAGAGCTGGGCAATACATCAACAGTTAAAGACGTATCTATGAATTTCAAAGATGTAAAATGGAGTAAAACTACTGTTTGCATGCATCTTGATTATTCTTTTAAACAACTTCAGTGCCCTGTGACTTCAGCTATTTTAATTGACTACTTAATGGATTACAGGTAACCTCACACACCACATGGACCATTCAATGTATTTCACTAGTCCATCTGGGAAAGAGCCGATAGAAAGTGTTTGGGGAGGGCAGAACCCTTTAAAAGCAAATCCAGCAGGTGACTGGATAACCGTTCAGTTATTCACATTCATTACAGGCCAAACAGATAATGTGGAGGGCGGCCATTACTGCCACGGTGTTAAGGAGAAAACGTGAGCCACTTCTTAAAACAAACTTTTGACAAAATATGTTGGACGTGGAGCGAAGATATCTTTCCTATAAAGAAGTTTGTGGTGTTATTTGTTTTTCATTTAATACAGAAATGCAGTCCAGATCTGACAAAACTGTCACTGAAGCTGTTAGCATCTATGCTAATCTCTGTAAGACCAGTCATTTCATGCTGCTGCAAGGTTAGGCTGCAGGAAAGGAAAGGAATGAAAAAACAGATGCCAGGTTTTCTCTTAGTGTGGAAGAATTTCAAGAATCTTTCTTTTCCCTCAACTCAATTGGCAATAACAATCTGAAGGTAACTTAGCCATCTTCAAAGCTTCATCTGACAGCATTAAAAGCTGTGAAAGCAGAGCCATAATATCATGCCTCCAGAAACATCTCTTGACTATTTTAAAAGCTTTTTTCAATTTGTTGTGAAATTACAGACCATTAAAACAGGTTTATTGCATTATGCTCATACTGAGATGATGACAAAATTATGCTTAATTGCCTTGCATGGTTCTAGAGTTACCTAATAGATTTATGACATACTTCTTTGTCACATATTCCAGTTTCTAGAAAAAAAACTATTCTGCTTTTAAAGTGCTAAATTTAGAAATAAAGTGTGACAAGCTTTCCTCTTCAATGGAGGTTATAAAAAGAATGAGCATGAACTGTTTCATACTTCCTGATATCAGACACCTGAAATGATGACGTCTTGTCTGAAAACATACACCCCGCATGAAAACAAGCTCAGATTTTTATGCTGACTCAGTGATATTTTACCACAACACTGTCATTTAAACAAACTCATTGACACTGTTATGAAAATGAGCAACGGACGACTGTCTTCTCTTCAGCTCAGAAAGATTCACCCTGTTCGCTGATGCTGAGCCTTCAAGAAAATAGGACTGGACCTGGCAGCAGCCAAACAGGTTTATATCTCCCTGAGGACCAACAGAAGGATTCAATTAAATAAAAGAAAAGACACAGGCTAACCAAGCCTATTACACAGCTGATAAAGAAGTAAGCCCAAGACACACATGCAACAACAACTGCAAAAAGGAGATGCTCTCTCCCTTACAAGCTTCATGTACTTAATAGAAAAAAATCCATTTTCCAGGCTGATTTCCTCTGAGGTGAGAATCCCCTTGTTCACTTTTCTCCTTTAAGCAATCAGAAGAATAAACAACAGAGCCAACAGAACAAAGTCACTGAAGCAGGAAGATTTGGTTTCTTGTTTATGTTGCTATATTGTGTACAAAACCAGACTTAATAAGCAATTTATGGCTACAATTCAATTGTCATGTTATGTAAAATATGAATAATAACAGAATCCAGCCATCATCCTCCATCCATGCTGCCAAGTCCTTTCAGGATTTTTTGGCAGTGCCGGAGCCTGTCCCAGCAAGCACTGGGCTCAAGGCCAGGTAGACCCTGGACTAGTCCCCAGCCAATCACAGGGCTGGCAGAAATGTTTACATTAAACTGACTAACAAAGGAAAAGAGGTTTAATAGGTAAAATTGATAAACCTGTCATTTCCAGTTCTGAAAATATACACAACAATCTGAATTTGATGCCAGCAACTCCTTCCAATCCCATATTTTGCTCCTTTTTCTGCAGTTTAACATGGATCCTTGATGTCTTCATGAAACGTTAGTAACTTGCTTTGGTCCAAAAAGCCAATGAATCAAGCACAGCGGCAGTCTTTCCATGCTCACAAAACCCCTCTGTTCAGAACAGCTGGTTTTGAGGGCGGTCGCCTTGATATGTGAATGAGCCTGAGCAGAGCCGCGGCCAACACAATACACACAGGGAATTAACGATAATCTCGCAGTGTTTCTCGAGGAAAGCAGAGCGCACTGCCGCTCCAGCCATGCGCCGCTTGCAGTCCTGAACACACATGAACTGCAAATTCATGGCGGTTACCAGATAATATCAAAGCTCATTTCCCCTAAACATCACAGGCTAACGCATAACATGCTAACCTTGGCCTAGTCACCGCAGTGAGACAGCCACAACTTGGCCAACCTTCTGGGCTAAGGTTAGCACAAACTGAGGGGTAATGGGGTGGGTAAAGGACTGATTATATTCAGCCAACTGTTAAACTTCTCTTGACTAATGTAAGCATGCTCATACGTTGAAGTTTATTCTTAAGACCTTTAACAAGTAACGTGAACAGTCACAAACATGTTGTGCAGTTACCTCTGGTTCACTTTCCCCTGCTGTTAGCATTAGCTCGTAGCATTGAGCAAAATTAATTCTACACAGCATTAAAATACTCACATTTCCATCATCAGGTTTGGTGACGGATTCTTGGTACTGAACCCAGATTCAAGAAAAGTCTAGTTGCCAGTCCTGTGTTGAACTGACTGAAGTTAAAGAAGCAGTTGGACATGAAGTGATTGGCACACACGTACAAGTTTACCCGACTATAGCTGGCTCATTGCCTTCAAAAATAAAATTAATCCACTGGGCCCTTTGGTCCTCCGAGGCTGGTAGCCTATGTGTGAAGATATATGTGGCTGTTTACAGCCAACAACCGGGCAGTGATGGGTTTTGGGTCTAGACATGGTGTAAGCTGATCTCTCGCTAAGAATTTAAACAATATGGTGGCACTTCGCACAGAAATTTCTCAAGACGGGGAGGCAGGCTTATGCAAATAAAATGCTTGTCACGTCACAGTATATCCACAAACTCAACAACTCACCAATTCCATGAGTTTACACTTATGCCGCCTGCTAAATACAGGTTTTGTTGTCTACTATCACATGTTGTAGGCAGGCAGGAAGGCCAAATACTCAAAGAATGTGTTCAAAAGCTTTTAAAAAGTGATTTTTGTTTAATATGTCCCCTTTAAAAATGCTATTTAATGCTAAAAAAATGGGCTATTCTACAGGTAAGTAGGTCTGTTAGTAAAAAGTGATAGTTTCTTGATTGTATAGATTAAAAAGATACCCCTAAAAGGCTCAGTCTTTATAATCAACACTGGTGTAAGGATCCACTTTTTTAAAAGTGCAAGACAGACAGTAAGAGAAGAACAACACCCCTCAACATTAACCTTGCACAGGACCTGCCTGATTCAGTGTCTGTAATCAGGTAGATCCATCTTGCCAAGCTCCAATTTACAATGCTACAAGCAAGACAACAACAGGAAGAGACTGCTCAAATTAGCATGGGGGTCTTGGGGAATTAGTCATTTCAGGCAGCCACTGGAACTGTTGACAGGAGGATGGGGTGAAATCCTGATGACCCTGACCATAGTGTCTTGTGTATAGAAGTGGTCTTTGTGCATTAGACATGTAAAACACACAAAAGAGCACAAACAGCTCAAAAAGTTTCACTGGGTCCTTTAAAAAAGAAAAGGTGATGAAACCATGGGAAACATGCTCCTGGCAAAACTGTTCTTAAATCAAGTGGAAAGGATCAAATTTAGGATGTGTATAGATTAAAAAAAGTTTACACTGCAAAAGCTCATATCTAGCTGAGAGTATTTGTCCAATTTCATGTAAAAAAAAATCTCACTAGACTTATTCTATGGCACAATTTCCAGACATGTCTGATTAACATCATATTTGAAGAAATCAAAACTAAAAATAAGGCCTGAGTTGCTTGTAAAAGTAAAATAAACTGCCAATGTGACAAGCCAAATTTATCTTGAAGCGTGTTTTAAAATGAAATGTTCTATCCAGAGTAGATATTAAAACTCAATTTAAGACCCTCACTGAGTAAAAGTTTGCATGGCAGATATTTTCTTATAATTACAAGCAATTCAGTGCCTATTTTTTGCCTTTTAATTCCCTTTAGTAAGATATTTATCTGGACTTGTTGAGAGAATGTGGTTTAGAATAAGTGTTGTAGATAATTATTACTTAAAATTAGACAAACACACTGGCCTAGATCTGAGTTTTTGCGGTGTAGTTGGCTTTTGGAAAGAGGTTCTTTAGCATTCGGTGTAGGACCACCAGTTTCTACAACAGCTTTATCCCCCAAGCCATCAGATTTCTGAACTCCTAAAGCCTCACTGCTATATGCTGACTGTTACTAGACTTTATCTCCTTTTTCCCTTCTTTTGTACATATCTGATATTTAATATTTATCATACAGAGATTCATATTCATACTTCCCTTTACAACAACTTGCACCTTATCTACTTTTATTCATATTGTACTTAAAATCTGTAATTTGTAGCCGATGCAATGAAATCTCATTCTGTATACAGCTGCTGCATATTGAATGACAATAAGGTCTGTCTAAGTCTAAGTCTAAGTATAATTTTTTTGTATTTACGCTGTATTCACTGAATATAGATTTTGAAGGAATCACTATCTTCTGTTTTCATTTCCATTTTACACACTGTCCCAACTCTTTTGGAATTTCATTTACATTGCAAGCTGTTTGTTGACATGCTTTGCTATTACTGTTGGTGTATTAACATTCAAGTCTGCATTCACTCCTCCGTTTCTGCCCTCCTTGTGTTGAGCACAGTCAGATGCACGCCTGTCTTTTGAACAGAGCTTATTTTAGTCCATCTCCTGCAGAAACACCTCAGTACCTGCTGAGCCGGGACAGCAGACACGCTCAGTATGGAGCACAGTATTATTCATGATGTAATCCAGCTGCAGATGATCCAGTCATGGCTCGTTCACTGTGTCACTCCCCTCCTCCCCCTCTCCCTCCCTCTGCCTGTCTGCCTTGCCCAATGGAGGCAGTCATGCTAATGTAAGCTATTTATCCTGTCCCCTGCAGTCAACACAATGTCCCCTCAGGGCCACACAGGCTGGGCTACCTCAGCTGACCTGAATATCAATGACAAGGGTCGGTCAAGACATGAAATTTGGAGCTTGGCTGTTGTATAGGGCTGGACAAAAGATGAAGACTTTAAAGATATGTTGATTTATTTCAAGAGGATAATGTAGAAGACATATGGGTGACATAAATAATTATTGAACACAATACAAATGTGTCTTTAAGTTTCTTGTATGACTGTTAAGCACTAAGACAGCCTTAATGTGGTGCCATCAATCAAATCCACATGGTGCCAGAGCGTTGAGTGACAAACAAGGAACAGCCTTTAACAGCTGATAATTTTGTCATCATGACTGAAATAACACATCTGAGGCCATGAATTACACCTTCGCAGTATTTGAATTTCTGTCAGGACTTGAACATGCATTCACGTTACAGAGGGAGGAATCACAATTCACCGGGCCATCACCTTCACCTACAGAGTTATAATTCACATGGCTATCAAATAAGGTTCTGAAATAGAGCTGAATGGGAAAAAGTGCTTTTCAATGCAAATATGAAAAGGATATAGAAGTGAAACGAATGAAGAACGTGACAAGAATCAAAACACGCATCTTTAAAGTCCTCTCCTAGGCTGTCAGTGAAGGATTTGCCATTAAAGTTTAAAGTGTTCTAGAACTTTTTAATACCAAGTGTCAAATAATGGAGCAGCCTCTAGTATTTTAACATTTTGTATAATTAAGCACCAAGGCTGAAGAAAAATACAGATCCTGAGTCATTACTGTCAGCTCCAAGTTGCTGTGAGCCTAATGAGGGCTGTCTAAATTCCACGTTTTGGCAGTGTTTCAGTACCAAATAATCCTAAATTTATTTGTGAAACGTATACAAATTTGGCAGGCTGCGTTCCTCCCTCTCCGTCTCTCTAACATGCTCCATGCTCTCTCTCTATTTTTTTGCTCCTTCTGTTTGTACTCATCTCTGGTTCTTGTCTTGTAGGCAGCCTAGGGTTGCTGGTGTGGACAGCCTGCTGCTGTGGGCCTACAAGGCTTCATTTACAACAATTACAAATATCTGGCCTTTCCTTTAGGCTCATTTCATTATCATTACAGTCACTGATATTAACTTCAGAGAGATCAACAAAATTACATTCACCGTAGTCCCTGCAAACAGCACTCATGTATTAGTATGACTGACAATCGTGAATGACCTGCTGCTGTGGACCTGCTCCAAGTGCTTTATGCTACATCAACCATCAGCAGAAATAATGTCATTTAACATAAATTCATAATTTTAGACTAGCTAAACCCCATTTAATGGCAGTTCAGCTAGATACTGCCATATTCACCATCATTCCTCTCCAAATTATATTCATAATAGATATACATTTTATTAGTAGATTGATCTCTCTATCCATAGTTGTAGTGATTATGCATCCATAGTAACTATCTTTACAACCGTAGAGACATGAGGACTCTTTTGAAAATGAGATGCTACATCTCAGTGGTTAACCTTGAATAAATCTATATTCAGGAGTGACAAATATGATGAAGACAGATTTATGGTCTGGGTGTTCATGGGTTTTTTCCTATCATTAATTCTTATTTTTTGTCCCTTTGTCTCTGCCTGGACAGATGTATCTCTGGATGTGTGTATATCTATGTGTGTTAGCATATTTTATACATGTATATGCATTTATGTGTATCTATAAAATGAAGAGCATGACTTCAGCCTGCTTCATTGTAAAGTGTCTTGAGATCACACTTGTTATTGTAATTGGTTGATTTTTGAGTCTGCGGATGACATGCGACTGGTGCTGCTCACAGAAGGAAACAGAGAAGTTCAGATACAGCTGACTTGGTTGTCTTGTGTATAGAAGTACTTGATCATGGGAAAGAGACATATAAAGCAAGCTAAAGGGCATAAAACTGAGAAAAGCAGAATATAAAATCCTAAAGACTTTTTTGAGTATCTGCAGGAGCCCTGTCCCTAAATGTTGTCTCTATATATGTGGGTCTCCCACTGATTCAAGTGAACAGATGCAGACACAGAGCATCCCTGTAACCATGGCAACAGAAATCTGATTAATAATGAAGAATCAGACTTGGATATTCATGTGGATTGTTGTTTGGTGTGCTGTTGTCAAAGCCATCTGCTACACACCACTTATGAACGCAGTATGCATTTGGTATTGGTGTGTAATGTGGCTGTTATTTTGGAACCAGCTGAGTTGATTCTTTTCATTGTTTTTTGGTGCAGCAGCCATCATAAAAGCTGCTTTACTGCCCACTGTTGTGCTAAAATGTGGACCAGATTAACTATTTATTGAACAAAAACAATGTCAAACACATAGGAAAAATCCAGTTTTTAATAAATCCATGAACAAGTCTGTGTGCTTTCCTTCCTCAGTCCAATTATTTCACTGATTTCTGCTTCTGCTTTTGGAGACAAAAGTAAACGATAGCCCAGCTAATGGCTAGTGCCGCAAAATTAGAATCCATTTTCAGACTGAAAGAAAATCTTATGGGTGATATATTTTGAATTTTCATGATTTTGACAAAGAAAATTAACATTTAGAAATTATAACATACTTATAACAACCTGACAATGAAAATTTACTGAGATTTCATTCACTTAATCCTTCTTTAAAATTTAACAGAATTTATGCTAATGCTAATGATGCTAAGGTTGTTGCGTAGATATGTGTGTGGCCTTCCGCTGTTTTGAGCCCTTACCCCCTAGCGCTTTGCATTGTGGGAAACTATAATTAAGGTAGCCTGGCCAGATGCATGCTGCTATTTTTTCCTGCAGTAGTATGACATCTGGGCTTTTTTAATATATTGCAGATTATGCAAATGTTTGCATACTGAAAAACACTTTTTGCCAAAATCAGTACCTACTGCTAGTGTAGTGTGTGGTTTCTAAAACAGCCTCAGTTATGACAGCAAAATCTTATACCTAGGTGAGAGTATTTGTCAAATTTCATGTAAAAAAAAAAATCTCACTAGTTATTTATGCCACAATTTCCAGACATGTCTGGATTAAGCTTATTTGATGGTATCAAAACTAAACATAAGGCCTGAGTTGCTTAAAAAAAGTAAAATAAACTGTCAATGAGACAAGCCAAATTCATTTGAAAGGAGTCTTGAAATGAAATGTTCTAGCAGAGTAGATATTAAACCTCAAGGGCCACTCTGAGTTAAACTTTGCTTGTTTCATTGGCAGATATTTTCTTATCATTACAAGCAATTCAGTGTCTATTTTTTGCCTTTTACTCCCTTCTAGCAAGATATTTATCTGGATTTGTTGAGAGAATGTAGTTAAGAATAAGTGTTTTAGGTATTTCTGACATGAAATTAGACAAACACACCTGCTTAGAGCTGAGTTTTGCAGTGTAACAACTTTCTAAAGAAAAAAAATTAAAGTGGTTAAGTATGAAGGTTGCAACCAAATGTTCAGCCTCTCCATAGAAAAAAGCAGAGGGAGGCATGTCTTGCTTATCAGTCGTTCCATAAATGAATGATGTCACATGGAAGCTATCAATATTCACAATCCAGTTTTTAATTATGTCTTAGGGTAAATGTGTCACGTTATATGATAAATTGTTTTACAGAAAAAGGTCACAACAGGCCCTCGCTCCATAAAGTGAAAGTGCTCAGCTTAATTACCTCATGCCACATTTGTCCAATAAAGATATTGGCTGGACTTTCTATAAGAGAGCCTCAGCATGATGATGCCATACGTGTGGCTGTAAATAACAGCAATTACAAAGTGACAGACTGCTGCCTGCACTTAAAGGCGAAGCTGTGGCGATAAGAAAGGGGAGCTCATATTATTGTAATTACTGCATCCAGAAGTAAAGAGAGAAACAATCAAAACCTTCAAATTGCAAAAAGAAGTCTCTGGAGGGAATATGGTGCATTTATTCTGGAAACAATAGAAAGCTTAATCTAAGTCGACTCTTCCACACAACATCATCTATTCATCCTGTTATTGAATTAGAGGGAGTGAATCCAACATTAGGCCTCAGATTAATTTGACAAACTGAATGTTTAAAGGAGAATCATCACACAAGGAAGAACATGCGTGGTCAAGAAGAGGAGGTTGCCACAGCTATAAGAGAGACAGTAAAATAATCAGCACATGGAAAAGTGTTTATACGAGCGCTCCGTGACTGCTCAGTGCTTACCTTGTGCTGTGGAGAGCTATCATGCCAGTGGCTATGTGACAAAATGAGCTACTTAGCAGCCCGTGTCGCCATCCCCTCCAACATGCCTATCCTGCCAAGTGTCCTAAATACCCTGCTCCATTGTCTGCCTTAGAAACCGGCGATGCTGCAGGATGGGAGCACTCTCTCCAAAGGTGCACAGAGGAGGGAGAACCGAGGGGAGGGAGGTGGGGTGGGACGGATGGAGAAGAAAAGGGGCTAATTCCCCGAGCAGGACAGGGAGCCATGCAAATTCGACGCCACATGAAGAAGCCTCCCTGCGGTGTTCGCACTCCCACACGGGGGTCTTCTTTTCGTTACTGCGGCCAGACTGGGGTTTAATCTCTTAAGCCCCCCCCCCTGCACAGACACATATAAATGTACTAGGAAAAAACAGGACCACAGACAGACAATTTCATAAGTGACACTCCCCTAGCCCCCTCAGCACCCAAACTTTAACCCCACCCTCCACCCCGACTTCACTCTCATCATAAGCCTGGCAGTGATCCAGGTGTCCCGTCAGCACTCCTATAATCTGCTCTCACAAAACAGGTTGGGTATGTTTGTATCGATTCAGGACCTGGTTTTGGGTTTTATCGACTTGTTGGCTTTAAAATAATAATTTTTTGAGGGTAAAATATTCAAAATTCATGAAAAGAAGTTTATTTGCATTTTCAGATCTCAAAAGTAAAATCTCTAATGTCCAATCTCAACACAAATAAATTTAATTAAAAAATGAACACATTATAAAATTTGAGTATTTTTATTATATTTATTCATTTGACATCAGTGCTGGGAATTACAGGGTTGTTCATATGTGATATATGACCTACCACACCAATAAAATTAAGCAATAGTGCAGTTATTGATGTACTGAATGAATAATATATAACAACATGTTCTGACAGCTAGTAAAGGGTATATTCAATGACTCAAATTAGGAAGATTTTTGGATAAATATTATTACTTAGCAATTTCTGTCTTATAAAGCAATTGACGAAGACAAATATGGATCAATTTCCATGCTTTCCTTGCCTAATTTAAGATATATTATTCAGAATTTACAGGAAATTAAAAGTGTTTTTAGCGATTTTTATCTTATTTTGCCTCAATTACTATGCAGTGGTCCTCCCTCCATCATGGGTTGGGTTCAAGACCCATCCGCGATAAGTGAAAATCTGCGAAATAGAAATACCATATTTAAATATACCATAGACATGTTCTTATAACTTTTATGGTACTTTTAAAAGAATTTTAAGGTGCACAAAACACTGAAGTTATGCAGAATGCCACAAAATGGCAAAAATGTATGCAATATCAAAATTAATAGGTCTCACAGAAAAAAAGGCAAAATACCGGGACTGTGAAAACTGAACCACGATATCACGGGGGTTTACTGTAATTCTTAAGCACAGGGAAATTCTTGAGTCAATAGTTGTAGCACAGCAAATCTATTGTTGTTGTGAAGGACCCCCATTATTCTCTGGTCACTCATTCTGAGTCTAAAAGTCGCCTTGTATTATCTGAATGGACTTGAATTTTTTAGATTGGAGTGAAGGTAAAATAGAAGTCATTATTTTCAGACAGCCAAAACTGCAGACCCTCTAGCTCCCTACCTCCAGACTACGTGAAAAATCTTGGTGTCATTTTTGACAGCTCATTAAAATTTGACAAGCAGATCACCTCTGTTGTCAGAATCAGCATTTTCCAACTCAAACTGCTTGCTAAAGTAAAGCCTTATTGAAATAAAAGCGGCCTTGAAAGAGTTATTCATGCCTCTATGGCCTTAAGGCTTGATTATTGCAACTCATTGTACATTGGTCTGGACAACTGTCTTTAATTTTGTACCAAATACTGCTGCAGGCCTCCTCAAAAGGACAATTTTGATGTTTTTAAGTTTTAAATGGATTAGGACCATCCTACCTCGTTGATCTGGAAGTGCCTCGATCTGATCAAATCTGATTAAACTAGCCTGAGCCCTCTGTTTTATTTTATTTTGACATCTTTTCGATTGTTTCTGAGTGTTTAATGATCATGTTGGTTTTATGGTTTTAGTTTTTTTTATCTTGTTTGCCCTTAGCCTTTGTGCCTTCTTGTCCCATTTGGCCATTTTAGCTTGTTTGTTTTATGCCTTATGGTGCTTCTCATTGTCATTTTCCTACCTTGTTTGTCTCTTTGAGGTTGCACAGCACTTTGGTCAACTAATGTTGTTTTTAAATGTGCTATATAAATAAACTTTGACTTGAATGCACTATGTAACTCCATCCTCTGACCGCCTTAACAAGATGGCCAAAAACTTTATTTTCAAATCGAGTAGATTTCCACTGACCCCTCCAACCACATTCAGTGTTTACTTTTCTTTTAAAGTAGAGGACTCTATTCAACAAAAACTGCTTTCCATGAGATAATTTCACTTAACCCTAAACCAGCATTTGTTTTAGACACATTTCACATAATGAGGGGAAAAAAGCTCCAACAAGTGGACTTTCTGAGTCACACAAGTGATCCAAGAATGATTTGTAATTAGGCCACAGCACAAACCAATGTTTCCTGTTTAAAATGATTTTTTCTCTCATCCTGTGAAATTCCGCCATAAAACTGAGATGCTAGTTTGCATATGAATTTTCATTTTATTTTTTTAAGTTATTTTTTCCTTCGGTCTGCTCCCTGATGTCCTCATGTACACTCTTGCTATCCCCCATCATGTTCTATGCTCTAAAGGTCTTTAAAATGTATTTAAGTTTTTGCTGACTCCCAATTATTGATTCTGCTGTGACCAGATATGTTGTATCTCTATATTTTTTGACTCAGCTCTTTTTTTTTTTTTTACCACAGTTGTGCTGGCAAAAGTTTTGAGCGCTAACTTTCTGACTGGCAGGTCATTACTAAAACTCCCTGGAGGGTGAAGAAATTTGGGAGATAGAGTAAAGCTAAAATAAGAACTCAAAAATCCATTAAACAAGACACTGAACCTCAAACCTCTTCAGTGCAGGCATACAGCAGCAGGAGGAGATGATATTTTATTCAGCTGCTTCCAGATGTTGCATGTTTTATACTGCTGCAGCTGAAATGAGGTTTGTGTGTGCTCTGTTTGGGAACAGCCACCATTTCACAAATTCTCACTGAGCATCTCTGAGTAGTATTAACTGAGAAAATGCTGAGTGTTTCAGGGATTAAGAAGAGGGGACAGAAGCAGATTTAGGGAAGTAGGAGCAGGTCTACAAATTTAGCTGAGTTCCAGTAAGCTCTATGTCTATATTAGAAACACAAAGAGCTGAATTTTTACCAATGATTGGCTTTAATCTAGAAAAGATTGGGTGTGTTTTGAGGGGCTCCCTGAGGAAATTTTATAGGTCATGGGATCCCTTTTTTGTATGTATTAATGAGCTGGACCTCCCAGTTATTACAGAGTGACACACTAGATATCTTAGTGATACCAATTCCGGACTGACCAGCAGTAATTTATTTATTTATTTATTTATTATTATACGATGGAGGATTAGGGCCACATTAAAAAAGAAGTACGCTTAAAAGAAAAAAGAAGTAAAGATACGAGAATAAAGTCATAAGATTACAAAAATAAAGTCGAAAGTTATGAAAATAATATCATAAGGTTAAGAGAATAAAGTCGAAGTTTAGTAAAACTTTAGATCATTATAAGCATACCTTAATCAAGATGCTCTCATTTCATCTTCTTTGCGTAGGCGGATGGCTGCTCTCCTGGTACAACCTTTCAGAGTAAAGTTTGTTTTCTAACTTTATTTAAATAGATTTATGACTTTATTCTCATCACTTTATGATCCTATTCTCGTAACTTTATGACTTAATGACTTTGTTCTCTTAACTTTATGAGGTTTACTTTACTTTTTTTTTTTTTTTTTTTAACGTAGCTCTAATGCTCAGTCATATTATTATTATTATCATTATTACTTTTTTTCCAAATGCTTTAGTATTCAGTATGTTGTTGCTATTAATATTTAATTTTCATATTTATAAGCAACTTCTTGTGTGTGTGTGTGTCTCTGTCTTGGGTTTGGTTCCTTAGATTGTAATATTCGTCCTGCCCTTTCTCTTTTTATTTGGTCTTGTATCATCTTCATCTTGTTACTGTAATGTTTATCAGTTGTATCTGAAAATACCAGTAAACAGATTGTAGGAAAAAAAACAAAAACACAATGATTAGGTATAACCTGGACCTGCTCAGCCTGAAGTGACAGCATGATAAATGTGACATCAAGCTAAGAAGACACAGAAAAGCATTTGTGCTTGGACGAGAAAACACTGAGCAATGAATTGATTGAAATTATTGGATTTCATGCTGTTTAATCATGCACAGGTCCCTGATCTTTCCTGTTGTCCAATAACCATCTATCTTACTGGGCAATTTATGTCTAGCTGACGCTCTGAGAGAGGAAAATGCATCAGAATGAATAATTGATTTTGGCTCTTTCCCAGGGCCTTAAATTATGTCTGGAAATTGTCGATAACACAGACAGATGTAAATGATTAGAAAACACAACAAAAAGACAACCCTGTTGTTTCACCTAGAGGGAGGCTCAAACCACAAGATAATCAGACAGACTTTGGGGCCTGATTCGTTAAACTGGACAAAATCAGCAGGAGCTTTATTATCTGATGGTTTTGAAAATTCTTCAGGAACTGATAAGATTTTATTGATACCAATGCTATTATTAATTCTGCTTATCAGTCAGATTCTTTATCGATTTCTGTGACTTTTCAGTGTAGAAAAAGTGGCCCTACAAAGCTATCGGAGGCTGCAACATCAGATAAGTGACACTCTTTATATTTGATGTTGTGCTGCTTCTGAAACTTGTTTTTTTTCCCACTCCTACAGGGAATCACAAACAGAGACTGGATGTTGTGCAGTTTGATCCATTTAGTGTCAAATTAATCCACAATGCTGACCTTTTCGCTTTTGTCAGCCATGATCACATCTTTGACATCTGTGTTATCATTTCTGTGGACTCTGATCTGAAGAGTAAAGTGGCTAAAGAGCTTATCTGATGACTGTAGGCAGAGGTAAGCTAACGCTACCCATTGACTCCCAGTGTTTGAGCTAAGCTAATTATCAGTGGGCGAGCTCTGCCTGTCCCTTCCTCGTTACTACATGCACAGTCGAAAGAATGGCGTCTATCTGCTGGTCATGGACTTGGGAGTGAGGAAAGATATGAAAAAAATAAAAAAAAATGTTGCTGTATCCCTTTAAAAACATTGTTCCTCTGAATGCAGCAGATCAGGACGGTTTGGAGACACTGATTTAGGTGCTGGACTTCAGGTGTGACCCCAAAGCAGAAGAAAGAAACCGTTTCCCAAACTATTAGATAGCCTCAGTGAAGCAAACGTCAACACCTAACAAGTACATGCTGATGCTGCTCCTGTTTGTTGTGGTCAGAAAAGTAACCAGAAACAACACAAAGTCCATTCCCACCCTCTGTGTCCTGCTTCTCTGTTACACAAACAGAATAAAAGGGAGGAGATGATCCTCCTTTATTCCCGTCAGCGCTGAGACTGTGCTGAGTCAGAAGTTTCTGCTAAATCACTTTGTAAGAAAAGAAGTGGAGCAATGAAGCCAGCGAGACAGAAGCCTTTTGCTCCGACGCTGCGCCCTGCTTCACATGCTGTACACTTCACCCAGATTTGCATCGGCTTTGATTAGCTGAGGAGCTCGTAGTTTATGAATAGAAGTGGAGCGCTCACTGAAAGGAACGATACCTCTTGTATCTTTGCTCAGCGTTTGTGTCATTTTTTTAGATATGCTGTGTGGTAGATCTTAATGGAGGTCATTAGAGTGCATTCAGTCTAAAGCATCATCCTCTGCTCTCCTGACCTGATCCATTACTTTAAATGACTCGAAGGTTAAGTGCAGACTTTTGTCTATTCCAGATGTCATCCAGTACACTTCAGTTTAAACACAGTAGCTTTATCTGCTTTAAGCATTGAACCAGACTTGTCTTTCTTTTCAATATCCAAGTTTGTTTTTGCTCTAATTACTTATATGAGCTTTATGGCTCTCTTATAGCCTTGACTTCTGTGAGTCTTGTGAGTTTTTAAAAATTAAATAGCATCAGTATGTTTCAGGTCCTTGCATAATGTCGAAGGAGCTTAAAGCAATGGTAATCTCACTTCAAAATTGACCTGTCCATGGCCTCCCAAAAGAATAAATAACCAAATGAACTCATAACTATATTTATTTCTGGTATATCTGTTATAAAACCAATAAAAAAACTTAAACTGACAACTTAATCATTACATTCACTGAGCAAAAACAATCTTTTTCTTTCAATAACTGTTAATCAAACTCATAAAAACAAACTTAAAAATGTTTTGTCAATAATTTTACTTTTATTGATTTTTCTGCTGATAACTTTGCTATAAGGGATGATGAATATAAATCTGAAAATGTGTTAAATGTGGTTTTCTCACCAACAGCTCAGTTATATTGACCCGATTCAGTTGAAAAGAGTGACAAAAACTTGCATAATTCTTTAAGATCATTTCATGGTCATACGAGAGAGTTTTGAAGCGGCTGAGTCACAAAAAGCCAGAGGTGGCCTTACATCATTACATCACAGCCAGCATTGCTATGACTAGTTGCGCAGTGCATTATGGGAGGAAAGCTAGCAGGCTAGGCTACCCCCAAAAAGGACAGCAGAGGTTGAATATCCTATGTGAGACACATACAGAAGAACATTTTTATCAATATGTGACACACAAACAATGATTTCTACAGTGGACCATAGAGGACACCAGATAGTATGGTAACTTATTTCCACATAACACCTACAGAGGTCCCCTAAAAGAAACTGTCATGGATGTGGCAAGGTGGACAGCAGCTTTAAAATGGATAAATTCTCCTGCTTGAGCAAGCTGTACTAAACTCAAAACTAAACCAGTCTTTTAATTAGTCCATGTAGGTGTATTCTCAAAAGTGTCCTCTAAAAATAAAATACCCTTGAAGCCAGAGTAACGGTGAGTCTTGAACATGAACGACGGGACAACAACTTGTAGTTTGCAGTTTTAATAAAAGAAAACTTGGTAGTCAGGTTGCACGGTCGAAAACTGTGATGCTTCTATACTGAGCTGGCTTCATCTAACCGACTGCGCTGTATTCCCCTAGAGTAGGTCACATGACTGGTTTCGTGCAGTTGTAAATAAAAAATGTTTTTATCACACATTGTCTGTGTCTCATTATCTTTTTTAAACTAATGAATTCTAAATGTATGTAAATAAGAAATAATCTTGAAAGTCCTTTTATAACTAAATTATTAACCATGAAATATATCCAAATAGGAAATATATTGAACTGTACATAAACTGTAAATATGTCAACATGTAAATAACCTTAAGCATGAACTATCAATAAGGCAGGTCCTATATGAATAAGCCAGTTCCCATTTGGCCCCTACAGTCCATGTTGTTGAGTCCTGTGATCTGCTGTGGAGACAGTGAGTAATATTAAGCTGTTGATATTTTCATGGTATGTTGTGCCTGAGCACAGAAAGCCACTCTGTGGGATCCAAAACATTATTATTATCAAGCAGTTCCTTGTTTTCAGTCTGGTTGCTGTTATGCGGTTATCATTACTGCTGCTGGAACTACTGCAGCAGTGTGATGAGTTACCTCATTATCCTGTTTGTGTTGGTTACTGTGTCCTTACTGTAAACTAGGGGTCGACTGGTAGAGAGTCTGGACCACCTATTTCGGGGATTGCTTGCTGTGCTAATATATATTCAATCGAACCGTGCCTAGCAAGGAACACCCTCTTGTATCAGAACAATCGATCAAAGGGTGAAAATGACCCGAGTCTGATTTCTACAACCCTTTAACTAAATCTAATCTAACCAAACATCAGAGCAGCAGAGTAGATTGAACTATTTAACCCTGATGAAGGTCATGTGAGCCTTACTGGTGTTAAATCTTAGAGTGTCTGAAATCTGCTGCAGCTGGTTTGCTTCCAGAGATCAGATCTGATGTGGTGTAGCATGTAGACTGTATCATGAGAAACACTGATAAATAAAAAGAAAAGACAGAAAAAACACAATCACTGACACTGTCCATGCTTCCTATAAGTAGATTCTTGTAAGACAAACTTCTTGATGTTTTCTGTCTGCCCTCTTATATAATTTGTTCCTTCATTTCCACATACAGAAGTCCACCATGTTTAAGCATGAATGTGCGCAAACGTCTCTGTTGTTCTGAATACGTAGTGAACTGTGACCTCATCCACTGGAGTTAAGAACAGGTCATTGAATCAGAATTTATTCACATGCCACACATGAATAAATTAACTCCAGCATTATGCTAATAGGGCTTTACTGCTGCTTCTGGTTGATTGATAAAAAGGTAGGCTCGACTACAGTCTCTGAGGCTCGAGTTAAAGCCAAAGTAAATTGCCCCTGATTGCCAGATTTGAACCTTTGCTCTCGGTCTTTTATTTCTGCTTTTTGAGTTGGTTGAAGAGAATAGGAGAAGAAGGAGCTGGCCAACCTGTGATGGAGACAAGGAGCCCAACCTGCTCCAAAGAGCTTTTGTGGGCATGTTAATACGAGCAGTGCTGAGAGGTTTGGCTGAATGCAGGCACCTTGAAAAGCCCTGAGCTCTTAAGGAAAGTGCTTTTATTAAATGTCAGCTGGTGAATGAGGGAGGGAGGATGGCACATTTGGATGGGTCTGATTACTTGACAGAAGAGGAATACAAAAACTCCTCAAAAGTTGGTTTAAAGTCCAATGCTTGAAAGGTTTTTTAAAATAATTTCTAAGCCAGAGATAGATTTTAAGGTAACAATGTGGACACATGATGGTCACTACTCATCCAGTGCACTGGTGCAGCCCGTTGGTTGTGCACATTGTCCAGAAAGTTGAAAAGGCAAACTGATAAATCAAGTCAACAATCATAAACATCTAAACAATATGGTGGTTCATCCTTGCACTGGAAAAATTTAGATCTAGGCCAGTGCGTTTGTCTAATTTCAAGTCAGAAATATCTACAACACAGATGCTCAACAAGTCTTACTTTAAGGCACTGAATTGCTTGTAATGATAAGAAAATATCTGCCAATAAAACAAGCAAAGTTTTACTCAGTGAGCGTCTTAAATTGTATCTACCCAGATAGAACATTTCATTTTAAGACACACTCAAAGATAACTTTTGACTCATTGGCAGTTTATTTTATTTTTTACAAGCAACTCAGGCCTTATTTTTGTTTTGGTATTTTCAAATGAGATGTTACAAGCAAAATCCAAATTTATCTTGAAGAGTGTTTTATCATGAAATGTTCTAACCAGCGTTGATATCAAACCTCAATTTAAGACCTTCACTGAGTAAAACTTTGCTGGTTCCATTGGCAGATATTTTTCTTATCATTACAAGCAATTCAGTGCCTATTTTTTGCCTTCTGTTCCTTTCATTTATCTGGACTTGATGAGTGAATGTGGTTTAGAATAAGTGTTGTAGATTTTTCTGACTTGAAATTAGACAAATACACTGCAGTTTTTGCAGTGTATTATCGATTCGACTTGTCAATCCATCTATTTTTCAATTCCTTTAAATATTCTCCATAGATTTTCAGGGTCTTCAGTGTCAAACACGTCACTTCTGATTTAGAATTCTGTTCTGCATAGATGAATGCATCTAGTGTTTCTGATCCTACTTGAAATCACACTGAACAGGTTGCACTCAATGTTATTTTGTATCAAACTGAGTCATAATTTAAAGTTTTTTTTATTCACATCCCTATTTGAGAGTAAATTTAAATTACTCATGATTATAAGTAATAGGTAAGGTAATTTCGATTACTTATGAGGGGAGTGATTAGTAATAAGTAATAAATATACATTTTTAGTAACTTATCAACAATGTTAGGTGCAGTCAATTTCAATCATGTTGTCAGTCATACTTGTCGGGGTCCCTGTGCAATTTTTCTAGCTCGAAAAGCCCATTTTCCAACCCAATAACCAATCATAACCGACGAAAAATACTCATACAAAAAAAAATCTGAAGATGGAATAGGAAGTACTAAAATTTTCATTTCATGTTTTAAGACTCATAACAGCATCGCTCTACTACTTTCAGTCCTAAATACGGATGGGAGTTGAAAACCGAATCCAGCAGAGAATCGAAAACAACGTTCTCTAGGAATCGTTATCATTGGTCTTTTTGCTCAATTCCTCTACCATTTCCTTCCACTTTGTTCTGCATGCCTTGCAAATCAAAGACGTCACACTCTCATTTCAAAAAATCATTGCAGACAGGGGGTTGCAGTGGCCAAAATTGTGGCTTAATATTCTACAAATAGATGCTTACTGCACAACGTTCAGTAAGTAGCAACACAAGCACAGTGCAGGAGCATTGACCTATGCAGCACAGGACTGAATATCAGGAGTGTCATGTGTTTAACCTACACAAGCCAACGTTTGCCCACACAGAAATTTTTACCAGGAATCAATAAGGGATTTGCCAAAGAATTGAATCGATAAGCAGAATCATTGGAACTGGAGTCAATAAAGTCTCCTCAGTCCCACCTCTAATCCTACATAGATGAAACTACCATCGTCACAAACAGCATTCTTTAAAATCAGAAAAAGAAAACACCAAAAATGACAGCAAACATGCATCAAGTAAAACTGTTTAAACTCCCTAAACTTGAATTTTTCTTCCATTTAAGATCACATTTGGCTGAAATAATCCATCTAGTGTCAACTCCCTCTGAAACCCCGGTGAGCAGAGACAGCCTGACTCCTGGGGTTGAGATGAGGACATGTATTCCTGCTGCTGACTGTGCGAGCACAATAGAATAAAACTATCTAAGAAAGTCATTATATAAAGGTCATAGAGACTCACACTGTTTGGTGATACAGCCTCTGAGCTGGAAAAACAATCATCATAAGAAACATACACAATACTGGGAAGGCCTACACATGTAACATACATGGATGCATATATAGGGCACAACATCATGGCTGCATCTATTATGATGGAGCAGGACGACTAATCGGCCATAGAGGCAACAGTGGGCATACGGGACAAATATGCCAACGGCCTTCATATGAATAAATTATACTGTTCACACCAAACAGTAATCGTGTGAATAGGAATGAAAATAAGGCATGAATATTTGATGACCAACTCTTTAGTGAATAAAACATGTAAATATGAAGGAGAAAAATATAAACATGACAAACATCAGAAACACAAGGATGTACTTACAGATAAACATGTGTTAGTACTTGTGACAACACGCGAGACATACAAGATATTCACTATTCACATCAGTGTCTGTATCTCAATGTTTTTCTCTTTAATTTAATTTCTCTTCATCCAATATTTTCAATCTTATTATTGCAGATACCAATATTAATAATGTTTTGCTTCAAGAGCAAAATGTCTCCACTGGACTAAAATTGTCATGATCCTGCCTTTTTGTTAGTTAAGTTACCCATTTTGTTTCCATGTTTTATATTTTGTCTTGTACTTTCTGTTTTATTTTGAAAATTCACTGGAATTGTCTGTCTCCATAGGTTTTGCTTTCTGTCTGCCTGACCCCTGATTGTGCTTCCCCAGCTGTGTCTCATCATCCCCAGTCACCTCATGTACTTAAACCTCATGTCTCCCCCTGTCTTGTTGCCAGATTGTTGAACCTTAAAAAGTCTCGTTCCAGCAATCTTCTGTCTTGTCTAGCCATGTATTACCTTGCCTTGTTTTTTGACTTTGATGCTGCTTCACGTTTTTCTGGACACTGTTGCCTGTTTGACTGACTCTCTGTTTACTGAGCCTTGCCTGGCATTGATTAAACCTTTCAAGCTTTTCGACTGAGTCTGTCATGCATTTGGGTCCAACCTTTCTGAGTCACATATTGTAACAAAAATGGACCTATTCTTTTCATGATGACATCTATTGGTGTCAGAAACAGATGTGAATCAAGAAATGTTTTATTCTAATAAATTATACTTATGGTTACAAAGTGGATATTCAGTGACAGAGGGGTTAACTATTAGATGAGATTAGATTAGATTAGATATAACTTTATCAATACCTTCGGAAAACTCCCTCAGGGAAATTAAGATTCCAGCAGCAGCACTATATAGCAGGTCAAAAGATTTATAGATAAGCTAGAGATAAATGAAAATATAAATATGGCTACTCGTTTGCAACTGCTCCCTCCTGTCCTCAGTCTTCCTGTAACTCCTCCTCCAACCCCCAGTGAGGAGTCGTACAGTCTAATGGCCTGAGGGACAAAAGAGTTTTTCAGTCTATTTGTCCTGCACTTGGTAAGGAGCAGTCTTGGGCTGAACAGGCTCCTCTGGTTATTGATGATGGTGTGCAGAGGGTGACTGGCATCATCCATAATGCCCAGCAGTTTGTCAAGTGTTCTTTCCTCTGCCACCGTCACCAGAGAGTCCAGTCATGCCGACCACAGAGCCGGCCCACCTTATCAGTTTCTCCAGCCTGGATTCGACGCTGGCTACCACGGACTGGCTACACATCTGCAGGAGCTGTGTAGCCAAAATTGGGCAATATAGTTGAATAAATATAAAATGTGGGTTCAGGCTGTTCTGATGTGATATTCTGTTCTCAAGTGCAGCATGTCCGGGTAAGTATATAAATGTTATCAGAGGTTCAAGGAAATCATGCCACTGCCACGTGTGCAGGACATGCTTTAGTCATATAAAATATTATTAAAGAGTTATAGAAGCCATGTTACTGCCATGTTGGCATTATTATGCCAACATGGCAGTATCGAAGAACACTTTGGTTATCTATGGTCACGTAGGCACCAATGATTTGCTGAAACAGAGCTTATTAAGGGGGATTTTGATCACCTACGGCCGCGCAGTAAAACAACAGCGTGACTGAAGGACATTAAAAGAAGATCTGGAAGTTTAGTCAGTTAGCGAGAGCTGTGTGAAGTTGTATTCTTTGCTGCATCTTCAATAAACCCTCTGTAGGTTTGTTCTGTCTTAGTGTTTTCATTTTTACAGTGTTTTTTGCAACATTTTTGCACCAACAAAGTTACCTGCAGATGTTAAATGACCTTGTACATTTTTGTATTCTTCTAACGTTACAGCCAATATATGAGATAGATATGGCCAACATGTGCCGCCAAATGATCAGCTGTAAATATCTTCAAAAACTACATACCTGCCTAAATCCACCAGAAAGTAAAGACTGTTTGACTTATTTTCTAACAGTATTAACAAATCTACACTCATCAGCTTGATCAGAATTGATTGCTGCTCTCTTTTTATGTCCAATATTACCTTATTATTATCAGAGCACACTGAGGATTCTGGTGAAGGCCTTTAACATGCCTCTTTCTAAACAATCAGCTGTGAGCAATCGTTTTTCTCTCTACATTTTATTTAGTTTATTTATCATTGCATTACCAATTAACAGATACTGTCAGAGAAAACATCTCATGATCTCAGTAGCAAATAAACAATCTTGACAGAACTGTTTCTGTCTTGCTCTGTGTTATTTGAAGACATACTGAAATACAACTTAAGAAGCTGATGTATTTCCGAACTACAGTATGTATTGACACAAATATGTCAGCAAACAAAGCACAAGACACAAAGACACCCAACAAGTCTTCCTTTTAACAGCCTGCAAACCAGCCAGCACACAGACACACAGTCTCAATGCAGCAACAGATTCATCCTTTCATTGTGCATCACTGCAGAGAGTAGCGGTAGGATGCTCCTTCCTGAGAGGCAGATAATGAGCTGTTCGCTCTGCAGAGGACAGAATCATGGAGCCAGCAGACTTAAGCAGCACAACATAACACAAACTCCGAGTGTGAGCATATAAACACACACACATATTCAACAATAACTCAAGGGGAGGCTGCAAACTTCTTCATCAGTGTTCCCTCTGGTCGCTGCTTTAGATTCAGGCGTGTACGTTAACTTTGGTGGAAGTTGCCCTTCAAATTTTAAATCCAATGTCAGCCAGAAACAAATACACAAAAACATCTGACTTCAGTTTTGGAGTGATTATATCTTGCCTGTACTTTTAGTCAAACATTATCTTTTTAGAAAACAATTAAATTGTAAAGTTAAACTGGAAGTGCTGCCAACATCTTAGAGCCTATAGAACTTAGAACCTTAAGATTGAAGAGGCCTTTTGGAGAGGAAGCAAACGTCTTCAAGAAACTTCACCAGTCCAGTTGCCACTTTGATCAACATTGGATAATCTCAGGGCAATCTAATGTGGAAAACTGTCCCACCACTGTTGAACCAGATTTTTTGGGAATTTGAAGCACTTCATCATTTTATCATTGTACTGTTTTATGGTTTATGACTGGAGTTAGGGTCTTAATTAGGGTTTGTGTTTCTTAATTTTTCCTCTGTTGTGTTAACCTTGAACATCAGTTTGACCCTAGTGGTCCATGGTGTAATAACAAGGGGTCCTTAAAAATAAAATATACTTTTAAAAAAAAAGATCCTGACATTTATAGAAATAGGATTATTTTACTCAAATGTGACTGAGACCTCTATCTACCTAAACTACAGAGGGTAACAGGACTTTTTTCTCTTATAACATGTTTCACAAGTGTAATTTATTTATTAATTTTGTATAATAAAACTTAACAATCTGCATCCTTTTCAAAACAGTAGCCCCTTACTGTGTCAGTGGGCATACACCATTCATTTTTTAATAATGATTTTACTGTGAATCATCTGCAGGAAGGTGTTGTGGGAAAACTCATTAATTTGCAAGAGTCAGGTTGACACATGAAATGAAGCTAATGTTACAAACAAACAAATAAGAAGATGACAAGCACAGTTACACAAAGATGAAGAAGAAGAAGAAGATCATCGACCAATATGGGGGTCCAGGACCCCAAAAAGGATGAGAACCACTGGCAGAGATACTGATAGCTTCAGCAGCAGTTTTGTCAAATCACGACCACATTTCTTCATTGATCCCTTAAAGTCTGGTATCATATTTGATACATACTTTTGTGATACCTGTATCTAATCAATATGATCAACAAATAAAAAAACACATCTGAATACAATCAGATAAATGACAAAAATGTCTTGAAGTGGATTATCAGTTGCCAAAAACACCTAATGTATCAAATGAGATACAAAAAATATACATGTTAATGCATAATGCATGCAGACTGACGTATGATCGTCCAATCACCTGCCGGATATGTTTCTTAAAGGTTCTATCCTCCCCAAACACTTTCTATGGGCTCTTTTTCAGACAGACTAGTGAAATATATTGACCGGTTCATCTATTGTGCCAGGTAACTGTTGTGTTGCTCTGTGTTACATCTGTTCTGTAATTTGCATGTTGTCATGGGCGTGCCCATCTCTCTGGCTGCAAAACAAATCTACCCATGAGTACAAATAAGTTTACCTGGCACACCAGATGGACCGTGCAATGTATTTCACCAGTCCATCTGGGAAAGAGCCCAAAGTAAGTGTTTGGGGAGGGCAGATTGGATGATTGTTCCATCAATCAACGTTTGCTTATGTACACAGTCAGCTACTCAGCTACGAAATGCAAGCCCCTAAATAAAACAAACTCTCCTCAAAAGCATGTCAGAAGTGAGGTGAAAATATAATTACGATAGAAAAGATTGTAGTGTTGATTTTGTTTTTCATTTTATGTGGTCCATAACAGATAAAACCGATACTGAAGCTGTTAGCATCAATGCTAATCTCTGTACGTGCAGTCACTTCCTGCTGTCATCTCCCTCTTAACTTGTTCCTCTTCCTGTTTTAAAGGACTCTGATTGGGTCGTCCCGCTTTGGGCCACTCACAATCATTGTAGCTTGGATCTTGGCAAGATGGATCTGCCTGATTATGGACACTGAATGAATGAATGAATATTTTATTTTGGTTACATTAATGATAAGAACAAACAAAGAATACAATAACCGAAAAAGTTACAGGCTGAAGCTTGTGGCTTATTTTTGCCTATCCTGTAAAATCCAAGATAAATTTGACATGTGAGGAAAAAACATGTAGGATATCCTTCTTTATAGCATAACACTATAAAATCATTATTCCTTATAAGCACTAACTAATGTATGCCTTAAGGTCTTTCTTAGCTTTAAGATAGTTTCAATTTTAAGTCATCACTGAGTTCATTCCTAAATTTTATCCCCAAAACCTTAACACATCTATATTTAATATTTATTCTAACTTTTCTTGTTTCCAACATAAGCACAACTCTTAAATTATATTTTCCTGCTCTTATATTGAATTGAATTTGATCCAGCTGCTGTGCAAGGTTACAATTAACTGGTTGACTAAAGTAAACAAGGATTTTGTCTGAGTTTTAATGACCAAAGACTTATTTCTAGCTAGTTATAATCTCTTTTAAGTCATGTAAAAAGGTCAAAGAAGACCACTTTTAGTCATATTTTTCATCGACTAACACTGAACACTGTCCCTAACTCTCTGCTCTCTCCTATGACAGCGTACACAGAAACAGAGCAGCGAGCCCACTCTCCCACCCACTTCTGTTCCCGAGCACAGGGCCCTGAGGTGCATGCAGAGGAAGCACCCTAACACGCCAGCATATACCCTCTTCTTACCTCTGACTGGAGCCAGCTGGATATCTCTCCTCCACAGTGTGCCGCAAGATAAAACTGCTACTCTGCTAGTAGCTGGTTAGCAACTGCTGTCATGGCATCCTGCCCCCTCTATCACAGGCCCCCGGTGGCACAGAAGCCCCCTCCTCTACACACACATGTACCATCACATAAACATTCAACTGTCAAATCATAGGGCTCCCCAGCTGTGACCTCACATCACTGCAAAAGAGGAGCTGGAGCTGGAGGTGGAGGAGGAGGAAGCAAAAAGAGCACGAGTGTGATGAGAGGGAAAGAGAGGAGGGGGTTGGGGAAGCATGTGTGTGTGTGTTGGGGGAGTATGATAACATGAGAGGGCTGGAGAGCATGGTAACAACAGTAGGGAGGAAAAATGATTACAGAAAGAGAGGATGAGTAAGGAGAGCACAGAAGGTACCACGGGAAGGAAGCTGCTGTGAAGAGTAAGCAGAAAAACAAAAGTGTTTTGGTGTGAGAAAGAGTCGGTTTTCTCAGCTGGAAATAAAACATTACAACCACACAGGAGGAGCTAAAGATGGGCAATAGGAAATGGGTTTTAAAAGATATTAAAATGATAAATGATGTAATGAAACATTAGAAAAAATGAAATTCAATCTGAAAGGAAAGATAAATCTGGTTTTACTCAATATGGCAGCCATTTATGGACGACTATAACAAAAAACAACTCCAATAACAGATAACAATTTAGAGTACTTGACATCCTCCAAGTTGCATTGTCATTATCATCGAAATCTCTTTTTATCTTATTATTATTTTTGTATTTTCTTTGTTTTTACTCATGTTGTTTATATCTTATCTTTGTATTTATTGTTTATCAAGGAGTTTTTTTGAGTTGGTTTAAGGTATGGATAAACTGTATTTGAAAAAGAAAAAAAAAAAAACAATCAAGAGAAATAAAAACAAGATATTAGAGCATTCCTAAACAAAATAGAGGGTGAGGCAAATCATTCAAGCTGATGATTATCTTTTTTTAGAATTTAATATTCCCCTAAATACAAGAGCGGGCCATTTCAAGAAGAGTTATAACCTGAAATTTGCCATTTATTAATTAAATTAATTATATTTGTATTTATTCAAAGGGTATTTAATAAATGCAACCCTGCTAAACACTTTGGTTGTTGTGCAAATTAACTAACCTTGCCTGAATCGAGGGAGACAACAGCAGGAAGTGACTGATTGTACAGAGATTAGCATTGATGCTAACAGCTTCAGTGGCTGTTTTATCAGATCTGGACCTAAATAAATGAAAAACAAATGTCGGCACAACAATCCTCCCTATTGTAATATTTACACTCCACTTCCAACATGTGTTGACAAGGGTTTGTAAGTGGCTCACACTCTGTGCAGTTGTGCCCGTCTACTGCATTATCTGATTGGCCTGCAATGGATGTGACTGATAGAACAATCATCCAATCACCTGCTGGATAAGCTTCTGAATGGTTCTGCCCATTCCCAAACACTTTCTATGGGCTCTTTCCCAGATGGACTATAGTGAAATATACTGAATGGTTCATCTGGTGTGCCAGGTCAACATGCGTTCGTATTAATCTTCAGTTCATTAATGCCTTCACACACCAAGGGCACTTCAAATATACAGCAGGACATTGGGAATATTTCAAACGTCTTTTCTGGCACCCTTTTCTATAAACATGTGAATTGTTGCATATTTATCCATTATTGAATTTTTGCCAATATCCAATATGCCGATATTTCTGAACTCATTACCTTTATCATTATGTTTTTATATTCAGAGATGTTGAGGAAAATCATTATGGTACATTTATACATTGTGCCAATAATTCAGCCAATAGCAGTGATATATGTGGTCAATATTTTGGCTGTGAAGATTGTCAAAAATGTTCATATCTGCGGATACTAGGGGATGCAACTATACACTTATAGTCCACAGTTTAGTCGGTATCTCAGACCTCTAGTCATGGTTTGGTTTGATTTGGACAAAGATTTATGTGATATATGCTTATGTTTAATAGGCCCAAACATTACTGTTATTTACTGAAGCTGTTTACATCGATGTTAATCTGTACAAGCAGTCACTTCCTGTTGTCGTCTCACTCGTAGCTTGCACCTCTTCCTGCTCTAAAGACCACTGATCAGGCTGTCCTGCTTTAGGCCACTCACAATCGTTGTAGATTGGAGCACTGCAAAATAGATCTGTTTGATTACAGACATTAAATCAGGCTGATCCATCTGCTTTGCAATAGGTACTCTCTGGGACCCATTTTCAAAAATGTGCATTTTCAGGCTTCCAAAATGCTGGTTCCTGTGACGGCCCCTGTGTATATATTTAATGGAGGATCTAATGATATCTGTTCTCTCCGAGGTGCCTGGATTGGCTGAGTGAAATCATTCAGATGTGGAGCACCTGGGCCCGCTGCTCCACCTCTGCTATATATGCTGGCTTCCAGCGACCCGTCGTCCCTCTATGTTCCCTGCTCCCTTCGCCTGATCCACATGCATAATTTATTTAGTTTCCTTTGCTAGTGCACTCTTAAACACCTTGCACCACATCATATTCACACACCCGCATACACACTACTGATATTACAGACAGGACACACTCCATATCTGTATTTATTCTTTGCTTGCTTTACTTTCATTTGTAATAAAATATTTGGTTATTCTGAAAACACACTCCTCCCGTCCTTTTGTCATGGCCAGTGAGCCAGGTTATGACAGATGAAACTAGATGAAACACCCACTTGATAAAAACTTTGGTTGGTACTTCTAAATTCGTCTCCTTGTGGATGCCCCCTTAGATATTATTTGCATCTAGTTTGTCTCTTGTGTTGTGTTTACTGAAACATATTATACACTACGTCACTTTAATTAGCACTCCAGCACCTTATAATTCATTGTGCATTATTCCCATGGTAGCCCAACTCCCAGCCTGTAATATTTTGGACTGTATGTCATTTAGGTTGTCCACGGTTTATGTGGCTTGTCTTTTAATATGCTCTGTGGTTTTTATTCCTATTATTAATGTTTGTTTTTGTTTTATGTGTTGGCACCAACCTGCCAATGGGACCAGGGATGGAAATTAGTCACTTTGCTATAATCCCATACTGTCCCATTTAAAAAAAAAAAAAAATCAAATCTCAGCATTTTTGTCTGTAGGTACATCATGCAAGTGTTTCTGATCATGTTTATATTTTCCAGGCTGACTCTTCCAAATGTTTTATTCACCAGAGCACAGGTCAATTAAATATTCATAGATTTTTTTCTTCGTTCCACTTTGTACACTACTACTGTTTAGTGTGAAAAGTGTGTGATTTATTCATATTAAGACCTCTGGCACATGTTCCTATATGCCTGCTGTCACCTATATGCTCAATTAGTTGTCTTGCTTCATCATAATGCATGCAGCTATGATGTCGTGCCCTATATGTGCATTGTTCATCCATGTATGTCAGGTTTGTAGGCCTATACATTATTGTGTATGTATGTCTCTGGTGGTGATTGTTTTTCCAGCTCAGAGGCAGCTCCATAACTGCACCAGCATACAGTGTGAGTCTCTATGACCTTTATGTAACGACTTTCTTAGATAGTTTTATGCGGTTGTGCACATACACTCAACCGCAGGAATACATGTCCTCATCTGCTCCCTTTCACTTAGAATGTAGCTTTTGCAGTCAGGCTAAAAAAATACAGAAATATGATTTTTGCCTGATTTCCCAGCCTAAGCCAGGTGCAGAGTGAAAGAGGATGGATTATGTGCCTTGATGATAAGTACGTTCTGGGCATGACATGAATCGAACTAATCAGAGGGTCTGCTCTCATTCCCTTTTAAAGCAGTGCACATCTGTTCTTTACATAGTGGAATTTAAAGTAAAGTTTGTGACTTACAGCGATGTTTGAATTTCACATCAGAAACAGTCAGAAAGATGTGCCACACACTCCTAAACTACCTGATACAGTGTTGCCTTAATTATTATCACAGTCTCCAGGGACACTGACAGGATCAGACAAGACTAATTTGAGTGATCCTCGTGTGCTCAATCTTTAATAAAGGTAGGCTGTAAAGATTTCTTTTACTTTTTTTCTGGAATATTTGGCTTTATTCTCTGATACATACATAGAATACACAGGACTGTATAACTTCCAGTAGTACAGCTAATGAAAGCACTCAAATGCCATAATAACATAATTCCTTGTTGCATGATAGCATTTGATTATGTGAACTTCTGCAGGTTTCTAAGTGTATAAACATGTACTGAAGAGTGCACAAAGGGGCCTGGGTGATGAAGATTGAGATCTTGAGTTATCAGTTTGTCCTTAAACTTTTCTGTCATAGTTGTTACTGCCGCTGCGTTGACTCTGTCGTACAGTATCTCCTCTGCCTCTACATTGATCCGACCGGCTAGATGTGCAGATGTAGTCGCTTCAGTTTTTCCCTTCCAGCCAACTTCCCTCCACTGGGAGTTGCCAATCCCCCTTCCATTTCAACTGGGCCTTAATACCACCATAAACACATCCATTTATGGGTGTCCTCACGAGATGGCATTTCCCTCATAAAAACACACCCAGTGGGGTTTAACCTTTGCCCTTATGATGCATTTCACTTGATCTCAAACGTCAGAATACCAGAGTTGCAAATTAGATACATTACTTGGTCTGAATTTCACTCTGGGGTTTGACCATCTTCTGGTACCCCGAGTTTGTGACAGGAACACGACTAACATAACTAAGGATGCATGACATTGGATTTTTGCTGGTATGAGAACATTTCTGTTACTGATACCTGTTTTTTGTAAAAAGCATAAAGTCTTTACTTTATGAAAATTGACTTGTTGCTTTCAACATGGCAGTCTATTTGTGCAAGGAACAGGCACAAATCAAGAAAACAACATTTAAGTCTTGAAAATATAATATATAATAATATATAAATATATAAACTCTTGATTTCTAAACGTACCCATGCAGTGATGATAAAGTGAAGCTGTAAGGTACGTTGGTGTATTTTGCCGATATATATGGCAAAACAATATCAATATTGACAAATACCTATATTTACGATTTCAGGCCAATATCTGCCAATACTGATATCATAATATTGTGTGTGTTATACCAAAATTTCTTGTTTATAACATGCATTTTTTTGTTCTTAAATAAGGTCTAATTTTTGGATGCTTATCATACACAAGCACAAGCAACATATGTAAAATATTTCATCTCCCAACATCGCTGTTACAACGCATCTGATACCAAAAGCTGAAATATTCTCTCTCTCTCTGTGAAACATTACCGCCAAACTTGCGTAATTCTTATTAAACTGACTGTTAAACTGTTCTACTCCATTATTTTGGGTCTTAATCAGTTTACCTTTGTGTAATGATCGTGTAATTCTCAAGTGTTATGGTACCACTCACGTGTAAACACAGAGCGCTGCCATCTTGTGAGCAAGGGGACCAAAACAGCTGCACTGTGATTGGTCTAAGACATCAGCATGTTGATAGCTGCTTTCTGATTGGTCGGCACACTACGACTGAGCATGCTCAGGCAGAAATCAAGGAACTGTGCATGCGTGAAGCAAAAGATGTTTCGACATCCAGTTGAGAGAGAAAATCGTGTACGATATTTGTTGTGAAAATACTGAAATGTCATTGATCAAAACTTTAAATAAAAGTAATTTTTGAGTTGTCTAAGACAGTAAGGTTTGGGCAAAATGTGGGTGCATGTTATATTTGAATACAGCATTTTTCCTGGAAAAAAGCATGAAAAAATGGGGTGCGTGTTATAAACATGGGTGTGTTATATTCGAGAAATTACGGGAATAACAAATGTGATGTACCTCCCAGTTTTCACATCCAAGTTCTGAGGTAAATGAAACACCTCAGTCTCAGTCAAGGGAAGTGAGAAAATCAAAGTGGCTCCATCTGTACACTGCAGTTTCATCTGTAAATTCTGGACAACTGACGCACTGAACAGACGCTGGGGACACATGAGAGCCATCATGCTTCCATGTTTACATATTTAACAGCAAGTATATCTCCGGTCTATGACTAACACACCACTGGGTGCTTAACAGGTTTAACATGTTTATTTGAAATCTAAAGACTGTGAAGACATGGTGGAAAAATGACGAGCCAGAAAGAAAAAAGGAAAGGCATCTGTACTGCACGCCAAAATAACAAGGCCCTGGGTCAGCTCCCTAAGCTTGAAAAAATAAACTTACAACCACACAGCTGGAACCAGGTACAGTAAAGCAACTAAACTACAACATAAAAAAACTACCCCCCTCACCTCCTCCTCTGAATCATCCATCTTCCTCCTATCTTAACTAACCCTTTCTCCAGTATTCCCACCCTCTAATCCCTCTCCCCCAGCCATGTTTCCTCTATTCATTCTCCTCCTCCACCTCTTATTTCCACCCTTTCACTCCTCTCATCCATTATGGAGCGTTTGGAGAGATCCGCTTCCTGTCGTGGGCCCAGTGGCCCTGGAGCCAGTCGGCCTGTATTGATTCCCGCACCAAGAGGAGTCATCAAGGCAAAGATAATACGGTTTAGCATCACGCTGAATTTTCTGCATCCCTTCCCTCCCCCTCCTGGGGAGACAGTCCATCTTCTCCTGTCCTTTACTGTCTGTTCTGTCCAACATAACATGCTTACAAATCCAATTAGTCGATGGATTAATCGGTTTGGAATTGGGAATAATCCAATTGGGATGCAAGTTTTTCATGTGAGGGGAAAAGGAGAGTAGGAGCAAAGGTGAATGGAGAGTGTGGCTGAAGCGTGCCAGTGAGTGTGAGGGTTTTATCATGCGTGTCATTTTAGTCATGACTGCAGTAGTCTTCATCACACAGCAATAAACACAGAAAATCACAGTGCTGGGTGAGATTAACGAGGTCATGTTTTGCCTTAAATCAGGTTTATATGTTCATTTTTAATGACTGCTGTTTATCACTTAAGCCAAAAAAAAATCCATATATTCATTCATTTTCTACACCTCTTATCACTTTCAGGGTCATGGGGGGCTTGAGCCTATCCCAGCTGTCATTGGTCGAGAGGCGGGGTACACCCTGGACCGCTCGTCAGCCAATCGGAGGACCGCAAAGAGAGACAGACAACCATTCACACTCATACCTAAGGGCAATTTGGAGTTACCAATCAATCTAATGAGCATGTTTTTGGTCTGTGGGAGGAAGCCGGAGTGCCCAGAGAGAACCCACGCATGCACAAGAAGAACATGCAAACTCCACACAGAAAGGCCCTGCCCAATCTTGGGATTGAACCTACTTGCTGTGCGGCACATGCACTACCTGCTGCGCCGCCATGCCGCCCTGTCAATAAACCTCTCGTGTTCAAATGCTAGTTCCCCTGATAGTGCTCTGCCCCTTTAAGAGTCCTTCCCCATGTGGGGCCAGTTCACTCTGATTGGTTTACAGGTCTATTCAACAGTGCCTTGCACCATATTGTCAACAACTCTGCATTCATTCCAGTGTTTACACTCTGCAATGGGCTTGCTACTATGAGCCAGTTGGCCTAAACTGATGATGAAACAGTGGTAGGACATCATACTGATGGGTCTATTCAGTGGGGCTGGAGGAATTAGATGTTTAGGCAGCTGCAGGCATCACATAGAGGGCGAGTTTTGTTTTGTTCATAAAAGTGCTCAATCACATGGAGGAGACCTGTTAACCACACTAGAGGGCGAATAAAACTCAAAAAAGCAAAATATGGGTGCTGTAAAGATATATAGAAAAAAATGAGCACTGTTTTCAAGTAGAATGTGGTGCAAGATGATGCTTTTTATTTGGACATAGTTTATTTTGTCCTGAAATTAATGCTTATTTCTTTCTTTGACCGGTGTAATGCTCAGCAAAAGATTGATTAAAGGAAGAAACACTAACTGTGATATGTTCAGTGATATGACAGTATGATCTAGTATAAATATTAAATCTTAATGTAGAAATATGATTTTATTTCTATTTTTTTTACTTGAAGTTTTAGTTAGTTTTATTAGCAAAACAAATGATAAAGGAATTTGAATGCAATTTTGATAAATAAAACCAAATATTGCCCAATATATCAGGTGTCTAGGACGTCTGTTTTTTTGCAATTGAGGTATCAGCTAACACTGTTTCTTTAATCAGAATCAGAATCAGCTTTATTGGCCAAGCACGTTCGGAACATACAAGGAATTTGGTTTAGGCAGGTGGTGTCACGCACAGAATAAACAGCAGCAAATCTAAACATAAATAATAGAATATATATATTAGAGATGTTCCGATACCATTTTTTCCCCCTCGATACCGATACTGATACTTGTGCTGTGGGTATCCGCCAATACCGAGTACCGATACCGAGTACCTATCCGACACCAGTATGTTTTAAAAAAAATATCATACTACGCCTGCATGACTGTGATATTATTTTCATTGTGGTAAGGCCTTACCACAATGTAAGGCCTGAGTAAAACATGTATAAATACAGCAAATTCGAGTCATTTATTTTAAAAAACAGAAGCCTGTACCATCATTTATAACTGTATTAAAGCCGGGTCAGAATAATTACATTGACTACACTACCCAGAATGCTTAGCGATAAAGGGAGCATGCGCTAAGTGGCTCTCCACCGTCCACCGTAGTTGCGTAGAAAGAGAAAGTATATAACACAACACAAAGTACAATGCAACGCTATACAATGGATTATGAACCAAATCACTGCTTACCCCAATCACGGATTGCAAACATGCTGAGAGCTCCAACCAGGCAGCGTTACACCCATACGGCTAATACACCCCTACGGCTAGCATCGGTAGCAGCAGACGAGCATGCAGTCAGCTTTACCACGGACATTTGGAGCTCTGTGGTATAGGATGGTGCCTGGACTCCAGTGCTCGCCGATACCAATGCCAGCATTTTCAGCAGTATCGGGCAGTTTCCGATACTGGTATCGGAATCGGAACAACTCTAATATATATATATATATATATATATATATATATATATATATATATATATATATATATATATATACACACACATCTAATAGAAAAAAAAATATGTATATATATAAACCCTAGAAGAGATACACCTAGAAGAAAAAAAAGAAATATGTATACACCTAATAGAAAAATATATACACACCTGTGCAGAAAAATAAATATATATCCAATTGGTGCAAAATACACAATGTAGTGCAAATTGAATGAGCGACCGGTTAAAGTGAATGGATGACCATTTAACAGTACAGCAGGTTCATAGTTCAGTTATTTAAGAGAGTTATGGCAGGAATACCATAAATATACATTTTCCAAAAGTGCTCCATAACTTAAATGATCTTTTACTGCCTCTTTGGGCCAACCCTTCTCCAGGATTTCCTTTTTAACCAGAAGTATATCTAAATAATTGTACTGTGACAACTACTGGTGAAGTAGTTACGGTAACAATATACAGATCTATATAAAGTGTAACCATTCAGCAAAAGAACACTGAGATATGATCGTTGGTCCATATTGTCCAGCCCTAACAGATTTTGAAGCTTATAGGAAGTACCACATATACCATATATATCATGTCTCCTCTTGGCCATCTCTGTCCTCCAGTCTGACGCATGCCAGATCACAGGATGCTACATTACATCTCATTACAACAGATATCTGCCCTCTGCTGTGGCTAGCCTGCCTCTCCTTTGACCCACAGCTTCGCATATAGGTCAGCCTTGGCACTGAAGTGGCCGAGTGTTGCATGCACAATGCTGCTCTTTTAAGGACTGGACAAACAATCACTCATGCCCTGCAGCTTTACCATATAACAATGTCCAGCACAATAGAAAAAAACAACAAAAGTGTGTTGGGATGTGTTGTTCTTTTACGGCGGCACGGTTATCGGAGCCTTTAGAGGAAGGGTCAGCGAGTTCTGTGCAGCACTGCAAGAGGCGCCGCATCTTGAAGAACATGGGAGGGTGTCATTAAATGGGCCAATTTTCATGCTCGCTGAGCAAAACACATACAATGTAAAGTGGGTGGCTAGATGCAAAGAGACAGGAGAAAATATGTCATGAAAACAACTTTTCATGCCGATATGATCAACCTGAAATGTTATATAAAAGTCATAAAAGGAGGTAACGTTTATATAACATATATCTCTTCTCTGGAGTTTTCTTAGACTGAGAGACGATGGGTCAGCAGGGAGGATGTTATCTTCTAACAGTGAACATAATAAAATGCACTTCCTAGAAATCATAGAACAGAGAAGGAACAACACTTGCTTCATAGCAAAATAAAATAGTAAAATATTAACCCACACTTCTTTTGACTATTTTAAATTGTTCAGGTTTTTACCTTTCACTAATTTTCAAAGACGAGGAATGGAAAAGACAGTTTTCACATTGCAGGGCTCAAAGACTCACATCATTTATTGCACTGGGTGACCTTTCCAGCCTCTGTTCGTAAGACAAAAGTGACTTGTTATGTCAGATGAGGTTACTTTATTTGTACCCAATTGAAAACATATTTTGCCACCAGAGAGAAAGAGGCATCCATCATAACAACAACACAACAGAGGAAAGGATTCAATATAATAACCCCAATTAAAACCCATATATCAGATTAAAAAATATATATATATGAAAACAATAAAATGACAAGTGAAAATTCCACAAGGTTCCAAAAATTCGGGAAAAGGAGTAAGAAATATATAAACTCATAAAATTATTTTTTAAAAAATCGATTGTATTGATTGAAAAGATTGTATACTGGTATGGGACAGTCACATGAACCAATGCAGGGACAAGAATTATCATTAAGAAACAAAATCAAAGCATGTATACTAATATGATGAAAGTAATCAAAATAATGATAACAAAACAGATAATTTCCATATATATATATATTTTTTTTAAATAATAATAATAATAATGATGATAGAAGTGTCCAAGCACAAATCTCTGCTACAGCATTTCTGACAAAATTACCTGAGCTATTGAAAATGTGGGAAACTGCCCTGTGTTGCAATTTTAATAAATAATTAAAGAAATGCTAAATCATACACATTTCAATCACCAACAAAATCTAACCACTTCTTCCTTGTGCCATGCCCAACATTTCCGGAAAGTGTCATTAAAATCTGTTGAGAACTTTTCACGAAAATTTGGAAAACTGCTTTACCTCGTAATGTTAACAAATCATGAAAAAATTCCTGGGTCAGTATCAGTGTTCAGATCACCACCAAAATCAAATTTCTTCTTTCTTGTGCCATGACCAACATTTCCAGAAAATTTAACAAAATCAGGCGAGTTATCTTGCTCAGAGAGACAAACCACCGACGACACAAACAGACCAATAAACCAACAAATGCAAGTGAAAATATAACCTCTTGGTGAAGGTATTAACATATTGATGATGATATAAATAATAGGATGATTAAAAAATAATATTATAAAGTTAAAAAAGCCACATGAGAGAGATGTTTTTTATTATTTCTTTTTATTTCCTTGTCTGTCTGTTTAATTCAGTACCAGCCCACTTTGGTCTGTCTTTTTACACATTTTTAAAGACATGAAAAAGTAATTTTATATAATCTAATTTGTGCTTTCTTATTCATACAGCTGTTCTATTGGCTGACCCATATGTGGCTGCACACGACTGTTAATAAACCTGTTTAACTTTTTTGATTGTTGTCACCTTCAGATCTACCCTACTTAAGTGATGTTAGTTATGTGTGTCTGATGGCCCTGATGAAGGCCTCAAGCCAAAATGCATCGGTCTAACAAAGCTGTTTCCTGAATTACAGGTGTTGCTGGAGCTCCTTCAATTTCTCCAAGCCTTCTCTCCAAGCACCTTGACAGTTGGTGAAGTTGTGCCAGAGCATCTAACTTTTAAATAAACTAGTAGGGTTCAGAGAGCACAACCTCCGCTGAGGCATTTCTGACATTGTTAGTTGTTTAATAGGGCTGGAAAACTGCCCTTTCTTGCAATGTTATGTCCTTGGAAAGGCTCCTGGATCAACACCCGTCTTCTAATCACTATCCTTCGTGAGCCATGAACAAGAATCCTTTTTGAGTTATGTTTTTCACAAACAAACAAACAAACAGATAAACGCAGAAACATAACCATGGTGGAGGTAAACAAAACAAAGCAGGTGTTTTATTTATGAACAGTGATACTTATCACATTAAAGACAAACACATTCTTAATAATTAATTTAAAGTAAGTGAGTTTTTAAACAAATCCCCCACATGATTAAAAATGAATGCCACAAATGGGGGAGATGTTTCTGGATAAATAAAGTTGCTTCCACTGTTTATTGCTCCACAGTTTTTTACAATTAAGTGTTCTTTCTCTTTTCTTGGGAAGTCTGATCTTTATAACTGGCTCCAGCTTGTTTAGGGTTCATCCAAATTATCTAAACAGCAAATAACAATCATCTCTTGCTCTTGCACAGCTTAAAAATGACAAACAGCTTCAAAAAAGGAAAAGCTGTTACTAAAATATTTCATTTTCTATGATCCTGTGGCCAAGGTTTTCAAAACAAAGTCCAAATACTATTATTAATGAAATCTAAAAACACAAATTGTTTATCATCATTATCCAGTTTAATGCACTCCAGAGTCACTCCAGATTTTAACCCAATAGAGCACCTTTGTAATGTGGTGAAACAGGAGATTCTCATTACGGATGTGCAGCTGTCAATTCTGCAGCAACTGTGTGATGCTAGCATGCCAGTACGCACCATATCTCAGAGGAATGTTCCAGCACCTTGTTAAATCTATGCCATGAAGGATTAAGGCAGGTTTGAGGATAAAAGACAGTCCAACCTGGTGAAACTGGCCAGTGACTGTTGTTTTTCTGGAATGATAACATAGGCCAAGAGCATTCTGAATGTCATATCACAATGTTTTTTAAATAAAACCCTTTTATATTGTCTTCAATGTGACCAATTTGTGCTGGGCTCCAGATTGAGACAGCTCTAGCCTGTGTGAAGCAGACCACTGGAGCCAGCACAGTCGTGACAGTAACAGTGACATCTTTTCAGCATTATTTTTACATCTTAGTTCACAGCTTTATGCAGTATTCATGAGAAAAAGGCCACCCTTACACTTCTGTAGCATCATTAATGATACTTTTGACTTTTATCTAAACAGGGCCCACACATAAAGACAGAGACCCTGAAGAGCCAGCCAACAGTGACAAAAAAAACTGTTCCCTTCTGGCACTCCGAGCCCAAAAATTTGAGCTTTTTCTGGAGTGGAAAAAAATAGGTCTGACACTTAATTAGCAAACAAGGTCAGAGCACAGACACAGGTCCCATGTTTGTTTGCTTCTGCTGTCCAGACGATCTGATACTCTCCCTGCCTAAAGCACAGGCTTTTGAATGCCAGAAAATACAAACAAATATGATCTCATGATCCCTCAACAACAGGACGGAAAGGCGAAAACAGGAAATTAGGCAATCTGCTATTTATAATAGGACCATGAAGATAGACCCGTGTAATGTTGGAAATACTGGGGGAGCCTGAGAGATGTAAGCCATTTGGTTTCTGAAGGTTTTAAAAGCCAAACTACAGCAGCTGTCATGTTGGAAATGCTGTCAAAAACTAACTTTCAGTCAGACATGACCTGACACACAGATGGACTGTTCAATATATTTCTCTAGTCTGTCTGGGCAACAGCCCATAGAAAGTGTTTGGGAATGGGCAGAACCTTTCAAAAGCATAAAGCAGGAGATTGGCCGATCCTTCCCTCATTCATATGAACTAAGAGCCAATCAGATAATGTAGTAAGCGGGTGCTTAAAATACAAAAGCTATCAAACATATCAGTGGAGTGGAGCGAAAATATCCTATCCATAGCTTTTAGTCTTGTTATTTGTTTTTCATTTAATAAAGAAATGTGGTCCAGATGTGATAAAACTGCTACTAGAGCTGTTAGCATCTATGCTAATCTCTGTACAAGCAGTCTCTTCCTGCTGTCATCTAGCTCGCAGCTCCCATCACTTCCTGCCTTAAATGATGCTGATTGGGCCGCTACAGGCCAAGCACAGTGGTCGTGGTTTGAAGCTCGGCGAGAGATGGATCCGCCTGACTACAGACATTCAATCAGGCAGATCCAGCTGCTGCGCGAGGCTGCAGTTCTGAAGCAGTTCAGCACAAATTCATACATCGTTACACCATTTTTTCTTTCTTATTAACAAAACATACACACTCCCAAGGACTGCTAACAGTAATGGTGAGGATGGGCAGATACCGCAGTCATATTTCTTCTCAGCTGGGCACAAACCTCCTATCTCCATTTTGTATTATTTTCAATTTTGTTCACAAATCAGTGCTATTGGTCACCTTTCATGTTGGCGACTTGTTTTTGTCTATAACCCACATAAAAGTACAAAAAAACACCTGTAATCAGGACAACACAATATTCATTCATTCACTAGTAGAGCATTTATTCATTCATTTTCTGAAAAGCAGCAAACTTGTGTCAGGCACAAGGATAGCTTGTGCCTAACAGTGATGATTTGCTGTCTACCACATTTGATTAGAGAATAAGCACAGAGAAATCACATTGATGATTTTTTCTTTGTTTCTTTAAACCAAAAATGAGAACAGAGAGTCATGAAACAAAAACACTAGAATACAATCCTCTTGTTGTTTTGGCTGCAGTCCGGCTGCAAGTGTGAGTGTATAGAAGGTTTTAAATGTTAAATATCAGATCAAACTATCCTTATGTATGTGGTTTCCAGCATTTCAAAAATTAGTTAATATCTGAAAATCATCTTGTGTGTTGCCAGTCTGAACACAAGGGAAGGTTTCAGAAGAGTCTCTGTTGACAGATTTATTGTATGTGTACTGACTGCAATCTTTACCTTCCTCTGCAGTGGTTTGACAAACGAAACAACCCTCTTGTCCACTCTCTGTTTAATTTTTAAAGCCATGCCTGAGAAGCTCAGCAACTGGAGAGTGAGTGGGAGGATGGGTGTAGCGCCAAAAAAAAAAAAGTTGACATATCAGACAGTGTTTCCTCGTATCAACGCTTTAGTACTTTTCACTGCAGCGAGCCTGAGTGCAAAACTGCTGAAAAAATCTATCTTCAGCTCCATGTACATGAGAGAATAATGACCACTTAGACACAATGTACGTCAGTCACAAGCCAAACAAGATGCTTCTCTTTGCTGCCATGAATTTATAGACGTGGGTGAGGAGCCTCTAATTGACATTGTTAGGATTCATGGAGTAGGTCTGAGAGGTGGAATCAATCAGGATATAAAGTGTTTGTGAGAGAAGCTCAGGTAAATCAGACAGTCAGACAGACTGGATCAATCAGACATGATTGATTTGCCAATATTATACAGACACCTCATCATAGGTGGTATTCCTGTATGAGAAAAAGCAGCTAATTTTCTCACTGGAATTTTAAATTCAGAGAAGCTGACCAGTTTGAAGTAAGAAGCTGTCCAACTCCAACCAACTGAGCAGAATAATACACCATTTTCACTGTTCAAAACAATTATTTTTGTGGCTTCTTACAGTCTAGTTTCATGCTGTTACAATGCTATTTACACTCTATGATAACATCATTATCAACATTTTAATTGTGTCTGAAAATTGGCAATCTTGTTCTGCTGTCAAATGACTTCCATTTGTAGTTGAAGTCTTTGGGCCATCTGGAAAGTTGATATTTACATTAAAGTGCTTTTTTTGTTTTCATGTCTTGCCTCACTCCTGAGTCCATGACAAGCAGATAGACACCATTCTTTCGACTGTGCATCCAGTAACAAGGAAGAGACAGGCAGGGCTTGCCTACTGCTAATTAGCTTAGCTCAAACACAGAGAGTCAATGGGTAGCATTAGCCTGCCTCTGCCTACAGTCATCAAATAAACTCTTGAGCAACTCAAAACAGTCCTGTGTCCTTGTTGGGACTTGTTATTTTTACTGCGTTATGTGAGGTTATCTATTTTTAGACTAAGATTAGCACTTAATGCAATTTCCAAAAGAAACACATACGAAACTAAACCCCAGGACCTTACATGTTTATATCTCCACATGGATGGAGGAACATCACCTTCAACTAAACCTGTCCAAGACTGAGCTTATTGTCCTTCCAGCCAGTCCCTCCATTCAACCACAGATCAATATCCAGCTTAGATCCAATAAACCCATGCCCACGAAATCTGGGTGTCATAATTCATGACCAGTTGACCTTCAGATCCATGTGGCCTCGATAGCTCTGTCTTGTCGATATATGCCCTCTATAAGATCAGGAAGATCAAACCCTACCTGACAGAACAAGCACCACAGCTTCTGGTTCAGGCTCTGGTGGTTTCACACACCGACTGCTGCAACTCCTTCTATCAGGCTTCCCTGCATATACATTTTAACCTCTGCAGATGATCCAGAATGCAGCAGCATGTCTGGTCTTTAACCAGCCCAGAACAGCAAGTCACTCCACTGTTAATCTCTCTTCACTGGCCTCCAGTTGCAGCTCATGTCAAATTCAAAGCTCTACTTCTGACCTACAAAACGATAACAAGAACTGCTTCTGCCTTCCTGGAATCCCTCATCCTGATGACCTGGTGCTTCCATCTCAGCATGGCTCACAATCACAAGCTAGACTCTTCTCTTTTGATCCCAAGTAGTGGAACAAATTACCCAACTCTATACTATCCGCAGAAAACCAACCTACTTTAAAGAGAAGGTTGAAGACTCAGCTGTTCGGGAACACTTGTGTACTAAGTTTGACTCTTCCCCTCATTTGTACTCAGTGGTAGAACAAGTTAAAGGGTTTCAGAGCCAGCTCTTTGTGAACACCTCAGCACTGAGTATGTTAATCCTCAATATGATGTTGATGTCAATGACATGAGAACATGATGATTATGATGATGGTGATGATATTCAGGTGACTTGACAAGATTTTCTGTCAATTGTTTGATTAGTTAAAAAATAAACACATATTGGCGTTGCCACTAGCACTACATGGTAGCACTTGGGTCCAATTAGACTTGAGCAAATGGTTCCTCTTTCTAATGTTGTGCCCTCCAGTCTAGACTCTTGCTTGTGTTTTACTTTCTCATAGATTTACGCCGTCTTTGACAAAAGCATCTGCTACATGAAATTGTAATATTGCATTATATGCGGATTGAGGATCAAATGAGTTTCCCTGCAGTTTCATCTGTGCTGATTTACATCTGGGCGGTAGAGCCAGAGGAGCACACGCTTACATGAGCCTCAACCACTTTCAGCCTGGAGACAAAATCTGATCGGCATTTTGATGCTGAATTACAGATAAAATGTAAATAATAATGAAATAACATGTATGGGTGTTGAAGTTGAATTGTTTTGTCAGCTCAACATACACACTCCAGGTCAGTGATGATAACAAGGTTAGATAGAGGTTATAACTTTACAAATAATCATAAGTAATGCTTTCTCTATTACTACATGTGTCAAGATGTATGTTTTTCATCAAACTTGGCATAAATGTTCAAATGGAAGGATGATCATGATAAATTTTAGAAGTCACAAATCAAAGGTCACTCTCCCTAGGGCCCATGTTCATCCCATTCCTTTAAAAGCTGTATCTTAAGAGCTCTTTGACAGATTTTATCCAAACTTTGCATAAAAGTCCACATTGACCAAAGTATATAGTTGCTAAACTTTGGATGCTAAAGGTTGTCATTTAGTTTATTGTTCATCCGTTCTTTTAAGTGGAAAATTTAAAAGTCTGATTCTAAGTGAAGCAAGTTTCTTTCTTGATCTGCTAAAATATTTAAACTTTCCAGTAACTGTATTCCCTATGGAGGCATACAACTACCAGTCAGTAAGTTTTAATATGCAAGTTCTTCCCTCCTGTGCCTTGTTTGGCCTCCAGCCCTTGTATGAGTACCTCTTGTCTGATAGCCTGCCACAACCTCAACAGCCTCTTGTTTCCCTCACTCACGCACCAGAATCACAGTTCTTTGTCAGCAACTCTGCATGTTGCCAGCCAGTTCACTCTTTTATTTTGTCAGTGGATTGTGTTAGTTTTCTGCTGTTGGTTCCTCATCTGCTTCCTCTATTTTGTACTTTTTGCTTGCCCGCCTGTCAATTCCAGACTTGGTGAGCGGCTGTTTTTGTCATTAAATATTCTATAGTTTGCTGCATCAGCCCAAATGCCTGCTTGTATTTGTTGTGCTTGTATTTGTCTCTGTTTGTCTATGGCTGGTGACAGTCTGATATTAATACATTGGCTTTTGATATGCAAATGTATAAATGAATACAAACTATAAAGGCTCTGACTCAGTTTTGCACTTTAGTTCTGCTTTTGGTGTGACCTCACATAAATTAAGGTCCTTAGCAAAAAAATCGACTTGCTGCCTGATTGATTTTACCTTCTTTGAATTCAGACCACATAATCTCCTTTTCATCTCAGTATCAACACAGAAATCAATCAATGGCATAATAGGGAGGCTTATAAAGGAGTCTTTTTTCTGTGTGCTTATGTTTCCCACAGTATCTCACACAGGCACTTTCTGCTTTAAGTGCAAATCTGGTGTTAATCATTATTTTTTTCTATTGTCATTTACTATCTGTCTGCCTCAGCCTGTCTGTGACTCTCAGCCCTGGGAAACATTTATTTCTATTGAAGGTCAATATCTTTCATCTGCTCAGTATAATTCAAACTGAAACAGGTAAGTGCCTTTTGTCAGCCATCGTAAAAAGACATAATAAAGCAACTATATGGATCCAAGGTAGTATACTTATTTATTATATATGGATCAGTGTATTAAAAGAGTGTACTCTATTTTATATTGCTAACAAGGGAAGTATACAGAGCTAAAGAACAAGCTGCAGCTGTTTTAGCTTATTAATGTCAAATTTTTAGAGTAACAGGATTGTCGACAACAAAAAAACATTTAAGACACCACCAGAGAAGCCAAGCAAGGTGTTATTAGCCCAAATCTTCAAGATTTCTCTTAAATTTGTTCTAAAGAAAGTTTGCATTATTGATATTAATCTTAAGAGAGGTCACGTCCTCATAAACTGGAAGCACAGGCATTTATTTCTCAACTGGCAACCTTTGGTGTTGGAAAATGAAGCCCACATAGAAGGGAAAGAACTACAGTTTCCACTTAAGGCTGGCTGCACAGGCACCACACATAACATCTTGTTTGGAGTTTAGAGAGATGTACAATTATTGGCATGACTACTAGGACTTCTACTGCCTGAAGGCTTATAAATCTGCTGCTGATATCCCTAATCCAGAAAGACACAAAAATGTTCTGACCAAGACCGGTCAAATCTCTCTGGTTGATGACATGGGTTCACAGTTTACACACTTGCAACAACAGGTGTCTCAAAAAGCCCATGTAAAGCTTTTTGAGTTTTATACCCTTTGATGTGTTTTACATTTCAATGTGATTTTTAAATATCAGCATGATAGAGCACTTATTAGCACAAGACATAAATTCAACAGCATCTGGACTTCTCCCTCTTTCCCTGTTTACAGCAGCAGTAGCTGCCTGAGGTGCATTTCCCCGCCTCCCCCAAAATCTTTGATTTTCTACAATACTGCACCGGGCTCCTTTTTCAAATCAAATAATACAAGCAGTCAGACAATCATGCTCCTTTCATTACTTTTCATTGTAAACCAAAATAAATAAATTTCATAGGTCTCATCTTCATATACTTTGTTTTTGTTTTCTCCTCTGTAGTCTAGCAGCAGCCTCTGCAAGATTAAACAATTTTTTGCTGTCTCTGCATCAATGCATCATCATTTACTTCAGCATCATGATTCATTGATTAAAGGATTATATCTGAAACCCCCAGTATTCAGCTTTCATGCCAGTTCTCTCCTTACTGGGGCAGAACTGACCACAATCACTAATTCACCTACTTTTGAAATATACTTCATGAACCCCACTTAAAAATTACTGTGATATCCCTTTAGGAACAACTGAAGAAAAAAGGCCAATAACCTTTAAAGACTGGACAATTTTTACCCATTAAATGTTACTGTGCCCCTTTCATCCCTCTTGCACCATACTGGGCAAAAAGACAAGAGTAATATAGTTTTACTATCATCCTCTCACTGAGTTTATTATGGTAATAAGCTCTGTGTTTGGACTCAAGTCTTCACAGATCCTGATGCTGCATAAAAATGCCCTAACATGCCATAAACACAATTTTATGGGTCGTTTTGGTTCACAGTAATTGCACAGCCATCTCAAAGCGCTGCCTTACAGGGCTGCCCAATATTTTGACCACCCGAATACGGCAGCAGTCTGAAAACATTTGTATGTCTTTGGTTTGTTTTCCATACACCAATGAGTCATAGAGGCTGAATGGGGAAATTGTGTCTACATCTTGAAACAGTCACTCATCAGAAACAAGTTTCCTATTAGCTCAAAAGGAAACTTATCACGGCAGCTCCAACTACAATCTTGTGTCACCCTTCACAGCTTCATACATACTGCAGAAGAAAACAGGGGCATGATGGATGCACTGGATGTGCTGACGTTTTGGGAATGATGATTTAATTTACCAAAGCCTCTGTTGTTAACAGCCAAAGTCACAGTTAGCTTCAACGCAGCAGCAGCATGACTGCCGAGGGCAGCATCGTGCAATTTACAGCTTTCAAAACTTGACAGCGAGCTCTGCACATATTTGTTTACTTGTGCTGTTTCCCATTTCCTAATTTCTCTCATGGGCGGACATGGAGGGATGACAGCTTGTTTATATAAGAGAAGGGAACAAATGCCTTCTCAGATAGTGTCTGAACAATATTGCAGCCTGTGTTGCACAATTGTGAACCAAAAGAAAAGATTTAAGGGGACAGAATCTGAGGCCTTATTAGAAATCTGAGGTGCACCAGACCAGAAACATGCTGGGTTGTTTACTGAAGACATTTTGGGCTCTGTTAAACAAGTCACACTCAATTAATCTAAAGATAATGACTTTAATACAAGTTAGCCACAGGAATGTAAACAGCCGCAGATCGTATAAATAAACTAGAACCACCACCTGGTGGTTACATGCCTCCTGGAGGTAGTGTGCATCATTTAGAAGCACTGAAAAGAAGAGTTATGGTGGCTTATGAGGTAAGGTGATCAGACAAAAGGTCTTCTCCTTAGATGGAACATGTTTTGTGATATGAATGATGGTCCAAAGACCTTGACCTATGACCTCTAGGTATGGTAATCAATAAGTTTTATTGATACCCATGTCATTATCAATCCGATTCTTAATCGATTCTTTATTTAAATCCTGTGGATTTCCTGTGTGAAACGTGATATTTAATGCTATGCACACAAATGCTTCAGTAAGTTTCTGGTGTGCACCCTTGTTTAAACCACACAGACACATTGTACACAGCATCAAACTGTGTTAAATCAAACCACACTTTTGACAGCTTCTTTCTACCATGACCATTTCTTTGACCTTTTGTTGTCAGTTGTGCTGACTGCCTGAGAGTGTGACCCCCTCCCCCCCTGTATTATCACACATCCAGAACTTAGTAGAAGGCATCGACTCCTTCAGCTTTCTGTAATTGATTCAAATCAAATTGTTGGTATCTATCCCTCGTTTAAGGAGCTTTCTCACAACTTTTTTTCTAATAGTGGCAGAAAAATCAGAAGTAAAATCCTCGAATCATTCTCAAAACAAAACTTGCAAGCAAGGGATGAACATGAGGCCCAACAGACCACAGACCTTCAACATTTGTTCAGTTCATCCCAGAGCGAAGTAAATATTTAAGTAAAGTTTGAGTAAAATTTCTAGAAGAATTCTTGAGATGTGATTTTTACAAGCAAGGGATGAACATGAGGCCCACTGACCTCCATCTTTGACTTCCAAATGTATTTAATTTTGAGGTAAATCCCTTTCAAAGGCTTTTTGATATGGTGTTCACATTCAGGGAATGAACATGAGGCCGAATGACCTTAGACCTACAGAATCTAATCAGTTTATCCTCCAGTGCAAGTGAGGAGCATGAGGCCCATGATATTGACCTTTGACCACAACAACCAATGTTGATTATACAGGGTATATGCAGGAATCCTGAGGTTAATTTCAATACCTTCTTAAGACTGTTTTAAAAACCCTTCAATAAAAAGGTTAAGACTTCATCACCACTTTAAGCCATTGTTAGCAATACATCTTTAACAGTTGTAGTTTGAGCGAAGTAATTATTTAAGTCAAGTTCGAGTAAAATTTCTAGAAGATATCTTGAGATGTGATTTTTACAAGCAAGGGCTAACTATGGGCTAACTACATTTATAAAAAAAATGTTAAGACTTCATCGCCACTTCAAGCTGTTGTTAGCAATACATCTTTAACAGTTGTAGTTTGCAATTTAAAGCCCTGTTCACATCACCACGCGGCAACTCGCCGCCTCCAGTCATTTTAATGAGGGACGGGATAGGACCCAGAAGTGGTTGCTGCCCACGTGAACGTGCACAGATTTTGCCCAGCTGCTCAGAGTCCAGCGTGTTGAACTTTCTGGCGGCAGCCGCCTGGCAGCAGCCAATCACATCGAAGGAGGGAGAGAACCCGGGAATAGCAGGCTTCGCAGGTCAAAGCAAACAACGGAGAAGCTCTACAACATGGCTCTACCTTTGTATAAAAATAACAAGAAGAAAAACTGGGCATGGGACAACAGTTCTACTAGTTGTTTTTGAGGCGTGAGTGTTGTGAAGGACTTTTGGGCGGGCTCTGCTGTGACGTTCGCCGAATCACCTCTACGTCACTGCCGCCTCGTACCCTATGCTTGTACCTTCGCAACAGCAGCCGCTTAAAAAAACGCTCTGCATTTGGGGGAACTCCGCCAACAGGGAGGCGTCTTTCAGGGTAGTTGCCGTGCGGCGGTGTGAAAAGGGCTTAACAGAACATTTGCTGTCGTGTGACGTCGCACCCGTACGTGTGCAACCCCGAGGCAGTCTAGCTCCGAGTACACCACCGACACACGAGGAGGAAAATAAACATTCATGGATACTTTTTGGAGTCAAAGCTTGAATACCAATAAACTTCAATACCTCATAAAATCTTGATTAAGACTTTTTAATACTTTTTAAGAGCCTTAATTTACCCACAATTGACCTATCAACTTTGAATACTTTTAAAGACACCCTGTTATACTTCAGTTGGTCGATATTTGTGCAAAGTTTGAATAAAATCTTTTCTGTTCTTGCAGTTTGGTATTCACAGCAGGGAGGAACATAAGGTTCACTGATTTTATTTGTAAAAAATTACCCAGTTCATTCTGTACTAAAGAGTGAAATTTTTTGGAAAAGTAAAAAAAAAAAATACCACACAACATTCTGAAAGATATTTTGCTTACAAAAAGGAATGTGAGGCCCTGTGACTATAACCTACGACCTCAACCACTTCATCCTTGTAATACTGGACATTTTTGCAAATCAAGTGGAAAAACATTCAGAGCATTCTTGCGATATTGAGCACAAAAGAACGGCCCTGACGGACAACCTGAAGACATAAAGCCTCCCACCCAGGCTGCTGCTTGGCAGAGACATGATGAAACAATAAAGTAAGCTGTAAAAAACTAAAATTGGTGCAAATGAACGATTTAAAAAAAAATCTAATTTTCAATTTGTGATTCAGTCAAAGAGATTACTCCTGCTGAGATTTCTTTAGTCCTTTGGAGCCAAATGGTTCAAACAAGAAGCTCGGATGCCTCCTCCAGAGTTGAAAGTATGGAAGACAATGCCCGCTCTGTGAAACCATTGACTACCGTACTTTATTAGCCTGTGCCTCTGCTTTTATGCCCGGCCATGCATATTCATGCCTTCCCATCAGGAAGTCCTTCTCTAATATTTTCACCACTGCAAGCTCCACAGTTCCTCTCAATGGGTGCATTAATGTGTAAAATATCATTCCCTTGTTATTTGGCACGAGACCACTACTTCCTCGTACAGCCTAGAGTGCACTATTTAAAACAGCCAGCATGAGCTCTTTTTCACAGAGCCAGAAACCTGAGTACAGCCGCTGGGACTGGCTAATAATTTGATATAGAACTACACATGAACATATTATCCTATTAATGTTCACTCTGTTGGTTGTTTCCTTTGTATTTATCTCATTTTGATATTCAAGTGTGTGCAGAGACTCTCCAAAAAGATACATCAGTGTCTCCATGAGAAGCCTGCACTATCACATACAGCGACCATGTAAACAAACCCAGTCACCTGTGTTTACTGCTGAGCACATGGCCACTGTCAGATGGCCTGTTGAAAAGATGTGTGTTTGTGTGTACATGTGCACAGCCTGAGCAAAGACCTGAGTCATCGTATTTCTCTCAGCCAACTCGCATTATGAGATCATGGCGCAGAACACAGACCAGGTGCCTGCTTGATCAACAGAGTGCTCTGTATTAAAAAGGACTGCTTATAGGCGTCATGATACCAGAATATGATAAACAGACACTGCGGATGGTCCTTGTATATGATAACATTGTTACGATGATGATTAAGGAAGTTAATCTGGGTTAGTGTCTTTTCACATCAAGCATGGTCGTAGGAGGAGACACAGGGGCAGCACTAACGTCACATGTTGTGGGTGCGATGTGTTTGATTTTTTCACTTTGTAAAGCCACAATCAGGAAGTGGGGTGGAGCGCTGGGGGATGTGGAGCCACATGTGAGGAAAACAACATGAGCTGCATTACACAGAGGACAATGAGAGTTCAGCTTATTGGGCTTTTCAACGGTTCACTACACTACAGTGTTTATGTTGCTCCTTCTTGGCATGGACAACCAAGCAGCAGTTGGCCAAGGACGACCACCACCACAAACCTGCAGGTACAAAGCTGTATTAATATAAGCAATCAATGCAGCCCCTTGCATCGAAGAACACTTCTTTTACATGATCAGGGCAAATATGGAAAGATCCATTTTAGCTAAATGCTTAAAATGAGAAAAACATAAAATGAAAGGAACACAGAAAATATTATGACTTTTTTGAACACTGTTTGGTATTTTGACATGAAATAAATATAGCTATTAGCATTTATGATTGTCTATTGAGCCTCAGTGTTTTATAAGACAAACAACTTTATGGTATCGGCTCGACTTGACTGCCTTTGGTTGTTTTGGTTTTAATAATAGAAACCTGACATGTGAATATTTGGTGTGCTATCTGAGTTGGAAGGTCACACTATGGCTCCTGTTGGAAGAAACTGGTTCAGAAAGCTAAAAGGATAATAGACCAACCAGAGAACATTCTCTCTAGTGACTTCTATTTCATGCCCTCTGGGTGGCGCTATCTTGCCCCACCAAGGGGAACAAACCAGTATTCTCTCTCCTTTAGTCTTTCAGCTATTGGAGGCTGGTTCTTGATTTATGCTTGTTGCACATCTACAAAGTCATTATGTGCTTGTTTTCATTAATAAGTTGTGAAGTTTTTTCTGGGAAACCCTGTTGGTCTGCTAAATCTGCCACTGACAAGTTAATGTGACCGCATGAATATTGTGATTGCATTTGTTTCATTGTTTTATTGTTGTCATTTAAGACTTGGTAGCTGTAAACGGAATTGCCTGTTTGGGATAAATAAAGCTGTCTGGATCTGGATCTGAATCTCATTCTACCTCTTCACTCCTCTTTAGATTGTACCAAGAGCTACAGAGCTCTCTTTAAACTCCTTGGTCCTTTGAAAATGAAAACATGACGTGTGTTTAGTTTTTTAGTAGGTAATCTGAAGCACCAAATGCAACACAGTTGTGCTTAATCACGATGCTATTTTGTTTGCTCATACCACCAGTACAGACACTAAGCTTGGTTTTAACTGAATGGTGGCTCTGCTAAGCGGAGGTGACGTATGACTGCAAAAACCCACACACTCCACAATAGACAGGGTAGATCTGAACTCATTAAAGGAAGCTTAGGTAACACTACAACGTTACTTGTAACACGCAGGAAGAGGTGCTCCAATCAGGCTCATTGTCCCTTGAGTTGGGCTACACTTGTTAGCAGGGTAATGTTAAAAGCCTGTATTCAATTAATTTCATCACTTTACACAAGAACAGTATTTCTTCAATGGGTCCAACTCCTGATTAAGAAACAGCTCAGACAGCAACCTCTGCAGGTTTCTGTTTCACAGCATTTCAATGAAGGCTGTGTTTCCTCCAGTGGCAGCAAGAGAGTTAAACTAGGTTAAGAGACTTTTCATATATTATGCTTCAAACAGCTGCTGTTGTCAGGCTGGCCTAGAAAACTCTAAGGGCCCTTTCACCTACATTGTTTAATTCATGCCACGGCACCAAAGTAAAGTTACAGCTCTGAACATAACTCTTGGTACTTTTATTCTGCTTTGAGACTGCTAACAGGCCAACGCGCTGACCTTCAGTGCACATATTTTTTAAAAAGACATTGAAACCCTTCAGACATTGTAACCCATCTGTAGCTGCTTGTAAAGTACTAGTTTGACATTTTATCTTTGAAGCCCAGTCATATGGTGACATAAAGGCATTCAATTTCAATTCAATTTTGTCAGAGTTACTTCTATGCTAAAAAAAAATGGGTTTCACTCTCATTGAACTTCTTTGACATAAAGATGTGGTACAAAGAAGCTGTTGACCTAATTGTGTTGCAAGATCACCTGTTCTCTTCTTCGTTTTTTAAGCAAACTCACAGTAAATGAAAAAAGTAAAATGTGTCTGCACTCAACAAAAAATTGTCTTAAAAAGTTCATAAAACACATCTTAATTTGATGACTTAAAGCATGTGAAAATAAATGAGCTTAATCAGATGTCTGAGCACATTTTATGCTCTATTAAACACCAAATTCCATTTTTGCCTGTTACAGCAATCTCAGTCATTTTCTGGCAAACTACCCAGGGCTAGAAAAAACAGACCAAAAATACTGATACAGCTTTGATCGTAAGCTGTTGGCACCAACATCATTCATGCCTTTTAATAGAAAGAGGTCAGGTCTGCAACATTATAAATACAAACAAATGGAAAAGAATATGTTGAAGGATTTTGACAGCTTAAATCAGTGATTCAGGGAGTCGTGGCTACATTGTTGCTCTTCAGAATCAGTAAAAATAAACAGTTTTGTGTGATATTGGACCAGTTTTTACAGCCATTTAAATGACAGAATGGCAAGCAGAGGTGTTGAAAAATAAGACCAAATTAAAAGTGCAAAACGTGCAGCATCTTCAAATTAAGTTTGGCTGCAGAAGCACACAAAGATACACAGTCCATGTTAAATGTCAAATTTTACAGCTGCTTGAAAACTTTTTTACCACCTGGTTCAAGAGGCAGCTTTAGGCAGAACAGTTTGTCATTCTGGGCACAGAACTGATCTGAGTTTTTCTATATATACTGTATATCTGTTTAATTTTATTAGGAATTCAAGTTATGAATGACAAGGGCATAGCTAATTGTACTACAAACCTGCACTATGTAGCTGTTTATCAGAAGGCTGAAGGCCCACCCCAACTCCACCCTTATCTCTGCTTCTGGGTTGATCTGAAGTTACTCTAAGACCATGTAACAAATACAGCAATCATGGCAAATGGGTTTCCAATATAGACCACAGTACAAAATGACTGACATCAATTAAAGCTTGACTAAAGTTTACGACTGTCTATTGTAGGGGTGGGACAAGATATCAATACAGCGACGTATCTTGTCATCAGACAAAAGAGGAGTTGGAGTCTCAGGCAGGTTTCTCATTTTTCAAAGAAATAAAACGAAAAAAACATAGCCCTGGGCTGCAATGGGAGAAAAGACAAAAAGATTAACTCCAGTCCAGAGAGCATTGAACTCACTGCGATATATGGAATTAATGTGCCATGTGCCATACTTCTAAGGCTGCATTATGCTGTATAGGAAATGCACATCACAACAACTTCGACAGAGTTTTTACGACAGGAGTTACATGCTACAAGAAAATAAGAGCAGACTAAAAATGACATGCTGTGTTAAAAAACGTGCAACCATTCTCTGTTAAATACAGCTATCCTACGATTTCCAGCCCTAGTCTATGGTATCAATCAGGAGTGTGGGAGATGACACTAGTAATTCTGTGTTTGCAGTTTGATATCAGTTTTGAGCACACTCTGATAAGCTTAACAGTGAACAACAAGCAGAATAAATCATCAAATAATTCACTCTGTGTTTCGTGTTGGAGTCCTCTTTTCCTGTTCTTCTGAAACTGTATTGTTGTTTGTTTGTTTTTTTTTGGTATGTGATTCATTAATTATTTAACCAAATGCCTAATATATGCCATCAGGTGCTCCACTATGTTTTCGCAGCTTTCATTTCATTGTACTGGAGTCAAACATAATCTGGTTGGTCATGGGTCAACGTGAATATCATTAGGTGCTCCAGCAGTCTCTTATACACTGTAGCTTCCATCCCCCTTCGGTCACTGAGAGGAGCTCTGTTTGGCTTTGTCTGGTTGTCCTCTGTTGCAGGGGAATTAAGAAAAGTGCGACCCCTCCTCTATCTATCCATTGTGCATATGTGTGTGTGTTTGTGAGTGTGTAGGGGGGGGTTTGTACGAGTGTTTGTCTGACTGTGACGCTGTGCCCTTCACTGTCTGTCCTCCACACACTATGGCCCTGTGTGTACAGCATGAGTGGAGCTGTGTGTTGCAGATAAGAGTGTGAGTATTGCATAGGCCGAGTGTGAGTGTGTGTGGGTGTGGGTGAAAAGAGCACAGAAATAAAGGGACACAGTGCTCTTTACCTCAGTCAGATTCACCTCTGGATGCCCTTTCCTTCACTTAGTGCCATTACACCGTTATCCTCCCTCCTCCTACTGACACACCAGGGCTTCACTAGAGCTAGAAAACAAAACATGTAAGAGAATCCATTTCCAAATGAGATGAAGGGAAGGGAATTGTTTATGGTGCAATTATGTTAGAGGTACCCTAACTGATCTAGAGGTCTTGTTTTCATTGAAATAAACCATCAAAACCTGGCGGTGCAGCTGGATCCTAGTAATTCAGTGTCTATAGTCAAACAGATCCATCACGCAAAGCTCCAAGCTGGAACACTTGGTCTGCAGAGACACTGATGTCCTTCAAAGAGAAGGAGGTGGTAGCTATGAGCGAGATGATGTGATCAGCACAGATGCAGCCTGCTTTAGTAGTTTTATCAGAACTGTATGATATTCTTTATTTAATGAAGAACAGTGAGCATCATCACTGGATGGCTTTTGGAGATGAACACTTGCAGTCCTCTGGGGAAAATTACATATAGCATAAGGAAACGATACGACACCTGACGTTTGGCAGCCTTATTTAGATCACATTGGTGTATCTCTTGTGCAAAGTCCTTGATATGGTCTTTTGTGTTAAGTTGTCACACTGACGTGTTTTTGTTTTGTTTTGTGGGTTTGGGGATGTGGGTTTGTACCTTGCTTTATGTGATGTTGATATGCTCTGTATGTAATCATAGAGTATTCCTTTAAAGCCTGAAAACATAAATTATAGCCAGAAAAAAGACATTTTTATCATTTATATGATTGTATTCAGATTTATTTTTTTAGTAATTTGTTGATCATATTGATTAGTTTTTGTCGTTTATCTCTTTTATCTCTTTTATCTCTGTTATTTTGGCTTTACTGTCTTTTTAGCTTTTTCTGTCAGTATTGCTCTTATCTTTTTACCTCCTATTACTTTTAAGTCCATCCTCACTTATTTACATCCTCTATGTTATGTTAACATATTAATGCAGTTACTAACGTTAATTTAGATTTTATCTAATTTATGATTCACTTTTGTTACACTTTTAATCTTTTCATAGATAGCCTTTAAAGCTTTTTTTATGTTTTATCTCTTGCTCATGTCTGTGATTCTATTTTATCATTGCTATTATTATTATTATTATTATTATTTTATTATTTTATCATTTTTATTGTATCATCTTTCATATTTGCTGTCCTGTTTTTTTGCTTTTAACACCCTTTAATTGCCTTTTCTTTTTCTTACTGATTTGATGTTTTCAGCTTTTATTTTGGTCCTCATGGTCTCATTTTATGCTGCATGGTTCTTGTGTTGTCTGGGTTCTTATGACATATGAAAAGGGCCTTCGATTTAGAGGCCCAGAGTCATTTGATACCAGAAGCGCCAGTTGCTATCCTCTTAACTTTCCTTGCTTGTGTCTTTTACGCCTTTTGTGTCTTTCTGTAAAAGTGCCTTGACTTGAACTGAACTTTTTGTTTTTATTTCCTTGTGCTGTAGCTCTTGTGCTTTATCTTCTGTATGTTCTTGTCAAAGCACTTTGTAAACCTCTGTTTTTAAAAGTACAATATAGATAAAGTTATTATTATTATTATTATTATCATAAAAGTATATCAAATATGAAATAACAGGCTTTAAGCGTTAAAGTAAAATAATGCCCCCTGCAAAAAAAAGAACAATGAGCATCACTGTAAGCATTTCTCCATGGAGAAGGTATTTTAGCTCCTCTCCCAACAGGAGTTTGTTGTGCAAATCAGCTGGCATCATGTACTAAACTTTGCAGCAGGGTCCACTTCATCACCTGATTGGCCCATGATGAATGTGATTGACAGAACAATCAGCCAATCACCTTTTGGATATGTTTTCCAGGGACACTGTCTTTACCCAAACACTTCCTGTGGGCTGTTGTCCAAATAAACTGGTGAAATACATATCTTATACTGTATATTGAACTGTCTATTTGGTTTTTCAGTGTTGCTAAAGTTTATAATTCTGTCACTTTAACAGCTATTTATTTATTGACATATATTTAAAATAAGATAAATAAATACATCTGCCTCTTACCAAGACATGACTTTTGGTCCACATCTCCCTGCCCTGGTCTACTGATACAGTGTGGAATCAGTTCACCAGCGTGCCCTACTGAACTCTGAACAGATACTCTCTCAATATTCATGCATGGCTTGTTTTTCTCCACGGAATTATGTGAGATTTAATTAGTCAGGCAGGGAAGTGATGCTGTGATTGTTGGCACCTCCCTCAGTCTAGACGGCCAGTAATGAGAGTAATAAGGGGGTTATCTCCACTCGCATCTTCCTTATCTTCCTGTTTACTGTTCATATAAATTCCTCCACAGTAAAGCGGACATGTCCAGAAGAAAAAGATCTGTAATTAGAAAGCTGGCTTCCCCTGCTCTCTCTTGGCATCGGCGTGACTTGCTGAAGCAGTAGTCGTCTGACTCACGCTAATTAAAAACACAGAGATGGTGCTCACCAACATTGCATGTGTTATTTATCGTGGGGCCCTGCTTCTTCTCAGGGGCAATTTGCTGTTGCTAAGTAAAAAATTGTGAGAACAATGTCAGCAGCATGAATAAGCAGATTGCAACAGAAGCTCCTGCAGCTACAAACAGAGCCAAAGGGAGAAAAAAAAAATTGCAGCATAATTAGTGCGCAAGTCTCATGCATAAGTCAGCTCAGAAGGCTGGGATCAGTGCTAAATAATGATATGCCAACTGAGAGGGAACAACTTTTGTTAGGGGACATTTTAGGCTAGTTTGTCGGAAGCTATTAGTGCTGGTGTATTGTCCCACTAGCACTCAGGGGGAGCATGACGCAGGATGTTACATCATCACCTTGTGGGTTTGTGAGCCAGATGTGACAGCGGCACTCCGGCTAAAAAAGCGTTGCCGTTACGTGGCATTTGGCAGGGAAAGAACCTTATACTAAGAGTACACTGTTTGACTGAGGAGGGCTGCATAATCTTTGTTTGACCTCTTTCATGCTCTCATTAGCTATGCAACAGGAGGGCTGATTTAAGACCCTTTGAGAGCACCCAGAGAGAGCAGGTTTGTAAGTGTGAAATGGGAGACCAACCTGTTTGTCGTGCTCGCCCACACCGAATGCTAATGCAGCCGGCATCAATGGGCTCTTCATGTAGGGATGCAGTTCGGGCCCAAGCGCTCAGGGGGCTGACCAGTGAAAACACAAATACACCGGCAGAACAGCGAGGGCGCCAGGAGAGGACAGCGGCTGCCCACAGCCCAGAGCCTGCACCAGTCACAGCTTTTATTTCTGGTTACACTGATCTAAGGAATGAAGGGAGAGCTCCAACTGTTTTGTCCATCTCTGTTTCTCATTATCCTTGAGCCCCCCCCTTCCCTTTCTCTTTACCCCTTTTCTCTATTTGGCTTTTACATAACCAGAGCGCTGAACTGAGAAACACCAGGCTTTTAAAAGAAGTCTGAATCAATACAGACCAGCCCAGGTCATAATGATCGAAATTTGACATCAACCAATGAATAATTAAAAAATACAGAGTTCTGGTATTGTTTTAAAAACAGTACCAAATCTGGGAATACAACAGGATGAAACAGAATACAAAAATCAAGAGAAATTGGATCACAGGAGTGTAATATGACTTTGGGTGGTCCCAGTAGAAGCACTGCAGGTAAACAAACAGGGAGATTGAATAATAGGCGTAGCAATAGCACTTGCTGAGGCCCCTATAGTGCTATGCTTCCCATCTCTGCCAAGCGTAATGGGATTTCTTTGGTCTAAATGCACTTCACTCACTCAGTGGAGCCAGTAGGAAGCTAAACTATTGATCCACAAACAATTTAGCTGTCCAGCTGTCCAGAGAGAGGGAAAACAGGACGCCCCTAAATGTATAATGAGGCTTCCCAGGAGCTCAGCTTCCTCAGTATTCACCCCACGTGCCAGGGGGCCTTCCCCTTTGGGCTCTCTGTGTGATTAGCCTCTACCCATACACCTCTCACACATACAGTCCCCTCCTACAGAAGGCGAGGGGTCAGTCAACTGAGGAACTGGTGCTTCTCGCCAAGGATGCTTTTGATTAGTGTAAGAACCCTCTCTGACCCCCCCGTCGTTCATTATTTTCAGGACAAAGCTCATGGGGAGTTTTTATCTCCAGTTTAGCATGCCAACACAGTGACAAAACTGAGCTGTCAACACTATGCACATCCCAAGACTCTGAAACGTCTCCATGAGTCTTTCCCTTGAGTCTTTTCCTTGGCCTCAGTCCCCCTCCCTACCAGAGATGCATACAGAGCTGCAGAGAAACAAAACAGAGGAGAGAGGACAGAGGACACATGTTCTAAGGGACAGGAGACATCTTTTTCCTCTTTGGAAACTCTTGACATTTATTTGTTATGACAGTGTCAGCTGTGAGACACGTCCAAACAGCTGACTGTACATACACAAAAATTCATTGTATAAACTCGAGGTATGTGTGCAGATCAATGGGTGAACTGTTAAATTTAAATAACAAAACAGACAACAACAAACTTAAAAGTTGGTTGAACTATTTCATTTTATATTTGTCATCAAAATATAGCACAGGGATGGAGAAAAGGAGACAAATAATCTTTTATCATGGCACTGACTCACTTTAAAGTCATCACTATCTCTAACAATGATAAAAGTTGTGACATGATGGCAACTTGACACAAGCTCCTATTTGTGCTATTGACAGACTCAGAGCATTGACGGTAGATGTGAAATAATCTATCAGAGAATATTTTTGATACTTTTGATGAAATGTGAATAAAATAGCATTTTGTCTTTTGATTTGACCCGATCATTTATAATTCATCTAATCTGATTGTAATTATTGCATTTTATACATTTTTTAAGGAAATAGTTTCATTTAAAACCAGAAAAATGTTCAGGCTTATCTGAACTTTATTAAAAGGTTAACGGACTTGTGCTTGTGCAGCACTTTTCCAGTCTTTCTGACCACTGAAAGTGCTTTTACAAAGATGAATGAAAAATCTCTCACCGACAGACAAAGCTCCACTGTCAGGCTTTCATGTTAATTTTACTTATTACCTTTCACAGTAATTAAATGACTGCAGTCTCACTTCATGTAAAATGTAATTAATAACTTAATCTTTATATATTTATTTAATACTATTCTTTATGCAACAAGCTTTTCTATCACAGGTTCAACCAAAGTTTGCAACAGTTGACAACGTTCTTCGCTACTCAAATAAAGATAATACTTTGAATATTGTAAGGACACCTCAATCTCTTCCTCAAATTTTCCATGTTGTGTGGAACTTTCAGCTATTTACTGCACAAAATCATGGTGATAGCCCACCTATGACAAAAAAGTGGGTTACTAAGCATCACTTTGGTTAGTAACTGAAATGACTGTTTGAGTTGATTTCATTCACTGACTCAAAAAGTAACACTATTATGGTAACATACTTTGTCCAACGCCATTTTTGTTATATTTATTTATATTTATATTTGCAAATTGCTTTTACTTTTTCATTTTTCTGGTTCCTGTGTGCTTTTTTTTTACCCTGTGTGTTTGCTATGCTTCTGGAATCTTAATTTCCCTGGGGGAGTCTTCCTAAGGGATTAATAAAGTTCTATCTCATCTAAACACTGGAAATAAATAAAAGAAACACTAATGAGGTTGTTGATTCCTTTTATTACATGACGTATAGTCATTACAGTCTGGTTGCTGATTAAGAGAAAAAAAGTCATATATCAAACTTAGTAATATGTCCGGTTGGATTTTTAAAAAATTATATAATTGTTATCTTTTTATTCTTAAGACTTTAACCCCAGTCCACCTCATACTGTCTGCGGAGATCTTTGAGGTTTGTATCTGTTGCGGGTGCCTGTTGTGTTCAGTTTGCCTCTAATTTTAGGTCGAGGCCCTTAGATCGTGGTTCTTTGTCATCCGTCCAAATGTCAGTTTCCAGTTTTGGGGCAGTCTTTGACATGATAGGTCAGGAACAGCTTCCAGTTTGATGGACGATCAGGACTGAGGGCAAAGCATGTCAGAGACCTAGAATGAACGGTGAGCACATTAGGGGTGTAAATAACCAGTTTCATGACGATACGATACGATATTGATTCTTTGGACAACGATACGATATTTGCCGATGTCACAAAGTCTGCCACGATTCAATTTCAATTCGATACGACAATATTATGCACACATTTAACACAATCAGCTACATTTCACCTAAAGCAAGAAAGAAATACAAAGCAATTTCTAAGTTTTGACAGTTTTATTACTGAAATGTGAAACGATGTGCTGACCTTTGGGTATGATAGGTTATAGAGGATTATACCCATCTGTATGATCTAATCATGTTTAAAATTAAAATTGGGTTAATTAGTAGTCAGGTGTTTTTAGACTTTGCTTCACTGTTTAATGGTAGGTGTGGAGGAAGAATAAGAATAAGCTCTCACTGTTATCCTTTCATACAATAAGTAATTTCATTAATCAGTGCGCTACAAAATCAAATGATGAGGTAACTCACTGTACTCGTGTGATTACTCCCGTCGTGTGTGTGCAGCATGCACCCTCTGCTGTCAGATCAACTGTATCTTACCCGGATACAGCAGTACTATTTTCTGATTGGCTGACATGTCAAGCTCCCGTTTAGCTCTGTGATGCTAAGAGCATGTTGCTACGCGTTAGCATATAGCAGTGTTACTGGGTGGTCGCTACACAGTACATTTTAAAGCAGGAGAAATACCGGGTGTGGTGTATGAGAGAGCGAAAAGGTGTGCGTCATACGCTGAATGCGTGAGACTTGAGAGCCCTGTAAAGTTGAAACTTCAGAACAAGCGCTATTGGGCGCAAGCAGTGAAACGGATATCCTGTCAGAATTTCAAAATAAAGGTGTTGAAGTTGACAATGTTGATCGATGTTTTGAGTTTCCATCGATTTGATTGGATCATTGCTCAACCAATCGATCCAGATCGATGGATCATTACACCCCTAATGCACATCATGCATTTTTACCACACTCAACACATGCTGAATGACCATGAAAACAAATTACATGTAACGTAATTGTACATGGAGAGCACATGGTTGAGACCTTTGCACACCGAACTGGCACATACATGAAGTTGTGTTCTCTTCTCCCACAGATGATCCCAGCACCATAGCAACAGGCCTTGCTCAAAGGCCCCAAGAGTGGCTTTGCCCCGGCGATGAAGATGCTCCATTAATTGGACAGTTCTGTGCACCATAGAGCTCGTTCTTTATCCCCAGCACTATAAGATCACAGCACAAGATGCTGAGACTACAGTAAGCTTTTGCAATCCACTAATAAACTCAGATTAAAGTGGATTAAGTCCAAACAATGCAGCCCATTACTGAGAGTATCAATGATGGAGGGTATAGAAGTAATCTTATCTTTCAGATAATGCCAAGTACTGGCTGTCAGTTGGGATTATAAAGTTATTTAGGTTATGCCCGTACAGGTAATGTTTTTGAGGCAATAAATGGGATTATAGTATTTTTATTCAAAGAAAGGCTATCCCTTCATTTTAAAGCTGCTCAAACATCTACCTAAATAAATGCTGAGATTTAATCTGGGATGAAATTCAACTTTTTATTAAATAGAGATAAGAAACACAGAGTGTGGTTTTAATGTGAGTACCCAGGTTTTGGGTACAGAACAGAGAGCTACAGTGGCTCTCCAGGGAAGTCCCTGAAAACGGACGGTGCCAACATGTGAAACATTTGAAAATACAAAAGTGCCATTACAACATTATAAACAGGTGCGCTGCAGGAGCACAAAGCTCCGCCAAAGTATTTCCAACATTGTCGTGTGAGTTTTTGTCAGAAATGTGGAAATCTGCCCAATCTCATACTGTCAAGAAATCATTAAAAAAATGTCTGGATCCACATCCAGATTTGGATCACCATCAAAAGCTAATAATTTCTCCTTTGTGCCATGACTGACTTTGCCTGGAAATGTCATCAGAATCTGTTGAAAGCTTACTGAGTTATTCATGAAAATGTGGAAAACTGCTCTATTGAGATGTTTAATTCTCAAGAAAAAACCCTGGATCTGCATCTGGACTCAGATCATCCTCAAAATCCAACTGATTGGTCCTTGGCCTACATCTGACCTATGATGAAAATTTCATCAAATTCTGTTCATAACTTTGAGTTATCCTGTTTACACGATAACAAACAAACTAACAAACTAAAGCCACCAAAAAGAAAACCTCCTTGGGGGAGGTTATACATATTTCTCAAATTCAACATGATCATGGTTTGGTATTGCAAGTGAGTATAAGGTAACATCTCTAGCATGTAATCACCTTCTCCTGTGACAGCTTTCATACATGCAGCCTAATTTAAATGACATATTAGCAAAACACATGAGAGATAAGAGGGTCTTCCTTCTGGGCAAAAAAGGAACAAATGCAAGACTTAAATATCAATAAGTTTAGATCTGAAAAAGCATCAGTATGCTAATTTATCTAAGTCTGCTTTGTCTCATGCATTGGCAATGACTGGCTAAAAGACAGAAAGGATAAAAGACAGCATGCAGGGTTTGAACCCCAGTATGGAAAGAAGCCTTCATGACTAAGTTGCACAGACATAACCTCTAATCTCTCTGCTCCCCCGGTGAAGGCATGTTTAGCATTTGCCTTCCCTCTTATCTCATTGCTGGAAAGGATTGGATATCCAATATCGGCACTGTGTTGATGGTATTTAATTATGCTAAGCTGGCATTAAGATACAGAGGTTTCATTTTACTCTGATTTCAAATCTGTTTGTGTCATATACAAATAAGATGAATTACATACTTTAGTTTATCCAATCACCCACACTCCATCACCCCTGTCCTTAAAAATCTCCAATGGCTCCTCGTCCCCTGTCGTATCCAATTCAAAGTCCTTCTCCTCACAAAGCCCTTAACCACCAGGCCCCCTCTGACCTCAGTGACCTCCTCCACTGTCATGCTCCTTCCCATAGACTCCGTTCACTCAATGCCAGCTTCATGGCACCAACACTTAAAACCAAGCATCAAACCTGAAGGGACAGATCCTTCTTCATAGCTGCCCAAGACTGCGCTGACCCATCCACATTCAGATCAATGCTTAGCTCTCACCTTTTCAAACAGGCTTTAAATGTGGGACTGTGCTCTGTGTTTCAATATGAGGTTGATATGCTGCTGTTTATTTCAGCTAGTATGTCATGCTACTAGGGAAAAGCATAAGATAGGCATTAAATACCAATGGTATTTGAGCTTGTATGGTGCTGTTCTAGCACTTCTTAAACTATAGGTCACACCTACCTAACCTGACACACCAGATAAACCATTCAGTATATTTCAAGTCCATCTGGGGAAGAGCCCAAAGAAAGTGTTTGGGGGGGGTGGAAACTTTCAGAAACGTATCGGACGATCATTCTGCAAATCAATTTCATTAATGCGGTTCAAAGGGCAGAGCTTCACCGGTCTGACCTACTAGCATGTTTTTGGTCTGTGGGGGAAGCCAGCGTGCCCAGAGAGAACCCATGCATGCAATATCCACACAGAAAGACCCTGACCAACCCGGGGATCAAACTGGCAACCTTATAGTTCTGGTTAGCTGCTTGTTGCACCTGACTTTTGCCAAGGTGAAAAACATAAAATCTTCAGGTATTTCAAATACATTTCATCTCGTTAAAAAAAATCCCTGATGCTTGTGTTTACAACAGACCACATTCAAAAACCCCAGACACTCTGAGATGAGGAAGCCACAAGTGTTAAAATGCTAAAACACTTCTGCATTTTAGGACTCATTACCGCACCACTCTATTGTCTTGGTTAAACTTGGTCATTATACACAACAAACCACAATCCAATTAATTGTGATCTATTGCAGGGCCATTAAAGAACAGTGTTGTCTGGCTGCACCGCTTCAAAAGCCATGTAAACAATGGATCTGACGGCAAAGCTACAGAAACAGATGGCTCAAGACTCCCGTGCGAGAAGTCAGCCCTCTGTGTGCAGCACAACGTTTCTGCTCAGCGTAATGTGAAATAAATGCACAAGAGGTAATCTGACACTTAGAGGGCTAGTTAATTAAGATCTATGCATGGTAGGATACTGTAATTGGACTATTTCATTAAAGAGCATGTCCTCTCAACTTGTTAACCTTCAGTACTCAGTGTTTCTACTTATCATCATTAAATACAAACCTTCTTAGTCTGGTTAACAACCAAAATGCAATTAGCCATTTGAAGAGCAAATAAGTGTTGCTACTACCGTGAGAATATAACACATCCACAGTGAAGCTAGATATGGTTTGGTCCATGATAATCTGCAAACAATCACGTCTCTGTGCTGACATGGTAATGAAGAAAGTCAAATATTGTGTGGAAATTTCAAAAAGGCTGATCAGGCTCTTAACAGAAATTAGCAGGCGGAGGGCACACATTTGTAATCTCCTTCTAATTGAGTCCATAAATCCCCGAAGATTTACTTTGATTGTACAGTCTAAAAATATCTCAGAGGAGCCCGAGCAACAAATCAGAGAAAAGGAGTGAGATCTTGTCAAGTGTAACCTAGTTTCACATTTCTACTGTTCTTAAGCGAAGCCAAAAAGCTTGTCCTCAAGAACCTCGACTTTACAAGATCATCAAACACACGCACACACAGATGGCCTGAAAACGAATAAATTAATCATCCAGTGCATCAATCATTAAACATTTCTGTCAGAGGCCTTATTAAGCCCAATGACTTCTTTCTTATGTTGTAAAAATTCTAAAATTTGAAGAGTTGAACCCTGAACACGGACCACAGAGGAGCTTTTCCACTGGATACTAGGGCTGGGCAATATGGACCAAACATCAGAACTTATTATTTTGTCTGTTTAAGCTGTACTGATTTATACAAGGTATGCTTATTGTTTAATGAGACTGCTATCAGGATCAGACCACATGGTTAACAGCAGTGTTAATTTTGTTGACTCATTATTTTCATCATAGTTTTTGTCAACAACCTTTTTCCCCTGATGAAAACGAGACAGTAACTAAAAAAAACAAGTGCACACGGACAAAAACTGTAACTAAATTAACTGACATTTTCGTCAACAGATAAAACTAGACGAAAATGTTTGACAGAGACTTAATCCAATCAGACCTAATTTCGTTAAGTTAACAATATGATGAGTTAAGAGGGACATCCAATCACAACTGCCTTAGCTTCATGGTGGTGGGATAAGTTAGGGAGTGATCCAATCAGGGCTACTCTTTTTATGAGTTGATATTTTCATGCAGCGCAGGTTCACTGCTTGTTGTCAGTTCTGGTATTGTAACTGAGATGCTCTGCCAGGTAGCCTAAATAAAGGTGACTGCATTTCACACAAAAGTTAAATTTGTCTGTTAATTTATACATTCAAACTTTACTAGCACTCTTTAAAGGGTTATTAGATGTTTCATTTTATCCAAGTGTAAAACATGACTTCAAAAATCAAGAAAACATAAAAAATGCCTTAGACTTTACACTTCATATTTTAGTCGACTGAATTCACAGTAGATTTCATCGACTAAAAAGTTGTGAAATTTCATCAACTAAAACTAGACTAAAATTAAAACAATTTAGATGACTGAATTATGACTAAAAATTAAAGACATTTTAGGCAGAAGACTAAAACTACACTAAAAACTGTGTCAAAATTAACACTGGTTAACAGTCAAACCAAGTGTTATATATTAAAGGTTGGTTGTTCATGCACAACTGCTGCAAGTTTCCAATAGGTGAAGTCTTTAGTTCACTGCTAGGTAATGATAGACGTGTACATGTTTCTGTTCAGGCACCAGAATTTATACTTGTGATCAAAAGGAAATGCACACAACAAACTGAAGGAAACCCAGTGTTTTTAAAAGCAGTGATTACAGAGTGCTTTGGGACAACTTTGGCACACCCTTATTCATGTTCTAAATGTCTCTTTATAAAAGGAGACCAGTTCAGCTCTCATTCTTATCCTGAGTCCTGGATCATTTTCAACCATTTGTTCAATTTGGTGAATGTATTTAGATGTTTTTGATGTGCATGGCTGCCCATGACGTTCATTTTCCAGACATCCCTTCAGATTGTCCTTGTTTGGCTCTGATGGATTTCACACCCACAGTGAACCAATCTCTGGGTCTGGGTCTCTTGGAAGCAAACCAGTACCCCGATTTCAACCAGGGTGAGGTGTGGAGACAACTCTAAAAAATGACTGTCACATTGAGAGGATTACTTTAAATCCAGCAGGTGCAGACTTGGTGTTTTTCTTTTTACAAATGACCAGTGCTGACTTATATATCCATCATCTATACTGCTTATCCCTTTTGGGGTCCCGGAAGAGCGGATCCCAGCAGATATTGGGTAAGAGGCAGGGTACACCCTAAACTGGTCACCAGCTGATCACAGGGCTCCAAAGAGAAACGGACAACCATTCACACTCACTCTTACACCTAAGGACTATTTGGAGTCACCAATTAACGTAACTCTGTCAAGTAATGAATATGACAGACAGAATATTTGCTAAATCATCTTTCAACTTTTTAATGGGTTCTGCTCTTCCCAAGCTGCATCTATGGGATTTTGCCCATATGGACATGATGTATCATGAATTAGGGCTGTTCAACTATTACAAAAATTATATTGTGATTATATAAATAGACATTGAGATCATGATTATGTAAAGCAGTTACTCAATGATTTTAAAACATAGACCACATGCTTTTGTTGAACATATATGCCTTTGACACAATCCTTTTGAACAGTAAAGAACTGCAATCAACTTAAATAAATACAGATGACTCAAAATAATGCTAATAATTATCATAAAGAAAGAAAAAATCCCCTGATCCCCCCCCTGCCTCAAACCTTCTTCCTGACTCATGAAAACATTTTGGTGACATTGATCAATGTCATCTTGTTTCCTGCTAAAGTGGCAGCTGAAAGGTTTAAAGCAATATCCGTGCTCCACCCGATGGTCTGGTCCACATTATCTTAATGGAATAACTGGATTTTGAATGAGACATCACTTTGGCAGATCAACAGACCTCTGAGGCCACGTGAGCCACTGAGGAAGCTCAGCATCTTATCAACAAACAGAATCCCAGAGATAAGGACAAGGAGAAAAGATTAAATGCTCTGTGATAAAAGACACTTTCACTTATATCTGGAGGGATGTTGTATCTCAGATGCTTTTACAACTGAAGTATTTCTTTAACCATGATTAAGATGTTTCTGCAGGATCTTTAGCTCTTCACACAGACACACAGAAAGCCAGCAGTTAAAATCAAATACACCTGTTTTTATCTGCATGGCGCTGAGTAAATCGATGAAAGAACATTTTTGCTGCCTGTGCTTTGGAATAATAATAGACGCAGAGAGAAATCGTGGAATGTTAAAGCACTGCATGAGTCAAGCGTCTGGCATTTGCATACACTGTGGTACTAACTATTCATTTGCAGCATGGCCTTAAAAGTAACTAGCCTCCTGAAGGTATAGAAGCATCTTTTCAAGATTATTAGTCAAATAGGCAATGGTGGTCCCAGAAATAGATCATCAACCAGGGCAACAAAACCTGATTCAGTCAAAAGAGAGTGACTGATTAAAGGAGGGAGACATGTTAAACTGTTTAGGGTGATTAAAAGACACAACTCTGGCTGCTAATGTGGCAGCAGATCTGCAACAAGGGATTATTTTTGATACCAAATCTGACCTATATCCTGGATTAATGGTTTTAAATATATAAAATATTTAAAATGCTGAGAAGTAGCCGCCACAGTTAAGTCTATGATGTGGAGAACAGCCCTTTTGAATTTGAGAAGACAGAACTAGAATGTGCTTAGATTTATTGCTTGGGAATGTATGTGGATGAGTATAATTATCAAACTGGCAAAAGTACATTTCTGTCTGTCAATCATCTGACAAAAATGAATATCTGTCAGTGTCCAAGCCCAACTGTCACAGAGATAAAAAAGCAAGTAGCTCATTTGCGAGGGACTTACTGTTAATAGCCTCCGTCCATTATTTTAAATTCAAAACTAGGGTCCTCCAGCTGAAAACAGTTCAACTTTTGGGACAACTTCTCAATATCACTTCTCCCTCACTGATTAACAAAAATCAAGAAGCTGCGAGAATTCTGATGTCCAAGTTATTAACAACAATGGCACAGAAAAAAAATTATAACACCGCAATGTCCTGGTCTTTAGTTGCTATTAGTTCAAGGACATGATTCCTTCTTGTTTTGGGTGATGTTTTTACAAATAAAGGGAAATATAAAGCTCCCACAGTGACTTTAAACTGCCTTACAAATAGTACATAAGGGGCAGAGGTTAAATTTTGTGACCTGATAACATTTATTACTTCCAAGGGAAAAAAACACATGTTGTGAACACAGGAGGCCTTTACACTGCTTTTTTTTAAACACTTTTTCTGAATAAATCTTTTTATCACAAAAGGAAATAAATATATAAGTAAGATTCTAAGTAAATTATATTTTCTTAGACTTGATTGTTTTATAGCTTTTTTGACATATTTGTCTGCATCATTGAAAATCAGAGGAACTATAAGACATTCTGCATTGAAGGAGATCATCTTAAATCAAACTGTCATTTTTTCTATGACACTAAGATGACTGCAAAAAGGCAGCAACTCTCAGCAAATTACAGACTGCTCCCTGTAACTGATACCTCAGAAATATTAAGAATATATTTGTGGGGCAAACATTCAACATTAACCCCATGCACAGCAGAATTTGGCTGAGCAAATCATTTAGTGTTGGTGTGCCGTCACATGCTGAGCACCCCCTGGAACCCCCTTGTGCCCCCCTGGTGAGGCCCGCCTCACATTTGGAAAACTGCTGTTGTAAGTCATTGTTCGGAGTGAGTGGTTACACAAACATAACCTGACAAAGCCTGCATAAAACTTTACATTTCCTAAAATCAAAAAGCCAAACTGTTCCTACAACATGCCATCAACATCCATTTGTTCAGTGTTCCTTTGTTTACATCCAGGTCGAGGGCATCATCTGAAGCACAGCCTTCTACTGTATGTGACAGGCAGCTCTGTTACAGATTGGACAGAGCATTTAATAAAGACTGCATTTTTTTATTAATAATACATATGAAGTAATATTTAAACTGACTTGTTAATCTTGTGCTGACCACTTCATCATTCAACTGTTGAAGCTGCACCAAAAAAATTCATATCTAGATGAGAGTGTTTGTCCAATTTTCAAGTCGAAAAAATTCAATAGACTAATTTTATGCCACAATTTACAGACATGTCTGGATTAACAACTTATAGATAATTTAAAAACTGAAAATAAGGCCTGAGTTGCTTGTGAAAAGTAAAATAATCTGCAAAAGAGACAAGTCAGATTTATTTGAAGGGAGTCTTAAAATGAAATGTTCTATTCCAGAATATATTAAACCTCAATTAAAGAGCCTCACTGAGTAAAACTTTGCTTGTTTCATTGGCAGATATTTTCTTATCATTACAAGCAATTCAGTGCCTATTTTTTGCCTTTTATTCCTTGTAGTAACATTTTATCTTGACTTGTTGAGTGAATGTGGTTTGTAAGAAGTCTTTTAGATATTTCTGACTTGAAATTAGACAAAAACACCGGCCTAGATCGGAGTTTTTGCAATGTGGCTAATTATGTACATGCCTGAAATGAATATCTCTGCCCAGGACGTCATATTTTGTTGTTGTGGTACCTAAGCAAGTGTTGCTATTGTTCCGTTTTGACTTGTAGCACATCAAAACTAGAATTTAGGTATCATGACACCTCTATTGTGGACAGATAATCAACAAGTGTGATGCGAGTGCATTGTGCCTGTGAGTTCTTCCCACTTAGCTCAGCCTCAACATAAGATCCATAAGGTCACGTGCATGCAGCGAGCAGAGAGCAGAGAGCAGTCCACAGTGGGAGAATCAATGGCAGCAAACTGCGTTCAGAAAGCCAGGCATGGCAGATGGGGACTGAGGCCCTTTCTCCTCCAAAGGCATGAACACAGGAGAGGTCTGTCTCCGGGCAAACACAGAAGACGTCACGTCTCTGCCTCTCTGCTGTACCATTAGAGGAGCTCGCTATTGATTGCTGGCGGGTAAATTGCTGAGCAATTTAAAGGAAGCATCAAGACGAGAACACCACATGTTTTGTCAGCAGGACAGTGTGAAGCACTTGTACCGGCAGTGAAGACAGTTCAGCAATAAAAGCTGGTGATTGTGTGTGTGTGTGTGTGTGCTCAATAATGTCCACATGCTTGTCCTGTATAGGACAGTATAGAGCCGTTTATGTAGTCATTAACATAAAAGTCTTCTACAGGCATTACTAAATGCACTTGGTACATTTAGTACGAAATTTAGTCAAACACCTCAATAACTGTTAAACTTCTGCGTATTGTGTGAAACAGCTCACATTCTGTGTTAAGTTCATTAAAGGGATAGTTCAGGTTTTTAGTAGTAAAGGTGCTCGAGGCCCATGACACTTATTAATACGATTGCTAATAAAGCAACTGACCATCTCTCCCCCTGAGGGAATACAGCCAGGTATGGATGCTAACTGATATTTAAGCAATCAATGGCGCCTCCAAAAGTCTCATATTTGTTATTAAGTTACATAGCTTTCTTGGTTAGTAAAGTATATTTTACTCTAATTTTTTTTGTCTGCTTTCACAAACGCATACAAGGGAGTTGTACAGGAAATTATGTCAATTATAACTGTTTTTTATTGATGTTTTAAATACTGGCATGTCAGATTGTTTTGTACATCAATTGTTTTGGTAATTTACACTGACTAGAGGGCCACACTGAGGGAGTAGGAGGGCCACATTTGGCCCCCTGGCTGCCAGTTGACCACCCCTGCTCTAATGGGTGCCCAAAAGTAAGCTCTCACACCTGAACTTTATCTTAAAAACGTGCATCAGTGCATCCCTACAATTTAGATTCAAATGTCTTTGTTTTTTTAATTTTGGTGCAGCAGGACAGAACAAGACAATTGACAGGGTGGAAGATAAGACAGAAATAACAATTACACTACGTGAGAGATGAGATGATATGTGTAGATACTTAAAACAGCAAAAGAGTCTTAAACCAAGACACGCAGGGACTGTTGACATGCTGCAGAATGATGTGTTGAGGTGTTGAAGGCCAAACATGTGTGTGTGTGTGTGTGTGTGTGTGTGTGTGTGTGTAGGCGTGTGTGTGGGTGTGTGTGTGTGTGTGTGTGTATTTTAAAATCTGAGGAAGCAGAGTGATTTGAAGGTGAGAAGAATGGGTATAAATAAGGAAAGAGGAACCAACAAGGTCAACAGAAATAAACATTAAAAATAAATAAATGAAATAAATGAAAAGAGTGTGTAGGTGTGTGTGTGTATAATCTAGAATTAGTCCCCTTACTTCCTTTACTGACTGTTTACCTCACTGTCATTTATGTACATATAATTTCTCCTTACCCATTCATTTAATTAACTTATTTTTAATGCTTTGATTAAGTGTGTATCCTCTGTTACTGGAATGTCTGTTGCTTGTGTGCATTGTCATTTTTCTGTTTTTTTCTTATTTTATTTTTTATTTTTTTCTTCTTTCCCCATGTAATTATTTTAAACACTTACTCCTCCTTTTTTTTAACATCCTATTCTTGCCTTGTTTTCTAAATCTCACCTTGTCCCACCAATAAAGCATTAAAAAAATGATTAAATGAAAAGAAAGTTTCTGTCTTGCCTTGATTTCCAGATTTAAATTTCTAAAATATTGCTAGAATATAAAATTCTGGTTGTTTTATTAAACAGCGAGAAAGCATAACTTTCAAAAGAGTTCCACATCTTTAAGTAATCTGGCCCTCTGGCAGTGAGAATCAAATTGATGTGGTCCTCTTGGTAATTGAAGTTGCCGGTTCCTGGACCTGACCATCTGCGGCCCCTTCCAGCATCTGCACCTTGCATACCTAAGTGTTTTGACACAAATCCTCCTTCAGATTTTCAGATGTTTTCCTGGCATATTGTCTCCTTACCAAATCAGAGCCATAAATGCGGCACAAAATGTCAAAGGGATTCCAGAGCCGCCTGTCAGGTGGAGCACTTTATAAATCTTGTAAGCCTGTGTGCCACTAATGCATCCTGTGCTGTCTTGTGTACACCCCGAGGACATGCAGACCCTCTCCTTCATGCTAGGTGAATGAATTTACTCGGCTCAGAAGTAGGCTAACCTACAGCGAGCAGAGGAATCGCCTTACATTTGGTATTCCTGACATTATGGATACAGAGTCTTGAATTTTGTAATAAGCTGCTCCCTGCCTAAATCAGCTGTGGGGCTCAATGGCATGCTTAGCTTGCATGACGAGGAACTTTTTACATAACACAGCCCCCTGCAAGATATGGATGTTCCGTCATGGATTTGAAGGGTACAGCCTCAGCCTTCATTAGTGTCACAGTCCAATGAATCAACATATCTGTACCCTTACTTCTCCTTTGGTTTGATGCCCCAATCGCACACGTCTGTCATGTATTGAGACAGACAGGCTCTCCTCACCTGAGGCAGAGAATAGAGCCGTCCTCGACCTTCCCATCTTCACTTCACTTCAGTCAGAATGCATTCATGAAAGAAGGTGAGAGGGTTCACCTCTCATCTGGTACATAAATTTTCAGTACAGATCTGTCAAATGCAGGACCTTTCTTCCAAAACCCTGCATGTATTTTTTATTTCCCCTTAGCCTTCAAATACAAATGTCTTAATTTAAGTTTGAATTGGTGCTCGAAGCGGATCTTTGGATATATGCCATCCAAGATAAAGTTAATTTTAAAGGCATTTGAAGAGATAAGATTAACGTCCAGATGTCCCCTCAAGGTTTGAGCAACAGTCTTGGGCAAAGAGTCAAAGCAATTAAAGGACAAAGATAAAGTTTGAGTTGGATTTTTGAGACAGCTCTTAACTGATCGGCAGGCAGCGTTAGCCTTTGGCAGCTTCAGGGCTAGTTTGTAAGGTTTTTGCTCTGTCACAACAAATGCAGTGTCAGTAAAGCTGAAGAGAAAACCTCATGTAGACCTGTTTCACCGTTATAGTGAATTCAGGCTACATGAGGATGAAGACCAGGGGTTGGAAAGTAGAGTTTAGCGAAATGACCTTAATGCCACATTGTGATTTTTGTCCTTACAGTTTTAGAGGGAACAGTCCAAAAAATGCTGAAGCATTTTATGTGCAATATTTAAATCTGATCTTTCAATGAGCTTACTTTAATCTCAGCCGTCTGACATTTACTGTGACAAACAGCACACGCAGAGGGGGGAGAGTTTTGCCACATGTCAATCAAGCAAACTTTATTCATATAGCATATATCATACAAATTCAACTGCAGTTTAGAGTGCTTTACATTGAGACAGAAAAATGACTGACAAAAGATATATACTCAGATATAATCATGGATTTTTCTTACAACCACCCAGCAAATCTACTACGTAGTATTCCACTGTAATTGTAAGGATGGCAGGATGTCAAGAGGATCTGGAGACTAATGCCCACCAGAAAAGGCTAAAATAAAAGAAATGATAAAATCAAGATGACTGATAAAATATAAGAGAAAAAAAACAAGAGGATATGCATTGCTAAAAAAACAAGAATCATCAGACAGAATGAAATAAAATACTAAAAATACATTAAAATAAATAAATTAATTTAAAAAAGATATCAAAAGAAAATCTAAAAATATTTAGTGTAGAAAGATAAAAACTATCAACAAGATAAATAAGCAAATACTAAAAAAATCATAAAATGTCAGACAACAAAATTTGAAACTTAGATTTAACAATAATGTAATGTAAAAAGTGATACAAATAAATAAACAATTATAATAGTCATTAGAATTATAAAGTTCTACATAAAAGCCACATTTCTTCATAGACTTTAAATCAACGTGTGCCTTGCTGCCTGTTAAAAAGAATATTTGACATTTTGACTCAATTTTCCACGAGCAGCTCTGTGTTTTTGACTTCTAAAAGCTTTCTGTGTCACACAGGTGAGCGTCTGTGATTGTTTTAGTAAAGACTATTGAGAAGACAAGTGCCTTAACCAGTTTCTCTTTGTTCATATGTTCACAAGAGCAGTGTTTTCCAGACTTATTTAGCCTGAAACCAGGCCAAAATCTCAAGGCATACCACATTCACATCCATGCAAAGCAGCAAAACTTATGTAAATCCAGCAATTAACTGTAAAACTTCCCTGGGCACAGTTTTAAAGCTTAGGAAACTGATAACTGGAAGAGACATCAAGGTATTGATGATTTCCATCTGCTATTTTTGTAAATTGCAGAATATGTGTTCCCTTGAAGGTGTTATGAGGGTTTCTAAAGGTAACAGAATTTGCAGTTGTGTATTAACATTAATTTAAAGGACTGATGAAGACGTTTTCTGTGAATATCACTTCAGCAATAGCAAAGACAGTAAAACATCAGCCGAATGTCTTAACAGGTCTTTTTGTACAATTTATGTGCAGAAACCACCCAGACTCTGCATGCACTGTGAGTGCTGAGCCGACTGATGGTGATATCAGATGATAATCAAGCATACTAGTGGTTTTAGTTTCCATTGAACAACACAAAAAAGGGAGCATGATGTGACTTGAGTCATGTTGCTTACATTGTGCTTCCTGTGATGGGGCTATTGCGTCACATATACACATTATCATTTTGATGTTAAAGTATGTTGTTCAGTCTTATATCCATTACATATTAATCAATCAAATTTAAACAAATCTGAAGCACTAGAACATCCTTAACCCCTCAAACAAGCCTGTGACAACATATTCGGTTCACGTTTGTGTATATAATCAGAGAGATGCTCTTATAAGTGGCCATGAGTTCAGCTCTTTGTGTTGTAACTGTAACTGAATGTGTGGTTTGTTTCTCTTCTGAGTCATGTTTGGCTGCTATTGAAACATACGATTCCTTGTTTGGCTGTTCAAAACTAAAGCTCTGGACTTTTTGTTAAACTTGTCAAAAGTTATGTGGTAGTCATCAGTGACTGTAAAATCAGGGCAAATGCAAAGACTGATGTTTCAATGTGTCTAATAGAAGGACTACAGAACATATTGTACTTTGTTTATTTTCAACTAAACTAAAACTTGGCACAATTTATTAGTGTTTGAAAAAGATGTACGGGTAAATGGTAAATGGACTTGAGCTTATAAGTGCTAGTCTTTTGACTACTCAAAGCAGCTTTTCCACCGCAGGTCACATCTACACATTCACACCCGTTCACCCTCACATTCACTCACTGATGGTTGGAGTTTCTATGTCAGTTATCCATCAGTATCAACTAACACATTCACACACTTTCATGCCTCCACTGACGGAGCAGTGGGAGCAACTTGGGGTTAAGTGTCTTGCCCAATGACACATCAGTGACACCAGGAGCTGGGCTTGAACCTGCAACCTCCAGATTACCCAACATGGTCTCAACAAGTAAGGAGGAAGGCCGCATGTGAGCTCTTGGCCACAGGTTTGCCACCATAGCTCTGCTGTGATCATATTACTAACTCAAAATTACAAATTGCCTTATTTACTAAATGAGCAAATATTTGGCATAAGTAACAGGTTTTGAGGACAAAAACAAACTGAAGACATTAATCCAAAACCACATGTCTAATGAAAACCAGCTTGACCCGTCACAAACACAAAACAATCCTTTGAGTGTAGATGGCAAACTAAGAACCCCATTAGGAGACGTAATTCGCCTCTTGTTTGCCGTTACTGATTACATCATAAATCAAAAGTACAGGCTCATTACACCACAATGGAAAGATGTAGGTTTAAAGGATATGATGCTGTCAACTGCAGGAAAATATCCTCAAAGCAATGCACTAAATGCATTATTGAGCGACAGTCTGGAAACAATAACCTTGCCTTTTGAAAAATATCAAACCATTATCAGGTTGAGTGGTCATGAAGAAATCTCTCACTGCAAACAGACTTTGGGGCGAAGACTGGAGCTTTGGAGACTCTGAGATCGGATAAAAGCAGATCTACACTTATAAGTGCAGCCTGTTTGTTCGAGTTTGCAGAATGGCATCTTTGTAGTTTACAGTGAATTAGTGAACAAATGTCTGGCTCATGAGGACTGAAACCTTAACTGTTTCCTTTAACTCTGGACTACAAGACATGCTGCATGATGAAGGCTTATGTGAAGACATTACTTGGACATTAGGAGGCTTTTGGACAAGTGAGTTTAGCAGCTGTCTTGGATCTATTTTTTCAACAAAAATTCCTTTGGTCAAAACTTTTTCTTAACTATAATGAATAAAGTTGGATTTCACAAATGTTAATACACCATCAGTCCATCCATTATCTAATGAGGTTATCCCTTTCAGGGTCGTGGGGGGGGTGGGGGGGGTGGAGCCTATCCCAGTTGGCATTTGGTGAGAGGTAGGGTACACCCTGAACCAGCCAGCCAATCACAGCACCACATAGAGAGACAGACAACCATAGATGCTGTCACTCATACCTAAGGGCAATTTGGAGTCGCCAATCAACCTAATAAGCATGTTTGTCATCTGTGGGAGGAAGCCAGAGTGCCTGGAGAGAACCCGCATCAGCGAACTTTGTCTGCCCATGACCCTGTTCTAGGTTCACCACTGTTCCCTCCTTGGACCACTTGACAGATGCTGACCCCTGCAGACCAGGAAGACCCCACAAGAGCTGCAGTTTTGGAGATGCTCTGACTCACTCATCAAGCCATCACACGTTGGCCCTCGATAAACTCGCTCAAATCCTTACACTCTCCCATTTTTCTGGTTCTAACATCAATTTTGAGGACAAAGTGTTCACTTGCTGCCTGATATATCCCACAAACTAACATGAGCCATGACGAAGGGATAATTCACCTGTCAATGGTCAGAGTGTTATGCCTGAACACTCGCCTTCCAATTTGAATCATTTTTTTCCCTCTCAAAGAAAAAAAACATGTGACACAGAAATTACGTAAAACAAGTTCCACCATAATGTTATCAAAATATGTCCCAAAACTAAACTGAATGTCCATCCTGTGCATCCTGTTAGTTTGCTATCAAAGGTACATAATGTCTGGTTTGGAGGTAGGCAGGCTTGTCTGCATTGGCACAAAATATTGACATGATATTCTTATATGAGAAGTTAATGTCATTAACAAACAAATATAAGCTTAAAAATAAGCCTTTGCAAAAAAAAAAAAAAAAAAAAAAAAAAAAAAAAACAGGGTAAACCATTGTGAAAAAGCAGAAAATTGTCAGCATTTCTAATTTAAACATTGCCATAACTTATAGATTGTTGCTGTGTCTCTGTGGGAGAAGACTGGGGAAAGGGTTTTAACTCTGGTTGTCCAAAAATTTGGATTAACAGAATTAATCAATATACTGAGCAGCCCTACCATGAAGAGGGATTTTTACTAGTGGGCAAGTATAAGGCTAGTTTTTTACTGATGTCAACACCCTAACTGAGAGACTTTTACTTTCCAGACCAGGCTTTACTGACACCACCATCAGAGCTCTTCTATTATACCATGAAAAGATGAGATGGTGCTTTCCCACATAACTCATACACTGTATATAAATAACATATTTCTGGGAAACAAACATATCTCTCCTTAAAACCACTGATAGATTTTCATGTAAGTCTAGTCTTCTGTGGCTGATGCAAAAGTCATACATTGTAAAGGTTTTCTTGTTAAATAATTATTTTCAAGCTGGTTATCATCTCTTTTTGTCACTGAATAGGGTGGTGAATTAATATTTTCAGACTGTTTCAGGAAGAAATTAACAGCCACAGTCTTAACTTCGGAAGCATGCACCCTGATTGGTTTGTCCACTTCACTGAAGCCTTGTCTGGCGAGTCAGGACGCGCCCATGACACCTTCTCCTGCACCTGACACCCAAACTGAACAACCCTGCAACGAGCCATTCCTGGGCATCACAGCTAAACCTGCAGGTAAAGATGACAGAGCAGAACAAAACGCCTCACTGACACCAACACCAATGCATGCGTCTTAGTTCCAGCTGTAATCAAAGAGTGCACAGTCTAATCTTTTGGCTAAAAGACAGGCGGCAGTTTGAATCATAGGTATGTGCAGCGCTTTGAGCCCATGGCCTCAGGCCAGGTCCAATTAATATTGAATTTAACACTCACATTCATCACTCCATAAGCAGGTGTAATGAATAGAGCTGAGACATATCACAGCATCCTTACATCTGCTCTGCGCATCGATTATTTTTGGGAGGGAAGTGCACGCCAGGATGTGCAGCAGCTCATGTAACAGCCTCATCCTCACCACGCCACCATAAGTCGCTATCTCGGCATCTCCTCAACATCTATCAATCCTGCAGAAAACCGCAAAATGCACTTTTTCCCTCCACAAATCGTTTACATCTCTGGCTGCATTGCGGAGGGACGCAGAAGCTCCATCCCAGCCTCACATCCCACTCAGTGTGTTGTAAACAACACTGATTTCCCAGCTGTCAAAAATGCAGCGCCGGCTTCTGAGGAAATAATGTCGAAATTAGCAGCTCTCCTGAAAGCACCACAGGGCTGTCCGCGTCCTTACCTTCTGCAGCGGTCAAACGCGTCCGTCCGTCTGTCCTTCACGATGCGCACGATGCTCAGCACCGCATCGCCCGGCGCTCAGGAGCGGGGAAGGAGACTGACGGAGCAGCGGTCCTGTCCCCGTGGGTTGGATGGAGGGTTACGGCTGTCAGCTTAGGGGGGCGCTAGATCTGCCGCTTCAACACAGGACCACGAAGCTGAGACTCCCACAGTTTGGTCCAGGCTCCTCCTGAGATCCATTAAGGGCTTCTACAGACAGGACAGGATGTCCTTCAGAGCATTTAGAAACAGACATCATCTGCAGCTGACACACATGATAATCAATTACATGGACTATTTTAGTGTAAGTATTAAAGTGACTCAAGCCTTAAAATGTAGTCCATTATTAATCAAAAATTTCTTCTGGCACACCAGGACTTGTATATTTAATGGAAAATACTACTATGATCATTCATATTCAGTGGTATAATCCAGTGGCTCTCAAACAGTGGAGACAAGTCAAGTTGTACCAGTAGAATCTGTTGAACCATTATTGATCATAAGAACTACAAAACAACTAATGACTGAGTCTGTAATCTACTCTCTTAGATACATGAGTTTTCATATACCACTGCTACTTAAAAAAAAGTCACTATGAATCGTAAAATGCCCAGTGTTGCCATCCTCACAAGACCTGAGTGGGGAAAATACTTTTTTTTTTTCACTTATATTCATGAACTCACCCAATTCTACAATTGTGATCATCGATTTTTAATATCTGATGAGTTTTTTTGTAATTTTAGAAAGTTATAAAATCATCAGGCATGGAGCAGTTCCCATCATCATTTTATCCAAGAGGCAAATATTTTCTTGACAAATATTAAGGGTGTGGACATTAAATAATTTGCACCAACACGGATATTTTTGTCTTATTAACATATTATTAAAGTCATAAATGTTCTTTATTTTTTAATTCTATGTATTTGCTCACCTTTAAAAGTGAGACCAGTCTCTATCACTCATACTGCTGGCAGCCACATGGGGTAATTGAGGTTTTTTGACTACTTTTTACTGAGGTTGACATGTTTTACATCAAAGCTTATGACTTCAGCATGCTTGTTTTTCTGGTTAAATTGAGGTATAATTCGGGGTTTCATGATCCAATGCATTGGTTAACAACAACAAAATACCGGCGAGCCCCCAGGTCACCAGTTAATAATCACTGGCATAGTGGATCAGAATAAGCTTGCATGGACTGATACATGATAACAAACCTTTAAAGGGCTATTTGCTGATAATATGGTGTGCCTTGGTAAAAAAAAAAACTGAGAACCACTAGCATAATGGCTGATATGATATGAGTGCTCAATGAAAAGACCATTAATCCCAACCATGCTCCTGTGTACACATATTTATTCTGAAAGAATTCCAAAGGCTTAAATACAAGTAACATTTGAATCTGATGATCTCTATTTCATTATCAGGAACTTAAAGGTTGAATGGTTTCTGTTACCTTAAAAGGTAAATTTGTATTTCAGATAAGAACCTAGTGATTCTACAATAATAAACAACAATAAAAGCAATTTACAGATTAAAACAAGGCCAGACAAATGTATTACAAACAAACCCTTTAAGGTTTGTACATCTAAGTTTAAATGAGGGAAAATATAAAGTGTAATGAATAATATTGTTCAGCAACATAATAATGGTATGAAGACTGATAAAAATAATGATAAATACATTGCTTACAGTTTAGGTATTGCAACATGTTTCTCTTAGAAACTTATATAATTGACGCAAGTTCTCCACTAAGTTAGGTTACTCTCTAGATAAAATACCTTTAATCTGATTTGATGGACATGATGTTGGAGCCGACAAGCTTGAAAAAGAATTGCTTGTTAACATTAAATATTTTTTTTTGATTTCTGGCTATAAACAATTTTGTGTTTAATGCTAAAGCTCATAGAATAACAGCTGGATAGTTACTTATGGTGCAGCCCTTACTTGTGTAATTTCCATTGTAATTTCAAGGTTTTAAGAGTGATAAGTAGGTCTGCCCCTCTTGTAAATTCATTAAACACCACATCAGTTAACTCCAAGGTGATTATGTTTTTGCTGGTATTTGTTAGTTTGTAGGTTTGTAAACAGGATAACTAAAAAAAGTTAATGACAGATTTTGATTAAAAATAAAAAATGTCAAGGTATGTTGATCATGGCACAAGGCAGAAGTGATAGGATTTTAGTGGTGATACGGACGTGGATCCAGGACTTTTTTAAGGATTTGTTAACATTGCAAGACAGAGCAGTTTCTACATTTCGCTCATAACTCAGTAAGTTCTCAATGGATTTTCATGAAACTTGGTGGTGATTGGAACTCAGGTGCCATTCCAGGATTTAAAGGATTTAGGATTTAAACACACTTACTCATTGAGTTCACAGCACCTATGAGTGGTTTACTAATTATTAGATAAACTAGAAGTGCTCTTGAGAGCACAATCCACCGCCAAAGTATTTCCAATATTGTTGGACAAGTAATTGTCAAAATATGGAAAACTGCTCTCTCCTAACCTGACACACGCATCTGAAAAAGAGCGAATAGAAAGTGTGTTGGAATGAGCAGAACCTTTCAAAAGCAAATCTGATCGATCACATTCATTACGGTCCAGTCAGATAATGAAGGAGAGGGACGCTACAGCTACAGTGTCAAGGACAGTTTGTGAGCCATTTTTTTCATTTAATAAAGAAATGCAGTCCAAATCTGATGAAACTGCTACTGAAGCTGTTAGCATCTATGCTAACTCTGTACAAGCAGTCACTTCCTGCTGTCATTTCGCTTGTAGCTCCCACCTCTTCCTGTTTTAAAGGATGCTGATTGGCCACTTTGGGCCTCTCATAATCGTTCTAGGATGGAGCTTGGCAAGATGAATCTACCTGATTACAGGCATTAACTTAGGCGCCCTATCCCGCACTCTTAAAGCCTTGAAAAATTCCTGGATCCGCATCTGGCTTTGGATCACCACCAACATTTAATCACTTCTTTCTTGTGCCATGACCAACCTTCCCTGAAAATTTCATCCATATTTGTTTATTAGTTGTTGAGTTATCCTGTTCACTAACTAACCAACAGACAACCTAAGTAACTAACTTACAATCGCTGGCAAAAGCATAACCTCCTTGGTGAAGGTAATTAGTCCTATTGCCATCAAGGGCAGCAACAATTATTTAACAAAATCTGCAAATTACCAGACTGGCTCCATATCAATGAGGTCTTAATCATTTTTTTCATGGGACAGCTGCATTTTTGTCATCTTTTATTATCAAACAATTTCAACAAACCAAGTTATGTGCCATGGATATCTTTGCTCCTCACTTAAATAGAAGTGAGAGCTGGTTTGGTCAGAGGGGCAGAGCACAGGCTTTACAGGAGGTTGTGCTCCATTTCGCACTTATGACCAAAGCTATATGAACAAAAAGAGCATAACATGGTATGCTTGGTATTTACTCTCTCTTAACCTGTTTTCATGATTGTGGTTGGCTTAAATCTTCACTGAAATTGAAACTGGATTAATTGCAGATATGTAACTGGTCTGCTTGATATGTATTCACCATATCATAATAGCTTGCTTCTGTAGATTTCTCAAGCACTTTCTACAGACCTATTTGAGACTTGAGTGTACACTTCACTGCCTTTTATCCCAGAAATAACCATTAATTTTGGCCTAAAGACTCTCTTACCCTTCAACTTCTGCCTCAGTGTCTACTTGAGTAAGCCTGACCTGACCCTGATTCATGCAAATATCATTTTTAGTAGTATTACAGTTTTTCTCCCTTGGTTTGGCTCATATCTTGAAACAGAAATTACACTCTCAAAATAACATGGACAAACCTCCAAAGCACTTGGCAGTTGTTCACAACAGAATTGAATTTCTCATGCATCTCATCAAATTCTCATTGTCTCAGAACATCTTTGCAAATTATTAAGTGCAGGTAGCATACACTCAGGGCAGTTAGCCTGCATTTAGCACAATTTCCAAGTGAATAGATCTTGTTGATCTAAACTTATTGTTGATTCTCAGTCTAATGGCTGTTCTCTCCAAAACATGCCAGCATCATTTCATTGTATAAGTTATCACATGTACAATAGTCTGTTCAATTGTCAAAATTTAGTCAAGAACATAATACCATGAATACCATATATGAATCTCTTGGAATATTTGATAAATTGATCAACTGACAGTCAGGTGAAACTATGAGGGCTGATTGATAAGTTGTGAGCCTTGTATTGAAGAAGAAAAGCAGGGATGTCCTTTTTCAGCTCTACTATTCCCTGACTATTTAAGGCTGTGTACCCAAAGACTGGTGTCATTTGGTCAGTTTATGTTGAAGAGGTAGCCCTCTAAAGTAAACAAGGCACGTGACTTTTGCAAAATGGACAAAATGCCCCTGTTCACAAGTCTGTCATTGCCATGGCTGCCATTAAAGACTGTGGCTTTGAATTGATTGAGCATCCACCTTATTCGCCTGATCTCGCTCCATCAGACTTTCATCTATTTCCAAAATTGAAAAAGGCCATTTCCGGTACCCACTTTCGGTCAGATGATGATGTCATACATGTAGTGAAGGACTTTCTAAACGGTCAAGAAAAGGACTTCTTTAAAAGTGATACTGAGGCTCTTAAACATCGCTGGCAAAAGTATGTAGATACTGAAGGGGATTATGTTGAAAAATAATTCAATATGTCTGCCAAAATTCAAACCCTTAAATATGAGGCTCACAACTTATCAGCCAGCCCTCGTAGACTAACAAAGGAGGAGTTTCACAAATCTCAGATGACCAATCAAACAGTAAGTTTAGTTACCTGACAAGTGCTCCATGACTGTGAATGCTACCAAACATGTATATATAGAGCTTGACCAGGACCAGTACAATTTCTGAACATGGAGGCACCTGGCCAAGTAAATGAACAAGGGCAACTGCCTGCTTGAGGAAGAGGAAGAAGAAGAAGAAGAGGAGGAGGAGTAATGGTGGGGGTGGAATAGGGGGAAGAGGTCAAGGAGCAGAAGGACACCATGCTGTCCCGGATTAAATTCGGATCACAATGTTACTGTAATAAAGGTTACAATCTTCTTGACAGTATGAGTGCAAAGTGTGATGTCAAACCTTGGAGGCTGCTCTTACCATAAATTTCTTTATTTTTCAGTTTTATACACAATCATATTCTGTTAGCCAGACAAAAAAAGCTAGTACAGTAACCATTGTCAATGAAGGACTGAGCTAAGACTGAGAGGTGGACATGAGGGACACTTCAGTGTTCCTCTGCTGTAGTGACAAAACATCTAAACATTTGACTTGCAGTGCTCACACAATGCCAAAGGGACGATGCATTTTGGGGGCACTAACTATTATAGGAAATGAATTTAGTTTTGAAGCATGAGTGAACAGTTTTGGGACAGATATGAGCTTTTGCAAGTGAGCTTTGGTGTTGTTCTGAACTGTAAGACTGATTGCCAAATGATCTTAGAGTTTGAGAATGTAATTTCTTTTTCAAGAAATAAGCCAAACCAATGGAGAAAAGCTATTACTCAAAACATATCTAATGCTCAGGCTCCATTAAGATAAGGATTGTTTACAAATGGTTTTTATGGCCCTTTTTAGGGGACTAAAAACCTAGGGGAAGATCCCTTAAGCCCTTCTTGTGGATGATCCTTTAAGTTGCTTGTGTGGTTGACTTGGTCTCATTTAAATTATTGTTGCAACACTTTCACTGCCAGAAAAGATTTTTTAAAATGAGCCGACAAATATATTTGCATGACTTAGCACCACTAGGGGGTAGTTAAGAAATGAGTGACTGCAGCCTGCATGTTAACTGTCGGCGTGTTTTTCATCAGGCGGATATCAAAAGGGCACCACGCTAATTACGACGCCTCGCCTCGTGTGTCAGTCCAAACATGAGACCATCTCTCTCCCCTGGGATTAGATTTAAATCTTGGATGTAAACACCACACAGCAAATAATAATCTGCTGTGGCGGCGGCCCATAAATAATGCAGGAATCTTTGAGAAAGAGCAGGGTTGAATAAATTGAAGGACTTAGCACCCTTGGATGAATTTTTGGGGCAAATATGAAAGAAGTGCTTTATGAATGACAAAACTGACTTCACATGAAGGTTATAGCTCTATTTCAAGTAGAGGGTTGGTGCTTTGTTCCCCTCAGGCTGTTATATTTCATCCTTTTTATTATAAATAAAGTATTCTTTAAGATGGGAGCTGTTGTCAATACACAAAACAGACTTTATCTTATCCAAGATGGAAGCATTGAAAACATGTCAGCTCACAACAACAGCCAAAAAGAAAGAAATAACTCTGAGAACATTTTCATTACACTCAAAGAAGGCAGTACAATACAAGAGCCAGAGAAGGATATAATTTTGTGTGAATGTTATCCAAGATCTAGGTGTATTCCTGCCCTGGACAAACACTTTTGTTCATCTTACAGAGTAAATAAAGACAGATCCTGCTGCTGAATATCACTGTTACAAGGCTGGTCTCTTGGGGGAATAAGAGGAACAGCAAACACCCTGCTGTCTGGAGGGAAGAATAGGTGGCTGTCATCTATCTGCCCGGCAGCGGGGAGGAAGGGAGGGGGCATGAGGGAGGGGAGGGCGAGGGTAAATATGATTTAGCCCCAATGATCTCCATAGGGGCTCATGCAAAGGTGAACCCCCACCCACACTGTCTGAACCCCCATGGGAAATGATGGAGTGAGTGAAGGGGGAATAGGAATAAGTGTGAGGACGGGGTTATAATCCGGGTGATATCATGATTTCAAAAAATGGGGGAGGAGAGTTGAAAGAAAGTGTCAGATCGATTGAACAAAGCATTTTCACTTTATGTGCCATCCGTCCTGGGGTGCAAGGATATCTGCCATATTTATCTGCAGACGCCCATCCCCCAAGCTTTCCTTTAAAACAGTGTCCCAGGGTTCAAAGGACCCAAGCAGCAACTTCTGTAGCTGGAAATTAAAGCAAATGTAGAAGTACAAGAAACTGCAGTTCCTGGCTCCATGTTGGGGCTGTCTGCAGAAGCACAGGGTCACCTCGTTGTTAAAATGCCAATTTCACAGTAAAATAATGATTTAACAGACTATTTTTAAAGGCAACCAGTCCTCAACTTATAAATGAAATAGTCATCCAGTCAGGCGGTCTTAAGGGAAATTACTCAAAGGCCATTATTCAGCTATCGGCTTTTAAATTTGGCAATGCTCTTTCAGACTCTGAATGTGACATTGAAAGTTTATTTAATGAAATTACAATTGTATTTGGAAAGAGAGAAGAGAGAACTCCTCAAATTTGATGACATAATGTAGCAAGAACAAGGGTTAAGACAGAAAAAATCCCGAAAAAATTAACTTTAAAAACTGTCCATCAAAAATTCAACAATATCCTGCTCATGTTTGCAAGTTAATCTTTCATGCCGAAGGGTCTGTCCCTAGGAATTCAATATTTGCCATGAAACAGGAACAACAGTTTAAAAAGCTTGTAACATGTCAATGGCCATGATTTTTGTTACACGTGACCAGAGGTGAAATACAGAATTGTTTTGCAGTTTTTGTCCATAAGTTTGAAAAATGGGCTCAATGGCGCCCCCTTCAAATTTAAAATTCAGCCTTTGCAACAAACCTTGCACAGCAGCAGGAGCTGTAATAAAAAAGATCCATCTTGCCAAGCTCCAATCTACAATGACTGGGAACGGCCCAAAGTGGGGTGGCCCGATCAGAGTCCTTTAGAGCAGGAAGAGGTGGGAGCTACGGGCATAATGACAGCAGGAAATGACTGCACGTACAGAAATTAGCATAGATGCTAACAGCTATAGCATTATCAGGTCTTGACCTCACTTCTGTATTCAATAAAAAACAAATAACACAGCAAACTTCTCTATAGTAAGGACATTTTTACTCCACTTCAGACGGGCTTTGACAAGAGTTTGATTTGTGAAGTGGCTCACGTTCTGGCCTGGCTACTGCACTACTGTCTGTTTAGGCTGTAATGACTTTGATTGATCATCCAGTCACCTACCAGATATGCTTCTGAAAAAGTTCTGCCCTCCTAAAACACTTTCTATGGGCTCTTTTCCAGATGGACTAGTGAAATACTGCACGGTCAGTTCAGTTTGGTTCTTACTATGGAGGAGTTTGCAGTGTTAGAAATTGTGTTTAGTTTAATAAAGAAATGTGATCACAATCTGTTACTGGTGTTGAATCTGTTAGCATCTATGCTAATCCCTGTACGTGCAGTCACTTCCTGCTGTCTTTATGCCTGTAGCTCCCACCTCTTCCTGCTCTAAAGAACTCTGATTGGGTCATCCGGCTTTGAGCAGCTTACAATGGTTGAAGATTGGAGATTGGTAAGATGGACTTGCCTAATTACAGATATCGAATTGGGGAGATCCAGCTGTTGCACAATATTACATATGTCATATTGTTCTGTTTCCAGCTTCCAACTAAGCCCCTCCCACTTAAAAAGTCTTTCCCTAACCAGCAGAAAAAGGGTCGATTAGGTTAACCAAAAATTCGATAGAGAAAGTGCTTTTTAAATAGCAGCTTTGGTGGATTGGATTCACATCACTCAGGCATCATCCAAATCTTTTTAGAGTCCATAATGTAAACGCTGCAGAAGAAACCGTTTCATTGAGCCGGGATTTTCACGTTCAAGCTAAACAAGTCAACCACTTGGGCTCCAACCTGCTCAGTCCTGACAGACGTGTGTGTTTTATTTAGTGTGTGTGTGTGTTTTGGCAAAGCATTCGTCAACCATATGGAAATGTCACAGAGTAATCATAAACAATTATCCTCCCCGGCTCTCAGTGCATCAGAAAAGGGCGAATTTACATAAAGACACAAAGGCTCTGGCACTTACATCTACACCCCGGAGCTCAGCACACACTTTAAAATATCAGGAACTAGATGATGGTGTTCTTATAATATCTGCCTTACTCATCCTTCATCATGCTGAGTACCTAAAGCAGAGTGCATAGATGGTAAAAATATTGCTTCCTTTTCTTGAGCATGTATAGGATGTAAAAGGGAAACACCAAAGCTCCAAGATTGTTTGGAAACAGGACGACAAAATCACGTTAATGTGCTGTCCCCCCCTTTGAAAGCAGACTGGAGGTAGACATAAATCTAGCAATAGATCAATTCAAACCAGGCTTCCCACCCGACCATTAATCAAGGAGGACGTGGGAATGGTTAATGGATGCTAAGGCAGACGAGCAGCCGACTCAGAATGAATTCACTGAGGACCGCATGAGGAATGAGACGATGAAAGGGGGATGTTAGAAATGAGGGGTTGGGAGGAGTTCAGAGGCGTAATAAGGCAGCTGCATGTTTGGTAGCAATGATCACTAATTGACTGACGAATAATGTGATTCTGTTGCCTTGGAAATAAATAATCTACCTGCCTGTTCCTCCTGCTGGGAGCCTTTGTACCTGAGGATCAGCAGCAGAGGGACAGACAGACTCAGAATGTCAGCTGGAATTAAAGGTGGGTAGCAAAGGTGAGGACTGACAGATCACATTTACTTGCTGCTGTAAGTATGGCCTTTGGTGTACTGCTACATTTTTGAGTAGTTATTTAAAACAGAATTTTAGTTTTTACCTGGTTAATGTTTGTGGAAAGTGTTGAACTTTGCTCCCTTTCAAATAGCATCTGAGAACTGAGGAAATAAACTGAGAAATCTGAACCAATCACAGCTCTCCATCCACTACTGTTGTCATGGTTAATACATTTCTACTTAAATGCTGTTACCAAGGTTAGTATCATCATACTTTTTTGATAATTCATACAGATGTGAATCATAGACTCATTTTTCTCAATTATGGTCATGATTTAAAGGCACATGCCAACATTTCTGTTGTTTTCGTGTCTTGCCTCACTCACGAGTCCATGACAAGCAGATAGATATCATTCTTCGACTGTGCGTGCAGAAACAAGGAAGAGACGGGCAGAGCTCACCCACTGCAAATCAGCTTAGCTCAGACACAGGGAGTCAATGGGTAGCGTTAGCCTGCTTCTGCCTACAGTCATTAGATAAACTCTTCAGCAACTCTAAATGGTCCTGTGTGCTTGTTATGACTCGGGTTTTTTTACTGCGTTATTTTACATTATCTATTTCTTAGACTAAGATAAGCACTATCTGTAATTTTTTAAAGAAATACACGTTGACCTACTTATAAGCAAGTCTGTGGGGGTTTGCGCATGTGCCATGCAGTTTAGTTTTTTATGTTTCTTTCCAGTAATTACATAAAGTGCTAATCTTAACCTCACATAACACAGTAGAAAAACGAGTCACAACAAGCACACAGGACCGTTTAGAGTTGTATGAAGAGTTTATCTGATGACTGTAGGCATAGGCAAGCTAACACTACCCATTATTCCCAGGGTCTAAGCTACGTTAATTAGCAGTGGGCCAGCTCTGTCTGTCTCTTCCTTGTTACTGCATGCACAGTCGGAAAAATGTGTCTATCTGCTTGTCATGGACTCGGAGTGAGGAAAGACATGAAAAGAAATAAATAAATGCCGTATCCCTTTCAGCCAGAGTTGTACTTGCAGTCTATCCTTGCGTTTGTTTTTGCAATCATTAGTGCCATGAGCGTTTTTTGTATGTGAGGCGTGTTACTGGAAGACACCTTAGAGTAAAAGTAACAAATTAAACATCAATAATCAAATTAAATATCTCTTGATAACACTGATTTGAATTTTTTCATGTCAGTTTGTTCATTTTTGTTTGTTTGCTGTATGCACCCTTTTGCATTTATTATACAGAAAAATATCAGGTGCATCCACCTACAGCATTATCTGATTTGGATGTGAGTGATTGAACAATAATCCAATCACCTGCCAGATTTGCTTTGAAAGGTTCTGCCCATGCCCAAACACTTTCTATGGGCTATTGCCCAGATGGACTAGTGAAATATAATAAATGGTCTATCTGGTGTGTCACGTTAACAAATGCATGGTTTTCTGAAAAAAGGATGAATTTGGAGTTGGGGGTTGAGCAGAATGGAGATGGGTTATTGCAGGGAGCTGGTTCAATTGAGTTACCCATCATCATTGATACATCCCATATATGTACAGTCATCAGTAGGGTAAAATTAAGATGTATCTTCTATGAGGATTATTAAAGGGGGAATAAAAAGGACAATTAAATGTTAGGATAAATCATTGTGGAAAACTAAAAGAGAAAATCACCTTACCCTGCTGTTGCCCCATGTGAACACCGAAGACTGAGTGAGTCTGATACCGCTTTCACACTAAGATTAGCGGATCAACGTGGGTTTTTTTGATGCGGGTTAAGCCACTAATAATCGGCAAGTGACTCCTTTAAGACTGCCAGCAGACCTGGGTCTAATGGGCAGCAGACGAGCTGTGTGGCTGTTTTTTTTCCTCTGGCATATCAAGCTGATTTCATCGCGTTGATGACATCATCAGCATGTCAAACCCGACCACGTAAACAATGGAAAGAAGCATGGACGCCATGGACAGTTTTCTGTACTTTGTACTTTTGTCCCTCTTTAAAAATATACAAACTCAGCACTGAAGATACAAAGGCAGATGGAATTTGTTGCTGAGACAGCAAAGAGTCACATAAGTTACAGACAGAGGAGACGGGCCGTGGGCACGTAACGCTGACGTCATCCATAAATTAGCGGGGTTGACCCGGGTGTGATGTTCCCACCGAAGCCGATCGGAGGTGAGCCGATAAAAACCCGTGTCGCTTGCAGGGTCAGTTGACCTGGGTCGAAATGCCAATTAAACCCTTTCAAACTGCCGACAGGAGCCAATTGTTAGCGGGTTTAAACTTTTTTTTGGCCAGTCTGAAAGGGGTATGAGTGAGAGGGAGTGCAAGAGCTTTAAATAAGCAGTAAGAGCTGAACTGAATGAGACTAATGAGTGCAAGGGTGCAAACAGCTACTAATCAAGGAGGTGAGGAGGGCAGGAAAATCAGGAAGTGAGCCGAGGGATGTGTGGAGAGTGAAGGGGTGCGTCTCAGAGCTCCAAAGTCTCATCCTCGCTTCCTCCACTTGTGTCATTCACTTGCGTCTTAGTCCCGCCCACCAGAGATGCATGCCAAAGAGGCGAGGAAATGAAGAGAGGAGAGAGGAAACGAGGAGATTCATTTTAAGAGAAATGAGACGTCCTCTCCTCTGGAGCGTCACATGAAGCCACGTCTTTCAGTGATGACGGCGTCACAGCTGGATATGTCGGTCCCAAGCGCACGGGAGAAACAGAATTAAGGAAAATAATGTAAACTCCAGGGCGCTCGACCGCTGTAAATTCATATTCACTTTCACATCAATTTAACATGAATATGTACATGAATGAAAAAGAAAACTGTCACATCTAATTATGCCTCTCTCTCTGTCACGTACTGATTTTTTAAATATATTGTTGTCCATGTTTGCTGTTTGTAAATGTATGTATGGTCTGGGTGAACTGCAAAAACTGAATTGCCCTTTGGGATAAATAAAGTTGTCTAATCTAATCTAATCTAAAATGTGTTTTCCTTAACAGACCTGTCTACTGTAGCAGCCTTACAGTTACAGACAAACACAAACAACACAGATAAATCCTGACAGACAACAGATGTAAAACCTGGAAAGAACTGCCCCATGATTGTGTTGAATATTTTCTGTGATATCAATATGTCCAGCTTCAAATTCTTTTAAATGATGAGTCAAATATTTCTTTTCACAGTGAAGAAAATCAAACAACAGAGTTATAAGAGACACTACTGAAATTAAGCAACTGCTCACATTTTGGGGGAACATCAGGTCGACACATCGGCTGCTTTGTGTGAAATATGGATATACTGATTACAATGACTCCAAGAAGTTGTTACTTACACTTGAACAGCTTCTCTTGCGCCATGGTGTTTACGTTTCACACACGTGGGCAGCTGACGCTTTATAGCCGGCTCTTATACGTCACAAGGGGGCGTGTCTGTCAGTGAAAAGACTTCCGCGAAGCCTGCACTTGTGTTTCCTCGATTATCCCTCCTCCGATCAGTCTCCTCGCTCCTCTCTCCTCTCTCCTCTGAGCGCATTTTGCGCTTTGGGACGTCTTCAATATGGCTGCTCAGAAAGTACTTCCGGTGTCGCGGGGGAGAGAGGAGAGAGGAGACTGCATTTCAGCGCATTGAGACGCACACAAGGAGGATAAAATAAACAAGTGTGGTCTTTTGTGCATGTTTTATATTATATGTACCCTCAACAAAAGGTTGGAAACACTATTTCATTGGATTATTTCTCCTCTTTAATGATTAAAGATGATTTTTTTAAAGGGAGAAATAATCAACTCTGATAACTATTAAATGACTAAAACCTAACTCTAAATGTTTCTTGTGGACAGACTAATGGACACTGTTTCTGATCCAAATTGTACAAAGTAAAAGTTACTCACACAAGCAGACAAACAGCCACTCAGTTATTTTAATGTGAGTTACAATAACTCACTTTCCATCCCTGCAGTTTATTAAAAGCATTACATAAAAAATAAATTCACAGTAAAGAACTCTTCACGAGGGCAAATTTTTAACATCCTTTTAAATTTTAGGCAAATACAAATACAGTGTGTTCAATCAAAACTGACTCATGGAGAGCACAAAATACATTTTTTTGCTTCATATTTACCTATTAGTCAAGTATCCATCCATCCATCCATCGTCCGTACCTCTCATCCTGGAGTTATCCCAGCTGATAAGGGCGAGAGGTGGGGCATACCCTGGACCAGTCGTGAAAAGTGATTGGATTTTAATGGTGATCCAAATACGGGTGCAGATCCAGGACTCTTTTAAAGACTTGTTAAAACTGAGAGACAGGACAGTTTTCCGCATTTTCACTAATAACTAAAAAACGTTCTGGACAGATCTTGATGATATTTTCAGGTAATGTGAACATGGCACAGGGCAGATGTAATTCAACTTTGATGGTGCTCTGAATCTGGATTCAGATGCAGGATTTTTTTAATGATTTCTTAACATTGGGGCAGTTTTCCATGTTCAACAATTACTCAGCTAACTGTCAGAAATGCCTTTTGGAGCACTTCCTGTTTTGTTTTTATAATATATTGGTCAAATGTAAATATATTTGAAGATAGGCAGGAGTAGAAGTAATTAATAACATTGAGCTAACTTGCTGAAAATTAATTCCTTATACCTTTATTTGGTCAATTACAGAATGCTTATGCAAAACTTTGACTTACAGTGTTGACAAAATGCACATTAATTTATAATTTTAATAACTAATCTCATGCCTATTTATGAAAATTGTTACCCTGTGATTATATGATACTGAATCATTCAAATAAACTATGTTATTCTTACAGTATTATATATCAAAACAAATAATTGTTTAACTTCAGTTTCCCTTTTTGCACAACACAGAACGGTGCACTAAAGACACTGAGTATTATGAGTACATTTTTAGTGATGAACACTTTAAATTTCCTTCAGTATTCATGGTGTGCTGCTTTTGTTTGTGCTTGAGTAAACTTCCCCTAACATCTGCCCTTACCCGTTTATGTTGTGCTCTTTCAAACCTCCCTGAGTTTATTCTGTCTTAAATACATATTTTAAAGCATGTCCAGCTGTGGCTTCAGTGCCGCTTATTTTATGCCCATTTTCTCAGGAACAATCACCCAGAACAGTTGAGCCATTTGTTCTGCATGAGATCCTCCATTCAGTGTCAAATGGCCTGTTGCAAATCTCAGCAGGAAATGTAATTGCATTTTATCACTAGGTGGCAGTAAAGTCCAGAGTGAAAACTGTCAAATATAAACAAATTGATGCATCTCCCTCTCAGACCTGAAGGTCAGAGGGTCTTTAGGTCTTTCCTGCTGAGCATGAGTCTCTTTTCTTGGAGTTGAATTATTGCTAATCTTCCTCCAAATACATGCAGCTCACACTAATGCACCCATCCTCCTTAAAATTAGCTCAAGCTTAAATTTGGTGAAGAAAACACCAACCCTAATTCCTAAATATGCAGAGCAGCAATCCATTTTCAATCCCTGCTCATATTAACCGCATAAAATTGCTGTGAAAGCCTCCAAACAACTTAAACCCTGGAAGAGGAATAAGCGTACCTGAATGAACAGAAGGCAAAGAGTCCCTGCCAAGAGGAGAGAAAAGTAATTCCAAGACAGGAGATACCAGACTTTCCTGCTTCCTGATGCCACTGCAGGGTGATAATGCAACAGATGGCAGGCTGCTCTCTCGCTATTACTCTGACAATATGACTGTAATGGAAGAGGGAGAGCCACAAGTGAGCGCCAAAAAAGACGAAGGCCAACTGTTGTGTATCATAAGGCTGTATAATGCTGCTCCATGCTTTGGGCATCTGTATTTCCACAGGCATCACCTTCTGCCTGACGTATCGGGTACATTTGAGTTACTACTTTGTGAACAAGTCAGGATAAAAGTCTACGTGTGTAACACGGCCTGACCTTCACATGCAATGAGTAGTTTTGAAGATCACTAACTTAATGTTTTAATGTTCTTAATGTCATGATGTCTCTGTTTTTTATCTCTTTGAGCTGGTTGATGTATGAATACTGATCAATATAAAGCTGTCTTGCCTTGCCTTACGACCAAAGCTAAACAATATACAGATGCAGCCACTTCAGTTTCCCCTCCAAGCCAAATGCCAGCCGAGTTCCAGCCAGTTACCAGCCAACGTCCAGCCAATGAGGGTCAAAATAAGGTTGTTTTTTTGTTTGTTTTTGCTCTCAATTGCTGTACTAAGTGGAGTTTTCCATGGTAATCAATATTTTTATTAATATATCCTGCAAATATAAGTTGCAAGGGTGATATGTTTATCACATCATCCTGGGGATCTCATTAGAGCCATGAGGGTGGGCAGGTCCGGACCAGCCTCTACCACGGAAATTGGGGAAAATTTAAGCGACTCCATCTGTATACACTTTTACATGTATTGATGTATATTATCAAAAAGAAATGAAGGAAGGCAACTTGAAATCAATGTGACTTATTTTGCAGTAAAAGAGCCAAGGATGCACAATATTTTTGGTACGATATCGGTATTGGCAGATATTTGCTTAAAAAGTGGTTTATCAGTTTTGGCAGATATCAAAATTTCTACATGTACAGCAGATATTTTTTGCTTCCAATTGCCATACACAGAAGCAGCCACTTCATTTCCCCCTTCCAGCCAAATGCCTGCTGATTTCCAGCCAATTCTGATCCAACATCCAGTCAGTAGGAGTGCCCTAATTCCAGCAGGAAAATTTCAGGTTAAAATCTGGGTGAAAAATCCTGAGGTTTGCATTACCCATGCAGCTCACCTGGCTTATTTTAGGATAATGTATTTTTTCATGTGTGGTTAGGGTTTCAGAATGCAAAGAGCAGGGTATTTCAATCAGACTTTACCAAGAAATTTACCTGTTGCCCCCTGGTTTTTACAGAAAGACCTCCTGCTGTGAGGGGCCACATGTGAACAAGAAGGTCAGGGAATTTTCTGGATAGGTTCCTGATATTTACCTCCACCAAGGAGGTTATATTTCCCGATGTATGCTTGAAGGTTTGTTTGTTTGTTTTGTTAGCAAGATTATGCAAAACCACAAGACGGATTTTTTGCTGAAATTTTCAGGAGACTTTGGTAATGATAATGGGAAATAACTTACAAATTATTAGATTTTAGTGATGGTATGTATATTTGTCTGGATGCAAAAAATTCTAGAAATTTAAAAAAATCCCTTAAGTTTACGTTTCGCGAAATTCATATCTCTGCCATTTTTAACTGATTTGTTTCCAAGTTTACAGGATAATATGGGGTCCATGTCTCTATCATCAAGGTAAATTTCTTCTGGATCTGATCCAGATTGACATCACAAAAAAAACATTGAACTTTATAATGGAAAGTCCCATTGACGACATTCAATAATTCATCTAAAATCAAAATATTAAATGTTCCCAGAACTTGTTGTGTTCCTACAGGATAACAACCTCCATGTATGTGCTGAGTTTGATCCGGATCCTGGCACTAATAGTATCTCTTGCAGGGGTTGCGGAAAAGCCACTGCCAGAACTGAGCTGCTTGACAGAGGCCTGCGCTCTCTGAGTGCTTTTCTAGTTTATGTTGCATGTGTAGTAAGAAGTCAAATCATTTTAGTCACATGTACCAATATGCATGGGGAGGTTCCTTTTATTCAGAGAACATTGAACCTTCATTTGTATAGATCATTTTAATGAAGGGTATGTATGCATTGTTACCCATGAAATATCATTATTCTGCTCCAAAAATACATATGTAGACAGTTTTTTAAGATAAGGTGGTATAATTTTTGTTCTGTAATGAATCCTGTAATGTTATATAGTCTAGCTTTGAGCATAGACATCATGAAATAAAGAAAAAGCATGAAAATCACTCAGCTCATAACCTGTTTTAGAAGAAGGCAAATACAACTTTTAGTGAAGACTCTGAAGACTGAAATGAAAGCAGATAATCATTTATTCATTCATTATAATGCCAGAAGCTTGAATTTCATACTTGCACTAAAAAGGAGAAACTTAAATAGAGACAAAGAAAGAATATGTTAGTACAAATCTGTTTCTTAAATACAAAAACCATTTGCAGTACTGTCAGAAAAAGAGCATCATTTTGGCAGTATGCTGTGAACACGTAAAACCAACACAAACCAGAATGATATAGTTTCGTATATTCATTAATATTGTTGCAGTGTGTGGGTATATAACCATTTATGTAACTTGCTTCAAGCAAATCAGAAAAAAAACAGAACTCATTATACACAGTCTGCAATTTTCTGTCCAGTTTGTTACAATACAATGTACACTGTGCACAGCAGGAAAATTATATATATCTTTATTCTCTACAAATTCTCTATTTTTAATACAACAAGTTAAACCATATCATGCACAATAATGCCTCTTAGGCTGCCGTAGAAGCTGCTTGTCCCTGTACAATCAATTAATGTATTTACAAATTTAACAAATATTCTACACATCTTAAAAAAAAAACTTGATGCAAGTTAAGAAAAAGAAATCTTGATCCCATCCAAAGGCCTTCAAGTGTGGTTAGTATCAGTGAACAATGCTTAATAGGAGCTGAATAAAGTACAGTATCACACATCAGCGAACTCATCCATGCCCAGACATTCACACAACACACAAACATTGTCAGGGATATTTTGCAACGACTGCACCAGGTTTTAGCCTGATCCTTTGTGGGTGTGTTTGGTTTCCTCCAGGAGCCAAAGCCAGTCTTACATCCTCAAGGCATCAGGCGGTGTCTTTAAAATAAGAGGACACTAGTTTATGAATTATTCCTCCTTAAGCAGAGTCCTTCTCTCCGTCTTATTTTATCCATCCTCGGATTAGACCACTACGATCCTCCTACTGTCTTTGTCCCGGTCGGTGAGCTAAATGAGACTTCAAAATTGATTCAGAAAGGCACTACCATCTGAAGGCGCAGAGGCAAGCCGTCACACTCTTCAGCGACCCCCCTCCCACCCCACCCCCATCGGCCTTTGGGTCACGCTCAATAAGAAGAGGTTGCATGCAGGGCAAAGGTGATGGAGGTTGTATGACATGCCATGCAGCATTTCCCTCCATCGTGGATGCAGCAGAATGGTGGCGGATGAGGATGTGTCAGGTATGCTGTGTAATCTGCTCCTAGTCTCCAGTTCAGTTCACCTTATATTTACACTCTGTACACAATCTGCCCTTTCTGTATATGCTTAATGGAATACATAAAGAAGTTACATTTTTAAATACAGATTCAGGAACAAGCTTCTGCCCTGGAAAAGAATACATGGAGTGATAAGTATTTATGTAGACAACGATTACTATTTGAACATAGTAGATAATAGAATAAAAACAAATAAAGTTCAGACAAGCACTGCATAGTCCATGTGAGATTTGCTGTGAGAATGTCAAACTTGTTAATACCAAAAATGTTAATTAATATATGGATTTAGGTCATGCACAAATGTCAAGTTGCGCTGCTTCTGGCTGCCTTTCTGTGTGCTGCGTGGAGGCTAGATAATGTGAAGAACACATTTAAGGATGTAAATATATACCTCACAATACAATTAACTTCATCAAATATGATGATATAGTTCAGTTTAATAAAAGCCTGTATGCTGCAGTAATTGATTTTAACCAGCAGTGGGCACTGTGTGTTTTTATTCACGTAAAGTCTTGTTAAGGAAAATTAAGAGTTGTTTATGACTAACTGTACAACTGCAAAAGTAAAAATTAATACACATATAATGGAGCTTCAACAGCCTTGTGCTTATATCCATGCGCCCCTGTGTACAGTGGTTGTAGTCCAAGACAGGTGGGCATGGGTTTAATTTGAGCTTGTGGCTCCTTTACTGCATGTCATACCCTACACTCCTTCCTCAGTTACCATATGCTAATATTTATGAACACATAATTGCCTATACCAATATAGGTTTGACCAGTTTTGTTGTTCTGACAGTCTATTTATGTTATAAACAAGAAAAAATTTTAGTTTTGTTTTTTCAATATAGGCCCTCAGTGGTGATTGGGTGGCACATTTCAACATTCTGCTGATTTTACAGCTGATACATGTTATAAATATCACAGATATTTATGGCCAATATACTGATTGTAATAATTTTTGGAAATTTTTGGAAATGTTCATACCTGCCAATATAAATAACCAACTTTCAGATCTGCCAACACTGACATCTTATCGATAATAATTCCTACATATAGTCTATCCAACCATTATCTACACCTCTTATCCCTTTAGGGTTCTCAGGGGGGCAGGGGCATCTCCCAGATGTCTTTAGGTCAGAGGCGGGCTACACCCTGACTTGGTCACCAGTCAATCACAGGGCTAACATATAGAGACAAATAACCTGAGGCTCTCAGGGCCCAAACTGAGATTCAAACCAGCAGACTTCTTGTGGTGAAGTAACACATGTCTAGAGTGTTTTTTTCTTTTTTAGATCAATTCCAGAGTCATCTTAAAGCTGCTGTGGAAACACAGATAATAATGGGCCACAAAAACTGTTGAGTTCCTTCAGGAGAAGTTCCTGCAATTAGAAGTAAAGTCGTAAAGGTCCTATTAAGTGTAAAACACACTGGACTAAATCTGAGCAGTTTGGTTACTAAAAGGGTCTTTTATGTATTATCTGCAGTGGCCACTGTACCATAATTACAGTCTCAAATCAAGTTTAGAACAGCCTGATAACAGACAAAGTGGTGAAGTCAGGGTGGTCTCAAGCCCTCTGAATAAAAGCTACACTGCGCAGACTTGTAGTCATATCAGCCAGGCCCTTCAAAAGGCACAACGAAGACCCTCACTAAAATTCAAACAGATGAATTAAAAACATGAATCAGCCTCGGTAAAGTGTGAAAACATAGTGATAAGGCTTTTTTAAAAAATCAGACTGTAAATGTACTTTTACGTTGTGAAATTCAGCATTTTAACATGGGCTGTATATGTAACGTACAGTGCTTCAGCTGCCACCCTCAAGTGGACAATCTAGGAACTGCAGTTTTTTGCACTTTTATAATTGGCTATATTTTTTAATGACAGAAATTGACACGCAGGAAAAGAGCCACATGCTTGATTTATGACTGGGCCTCCAACTTCAATGGTCTTTGTACAAACAGTGTGTGGACACAACCACGAGACTGCTGATTTTCCATGTTCTGTATTCTAAGGAAAATTGAGGAAAAATGTTTTTTTTGGCCAGAAAGTTTGAATTAAAAACATATGTACATTAAAAAATGAATTAAATCTCACGCCTATAAAAACTGTAAAAGATGGCAGTTAAATTGTATTGTGAACCCAATATTAAGATGACTGTATTGTGAGTTGAGAGTATCTTTACATCCCTAACGACAGGGTTTGACGGGAAAACAAAAGTCTTGGTGATTTGTTTTGTGTGTGTTGCAATAAAGATGAAGTTGTGAACATAAAGCCAAGCAGTGAGGGGGATGAAGGGGATCGAGCAGTCAAGATAAAAGTCTTTGAGCGCCAATCAGCTACACAAAAGAGTTCAAGGAGTTCATGGCGTTAATAGGGGACGGGGCCTCGGAGCTCTCGTGGCCCTCAGCTGTGTCCCTGCTGACGCTCTTTCCACTATACTGTCCGATAAATGAGCCGTCCTCGTTGAACTGTCCGTCTCCTCCTTCCCCGTAGTCTACTAAACTGTCGTCACTGTCTCCTCTCTTTACTGTCCCATTAGACGGCGTGCGGCTCCCTTTTAACGGTTTATGGTCCTCATTGTCACTGGGGGAGAAAATAACATGCAGGTGTTACAGGTGAGATGGTGTGACAGATGCAAACAAGGAGATTAGTGATCACTTTTTTTAGATGGAGCACTCAAGTCTTTGGGTTGTTTTGCAGATCGAAAAGGATTTTTTTCTTCTTTTTGAGTCATGACTTTTTAAAGATTTAACCTCATTAATATGTGACAATCAACTTTTAATGAAGCAAATTAGAATTTGGCTTGCTCCATGTCTAAAAAAACAGCAGCTATGAATGATTAGTTGGTTTCCATCAGGCAACAGGGAACTAAGCTCAAACAACCATCAACTGTTCAAATTCCCCCTGAAACCAAATGTGAAGTGGTAAATGTTGGTTGCCCCCCAAAAGAGACAGAAGTTGTGATGAACAACAGAAAATAACCCAAGGCAATGATGTGAATAAAAAAGCTGTAAAGCAAGATTTCAGCCAAACATCCCCCGTAGCAAGCACGACAATGAATACACATCAGCAAAATGCATGAAGAACTGCAAAGAAAGGTTTCTTTGGATATCAGATTGTTGACAACATTCCACATACATGAATAGAACATCAACATGATAAGATCACAAAGCCATCATGATGCTGGATTTAAATAGAGCAGATATGAATCGGCATGCAGTAAAGCATTTTTCAGGGATTAAACCAGAGCAATAAAACAGAAGCTTCAAGACTGGAAAGTCTTAGTGCACAGTACACAATGAAGGCTTTATGACCAGATGTTAAACTTGATGACAGCAGTGAAAAAAAGCAGGAAAATTACACAGCAAGTGTTTTTTCTCCACAGTGACTTGACTAACCCCTGACCCTCTTCACATGCTGGATTTACAGAACATCACCCTTACCTTACTGAGACTACACCCTGCCATCGGATGAGGAGATCCAGCTGAGATCCCAAACAACACAACAGGCACAATAAAGGTGCGTTTCCACAGTGTGGTACCAACTCAGCTTGACTCTATTAAGCTTTTTAAAAGGTCACCAGGTGCTTTCTTTCCCTGGTGTCTTCTCTGGTGAGGTTCTAAGCAAGCAGATCTGATACCAAAGCCTAACGCAAAGACAGCACAGGACCCTGATAGTCAGAGAAGGTCATCACTTGGAGCGCCATATGAGGGATGTCCAGCATGGAAATTCAGCTGCTCTTGTCCTCAGCTTTGCACTGCTAAACAGAAAAATTTCTCGTACTATTTGTATGATGTCTGATTGTAACAAAACTCGAGCCACAGACTGAGAGCCAGCTTCACTTTCATCTCAATGTATTCTGTAGTTAATGTGTTGGACATCATGGCAGTTTCACAAACTCATTCTTCAATACACCAACACTGAAGAGGTAAGTTTGTACTGTAACGAAAAACAAAGTGCCAAAAACCAAGTAGAGTCAAGCTGTGTTGAGATGGTACCGCACATGGAAAAGCACCACGACAGGCACAGTCACCATGACCAACAGACCCTGAACTTTCAGTTTGTCCTCCTGCAGTCAAACAACAACAGTGATTGAGTTATCTGACGCCTTTATTGACAGACTGCAAGATTCCAGCTGAGCTCCATGAAACAGAAGGGATAGAAAGTTTACTCTCACAAAGGCACTCAGATATCTCTACACTTTGCCTTGTGATGTATCGTCCACTTTGTTCTTAGAGTCGATGTCCATTTGAGAGATTCCCCTGCAGTATAGATAGATTCAAACCCAGCAAACAAGAAATGTGTTGGAAGATAAGTCTGGTGATATTGCACATTTTTCTTATTGTCAACAAATCCCATTAAAAGCAAAAACTAACCAGCAAACAGTCATGCTGATATTGGATATTGATGTGTTCCTAAAGGCAGCCTAAACCTTTTTGTTTTTAACGGCATTCTAAAAATAAAAAAGCTGTTAAAAACATGACAAAAAATCATTTATGGGAAATTATATATATTAAATCTAGTTGTTAAAATTGTTGATTCATCCATAGAACTCCAATCTGTTTCAAAGCTCAGGTGTGTGGATCTTGACCTGTTACAAAACAGATATTAATACTGAAGCCTCTGAATCAGATTCAAAAGCTCAAGATCATTTTTATACCGATGCTGCAGCTCATGGGGGTTATCATAAACTAAACTAAAAACATATTTGGACAAACTGTAGCATGTAGAGTAGGGATGGGCAACTTCAGCCATCTCGAGGGCCAAATTAATATTATTGACACAGCTGGAGGGCCACACTACAAACTGTCAGATAGTCATGAAAACATGTGTACTTAAGAAACAAAAGGATTTAACATTTCTCAAAGTCAACTATACCAACGTTGACATTTAAAGTTAAAATGCAAAAAAAAGACCACTGAATGAGATAAACACCCAGCCAATTAAAGCTACTGTTTCACTGCAATAAAACTTAACATTTACTGTTTTGTACTTTTTTATTCATACAAATACATGCAGTGATGCATGTGCAAGATTTTTAAAGACACAAGACGTCAATTACACCATTACAAAGAGTCAAATATATTCCAGTATGGATATATATATATTTTTTAAATATTTTCATGACAGATTTTGTTGTTTATTTTCTTTACGTTTACAATTTATGATATTTGAAATTTACTTGTGGGCCACAGTGCACAAGAGGGAGGGCCGGATGTGGTCCCTGGGCTGTGTATTGTCCACCCCTTATGCAGAGGGTGATCTTGTTAAAGAGGTAACTGGCACCTTTTGTCTGTGGGGGGCGCCAGCGTGAGCACAAACCCACAAACAAGAAGTTTCACACACAAGAACTTCAAGTCCATCCAGAGTTCTAGTTCTTTTCAATTTGCTGCTGCTATTATGTTTGGTGATGGATTCAGAACAAAAACGTCTAACTATGTCATAAATTACATACATATTTCCTAAGACCTTGATAAAGAGCCCTGTTGTGGACAACATGGTTCACTCATTTGTACTAATAAATAAAATTAGATACTTCTGCAGTTGCTAATAATGCCATCAGTACTGTTGCACAAATTAAAGCAGTCAAACAACAGCAGGGTATCTAACACAAAAGTGAACATACTTTCACAAAGCCATAAATCATTATATATGAAAAATGAATATATATATATATATATATATATATATATATATATATATATATATATATATATATATATATATATATATATATATATATATATATATATATATATATATATATGAAAATGTACATATTCATTGTGGTCATGCTTCTCTTGCCACCCTGCCATGAACATATCAAAAAAGGTCTTTTTCTGCTTCCTTAAGCGGTGGACCAAAGTGCATGATTTGTACAGTAAATATTGGGCGTACAATACATTTCACGATGTACTGAAGGATACAATGTTTGTAGTTTACTGGATATAGAAATTCTTTCTCATGATTAAAAAAAAATTCTACAAAAACTTGATATGTCTTTGCAGAGAACTGTGCTGAGATTATTGTGTGATTTTGGGGAATATTTTAGGCCTTGTTCATAACAATTCTATCTTTGGCTTGAAGCAGAATGCCACAGATAACCCGTGGAAGTCAGTAGTTCAGGTCCATTTAAAGGATTTGTTCACCACAGTACGATATCACCAGCCTTATCTTTAGAGCTTTTGAAGAATGGTTACTGGCCTGTGATAAACAGCATCAACCAGCTTTAGCAAATGATGACTGCTTCATCAAACATGCTGATAATGTCATATATTATCCATATGCATCTATATACTGTATATCTATATATAAACATTATTCTATTCAACACATTATTGCCTAGAGAGCAAATATTTATATTTATAGATCAGGTCTCCACACCATGCACATCACAATTATTATACACATATAATATATTTTATGTTATTATATTTAGATTCATATTGATATGAGTTCATCTCAGAATAAACTCCATAGAGCAGATTTATGTATACATAATACAAAAAGGAATATAAAATATAAAAGCAAGACCATCTTATAAATTGACTTATAAAAACAATTCCAAAATGCTAGCTATACAGAAGTAAAGTGCTTTTTTGATCAGCGTGCGATTGGAGAAGCAGCCTAGAAGAGGATGCTAACAAGCATAGCTGGATAAATGCTCAAAGATAATAATAATAATGATCATTTGACTTTCAGGCCTATGAGGGTCAGAGCAGTACAGTAGGCATAGAGTTAATACGATTCTATACACAGGACATAAATGAGTAGCTTATCATTTTAAAAGGAAATTAATGCTCTGGAGTCAGCTTAAGAAGAAGGAGAAGAATTTAGCTTATATGTTTTTCCTGCAGTCTTATTTAAACTCCCAAACCCCGTAAACCTGAAGAATCCTGCTTGACACTGAGATGTCGTATTAAACACACACAGTAACAGTCCAACACAAGTACAGTCTCATCCAGGACGTCCCAGAACCCGGGGGTGGGGGGGTGGGGGACTTGTGCTTCAGGGTGTCAGAAGTCCAGATGAGGGATAGTTCATTTGTTGTGTGGTTGTGGATCCTGGAACAGTTATCAGTCAGCTGTAAAGGCTGAGAGGGAGGAGGGAGTGCAGAGCTCCAGCCCAGCCAGAAAGAGCAGATCTGAGCAGAAAGCATGGACGGGGAGCAAGGGTTGATGGGTAAAAAAAAAAAAGAGGGGCTCTGGGGGCTCCAGAGGCTGGAGCACTTTCTCTCACCTGTATTCACCAAAAGTACAGTCATCGTCTTTCATGGGCTGGAACTCTGGATCTGTGTGTGCATCCTCTTTTTCTTTAACTGGGGAGAGAAGAAGAGGGATTTAATAAAGTAGAACAATCATTGATATTCAACGCTTCAGGTATAAAATGAAAAGTAGGATACCAAATTATTTAATTGTGTGGATAACTGTGTTTTCTTTATAGATGCTCATTATTAAAAAAAAAAAAAAAACACACATAAATATAATTACTTATGGATGCACAAAATTATCAGTATGATGTCAGTAATGGCAGACATCAAGATTTAGTTTTGTTTACGTTTATTTGTTCCTTACAATAGAATTTGTACATAAGTGACCACTATATTTTCAAATCAACACCTCCATCATTGGAAAGAAGCAGCGAGAAGAAAATGTTTCTTATACTTGTCCGGCTCCTACTTGAACAATTAAAAAAAAGGAAAAGATGGTCTGACTTCACATACAGTTGATTTCCAATAACCTACACCAACAAAACTTTGATTCTAACAAAAACAAAAACAAACAATACTAATACAATAGAATAAAAAATAATACATAAAAAAATATCAAGATTTCTGCTGATATTTATAGCCAGTGTTTCAGCCATACATATCAGCCATGTACATCTTAAATGCCTGCTGTAATAAAAGCAAAAAATACACAAATGAATGCTTCACCTTATTGTCACTGCATTGGTACAATAAAAATCAACAGCATCATTTACTAAAAGCTGACATGTTTTTCTTGTTTCACATCCTCTCCTTACACCATGTTCCAATCTGAACCAGGCGAATTACATGGAGTCATAAGTGAGGGTCCCAACTGCCCTTGAGCGGAGCAACGTTTTTGCCTCAACATGGTTTCTATTCCCACCTCCATTGTGAACGTCAACACGGACAAGAAGTGACAAAGAGGGACTCTGAAGTTGCTGGTTGGATTTACTTGCTGTTTGACTGTTAGCAAGATAAGTCAAAGTGTTATGAAATGATTTTTATGCAATTTTTAGGGAATGTTGGTCAAGGAACAAGGAAAAAGTGGCAAATTTTGGTTGTGATCCAAATCCATATGCAGACATAGGATATTTTTTTAAATGATGTGTTAACAGTGCAAAATAGGGCAGTTTCCCACGTTTTCACTAACACATCAATAAGTCCTCCATGGATTTAGGTTAAAATTTTCAGGGAATGTTGCTCATGGCACAAGGAAGGAGTGCGAATATTTTGGTTGTGATCTGAATCCCGATGCACATCTTGGAATTTTTTCAAGGGTTTGTTGGCATTGCAAGATAGGGAAGTTTTCCACATTTTGTTTGGTGAAGTGTCCAGAGAACATTTATTATGAATTTGCATGATGAAAATAAAGATTGAAGGTTGTAATGTAGGCCTGAGTTGGGTGGGATTTCTAGGAGGATGTCTGCACTTGGTGGTATTTGAGGTAATACTACTCACCGGGGTATTTTCCTCCTTTATTCCTCTGGATGAAGCAGATTATGAGGAGGATGAGGATGAGCAGAGCGATGGCGCACATGAGGCCAATGAACCATCCCTGAGTGGCGATGTCCACCTGTCTGCTCGCCACAGCTGGTGAAAGGAAAATACTAACATCAACACAACATTTACGACCACAAAACCTTTTTCTTGCACTTATTATACTCTGAAACAAACTCAAAATGAGAGGGACAGTCGTTCTCTTGGTATCTACATGTTATACTTCAAGAGTGGATCATGTTTGCTTTTTGTTACTGACAGACAGCTTTGGCGTTAGACGGGTTAGGATTCTGCTGCGTCAGGCTAATGGTGGCTTGAATGCATTATTGAAAGCACATTAGTACACAATTTAGAAGATCAATACTGCTTTTACAACAGCACACAAAGACACACACAGTTCACACACATGCACACTCATAGTCCACGTTAATAGGTTCACACTGGGGGCGATATTAGCTTGGATATTAAACCATTAAACATTCATAAAACATCTATGTGAGAATGATTTTCAGTTTTTACTAACCTCATCTACAGAGCTGACTCAAACTATGTTGACCCTTAACATGCACGCGGCTAATCACGGTGTCTAAATCACTACAGTTCATGCCCGGCATACAGAACAACCACGACACATCTGTTAACCTCATGCTCGACCGGACTGTAGTCACAAAACGCCACAAACTACGACATATTCTAATTATAGAGCAAGGCAAGGCCGGGCCGGGGCACCGGGGGACTGCCTCACCTGGGACCATGACCAAAAGCTCCTTTGAATGGTGGGGCGGCTGGTCCTGGTGACCTGACGCCACCACGCGCACCCTATAGGAGAGGCCCCCCTTCAGGCTCTTCAGCATTATGTTCTGAGAGCCGTTCACGAGCTCTCTTTGCCACTCGTCTTCATCCTCACCTGCAGGACGGACGGCCATGGAGAGAGGAGGGTTTGAGGGAGCACACAGCTTTGAATGGTTTATGTTATGATGAGAAGAAACTGTTTTGAAGTGTGATCTTATGTTACGGGACATCACTTTGGGCTTATATTAAAATCTAGTTGGTAATGTTCATGGATAAATAAAAAAAAAGGAGTAGATGACTGAATCTTTACGGTGGCTCTGAATGATCGTCATTCAAAAATATAAGCACGTCAAAATAAGGGACATATAAGGCTTTGGATAAAGAGAGAATATTGTTTATGCTGATTTAATTTATGGTGATGTGTTTTACAAGGATACACCATCATTTTTTCCTTTTCATGTCTTGCCTCACTTCAGAGTCCATGACAAGCAGATAGACACCATTCTTTTGACTGTGCGTGCACTGACAAGGAAGAGACAGGCAGAGCTTGCCCGGCGCTAATTAGCTTAGCTCAAACAACAGGAGTCAATGGGTAGCGATAGCCTGATTCTGCCTACATTCATCAGATAAACTTTTCAGCAACTCTAAGGGTCCTGTGTGCTTGTTGTGATTCGTTTCTTTATTGCATTATGTTATGTTATCTATTTATAGATGAAGATGAGCACTTTATGTAATTTACAAAAGAAATACACACTAAACTAAAATGCAGTGCTTTGTTTTGTTGATCTATTTATAAACACGTCTGCGGAGGTTTGCGCATGCACCCTGTGCTTTAGTTTCGTATGCATTTCTTTTGTATTTTACACAAAGTGCTAATCTTAGTCTAAAAAAAGATAACATAAAATAGTGTAAAAAAAGAAAGGACCGTTTAGAGTTGCTGAAGAGTTTATCTGATGACTGTAGGAAGAGGCAGGCTAACACTACCCATTGACTCCCAGTGTTTGAGCTAAGCTAATAAACAGAGATGAGCTTCACCCGTCTGCTTGTCATGGACTTGGGGGTGAGTCAAGACGCGAAAAAAAACCCCCAAAATGTTGGCATATCCCTTTAAAAAACTGATGTGGTTTTAGAGGATTTTTTTGCATGAATGGGAATGGTTTATTCTTTTTTCAGTTGTCTGTGCTGCTCAAATTTAGACCCAACCTGCTTTATTTTTCATAAAATGAATGTCAGTGGTTAAACATTTTCCTAAGATGTTGGTCCTGTTTTCACTTGAGAGAGGATAAAGTGAATATTGATGCTAGATCAGTCAAGAACCACTGGTTTACAGGACTGATGTGTGGAAATCACATTAGATTTTCCTTTTGGAATAGAATAGAATAGCCTCTATTGTCACTGCATGCTGTACACACTAAAAAATTTGTTGCAATGGTCTACCTTCAGTTCAGAACAAATAAAAGAAACATTAAAAACACATTTAGAAAAGAATACATTGCACCATCAGCCAACTATTTAAAATTATAAATATAGATATATGATATGAATTTAACAGCAGGTACAAATAAAGTAAACTGAACGTATCACAGTAATGCCCACAGTACTGGAGATAAAAGTAAAATGGTGGTGCACATTCTTGCAGTGACTCTGAGCCCCCTCTTTTTACAGTATAGATGAAAAAAATCAAATCTTATTTGTTTTTCTTTTAGACTTTTTTGTGTACGCCTTGAGTTGCAGTAAAATGATCCCTCAGGGCCACCGTAGAGCTTCAGGATATAATGAGTTGAGTGTGAAACATGTTTGGCTGATGATCAGAGGATTCTGTTTTTGATACTAACACTGTCTTAGTGGCAGGGATCTATGACAATGAAATGCTCTAATTGAATCAGTTAAAGAAAAAGTGAGAGAGAGCCATGCTATGACTACACAGTGTTTCTTCTCCTCGCTGCAGGTGGATAGAAACAATGGAGAGCACTTCAGTCAGAATCAATCGGCATCAGACGGATGTTTGGTCTCTTTTTTGTTTGCAGGACTTTTATCACAATTACTCTGGGAAATGCGCACAACTCCAGTCAATTACAAGACGGGGAAATTAGCAACCCAATCAGAGACAGCCTTGTTTATCACATCTGGGTCCACGCTGGCAGGACCCAGCATCGACATGACTGCCAATATTTCTATTCACCTGCACAAGCTAATTATGGGCGAGGAGTCTCCTGCCACTAGTGTGTGTGTCTAACAGAGAGAGAGGTGTGTTTCTTTCTTACTGTTCTCTAATTTGTACTCTACATAAACGTTTTTCTCCGGCTCCCAGTTCTCCCAACTGATCAGGACCCCGTCCTCTACCAGTGCTGAGCTAACATTCCCAAAAGGACTCGAAGGCGGCGCTGAGCACACAAGAGAGAAGACAACCATCAAGATTGATCTGCTGGACAAAGGTCAATCCAATACCGTGCAATCAACTGCTTTCATATAATTAAATTCCCATTTAACGTCTTAGCGTCACTCAAAGAACACTCAAAGCTTTACACAAAAACAACACAACTATGCCAACCAGCAAAGAACAGCACAGCAACAACACAGGCATGAAGAGTGCTATCATCAGGGGTGGAAAGTAACTGATTACATCTACTCATGATGTTCTTACTGGGTGGATTTTTATGGATACTTTCACTTTTTCAAGAGCTGAATTTTTCTAAATATCATCTGAGTGATGAGCAAAAGAAAAAAGGCTAAACAAATCAAATCTTTTCATCAGCTAGTGTTTTATACTCTTTTATAATTGATATCACATTTAAAATGGTGATACTTGATAATAAAATTATGCTTATTTGATATGTGAGACCTAATATATCAGAAAGAGGATGTCCTCCAGAGATGGTGAGGTTTTAGAAGAGACAGTCTAATAACAAAATTATGAGTATCACATATTAACAGTTAAATATGAGTCCAAGTCCAGACTTACAGTTTGGCAGTTTGACAATAGAATTATGCTGTGAAAAATACTCCCATCCATGCATATTCAGACTTTAAAAAAGCATCATTAAAATGCATAAACACATTTTTATGCAAAAAAAACATTGTCAGCTGTTGTAAACTTGTTTTTAAACCTGCTGTTTTCTTGAAGAGGAAAACTAATCAGTAAACTCAAGGTAAAGTGAAGGTTACTTTTGATATTATGTCAAAAGAAAAGCAATTTTATTGCTTTTAAGGGAAATAAAAAGTTCAAAAATATATATTATTATAACTCTTGAGTATTTAGCAGATCACTGCAAGTGACGAAATGCTGTTTGTGTTTATGCAAACCACATTTAAAAATGCTGTTTTTAAAGATGTATGGACAAGGTCTTAGTGATTTTAGGGCAAATAGTCAGTCTATATCAGGGGTGGCCAACACAGTGCCTGTGAACATCTGTTGGCCTGAAAGCTGCTACTACCACAGAGCTTAAAATAAACATTTAGTTTTCAATTTCAATGTTTTATAAATTAATCATACTTGCATAAATACAAAAAACAACAAATGTTTTATGTGCTACATTTTAAAACTATCTGTTGTCTTACAGATAAAGATTCAAATAAAATTAAACAGATTAATAAAGTGTGAAATATGAATCTAACTATCAAGGTCTCATATTATTTATTAATCAATGAGTGATTATTGTGAGGAATCATTTAAGTTAAAATAAACACAGTGTGGCCTAATAAATGGATAATACCATGTTTTTAAGGTAGACCATGCAAACTAACCATAATCTTAATACTCAGAAATATTATAGCAATCAAGTAGCCCTCTAATACTTGCTTAGGTGGCTCTAAAGCTGAGTGGTGGCTATGTTGGTGACCCCCTGATCTATATTTTAAATTGATGTGTATAATATATTAGGTCAAAAAACATCATGCTTGTCCAGAGTTTTGTTAGTGTACAAAATGCACTTCTTCTTAAAATCTTTAATATCTAATTTCATATATACCAAGGCAAATTAGTACACAGTGGTTTTACTGTATTGTCTGAGTCAAAAATAAACTAAAACTGCTTTGTCATCACACTCCGGCTGTTGTCCAATTTGCTTTAGACGGGTGCTTAAAGAACATTTTAAATTACATACTTTTTTCTTTTGAGAAGATTCAGAGAGCTACTTTTACTTCTACTTGAGTAAAAGTGTATCTTAGTAACTGTACTTTTACTTGAGTACATCATTTCTATTTCCTTTCCACCCCTGGCTATCATCACAGCAGTATCTGTACCATTGTTGTGGGGATGATGAGGAGGAGGCCGTACAAAGGGATGAGAGGTTTGGGTGTTTCCTGCAAACAACACGGAGAGGGTAAAGACAACAACACACACAGACAAACACACACACTGACACAGCACAGACACTGAAGTCACTGCACACAGTGGACACAGTTCATTGGCATGCCGGGCAAACTGTCGCCATGCAGCGGGGAAGCGGGGTCAAAGTCGCCAAAGGCATGGTACAAAAAAAGAAGTAGAGAAGCAGCTGAGAGCTTTGAAAAGACTCATCTACTTTTATCACATGGCATTAAAGTGGCGAACGTCACACAGCATCTTTATCTGTGGGGCTTTGAACTCCCACAGCTTTGAACTCTGCAGAGCATTGTGGCGGGCCGCAGAGTTTGAAGGGGACAAGGGGAAATTGCTTAAAGAGGGAGGGCTGCATGCTTGGGGCAGGTTTCAGAGCTATGACTGTTATATCTTAAAAAACATGCAGCAGTGTAGATACCGCCGGCCCCGGTGCCCACATCTACGTCAAGCTGTGATATTAGAGCTTTTGGAGGGAAACAGGAAAACACAGAAACAACAGGACAGGGGTCACTTTGGGATAACCCCCTCCCCACATCTATGACCTTTAACATCACTGAAACATTAAGACATTTATGTAAAGTCACACTGAGTGATGTAAGAGACGACCGGTCAGAACAGTGTGGGTCACAGTGTGTAACGATGCAGCCGCATCACACTCATGATCCACTAAACATGAACATTACTAAAAAGCTAATGTACACGGTGCTACAAAATATGCTAACACTAAGTTAGGGATGCACAATATTAGATATCTACTAATAGCTGATGTGCCAATATTTCAAAACTCACATTAGTCGACACAAATTCTGATCCATAGAAACTTCTGCATAGTTTTAGAATCATAACATTACATGCTTGTGTACAAATATGTGCACTTAGTACAAATTTAACCTCTATCTTGAGGAGCTTATGCTGTCAAGTACAATCAAACTTGAAGGACTTATTTCAATCAGACTTCAGATCAAAAAAAAATTAACACACAAACGTAATGCTGTCATAACCAGTTGAGATATATTGGAGTAAATATTGGCAAAAAGTTCTCATATATTTCAAGTAGCAAAATTCGACTTTTGAAGCTATTATCTGAAAATATCAATATCATACCAACAATATCATGCATTCCTGTTAAAGACATATATATATATTCATATACATATTTACACATATATGTGTGTGTGGGTGTGGGTGTGTGTGTATCTAAATACATTTTAATTCTGTGAGAGTAAACTTTAACATTAAAAGGAACATAAAAACAAACAAACAGAAATGATCAGACACAACAGTGTGGCTGTTGCAAATAAATATTAAATCATGGATTGATGTTTAAAAGGAACCCCGGCTGTGAAGACAAATAGTCATACATATGCTTTAATGCTTATCTAATACTAGAATGTGTTGTTAAAAAAAGCCGCCATTGTTTTTTTTTTACGTTTACTCACTGGCTATCAGGAGCGAGGATACCATAATAATGCCACATTGTGCTACTTTTGGGTGCAATTTTCAGTCAAAGGGAAACAAGGGGAGTGATGTAAGTCTACAGCTTTACCAGTGAGAAAAGGAGAAGAAAGGAGTGGGAAATCGCTTGTGGGTGTACACAACTTCTAAAGGACCCACGGCGATGTTCTCACCACTTCTCTCCAGATGCTTTTAATGCATTTAGCCGAGCCCAGCTGCTGAAAGAACTCACAGGTGCTGCTAGTTACATAGGCTAAAGACAAATGCCTTGCCTACAGTTTTCTCATACAAACAGACAAAACGCCCTCGGGAAACGAGGGAAGTCCGCTGGAGGAAACGCCACAGGCAGGAGACGCTGGATGTTCTCCTGCGAGGATGTCAACAACTCACTCCTGCAGATGAATCAGTCAACACAGCAGTCTGTAAGTCTACAGACTCGTCCTCAGCTTCCTCTGTGATCGTGGTCATGCTCGATGGTTCGCCATCAGCTACATCTGCAGGAGCGAGTTGTTGACATCCTCGCAGAAGATCCCCCTGGCATTTCCTCAAGCATGTCTTCATGCTCGGCACAGTGCAACCCATACATGTCATCCACCTAGCATGCATTGCGCTTGTAAAACAATGGCGGCGTCCACAGGTTACAAAAATTGCGATTTTTAAATAAATAACAATTCTTCGTGCTTTTTTAACAACACATTCTAGTATTAGATAAACATTAAAGCATATTTATGACTATTTGTCTTCACAGTCAGGGTTCCCTTTAAGCCTTTTTGAAAGAAATCAAACACTATATTATAATCCCTTATAAAAGTAAAATGTAAGTTCTTTGAAAGTGTTTTTTTTAAGAGCCCACATTTTGCCTCAAATCAGGCTCATATAAGCAATTTTGACAACTGCTAGAGCATGTTCATAATCACTAATGTTAAAAAAACACTCACTTTACACACAAAGCTCTCCTGATCCACCTGTATACTCACTCTGTCTCAGAGTTCTAGTCACTTGAAGGTTCCCTTTCCTTCATGGGCACAGACAGCTCTGATGGGTTGACCAGTCAACATTTAGGTAAAGTGGTGAATGGATGATATGTTTTTGTAGGCCAATGCAGGCGTTAGCATCGTGCTACTTAAAGCCGATGGGACTTTTCACTGTGGTCTTAGACCATTGCTGATAACAAGGTCTGTAGCAAATGAAAATAGTCAAACTTAAATGTTTGTGTCTTTGTATAACTCTGGACGAAAAAACCTTACTTTTGTGATTATGTAAGCTTAGCCATAAAAACCTATTTTACAGCTACATGGAACTACAACATGGTAGTTCGGATTAGGAGCAGTTAAAATATTTCCAATGTCTAACGTTGTGTTGTAATCTCAAATTTTATCATAAGCAAGTGATCTGGTCTAGTTGGTCCTATAACTGATTGTTAAAAAAGGATCAGATATGCTTACAGAAGGGTCCCCAGAGTGTTTTGTAGTCCTTGTCAGCAGTTCGTTAGCAACACGACAAGGCCTGATAATTCAAAGTGGGCAATAGCAGATGCATTTATTATATCAGAGTAAACATTAAAACCCCACGTGCGTCTGTTCACCACGAACCTTATTTTAGGTATTTATCCTAAGAGGGTGCTCTAAAATCCCATATAGTCTCATCTTTGGGAACCACAAAGTGCGAAGCTCATTCCTGCACCACTGTAATGGCCAGTTCAGCACAGCACACTAGAAGGTCTTATTCAGGGGGCAAGCCATTTCAGACAGTTACTGGCGTAGAGAGGAGGAGATGAAGAAGACCTGATGCTGCAAACTTGTTGTCTTAGGTACTAAAGTTCTCTACCACACGGAAGGGGCATGTAAAACCCACCAAAGGGCATCTAAAATGTGAAACAGCATCATATGGGCTCTTAGAAAATCAATAAAATCAGACACTTTATTTTAAGGCCAATTTTAAAAACAACCCCTCTCTAAAAAATTTCATCTCAACCCATCAACCATGAAAGCAAGCTGGATAAACTATACGTAAAGTTTTGGTTTTCCAGATCTGAGTAAAGGGTTGTGATTTGACATGGATGCTTTAAATCGAACAGCTCCTGTGACCTGTAACAACCACCCTTCCACATGCAGAAACATGGAAAAAGGGTTAATTACTTTTAGCAGTCTGCGTTCGCTGACTTACCTTCGTCCATGATTGTGACAGTTTCCTGAGAAACGGCGGGGCCTGCTCCCCTGATTGTTTTGGCATTCAAATAAAACACGTAGCGTGTGCTGTGCCTGAGGCTGGACAAAGTGACTGAGGTCTCATTGGCGGGCAGGGCCAGCTCCTCCACTGGGCCCAGCTCGGAGTTATTGACTACAGGGGTGGAGGATGATGGATGGTGTAAGAATAAAGGGATGGATATGGAGGTATGAGAGCAGTGGAGTAAGGTGAACAGAGGTATAAAAGAAGAGGGGGTGTAGATGGGGTTTGAGCGTTAATGATGACAAAGTTGGAAATGAAAGTATTTAAGGATGTGGGGTTCAGAAACAGAAGACGGGAGTGACAAAAGTTGACTTGTTAATTTGTGTTTTAATGTATGCAAAAAAACGTAAACTGCTTTAAGACTGCGTTACGCTATCTTCTGTTTAAATCTGATACTAATCAGTATAAGAAAAGACATGAAAAAGAGGATAAAACTACAAACTACATGAAGGACGGTGACGCTCACTAGAGCTGAATGAAAGGAAAATGGCTCACCTGGCTGATATTTAAGGGTATAGCCTGTGATGCGTCCATTACGGACATGAGGGGGGCTCCATTCAAGGGTCAGAGAGTCCAGGTCTGTGTTTGTGACTACCAGAGAGGTAGGTACACCCGGCACTAAAGAAGAAAAAAACTGGAATCGTCACAAAATCCTTACAAAAGTTGATGCCAGAGAGAGTAGTTTAGTGAGAAATCTGTGAAGATTTCCATTTTACTGAAAGGATTTCGACATTTTCACCCTACAGGGTTTTAATTCTGCTTGTCTAGTTCATGAAAAACTTTCATCCATCCATTACCTATACCACTTATCGCTTTCAGGGTTGGGGTTGGGGGTGGGCTGGAGCCTATCCCAGCCAGCGAACGTAGGGCAGGGTAGACCCTGAACCAGTAGCCAACCAATTTCAGGGCCACATAGAGAGACAGACAACCATACATGCTCTCACTCATACTTAAGGGCAATTTGAAATCACCAATCAACCTAATGAGTATGTTTTTTGGTCTGGTGGAGGAAGCCAGAGTGCCCGGAGAGAACCCATGCATGCACGAGAAGAACATGCAAACTTCACACAGAAAGGCCCTGTCCGACCCCAGGATCGAACCAGCAACCTTCTTGCTGTGAGGCACGTGAGCTACTTGCTGCGCCACCACGCTGCTCTCATTGGGGCATAAAAACAAGTAAACCAGAAGACACCAAATCAAAATGTAATCCCTCTCCTACCTCCTTCAGGTGTTTCAAACTGCTGTGTGGGGCTGGGCGGTCCCTCCCCCCTGCCGTTAAAGACCCTAACGTTGAATAAGTACAGGCTGTAGGGGTGGAGGCCAGGCAGCCGGCCGTGGGTGTGGTTTCCGCTGAAGGTCAGGATCTGCTTCTCCACATGATGAGGGTTGTGTTTGTGGAGGCTGCGCTCTCTCCAGTAGTACACCTACAACACACAGTGCAGTCCATTTGTTTACATTTCTTTACAGTTTATAGTGTAAATCAAGTTATCCACAACTCCAAAATAGGAATATAATCGCTCAATCTGCAAAGACTTGGGCTGGAACAAAAGAAGTGCTCTGTTTGGCCATTCTCAGAACAACAAGTGAGGAAATAGAGGTGATAGAGCTGCCTGCACCCATGTGGCTTTTTGTAGATCGTCAAAAGACAGTTGCAAGCAGCAAAATGTGCTATCTAAAGCAGAAGAAAGTTTGGGAAGTCATACAGAATCCCAGAGCTGACAAATCTCCCTGACCATTCAGAGATCAGCAGTGTCTCCATGTGTCCCCACTTTCCCTGATAGGGTCATAGCTGGTCCATGGCAGGTTCATGATGGGACCTGTCCACCCTGACAGACATTAGCTGATTTTGAGCTGTCAAGTTTGCTCTATTTACATAAATAGGTTGAGGCTTCTTGTGAGGGAAGCATGTTTTCAGTTAAATTTAGGTACAACACCAGGAAGGTGGAGGGGACTTCTAGTGGCTGGTAACTGGCTGGACAGTACATTATGAAAGTGTAACTGGTGTGCATGTGAACTCTCTTTTGTGTGGTACCTTATATCCTTTGAGATGTCCTCTTATCAATTTAGATGGCACAGGGTCCCAATAAACCTCTGCCAGAGTGCTGTTTATTGCCATGGCTTGCACATTATCTGGAGCTGCTACTGGCACTAAAAGAAAGAGAACAACGGCTGAAAACACAAAAATAAACACTTACAGATGCACTGAAAGGAAAACACAACACAACTATCAGGACTCCAAGGTCAGAGCAACTCACAGTCTTCCCCCGAGTAACCGTGGGCGATTGGAGGGTCAGGGGCCATCCCATGGTCATTCACAGCCTGAACTTTTAGCTCATACGGAACGAACGTGGGCGTTCCAGATACAACAAACTTGGAGGTATTAGCAACGCTCGCCGTGTTCCAATCGCTGTTCACTGACTTCTGCCTCCACATCACTCTGTAGTGAAGCCCCGGACCGTTGGACTGGAGGCCCGTCAGCGGCTGCAGAGGACAACAACTTCAGTCTAACTTATCTTTAATTATTTTTTTAAAGCTAAATGTACTTTGAGATGTTTGGTGCATCGTACATGAGGAAGATAAAGAGAGAAATGAAACACACCAGGCAGTAATAAAATTACCTCCGCAGTACAAAGACACCGCCTTGTTTGATAGGATTCCCTTGAAAACACTAAATGCTTCAGGATATTAAAAACAGACAGTCTTGTAAAACTTTATTACCTTCCATGAGATTACAAGATTATCATGTTCAGTCCCAAATCCCTGAACACCTGTTGGGTTCTCGTCTGGAGCTGAAAGAAAAATGTGAAAGATAAAGTGAAACTATAATTCAAAGAAAAGCCTCTCACTGACTCAGATAGAAATGCAGATTCGCTCGTTGTTGTGCAAAAATCTATCCTATGTTCACGTTTACTTTCAAAGAATATTGCATTCCCATTGAGGACAGACAATATTAATATCTATTCATTATTAAAACCATGAATTCTGAGCGTGTACCTGCAGGTTCGGTCTTGTACATCCTTGATGGGATACTAGGGTGGCTGAAATCCACCGCATTGAGTGCGAGGACCCTGAACGTGTAGTGGGCATAGGGTGACAGTTTGAGGTGAGCTGTTGTCCTGGTTCCAGGGACCTCGGTTAGATTATGCCAGTGACCCTTGTGGTGCAATGAGTCTTCATACTGGATCAGAAATTCTGTAAGAAATATCAGAAAGTGTTACAGATGCTCATGCTAAATACTGCATACACTATCTTTCTCACTATCGTTCTTACTTGTAAAATAACTTAAATTCTGCATAACTCTACATGCTTCTCTCTGTGCTCCGAGGCGTTAAGAATATGGAAGAGCATGAGAGTTCAGCGTCTGGATTCTGCTGCAGTAAATGTTTCAGACTCTGTATGAATGTTTGGCATTTTTATGCATTAAAAAAATGATCCATCGTAGCAAATGATTTCACACTGGCCTTCAGGGAAGCCATTTTTTTCACTGACTTTGACAGAATATTTTAAGGTCTAATTCTGACTCTGAGTTCAGGTTTAGTATATCATTATAATGTTGTTGAATATTCCCTGTCCCTGCTTATATAAAATTTACTAAAGTTTAATGGACATGAGTGTGTGCAGCACTTTTGAGTCTTCTAGTCTTTCTGGTTAATCAAAGTGCTTTTACAGAACACCACTGGTCACAACAACCCATTCACACACATTCACTCTTACATTCATTCACTGATGGGTCTGAGACCAATGTGTCATCCATCAGTATCAGCTACACATGTACTCTGTTTCATAACCATTTACACGCAGCTGTGGAAGCAGTTAAGTGTCTTGCACAAGGACGCATCAGCAGGTGACAGCCAGAGCTGGGCTCAAATCCTTGACCTTTGAATTGACACTACAGCAGCTCACCAAACTAAGCCACCAAAGCCCCATTAGACAGAAAAATGAAATGGCGAGAGGTAGCAAAACTCCTAGGTTTATGAGGTTCATGAGGTTGGAATATTTTTTTAGAATGTGTTGCACAAAATATAAAAATCTGACCAAAGACGTCACATTTTGACTCTTTATTATCCTGCGTTCCAGTTGTACTGGAAAATCGGGATTTCCGAGTTCTGAGCAGGAAATTTCATCTGGAACGCCTTCGGAGGTGGAATTTCCAACTGGGAAGTCTAGGGATCCTCACCACCCCCAAGTTGACAATCAAAGATGGCTGCCCCCAGTGTAAACAGTTCTTAAGCTCCTGTAATATTCTGTTTGTTAGCACTTCTGGCTAGTGTTTGTCGCACTAAATCAGCTGTATACATAGTATACGTTTGACATATATACATGGAAATCCTGCTATAGTGATATTTACATTCTTCATGTCGTATGTGCGAACTACAACGCAGGGTGTGCCAACAACAGCTAACAATAGCCTGGTAGATCGGTGAGTATTTTTTCCGACTTTGTAACTGGAATGCTAATAACTCAGATATGACGTCATTCCCACTCTCTTCCTCCCAGTTCTGATGTAAATGAAACGCAGCATGAGTACAGCTCAAATCTACAAAAAGCACACTGCCTACAACCCCCATACCTCAACCTAATATTGTTTTCAATAAACTGGTGCAGGAATGAGTCTTAAAATGGAAAAATGGGAGAGCATTTTGGTATATGGATTTTCTAAATCTGAAGAGATTTTTTTTAAATGTTAGAGACCCCCCACACATGAAGATAAAAAATCAGGCATTGAACAGTTTTGATCGTACTGTGTGTGGTGTGCTCCGATAATCTCAACACAGCACAGCACAGCACACACGTAACCACTCTGTCCAACCACCGATCTAGTATCTAGTCCTCCAAGACAGAAATCTAATGTGATCAAACGTGATCTAACAAAAATGAGGAAGAAGACACATAGCAACAACCGGAAAACACAACACGCAACATGGAAGAGGACATATGATAAGAGGGAATGATGGTGGACTATTTTTGATGGAAAAACTAAAAAATAAGAGACTGTAGAAAAAAATCCTGGAGACAGCTTGAAAACATGAGCTGCTCCTCCATTTCTCCATTACTACATTCTGTTCAATGACTCGGGAGTCGTCGGCTTTCCCCACACACGAAGATTTTTGATCGTAAATATTGAACAAGTTTAATAATTACAGTTGTCAGGCCTGATCCATTTTGGAGCCAATTATCGGGACGAATTCAGTCTTTACACACCTCAGACCACAGGATAATCTTATTGGATAATCTTATAAAACATAAAATAATCTGGCGTTTGCCAACCTTGGTTGGGAAGGGGAAACTCGGGACAAAAACAGCCCGATAATCTTTATGTGTGTACCCCGCTTTAGGTTCCCTTCTCTCAAAGTCACTGGATTTTTTTTAATGAGTTTTTGGAATAATGCTTGAAATAAAGGCAGTGCACAACAGCAATATTGTAATGTTTTCTTTCTGACATGAAAAAAATCTGACATTGCTTCACCTGTGAATTTGATTTTGTCTTGAAAGTTGCTGAAAGTTTGCTAACATGGTTGTTTCATGTTGGGTCTGGATGTATGTATATGTGTATTTTATATATATGTACATATTGGCATATACCCAATCAGTCTGAATCAATGAATGCCAAAAAAACCCTAAAACAACCAGAGTGTCACAGAATCCTCCATGTTCACAGACACACACTTGAGACCTACTCTGAATGGGACTGTTATGCTCTTCCCCAGGGATCCATGTGAGCTGAACACTCCTCTTTTTCTGGTCTGTGAGCTCGAGGTCAGTGGGGGGGTCTGGCCGCTCTGCAGGGAAAACAGAACAGGCAGACATCAACACACAGATACAGATACAGAGGATGAAGAAAGCATGCCACAAAAAGATACAACAAAAACAGAAAAAAAAGGGATTCCTGGTCATAAATCAGGTTTCTATGATACTTTCTCAATGATTAATTGGCAGGTTTAAATAAACAAACCTATTTCTCTTGACACATCCTTCATTATTTACTCACATGCACACGCTGCGTCATGCATTTAAAATGACTGATACACAAGTGAGCATCCTCCATAATCACTCTGCATGAAATCGAGTCTCAGCCTCATAGAGATGCTAAATTGAGGCTCATGTTTTTGAATAGTACGATAAAGTGGAACGCATGCTTAGAATAAATGAGTGATGAGGGAAATGTGAATTTGAAAAGATCCCGAGTGCTGCAATGAGGAGACGTCGGCTTTACAAATTATCTTTGCATTCAAGTGTGAGGATGAAATGCCTTTCCTTTGAATTGGGGCTTTAATGAGCTCAGAACTGATTAATTTCTGTAAAAATACACTCCAGAAAAGAGGACAAGTTATGTAAAAGACACAAAAAAGTGCTGGGACACCAAAATAAAAAGAATCAAATAGAAAATCCCGTTATTGTAAAACAAGGCCACAGCATGCTCCACTTTACGAAAACATACAACACACAAGGCCGTGTCAGCGGAGCACAGCTGGGTGCTCAGGTGCTCTGCAGATTTACCAATAACAACAGCTGGTGTCGGCGTGGCCTCTGCCAGAGAGGAGGGCAGGAGTGAAACAGGAAGTGTAGTGGTCAGTCAGCCATAAGAAACAAAGAAGATTATCAGGCTCGCTAAGAAGGTAACAATCAAATATTCATGCTGCTGACATGATAGCTGACTAAATCCCCTTCTCAGTAAACTCAAGCAATTAACCTTGAAGCTCTGAAAGGAAATCTAATCTGTGAGTAAGTGGACAGATTCTCTTCTCAGAAAAGACTTTTAATAATTTATGAGCTGTTTTTATGAGTCAGCGAGATTTGAAAAGGATGACCGTACCAACAACAGTGAGCTCAGCGCTGGCTGAATCATGGTCCAGAGTTGTGTTCATGATGCAGGTGTACACGCCCGCGTCGTTCTCCGTCACTTCAGTGATGGTGAGGCTGTCAGAGTCCACATAAAATCTGCAAACAGAGCAAAAATACAAACAATTTAGGGTCTTAATCCCAGCTACATAATCAAGTAGTATAAAAAGTTGCAGTCTAAATCCTGGATAACACATGAAAATCTACTTTTTTTTACTTTTATTTAGTAATTTTTTTTTACATATAAACAGAGACAAAGAACACAAAAACACAGACAGATAAGACAGTGTGTGGACAGTTTGTCCGCTGCTGTTCAAAGAAAATCACAAAAGGGTAGCGTCCTTTTCTGCTGTCACAAAGACTGACCATTTCTTACACCTCTTAGTAAAGATTGTCCCTAGAAGTCTTAAAGAGAAAGGTATCCTTTCCATCACAAAGACCTCCTCGACTATGTCCATCCATGCTTCTTTACATGCAGCAAGCAGTATTTTACATAAATACCAGTCTTTTTTGAAATGATATCACTAACAATACCCAAGACACAGGACCTTTACATCATTTGGGACTCTATAGCTCAAAATCTTACTTAAAGTTAGGCATATATTCATCCAGAACATCTTTATTTCTGGGCACAGCCAGAAAATGTGGATGAGTGCTGCGTGTTCCACATTGAACGCCAATCCTCCCCAGATACTTCTATGTTTGACAATCTATTTTGATTGGATTAGAGCAGTAGGTTGTGTTTTACAGACAGAGGACAGAGACAGTGGATGGACTTGTGAATGTGGGTTGAGACAGAGTAGAGGATGACACTTGGCAAATGGGCCTCAGGCTGGAATTGAACTGTGCAGGCCAAAGCAAGTATGCGACGTGCCTGGTAGTTTACCACGTCAAACGAGGACCCGAGGTGCTTGTTTTTAATATTTTGTTGCATCGCAGCTCAGTTCTGCTCAACTCGAGGTGGTGTTTTCTACTGCATTATACAGTAGTGCAGACTTAAAGTGTTTTGTGGGACAACCTGGAAGTTAGTAGGATGGTGGTTCTCTAAATAAAAAGCTTAAGTATTGCAGATAATATGCTCTATGGTGAAAATAGACTCGACTTTTGCACCGCAGGTCACATCTACTTATTCAAACCTATTAACTCTCAAGGTCAAAAGTTTCTACATATCAGTATTACACATCCATGCCCTTGTATAGCCATGAACACACCACTGATGCAAAAGTGGAAGCACCTTGGGGTTTAGTGTCTTGCCCAAGGATACATCCCCATGTGACATGGCTTAAACCACGTAGCATCCAAGGTGGGTGTTGCCCCAAAGTTAGTTACAACTTCGCAGCTGGAGCAGACGATAAGGCTCCTCTGTGCGCTCTTCAGCGTCCTGACAGGAAAGGTATTTGGCAACACAAAGAAACTCACACAAAAATATTTATACATTTACAATTATCCTTCCAGTTATTTTTGGTTCAAACAGATATTTGTGCCATTTGTGGAAGAAGATTCTGTCCCAGATGTTACAAAAGGCCACATTACATTACTCATTTTTCCGTTTTATTATTTTAGGAGCTGCTTTCTCTTGTTTAATTTTGGCTTCTCCTGACTGGATGTTAACATCAAGAAAACAAGAAAAGTGGAAACCTGATCCATTTAACTGGTCACTAGTCTGACAGGAAGTTGTCAATTTTTTAAAGGCCAAAATAGAAATCTAATAAAATGGCTGCTACATTTTTAATTCGAAAATAAAAAAGACTGTAGATTACAGATTTAACACTATGAAACCTCAGACATAATGTGTCTGAAAAACACTGCACTTCACAGCTGAATAAAAAAATTCTAGCGGGGAATTATTTCACATGCTATCCTGCAGATAGAGACTGCCTCCAAATACAGTCGTCATCGTAAAGATACGTAATACGGCTCAAGTGATATAAGTAAACAGTGTGAAGGTTTCCTCTTGGGGGCGCCAGTGAGTGGAGTTGGGAAGTTCAATCTATCTGCTCTTTCTTAACTCTGTGGTGCACTTTGCTGAATTGTCTTGTGTATGTATGAAGCTCTATAAATAAACCTGCCTCGCCTTGATGCATAAAAGTTAAGTGGTTAAATAGATGAAGTTAATGGAGTAACAGTGAGATATCTCCTACGGCTCTGACCTCTCATCATCAGGAAGTTCTCCATCGTCCTTTAGCCAGGTCATGGTGGGGATGAGTGATGGGTCGTGTTTGACTTTGCAATGAAACACAGCCGACCGGCCCCTCTGGACCACCTTATACTCGGGCTGCTTCAGGATGCGGGTGGGCTCTGGTGGCAGAAAGAGTGAGAAAGGTCTGACATTAGATGATTATAATTTAAATACTCAGAAAAAACAGATGCAGCCGCTTCAATTTTCCCCTCCCAGCCACATGTCAGACGAGATTCATCCAGTTACCAGCCAAATTTAATGACAGTCTATGGAGCTAAATCCAGGCCAAAATGTGTAATTAAAAAAAACAAAAAAAACAAAAAACTGAAAATGAAATTTCAATGTTTGTTCATAAATTCTTTTTAAAATAAAAACCTTAAATGAACTTAAAATAAGTGGAAGATTTTTTTCCCACTTTAAATAAACTTCTGATTCAGCTCAGTAATTACTTAAATAAAATATTTTATTTTAATTTTTTACTCTGAAATTTATTCTAACGTGCTGATTATGAAGTGTTGAGTCATATCTATCAAAGTGCCCACGTTTGCTGAAGGCAACTTCATTTAAGGAAGCTTTGCTATGCTGTCACTTATAATCCCATGCCCTCCACAGTCGATGTCACACCCCCCACGCCAGAACACGGCCAAAAGTTTGAAATTGAAAAAAAAAAAAAAAAAAAAGATCTGAAAATAAAAAAAAAAATCTAAAACCAAAAAGGTAAGATTTGAATCTGAAAGTATTAATCCTGCAACTGAAAAAATGACACATCGCATGTTAAAATATATTTCAGAGTAAAAAACGAAAAAATATATATATTATTAAAATAATTACAGAGCTGAATCAAAAATATATTTAAACTGAAAAAAAATGACATCACATGTTAAAATATATTTCAGAGTATAAAATGAAAAAATATTTATATTATTAAAATAATTACAGAGCTGAAAGGAAAGTATATTTAAACTGAAAAAAAATGACACATCACATGTTAAAATATATTTCAGAGTAAAAAACGAAAATATATATATATTATTAAAATAATTACAGAGCTGAATCAAAAATATATTTAAACTGAAAAAAAAATGACATCACATGTTAAAATATATTTCAGAGTATAAAATGAAAAAATATTTATATTATTAAAATAATTACAGAGCTGAAAGGAAAGTATATTTAAACTGAAAAAATTTGCTTAGAATTATTTTAAATTCAATTTAGTGTTGTTTTTGTTAAAAAATTCAAAGAACACCAAAATTTTAGTTTCCATTTTTTCAACCTTTTTATTTTCAAATTACAACACTTTTGGCCTGGATTTAGCTCCACAGGAGTCTAAACAAGGGCTATTTTTGGGTTGCCTTTGTTATTATATTCTGTACATGATGGTATTTTCCATGCTGAGCAAAATGTTTATTTAAATCCTTTAAAATATGGGGGTAAGGGTTACATGTCTATCACGTGGTTGTGTGGGATCGAATTAAAACCATCAGGGCGTGCAGGTCCAAGCACTTTCCTGTCATGGACCAAGACTCTGCTAAGAAAATTGGGGAAAACGTAAGTGTCTCCATCTGTGAGGGATCCTTTGTGTGGGCAAATCATACAACCAACATGACTTATGGGGCAGAGCTGTTGGCGAAATGTAAATGTTCGGGTTGTTTTTGTGATGTTTGGTACCCCCTCCCACTTATTTCAAAACCCAAAGACATATCAAGTTCAACATGGCCAGAGGCAAGCGTATCCTTCAGTCTTCATTATTTTGTTTTCATGATCATAGGAGGCCAACCATCATAACTTAAATTAGAGCTTGTTAGGACACTGAGGAGCACATTCACCTTTGACTTCCAGAAAGATGTGGTTTTCTTCTTTCCCCAGTGAGTTCCTGGCCACGCAGGTGAATTTTCCTGCATTGTGAGCTTGAGCTGTGTGAATCTCCAAAGTGCCGTTATCATGGAGAATGTAGGGGTCTCCATCCAGCGTGCTCGCCCTAGTGTCTTTAAACCTAAGATGGAGAAAGAGAGAGGTAGCTGCTTTGAGCCTTATCTTTTTTTAACACATATCTTTATTGATTTTGTACTTTTTTAAAACATTACATCTGTTTCCAGCATAAATTGGTAGTAAGGTGTGGCTCCCCCTGAACAACATAACCCTCCCTCCATCCTCCCAACCACCTATGAATTCTCAGACATACTGATGATAAATAACAAAACAATAATAGCTGACAAATGATACTACCAGTTATGACAGTAAATTGCTTGTCTACATTCATGTGTGAAAATATATGGCACATATCTAAACATCACCAGTAAAAAAAAAAATGACAACAGCTTTTAAGAAGGTTGGGGGGTTATGGTCTCACTTTGTTACAGCTTTATTTGATGGGATATTAGGTCTTGATTACAAATATTTAAGGAATAAATCCCATATCTTGTAAAAGATTTGACTCTTTCTTTAGGATTTGTGTATGTAACCCTTTCACCAGCTCTACAGAGGAGAGGTCGGCAAACCACAGATTTAATGATGATCAGTGAACACTTTTCCAATGAGACAGAGGTTCAACAGCTTACTTTCATGAGCCCTCAAGGCCAAAGTTTCTGGAATAAGTCCCAGAATACAGATCTCCGTATGTATCAGGATTTCTTTGTCTTCAGTATTGGAGACTGTGTTAATAATCCTTCCAAAAAATTCTTGTCTACAGTTATATTTCAAAATGCAATGGTACAAGGTACCTTTCTCCATTCCACACTCTATACAGGTGTCTGGGATATTAGGGTTAAATGTGTTCGGTTTTTCAGGAGTTATATAGGTCTGTTTTGAGTTTTAAAGAAACATGAACCAAAACGTTGCCTTGTTCAAAGTTCACTCACTCACCACGTAATTCTGGGGATGGGCGATCCAAAGGAGGAGCAGTCCATCAGGGCGCGGTGGTTCTTGATGACCTGATAGACTTTGTTGGCCGGCGTCAGCACTCTGGGAGGCTCGGCTGCAGTGATAGAGCAGCCATTACTGCCGTGCTATTACTCAGAAAATCAATGTAAATGGAAAACAGCATTCTGTATGAAAAAAAATGGATCCTGACTGAGTGATGAACTTACAGAGCACGTTGACAAAGGCGTTGGACAGGAGGTAACCGTAAGGGTTCGAGATGTTACACTGGTAGACGGCGCTCGTTCCTGTCTGCACGTTAGAGAAAATGATGGTGTCGTCTAACACCTTTCTGCTCGGATCCTTGGGTGAATCTGATGATGGGGAACAAAAGGTTACAGAGGAAGCTTTCGTGGTTCGATGAAGCTGCTGCCAAAATATATCTTGTTTTTATTACTTTGTAGAAATATAGACTCAGAAGAGGAGGAAGCTGAGTGCTATATCTTCAAATAATCATCTCTTCAATATTAAGCCTGTTTGAACAAAGCACACTGCAAAAACTCGCATGTAGGTGAGAGTATTTGTCCAATTTCAAGTAAAAAAAATCTCACTAGACTTATTTTATGCCACAATCTCAAGACATGCCTGGATAAACAACTTATTTGAAGATATCAAAACTAAAAATAAGGCCTGAGTTAGTAGTAAAAAGTCAAATAAACTGCCAATAAGACAAGCCAAATTTATATTGAAGGGTGTGTAAACTTTGCTTGTTTCATTGGCAGATATTTTCTTATCATTACAAGCAATTCAGTGCCTGTTTTTTTGTCTTTTGTTCCTTGTAGTACAATATTTATCTGGACTTTTTGATAGAATTTGGTTTAGAATAAGTGTTGTAGATATTTATGACTTGAAATTAGACAAACACACTGGCTTAGATCTGAGTTTTTGCAGACGGAGTTTCAGTGTGAGCGAACAGGTTGCACTCACTCTCTATGGGGATGCCGTTCATAAACCAGTTGATGGAGGGTTTGGGCGTGCCACTGGCCCTGCAGGTCAGCACCCCGTCCTCTCCTGGAGCCAGAACAAGGTTTCTGGATGCTCCACTGATCCAGTACGGAGCGGCTGAAAATAGAACAGCAGACGGCCGGAGAATTAATCACACTGCCCTGTTGGCATCTGTGCATAAATCAACTCTGACACATGGGGAGGATGAAGGGACAGAATGGAGCAGTGCATTATGGGTATGTGTGTTTCATCTCACACACACACACCTTTGACCATGACGTGGATGTTGAGGTGCACGGAGCCCAGCTTGTTCCTGGCGGTGCAGCGGTAATCTCCGGCGTCTGATTCCGACACGTTCACGATGCGCAGGGTCTTCTGGAAGTGCAGGTAGTGCGTGCGTTTGGCGGGGAGCTCGCCGCTGACTTTGGCCCAGGAGATATCCGGCGTGGGCCTGGATTCAAAAGAAGAGGAAGATGTGACAAAAAGTGATGATGACACTCGAGCAGGTGGGCACTCGAGGCGTGCGGAGACAAAGTAATGGCGGATTCTTTCACTTACAGTCCTTCAGCGATGCACTCCATCTCCAGCACCTGTCCTCTCAGCACGGTTTTGGAGCTGGAGGGGCCAGATGGGACCAGGAAGGTTGGCTTCCTCTCATCCACTGGGTCGTCTACAGTTACACAGATTCACAATAAAACCAATGCAGCAGCGTCCAGCCTTCATATTCACACTCTTTCTTGTAGTTCACTGTGGAATAATGAAACCTCTCCTCTATAAGTCACTGCATAGGCACAAATCCACTTCATTCCTGACCAACACTTGCTTATTTTATGGCTGGATGTAGATTTTACACTCATGTTGTTTTATTGCTGCATTCTGTGGCTGTTTATTTGAACTAATCTCCCTCCAGGGTAACAGCCTCCATTAAAATAAACCTACTATTAAAATGATACTCAGAGTAATGACATGTTTTCCTTTTACAAAAGGGCAGAGATGTAATATCTGCAACGTGATAACAGTCAAATAAAATCAAATTAAATGCTCATGATTATTGTGATGAAAACTGCACACCATGGCTTAAGGGCAGCTTCATGAGCATAAACCTGTTACAATTTAAGTGTTGTTTAGCTACTGTGCAAAATCAGCTAAACATAAGACAAACAAAATGTCTCTAGAGAAATGAGAAAACAAATGAGATGAAAATGATGAAGGAGAAAAGGATAAGAGGCAAGACAACAGAAATAAAGTGAATTTAAAATAAGGAGAGCAGACAGCTGTTGGCAGAAGTTTAGCAGCTACAGAAGAGATTCAAACATAGTTACGGGGATCCACCTTTACTGAAAATATCCAGTAGGGCTGGGTATTTCATTCAACCTCACAATACAATACGTACCCTGATACTGAGGCTAGGATACGATACGTATCCCGTTAAGCGTAAATTATAGACATTTACTCCGCCTTTATGAGCATCCCTGACTTTAAATTTGTTTTCATTACAAAAATAAAAAGATTGTTCTACAACTCAAGACACTTAAAGGATAAGTTCGGTTTTATGACACCTGGACCTTATTTTTAGGATTTAATACGCTCGTAGACTCAACCAGACAATTTTGGCGGAGCTCGGAGCCATTTTCGAGCAATTTAGATCCATCCGACGGCGTTTTTTTCTCATGCCATAGTAGCAGACGGGGCCAGAAATCGAAGCCCCTAAATTAGACATTATCTGCTGCGAAACTCGCTCATTTCAGCTACATTTTATAAATGAATGGCCAGTGTTATCACCATGTCAGCTCAACTTCGTTGTTATGGTCATCCAGGGCTTTACAAGGATGGGTAACTTTTGGTGATGTCATAGACATGCACCGCAAGAGCGCAGCTGAGTAGAGCCGCTGTTGTTGCTAGGCTACACGGCTACACGGCTATTTTTGGCAGAATATTTATCCGATGTAGAAGTGTCTGACGACAACTTTGAGTATAATGGATGCCCATATCGTTTTGAGCCAGAATATACCGACGAGGAGCTATTTGAAAGGAGGATGCAGAGGGAAAGAGCCAAACAGCTGGCCAGAGAACAAGCAACCACTGCACGTCCACGAATGGGGGCTAACTGGTGGTGTTGTTGTGGACATTGCACGGCAAACACAACAGAGGAGGAGTGAGTTTTGCAGCAGATAATGTCTAATTTAGGGGCTTCGAATTCTGGCCGTGTCTGCTACTATGGCATGAGAAAAAAACGCCGTCGGATGGATCTAAATTGCTTGAAAATGGCTCCGAGCTCCGCCAAAATTGTCTGGTTGAGTCTACAATCCTAAAAATAAGGTCCAGGTGTCAAAAAACCGAACTTATCCTTTAAATTTAGGTCTTCAAAGATTTTAGACCTAAGTTAAAATTTTGAACATGTGATTCATTCATGAAGTTTGGCTTCAACTTTGAACTGTGCCCTTGATAACATCGCCATAAGTCTATCGACAACAGCTGTCACAGCATTTGAGGACGTATCAATTCTGTAGATTCAGTATCGATACACGTATCAGCAAAGCGTGCATGACGATATTTTGCCGTATCAATATTTTGAGCACAGGTCTAGTATCCAGTTTGTCATAAACAGAGTGTTTTACTGGTTCAGGCAGTGCACCTGTTTAAATGCTGAAACGTACTGACGAGGCAGCAGGCTGAGCCGACATCACCATCCACTGCCCACAACTTGACACTATTGACAATCATCCCAATCCATTTTGTATTATCACTGTGGCTATACTATTTTTTGAGTAAATCATGAAGTAAGGGAGTGAAATATTTTGGAATAGTGAAAGTATTCAGTTACTTTTTAGAGAAATGCTTTGCCAGTTACTTTTTTGTCCCAGGTGGGCTTTTATAGTGATTACATGATCATGCAGCAGCTAGATGAAAGTTCAACAAATCATGATTGATGAGTGAACTGAACTTTCAGCAAAATGAAGTATTATTTTAATACGTGAGTTTGTGTCCATGAAACTGTTGACAAGTAAGTTGTTGCAATTTTAGGGTAACTTGCCCAACAATGTTCAGTTTGTAGGATTGAAAAGTCAACATGTTGAAAACAGCTGGAACAACAAAGCCACAGAAACTACATGTCGTCCACTTTGTCGTACACCTTGGATATTGTCACATAGGATAATTCTAAACTTCCCTTTTCTGTCTTGAAAATATCCCAAAAATACTTGGTTTTACAAATGATGGCCACTTGCATTACAATTTTTACAGTGAATCGGTTGAGTAATAGTTTCAGCTTATATCCGCCACAGTTACTGATTTCCGCCTATCAGTGAGTAGACTGATGTCACAAACTGTGGTACCTAAAATACGTACTTTTCTCCTGTAACAATTTGAGGATATTTAAGAAAGTAAGAACAAAAAACACTAAAAAGGATCTTCAATTTTGAAAGCAGGAATCCAGGTAGGCTCAAATTTTGTTTGTGCATTTGTTTTATTATAAACATTATTTACTTTATTCTTGCACTACTGTTTGGCATCAGACTCATCTTTTTAAAACCACTTTTCATGAGCTCTGAAAGTACTGAGATTATCTTCTCACTGAATATGTGATTGCAAAGCAGGCTTAATATGTTTTTCTATACTGAATATTTCCTATGAGAGTGGGTGAACATATTTTTGTATTAGGAACGATAGGCCTGACTAACAATATTCACTTTCGTCTTTATAATGATAACTGATGTTTCTGTCTATCTATCTATTTATCTATCTGCATATATATTTATATCTATATAATTAAATATAAAATCTGCTACCCAATTCATGTATCTCACTGTTTTTAAGCAATGAGAAGCCATATTTGAGTTGGATTCATTGCGTAATATTGATCAGATTGCTTTTCTAGCACAGAATGCTCAAACTGATTTGTATCTTCAATGTAAATGTTCTCTTGTTTTTGAGATTGCAGAGTTGCTGGTTAATCACTAAATTATTTAAATCAGCTCACAGATAAAGAAATCCCCATGCTGGAATGGTTCAAAAAAAGAGAAAACGATTAAATAATTCAGGGATTTGATTGGACAGACCAGGAGTGAGGGTAGGAAACAGAGCTCTGTGGTTTAAGGGGTTAGTGGAAGTGGAAACAGTCGGAGAGTGATGCTCGATGTTGGGGTATTAACACTAGAGGGTGCCAGATCTCACCCCTGTGAGACCATGAAGAAGCCTCGCTGATGCTGATTTAGAGGGTGAGTGTTAGTGGGTAAAAATGCTCACAGCTTGGAGCTCTAGGATTGGAGAGGATGAACACTGGGGGGTGCCAAAACTCACCACTAAATAAATCAGTTTCATTGTAAAAAGCTGCCATTGTGTCATTGATTGCATCCACTGAAACACAACAGAAAAACAAATCAAACACGCCATAAATCAAAATCATTGATCACATGAGAAATAAAAAGACAACTTAATATGAGAAGATGTAAAAGTACAAATTAAAAACTCTGAATGGGTCTAAAATCAGAAGTAAGAGATGACAGTAAGAGGAAAGTGGGTCAGTAACTCGGTAGATTCACTCAACTTCAGTTTGATTATCTGTACTGTACTTCCACCAAACAGAGTGAAAAACATATTTAAAGTTACAGTTATTAAGCTCTTTCAGTTCAAGTTCCTGATAGTTTAACATAATGTAGATATTTTCATCTTAAAAACATAATGATTGTGTTTGGGTTCACGAAGGTTAGCACACTGAAGAGACAACTATAATCAGAACAAGCTCAAGTAAATAAGTCGTGGATTTTGTCCACCTTCACTAAAAACAAGGCTTGTAAGAACAGCCTGTCATCATGTCAACGGCTAAATGCTTGACTGAATGAAGGCGAGCTTTGTTGGAGACGAGAGCGTATGCAGAAGTAATAAAATGAACGCCTGTCAGGCAGATGGAGCTGGGGGCAATCGCAGCTCTGACAATCTGTCTTTTCAGGGGAAATGACGGCCGCTGGCGTCTCAAAGGATGGCATCACTGATAGGAAACGCTGCTTCCCTCCTACGCGCTCAAATGGATTCACTCTCGTGTGGACGCTCTGTACAATAACTCACTCAGTCGCCCTCGTGTTTTGTTCATTAAACCTTCAGCTCATTCGCCCTCCTTCATCTTCACACACACGCGTTCATTCAAACTTACGGCTGAGGACCTTCACGCTGATTGGTTGTTTCTGCTGGATGGTTTGTGTGTACGGGAAGCGGGCGTAGCAGATGTAGTCGCTCCTGGAATCTTCTCGGAGGACGTTTGAGAAGTAAAGGTCTCCGTTGAGGGACTGAGAGACTCTGTTGCTCTGAGGAAGCCTCTGGAAGTCTGAAATATACAACAATAATTCATCATACTTCAAGTTTGATTATCTCTGTTTACAGGTTCCACATAGAGAATCTGAACACATGGGTGGTGATTTTTAGCCTGTTAATTGTTCTGTTTTTGTTTAAAGTACATGTCAAATTTGAGATGCATGGACCAACTACATATCAGGTTACATTGTGTGGAGATAAAACCCTCCTTGTGGATACTAATGAAGAGAATTCATCAAAAGATGCAGTAAATCCAAATTGTTTTGAAATCAGCTGACAAAAACATTACAAAGACATGACCTGTATATGTTGAATACATGTTAAGCCCTTAAAGCCCATTGTTGTTCACACTTGCTCCAATCAGAAGAGAGTATATCCTGCTGGACGGGGGGGAAGAGGTGTAAGGGGGCTGGGGGGGTTCACCGATAGGCAGCACAAGATGTTAAACATACGCAGCATAAGTCAGTGTTCATAATATGATAGTGGATGAACAACTTATATCACAATTTGTAACTCCATTGATACATGTTAAAAGTTCAGCGTGAGCTTGCAGAAGTGAATGCACATTTATAACGGAGTAAGAAAGCTGCAGTGTTTCACCTCCATGTCCAACACCGGCATGAGAAGGCTCTTGTTTTTGAGCAGATGATCTACAGAAATTTGATGATGTTTCGTGGAAACACTTTCAAATGTCCAGACACACATGTGAGTTTGTTACTCTCCTTAAAATCAAATAAACATCTCTCATAACAGCTGTTTTTATCCATGTTGTCAAGTCTCCCTTCTCCTGCTTCATGCTAGTCACATAAACTGGACTTCATCCCCCCTCTCCCTCACTCGGCTCACTCAGACTTTACACAGATAAAACACAAGGAGAGTGTGAGGAAAATAGCCGGTGAAGTCTGAGTGAAACACTCGGCTGTTTTCGTTTCCACATGTGGCTGAAGTCAGGATAATTTCAGGGTTTAACTGCAAGTGTGAATGGGGTTTTATTGTGCTTTTGTTCTCATATACTGTACGTAGATTGGATTTTTTCAATGAGGAATAACTTCAGTTTTTCAAAAATTCCTGTCTACATGTGGACATTTTCTTAGTTTTGAAATCGGTTGTAATTGTCGGTATTATCCAGCCTCTTAGTACACTGCAGGCATTAACAGATGCTGCAATGAACACATTTTTGAATAAACAGGGAGTGTATTGTGAATCAGTTTGAACCAAAAATCGATTTTTAATCGGATAGTGACTCTAGAAACGGACCTGAATTAAATCTTCACCTATTGTAAGATCCCCACCCCTACTAACTAATGCTTATTGGTAATTAGTTAAGATGTTTTTGAATAAGAAAATGAGCTTTTCATAATTAGACCTTTATAAGGAGGTTGTATGAAAAGAATAGTAATTTTTCCTTGATTATTCTTAGTAAGTTTGGTCTGTTCTTATGAATACAAGTTAAAAGGAATTAAACTACAAGTGAATTAGGTTTGAGTAGGACCTCCGTTTAGTTTAAAGAACATATTCTGATTTACAAACACTTAATTATGAAGTATTTACACAAAATTAAGACCAAAAGTTTATGATTTGAGCAGCAATTTGGAGGCTATAAAGAAAAAAACTCTTAATTAATGGAATATTAGCTGTTTATAGTCATGCAGAATACTAATAAGTCATCAATACTGGCTAATAAGCAACTAGTTAATGCTGAATATGGGGACCTTAAAATAAAGCGCTGCTCAAATTTATCATCAATCAGTGCCCAACTCACAATTGTCCATCCAGAAAATGATGGGAGGGGGCAGGCCAGCAGGTGGTTGGCATGGCAACATCAAGGACACGCCCTCCTGCACCACGATTGGCTTGATTTTCTCCTTCGACCATAAGGGAGACCCTGGAGGAGTCAAAGATGGGAGCACACATCAGTGGATATCAAGTCTTTTCATCTGACAAACAATGTGGGCGCTAATGAACTGTTGCTGACATGGTGACAGAGGTGACGAGCCGGGATGAGTGGAGTGATGCTTCACTGAATAATAAGAAGGGAAGAGAAAAATACAGAAGGCTCTTTCTACTAAGTAAAACGTGCTGCGTATGTGTAACCTTTACCTTTAGGAGTGCTCTTAACATCGTAAATGTCACTTAATTGCTCAAAAATATAGAACGAGGATGCAAGAAGGATGTGGGAGATGCATGACATTCAAACAAGAAAACTAAAGTGCTAAAAAATGACAGGTTGCTGCAACACTTACTGGACTGTCTGACGACGATGTTGTTGGAAACAGCAGTGCCGTGTTTGTTCCTCGCCGTGCACTGGTACACAGACTCGTACTGGTCCGCCTTTGTTCTGCTGATGTCCACCACCAGGGTACCGGAGTGGGGCCTCATGCTGACATTGGGGTCCTCATCGATGTCAAAGTGCGTACCGTTTCTCGTCCAGGAGAAACTGAAGGAAAAGGGACAATCCAGGGTCTTAACAGCGCAGCTAGTATTCAATATCGACCATTTAAAGTTTTTCATAATCTGGGAAGAGCCGTGCCACTATGCTTCTTTCAAGGATGGACAGAAGAAAGCAGGTTCAGTGTTGAAAAAGCATTTTATCAGTCATTTATTGGAGGACAAGTCACTTCAAACTTGTTAACCACCAAAAAAGTAGGTTAAAGAGCTGTTTTTGGTGGGCTTTGGGTGACAAACATTGTGTCAAAAAGTAGGAAGTGAACTGCTGACTATAGATGCACCCACTTAAAACTTCCCCACTTTTCCCAACAGGGTCTTGGCTGGCCCCTGACAGGTCCATGACAAGGTCTGCACACCCTGATAGTTATTGATGGTAAACTCTAGGCCATATTTGAGTAAATGATTGGCAAGTGGCTCTCAGTTGATTTGGAAGATGATTTATTGACTGAGGAAAAGGTTGAGGCGAAGTCATCTTGTGTAGATTTTATGGAGACACCCTGCAAATGCATGAATAAGCATTTTGTCAATGGATCTTAGGCAGTGACGAGGCCTCCAGAGGCTGGAAGTTGGCTGGGAACTGGTTGGAAGTTAGCAGGGAGGGGAAAAATTGAAGCAGCTGGTACTGTAGCTTGTTTACCCTAAAGCCGCATTTGACTGTCAAGATTACAAGTTATAAGGCTGGGTACTCTGGTTGTTGGTGAATTTATCTGTTAGTTTGTGATGTTTAACCTCTCCAAGTTATCTAGTTGCACACCATACAGTATAAGAACAAACTGTGAAGTCAATCATTGTTAGTCCATGTGTGCAGGCTCTCTCTCAAATTTTCAGAATCATTCAAAATCTTTTGGGGCGTGACAGGCTTCAGGTTTAAAAGTAAAACAATTAAGAAGTGGTTAAATCCAGACGTGGAGAACATATTTTTCTAGTGTTTATGTATGAAAGCAACACAGTCCTTACCTGGGATGAGGCCTCCCTTTGGCCTCACAGTGGATGATGATGTTCTCTCTGGGGTCGATGATGTAATCCTTGGGGGATTGGTGAGTTATGGTTGGCGGCTGCGGCACTAAATGAGATCAGGCAGAGGGTAATATTCAATCACGACCTTTCCTGCATAACTAAGCTTTTTCTACTGCTGATGTATTGACCACACACACAGTCATTACTGATAACATGCAGACTTACCACACAGCCTAAACACAGCACACGGCTGTTTGCTGACAGACACAAAAACAACTCCTGCAACATGTGCAACAACAAGAAACAGGCATGCAGAGCGCTCAGGTACACTTCACTTCATTGTGTACTGATCTGATGCTGAATGAATTCCTGTCAGAACTGTGGGGATAACTAATGGAGTATAACATAACAAATGATATATAAACTCATGCTCACTGCAGCATTGCTCAACAGGAAAAGCTCTACCACTGCAGAAACACAGAAAAAAGCAAAGCATGCAATAAACTAAAGTCCACTCCAAAACACACCCTGTATCTCAGAATGTAAAGCACATAAAATATAATGAAAAATATAAAATATAATCACATATGCACAGCATTAAAACAAACATCCAGCACAACCTTTGCAGGGAAAAACACTCGAGTTTCAGACTTACATCCTTCCAGAACTTTTGTGTTTTTCCAAAGAATCAGCAAACAAGAAAGAGCAAATCGTGACAGCAGAGAAAACCAGACATTAGTGGTGAAAAATGTCTTCCTGCATTATTTGTGCTTCACACAAGGTTTATTGGAGGTCAGTTTCCAGACTCCAGTGGTCACAGATTCAGCCAAAGAAGCAGTCTAGCAGCACAGTGACATCAGGATGTGGTGTTCAATGTTACTGTCGGAACCAAAATGCAATAATATAGAAGACTGGTTTGACCAACTTTACAAAACAGCTTTTAGAGCTTTTCTTTGACAAAGTTTCAACAGCTAAGAAATTCCAAATCTCTTACCTTGTAATGAGAGGATACAGAGGGATGTATAAAAATAAATTTTGGAAGCAATTTTTGAAGAAATTCCCTAATTATTCTTACAGCTGGGAAACTGACCCTTTGTCGGCTCTTATCTTAACTTATGATATTATAAGAGTCTATTTCAATGCATAGTGGGGATATTATCCTAATTTGCTACTTCAACATTGAAAATTACAAAGAAACTTACCTAATTAATAGAAAACATTTAAATACAAACAATATTCGATGTTCTAGGACGATTTAGTGGAAATGATAAAGTATTTTGTTGATATGAACAGCTGATGTTACAGTTAAAATATGAATTGTTTTAGAAGATTAATAAAGATTTTGAGTTTTCCTCATATGCCGTACAGTAGTTGTTATTCCCTCACTTAAGCCACATTTTTTAAAAATAAAATAAAATACATTAAGCATGAAAAAAGTGAATGAAAAAATGAGTAATTTTCAGTTGTTTCAAATGGAAGAGAGGCCAACAACTGATTTTGTCTAACCTAGCAACAGTCACTAACAAAAGGCAAGGCTTGATTTTAGCAAAATAAATATTCCTTTGGAATATTTCTATCTTGTTTCGATGTATTTGGCTTTTTAACATGCTGTTTAAGAAGAACTCAGGCTGAAATCCTTAACTGTAGTTATATTTAAATCAGGGGTGGGCAACTGTTGGCCCAGGGGCCACATGTGGCCCTCCATCTCCATTAATGTGGCCCTGTAGTCAGTATGAGATCCTAAAAAAGCATGTTCATGAAGAAAACCTGACAAAATATGCCATGACAGCCTTAAAATAGCAACATTTCCAAGAAAACAAAGCTAAAACTGGCTGTATTTAATTCAGCTAAACTTTAACTCGAATGAAAATGTAATTGAAATGTACTTTGATATCCAGTTTGTTACTTGCAACAAAAAAGTAGCCGAAACTGTCCTGAATTCTGCCTTAAGCTGAATATATTATGGTACACGAGTTTGATTATATATAAATGTTAAAAATAACATCTCATGACAGCTATGTTTAATTTCATCCCTTTTAGTGCCCTTAAATTGTTAAAAATCAGCCCTGTGGCAATGAGGGTAATTTTAATGGGACCCTCTTGGTATCCATAGTGTCCCATCTCTGATTTACATTCTTGATAATCAAAATTAGTTTGCTGGCTGCTTTGATTAAGGTGGGGGCAAGCCACCAGTTGCCCACCACTGCTGCAAATCTTTAAACCAAAATGACTCCGAAAAAAAGCCCACATGGCCTCTCTTGTACATAAAAATGAGGTACAGTGAGTGTTTTGTAGCCTTACGGTCTAGTGGGACCTCCAGCGCAGCAGCGAGGTGTCCCAGGAGCAGCACCAGCAGTGCTGCATCCATCCTCCTCCTCTCCATCATCGGTGAGTGACACTAAGGTCTGACCTGGAAAGCTGAGACGCAGCGCCTCTCTGCTCTGTCACGCTGCGTGAGGGCGTCTGCACATCAACGGCTATATGAGAGAGAGAGAGAGAGAGAGAGAGATTTAGACAGTGATGTAGGAGGAGCTGTGATGGGGTCAAATCCTCCATCCTGTTGCTGCATCTTTCAATCATAATACTGAGTTTGGGGTTTTATTGGTTTTTTTATCAGCTGCTGAAAAAGCCCCATGCAGAAAACACAAAACTCAGATGGATGGATGTTGATGGCCATGCAGTCCAGTTAGCTTGAAGCGATCCTTTTGATCCACTGCTCTCCAACACAGCCCAGTGTGGCCCACATGGGCACACTTTGCTCGACTAATCACCACCACGACGCCACCGGCCCCCTCTACCGCATCGATCACATGATCCACCACCAGCCACACCAAAGCACGGGACACGAGGGACACTGACTTCCCCATCCATTTCACTCTCAGCTTCATCACTTTGATTGACTCTCTGACTGAAGTGATGCGTGGCAGGGTCAGATCCCAGACACTGGAGCATCATTCTTCAGTAGGAAACATCACATCTGATCGAGCTGATCCCGGACGTCTCAGTCGACACCGCTCGATGAGGACGGATGGTGCGAGTTTAACAGGGTGATGTTTACAGGTTAAACAAACGAGGGTGAGGCTAATGGCTGCTGATTAACTGCTCATTAAGAGAGGATTTTCCTTACTTATACAACTTGATCTATGACGGTACTTGTGTAGGATGGTTGGTGAGCTGATAATAGACCAGAAAACAAGAGTGAAATCATGCTTTAGAGATCTCTCCTCTTGTTGCCAGGCAGCTCAGTGTTGCCGCAGCACACCTGCATTCAACCAGGAGCAATTATAATTTAAGACAGTGAAAGAGCAAAATGCAAATGTTGGAATAATCATTGCTGAGATGATTAAACCAGAGAGACAGCTCTGGAGAATGAAAACCAAATGACTTTGCTCTTTTTAATTCATGTTCATCTGCATATTCAAGCCTTATTAAAAAGAAATGATCACCGTTAGTCATTACTTTATTAAATGTGAGAGCTGCCTGCAGATGATTAGCTAAAGAACTCAAGAAAAAAAGAACTTCAAAACAGTGTTCACTTCAGCAGCTACTTCAGATTTAGTCTTACTCTTTTGATGAGCGTCTCTTTCAGTTGCATTTGGTCTTTTTCGAGTTAGTCTAATGCTGTAAAATGAAGAAAACATTAGAGTAGTTGTTATTCGAGATGTCCCGATCAGACTTTTTGTGGCTGACTCTGATCACCAATCACCTGTTACAGCCTTTTCACACTGTAAACATTTTATTGGGGTGCATTTGTCAGCTGTGGTCTGTGCCGCCACAGCTTTCACACCAGGTACGTGAATGTCCTGCAGCTTCTCGCTCGCTCATCTCCCTGCCATCTCTGCTGTCTCTCTCTGTATAAATCAACCTAATAATAAGCTTCTAATGAAGAAGAAGATTCAAGGTAAATCTCCCCACAAGGAACCTTATTCATTGCATAACTAAACTGGGAAATCTGCAGAATGAAAATGAACAAGGAGAGTTCCTCCACAGAGGAGGGAAACTGAGCTTTAACTCTTAGAGGCATGGACAGGAAGAGTAATTGGATGGTTTCTATCTTTTCTGTGACAAAGTCCTTTGCTGTGGGCATACATATCAGCTGGATTAAGCTAGATATGGCTCTATAGTGAATATTTTCTGTTTGTTTTGGCCTAGAAATGCTTGTGGCAAAAATAGGTGAGCCTCCTATTCTCAGCGTGGGAGATGCCAGGCATGTGTTTCCACTCTGAAAGCTCCAACTTGATAACACTCACACAAATAAAATGCTTCCAGTGTGAAACAGACCTTAGTTTGATCGGCTAATACTGACACTGATCACGTTTTGTATTTCATTGTGACAACTGGTTTAGGGCTTGCTCCACATACAAGTACCACTGATATCAATGCCATTAACGGTTCTGCTTATCAATCAGACTCTTTTTCGATTCCTGCTGATTTTCTGTGTGGGCTAAAGCTGGCCTGTAGGTTTTCAGTGGCAACAATGTCAAACACATGACACTCCAGATTCAGCACACTGTTGTATAGATAAATGCTTTGCAAGTTGCTGTTGTTTCAACTTATTACCTCCGCCAAGGAGGTTATGTTTTTGCTGGCGTTTATCTGTCTGTCTGTCTGTCTGTTTGTTTGTTTGTGTTCAACATAACTTGAAACGTTCTGAACGGATTTGGATGAAATTTTCAGGAATTGTCGGAAATGGAATATGGAAGGACTGATTAAATTTTGGGGGTGATCCGGATCACGGTCTGGATCCAGGAATTTTTTAAAGGATTCTTTAACATTGCCATATAGGACCATTTTTGCCAAAGTGGACCAAAGCTGTTTGGCGGAGGTCTGCGCTCTCTGAGTGCTTTTCTTGTTGAAATTTGTGCTGTAAGAGCTATTCTGTCTAAGATTAAGCCAAAATTTCGACTACTTTGGACCCCTGTCAGAGGAAGGAATTGTTATTATTATTAAAACTTTCCTCTGAGAAAAGATAAGAAAAAGAGATTCTAATTGCATGTGTATACCTATTCTACATTGCTGGAAAAACCAAATGTCCCTCTCCTTAAAACAACTTAATATCATGGATTCTGAACATCCAACCGATCAGCCCTGACATTTCTATCTGTTCATGCCTGGTTGCCACGAAGTAAAAAAACATCTTGTTATCTTTAGAGATTCATTTAAGCTAGTACATCTGATTTTTTGTCAAGGAAAGGTAGTCAAAGAACATTCTTTGTCATATTGTTTCCAAGGAGATGATTTCTGTCTTCTAATAACTGCAGTCTGACCTGTTTTTATCTCCCCTGCCTGTCTGCTTCACCCCAGGCGTCCTTTCTCTTGCTGAAACCGTATTTAAAATGTCACAGCTTAATTTAGAGCTTAGGGAAGCTCATTTGCAGTGTTATCAGAAAAGCACATCGTAATATTAATGCTGGTTACTGTGTGACAGAATCAAATGAAGCCCATTTCAGGTGGTGAAGTAAGTGTGTGTTCTGTTCTCCTGCCTGTGGGTGTGGGTCCCGTCAGAAAACTGTGGAAGCGGCGCTGGAGTCTGAGACCAGAGGCTAGACGGCCGAGCATTCATGCCCAGCTCTCCTCGAGGATCCTGTGTATTTGTTAGCGCTGCCCTACAGTCATCATTCTGAGTCGGCGTCTGGTGGCTTGGGAAGAGACCAAGGGCTAATGTCTGCTGCCCCGGGCTCAACTACACCTCTCCAGGGATGGCCTGTATTCCTCGCCCTGGGCAGCCAATCACTCTGCTGCGGACACCATCGGACTGCTTCAATTCAGGGTTTGACACGAAAAGATCCAAGGGGGAGGGTGATTTCATCAAACTTATTTGCAGCCTGCAGGCAGGGGGGCTGCACTCGCACAGAGCAGAAAACCTACTTTGATTTCAAGCTTGCTGTGTTGGAAATTTACAATCCGATGTCATTTAAGAAAAATCCATGCATGAAGATTTGAGAGTATGGCTCTGAAATCGTTTCTCAGTGCTGATTCAATATTTTTAATTTAAAAAGTTATTAAAATTGTTGTAATTGTAGAATATAATACAGCTCTCACTATGAAGTTCAACATTAGGATTAAAAAAGGTACAGCCTGTGACAGCAGGCGAATAATGGAGTTCATTTGACATTTTATGGTGAATCCCCAAAAGCCCGGTGATTTTTATCGGCACAGGAGCCAGTGGGACATCCGTTTCCAAATTTAATGAGGTGGAAGGAACAGCTCCAGCTAGACAGCATATGTGTGTCTTTGTGTGCACACTGTATGTAAGCTCATTTGTGTGTATTAGCCTTTTAAAGATAAGCTACCTCTGACAGTGAGACAACAGTGAGAGAACCAAAACAAAAGTGTGGGCAACACATCAAGTTTTTAAGACGTATGGATATAGTATCAAGAGAGATACAGGGGGAAAACAACATAGTTTGCATCAATATAGTTATTTTAGCAGGCCTGATGTTCAGGAAAAAGCTCACAGTAAAGGCCCATTTATTCTCCAAGCCAGGGGTGGGCAACTGCTGGCCTGGGGAGCCACATGCAGCCTTCCGGTCAATTTAAGATAAAAAAAAAAAATGTTTTTTTTGAGAAAATAGAGCTATAATTGACTGTAACTGTTTCTGAAAAGTCCATTTGATGCTTTGCGAAAGCAAAAACAAAAATGTTAGGACAGTATACTTCATCAACGACATTTGTCCAGGGGCCAGTTTTATTCTTGACATAAGTAATGAGGGCCGAATATTAAAAAAATATTTGAAACAATATATCTATTTTGGTCTAATTAATATTTTGTTGGTTACATCGTTGTTGTTTTTATCTTTATTAATTTTTCTAAATTGTATGTACTTTTTAGCCTAAAAAGTCATAACAGCCCTTATTATCCATCCTGCTGCCAGCCACAAGGGGAACATGAGATATTTCAGCTACTTCTTTCTGTGTTGGCATGTTTTCAGTCTCTGGGTTTTTCCCTAATACAATTGACACTGGTTGTTCTGGTTAAATATAGGCTTATTTTGGATGACAGACAGATTTCTGTAGAAGCTGATTAAATATTTCAGTCACAACTTTTTTGAGGGGATGCATTAGCTGTCGGGATCCAAAAAATAAAAAGACACCCTTCAAACCACAACAGCATTTTTCCCTGCACACTGAATCTGATAAGCTGTGGCGACCTTATGTGGCCCCCAGGCTGCCTGTTGATAAACTCTGCTTTATACCTACACCGCCCATCATCCTCTGCACAGAAGCATGCAGACATACCTACTGATCTATCAGCTCGTCACTGGAAGCATTTATTACATTTTTGGAAAAAATACTTTTGTTCCCTCAACAGTTTTGCCAAGAGTTTGATCCATCAGCTGGCCAGGGTTCATGGTTTTTGCTCCTGTGCAGTAGCACCATATGTCAATTATTCAGTAATCTGATTGGCATGAAGCAATCGTGACAGTTGTGACTAAAGTTATACATCCCATGGATATTTAGAACAATTCATCAGGGATATCTGGCTATGAGTCTGTCAGCTTTTAAAAAAGAAAAGTTTTAACAAATATTGGGCATCAAGGACTTTTATTTTTGTTGCCATAGTATCAATCAGGCATCGTTTTCTTCTGATTTTTATCAAAATCATATCAAAGTTTTCAGTTTTGTGGCAACCATCTGTGACAATCAACCAATCCTAAAGCACCCCGCATGAACAGCTACAGCAAAATGACTCAAAACAGCCTGAAATAACCTCACTCAGATAAAAAAAATGGCTTTGCTTGTTCTTTTTATGAAACATGTACTTTTTACCTCTTGAATGAGGCAAAATCGTGCATGTTGAGTATTTCTTTTCATGTAAAACTGAAGTATTCCTTCATCTAAAAGAACACTCTTCAGAATACAGTTCACAGCTAAATTCACATCTGAATAAATGCTCCACCGTCAGGACATAAGATCAGAAACCATACATTATGACTATTGGACTTCATGCATCTTGTGCTGACAGAACTGGAGTAGCCAAAGTAAATAAAGCTCAGTGCAGCGCAGTCTGCCGAGGCCCAGACAGAAAAACAAGGCTGCTGGGATTGCTGTGCCAAAAGCTGTCAGGCGTCAGATAATATCGAACGGGAAATGGTCTCTTAGAGAGAAACACGACAGGGAGAATCTCTGCTTATTTTTCAAAATAGAAATGGCCGTGAAGAGGGTAAACAGAGATACTGTCTCACTGAAAAACTCAATATTCAGGATGATGCAACGCCTCAGGAGGACTTAAAAGAGCAGAGGAGTGTTTGGCAAGTTTAAACTTCATGTAACACAAAATATTGACCTCTGAGGTTCATACGGTGGTGTTTATTGACAGCAACAGCGGTCAAGGGGCAACCTCACTGGTGTGGAGATTCTGGCAACCCGAGGAAACAAAGAGTCAATATCTGCTCCTTTTTTACCCTTTTTTATTCCCTACAAATGCAGCAAATGCTTCACTATGTTTGAAAGCTGGTGAGTAACTGTGACGGTCTGCTGTTTGGTGGTAGGCAGGTGGAGTACGAAGGATTATCATCTTTGAAGCAAACAAAGAAATATGTGGTGTAGGTCTGTTAAAACTGTTACTGAAGCTGTTAGCATCTGTGCTAATCACTGTAAAAGCAGTCACTTCGTGCTGTCGTAGCTCTCACTTCTTCCTGTTGTCCGGCTTTGAGCTGCTCACAAGCTTGGCAAGATGGACCTGTCTGAATACAGACTTTAAATCAGCTGGATCCTGCAGCACTGCAAGGTTATGAGGCAGTACAACCTAATATAATACCATACATTTTATCACAATATATACTCCAAGGCAGGACAATATATCATATTTTTTTATTTCTAAATTGTCTATTTTTTATTTTAAAAAAGGATTCATAACCAACAAGTGTAAACACATAAAAATAGTTTTTAATCAGTGTTACTCATATAAAGTATGGTCCCGACAGAATGGAAAATTGTTTGTCCCAGTGACAGAAAAAATAGCAATAAATATAACAGGTACACAGATTCTAAGGAAATGCCCAAAATTTCAATAAATTATTGGCTAACAAAATATTCACATTACGCGATAAGATATCCATAGACTATCACATCACAAAACATTTTGATATATTGATGTAGCAACACTTTCTTATTTATTTAAACGTTTATTTGGACGGGCCAGTGCATACTGATGAACGCAAAATATCTTTCAAGTCCTTACAATACCAACATAAATATGCCAGATTTAGCACAATGCTAATTTTCATCCCAAACAAAAAAGAGACTATAAAACCAGAGATACAGTCGGGAATAATAAAAGTAAAATACCACAGACGATTACATACAGAGTTACAATAAAAACAATACAGGCTGGGTTAAGTCTACCCTACGATGCACACAACAATAATGATACAATCTAAATGCTATAATCTAAAAGTTTACCCATACCCCATGTTTACGTATACGCTTCGTTTTCCCTTTGTCACAAACTCTGGTGGAATTATCCAACAGACGTCATATAAAGTGCCTGATGATCTGAAAATGCATGATGTTGAGTTCTGAGCTAAAATATTGACCATATGTAGCTGAGGGCATGATTAATGCTGACGTGATACTTACTGTGATGGATCACTTCAGTTATGCACATATTAGAGTCTGAACATTGATTTCTGGTTACTACAGATATGACTGCGCGTCCATGGCCTCCTGGCATTGCTGGAAAATCATTTAAAGATGAAACACAGCAGCACTCTTTGTAAAAGAGTTAGCTTTAATGTGGAGCAAATTGGATTTAAATTAAATAAAATAAAACCTGCAAGACCACTGCTAAGGACCTTTTAATGCGACTACACGTCTAACTGTGTCTCTCCTTTAAAATGAATGTCAGCAAAGTGAAAGGGCTGTAATGTTAATTACCGTCTACAACTACACGGGACCACCTTCACTCAGAGCTCCTTTCTCCCTGTTCATTCCCTCCGTGGAGAAAACACTCAGTACTTGTGTAACAGCTGCATTGAGCTGTCTGGCCTCTCATTCAGACGGCCTCTTCAATTACTCCATTGTCATTTTCCCATAGCCGGCTACTTCACCGTCCCAAAACTAATTGGTTTTGTGCACATGTCAGAAAGACGTAGCACATACGGGACACGCACACACACACATTCATGGGTGCTCTCCTGCAGGACGTGAGGGTCGGCACATCCCTGCGAACACAGATGGAGCTGACAGGGGCACGAGCGCTCAGAACTGAAGCCCAGCACGGTGTAAATGAATCGCAGTCAGTAGGGAAAAAGCTCAATTGAAATTCCCTTACAGCAACAGATAGCACTACTTCATACGCTGAATGCTAACCACGAGCGAGGTTATTACAACTTCCTGTGCCAAACAATAGTGATGCAACACTGAATCACTGCTGTTGCATCAGTACTGTACTGTTTAGACATCTATAATGAAAATAAAAGCCTTTCGCTCATGCCAAGCAGCCTAATTAACTCCTATAATCAGGGCTATTGATGGCTCATGCAATCAGAGGTTTGTGAACCAGGGTATGGCCTAAATGGAGCAGCAGGGATCCCCTACAGACCCTGAATGTGGGGGTATAATGATGGAAAATGGCGAGGCACTCAGGAAGATGGTGATGAGAAAACGGATACGGTTGGAAGAGTTTATTTTTCTGAGGCGGCCGGGCGTTCCAGCTGCTGTAAGGGATGTCATTGGACTGTGTGCATGCCCAGGGCTAAATGCCTGCTTCCATGTGCCATTAAACATCTTTACTGGACTGAAAGGTTACAAAAAGGACCTTGCAGCAGAATATACCTGAAATATCCTTCATCTGGTTACTAAGATTTGGAATACCTATATCATGTTGGATTCTTAGTTGCTGTTAAAGAAGACGTCTCCAAGCACGGATACGGTTGGGAGTTAATTTTTCGGAGGCTTCAGCTGCTGCAATGGATGTCATTGGATGTATTCATGCCCAGGCCTAAACGCCTGTTTCCATGTGCCACTAAACATCTATAAGGGACTGGAAGGCTGCAGAGAGGGCCTTGCTGTAGAACAGAGAGGAAATATCCTTTATCTTGTAATCACTCCATCCTCCAGGCCGTGGATCATCTGGTACCAAGGCTGCCTATATGATTTTAAAAATTTCCATTTATTGACACTCTAAGTCTGCTGGGATGCTTCAATTATGAAAAATAGCTGCACTCTCTGCCCACCATATCTGTCTCTGCACCTCAATTTTTTTATGCAAGAGTTTTGTTAATTAGTGAAAGAAGAGCAGATCATAAAAGATTATTTTTTCTGCTATTTCAGTTTTTTATGTTCAGAATTTATTGCTTTTTTGGGCCAATAAATGGCTTGAAATGCATATGAATCGTTTCGTAAAATGATGCCTGAAATAGTAAGACCTGAGATAAACTTGCCATTTAACTTCATGTTTGTGTACTTGTACAGCAGCATCACTAGCACAGTTGAAAATATACCTGACCACGTGCAACAAAATACCCAGGGCACACAAGACAGCTAAGGTAATAATGGGGCTCCATGATGACTAAAAAAATGAAAGTAATATTATTCATTCAGCACTATAAATTGTGCAATCATGTTTCAGAAAAAAAGGAAACTATACTAGACAAATGCAGTGTATTCTATATATTGTGTGAAGTTTTGGATCAAATATACATACTGTTATTTCTCGATTATAACATGCATTTTTTTTGCTGTTTAATAAAGTCTAATTTTCGGGTGCATATTATACACTAGTACAAGCAAAAAACTTTAAAATATTTTGTCTCGCCAACATTACGATTGCAACACATCTGATAGTAAAGGCCGAAATATTCTTTTTCTCTGTGAAAACACATGCAAACACAGGGCGCTGCCATCTTGTGAGGAAGGGGTCACAAAATAGCTGCGCTGTGATTGGTCGAAGACATTGGCATGTTGTTAGCTGCTCTCTGATTGGTCGGTACACTACGACTGAGCATGCTCCAGCAGAAATCGAGTAACTGTGCATGAGTGAAGCAAAAGGTGTTTCCGCATCCATTTGAGAGAGAAAATCGTGCACGGTATTGTTGTGAAATTACTGAAATGTCATTGATTAAAACTTTGAATAAAGGTAATTTTTGAGCTGTCTGAGAGAGCATGGTTTGGGCAAAATTTGGTTGCGTGTGATATTCAAGTACAGTGTTTTTCCAGGCAAAAATCGTGAAAACATGGGGTGTGTGTTATAATCGAGTGCGTGTTAAAATCGAGAAACTATGTTATTCACTCTGACAGCAGTGCAGACGTATACATGGTGTGATAGAGGAAAAAGTAAAGAAACAAAAGGTGGAGCCACCACAGAAAGTGGCACTTGAGGGTAATTTAACCTGCTGGCTCTCTTCCTATAATGCACAGCATGACCCAAGCTTGTGGGAATGCTGGCTGTGACGTAATAACAAACAACCAGCTCCGGCTTTTTGGTCTGGACTCGGCCAAGAAATATACTTACACTTGAAAATACTGCATGTGAACATAAAACTATTCAAATAAAATGTGCAAATTAGTTGCAAATGAACTTAGTTCGCCTGGAAGTTCGACTTTTAGCATAAAATGTCCACAGATGTCTTTGCAGCTGCTGTTGAAAACATTTATGAGGCCTTGTAAAAGGTAGTTTATCAAGTTGATCATCATAATGTCAAAATATCCATATCAATTAAATGAATACAATCACAATCACGGACGCACACATGTAAAAGTCACCGGTTAAACTTCATTAGCTGGACCTTTAGACTTTTATTTTTCAGGAAAACAAGCTCAAAGTCCCCACTGATACTGTCATTCTGAGTGGAATAATCATATTTTTTTCTTAGCCTGTGAAAAAGATTTTTTATTTGAAGCCATCCACAACGCAAAAAAGACTTGGGCCACTGGTGTTGGAGATATGGGATCATCCTTCTTATGGAATTTCACATTCATATCGAGGTAAGCAGTCATTTAACACTAAAAGGATCATTAAATAAGCAACAGTCAGGAGTCTTAATGAGCTCCTAACTCTCAGCTAATGTAGTCCACAGACATTCTGAGGGATATGAATTACAGCCATCACGTATGAGGTTAAACGTTCACTGCCTCTGACTAACATCTCTCAAAGGCTTTTTATCTGCAGCTACAAGACCACAATGGAAGTACTGCTGGCCGGGTCCAGCATGCGTTTCCCATAATCTGCTCATTAGCTTTTATAACTGGGGGACGGTATGCAAATAATTGGTGTGGTTAACATATGAATTGGGGTCGTGTTGTTGAGGGAGACCCCACAGCTCAAAAACACGCCGCTATCCTTTCATATACACTGTACAAAGGGAGACAATAGTGAGGATCTTCATTCAAGCGCTATGAAACTATACATTTGTTTAGAATAATGTTTTGTTTAACATTTTGTTGGCAGTGTGTGGCAAAAACTTGCAAGGAGAAAAAAAAACTTGCATATCATTTAGGAGGAGGGCTTACTAGTATGGCATTATGGGAAGTGCAGGCTGGTTTTAAGGCAATCCAATTACTTTGAAAAAACATGCTATACTCATGGATGCCTGATATCGGGGGGGCATCCACACTGACACAAGTTTAGGAGTATCCACAGAAGTTTTTTATCCTATTTGCATTTTGTCCGCATGGATTCAGCATTTTGGAAGCCCTGTCTCTTCTTTAACCCTCATACCTCAACCCCAACTAAAGTAGAAACAATCGTTGAAAAAAGTGTTGCATTCGTGCTGCAGAAGCTACTGAGCTAGTTTTGGATTTTACAGCAAAATCTATTGTCCTCTACGACCAATGTGAGCATGGAGAACATCATATTCCAGTGTTCGCTTACATCGAACATGTTTTATGCGCATACTCCATGTCTTACTCCATGTCTACAGCTGTGTTAAGGAGGAAACCCCTGCCTGCTCGGGCTAAATGAAATCGAAGGGTGATTTCTGCTTTCATTTTATCACTGCAGGCTAGCTTGATTATGGCATTTCCCACCTCATATAAAAGCATAACCCCCTTTGAGGGCTTTATCATGTTTGGATGGATGTGTTAAAGTCTTCTTTTCTCATTTCAGGCTGTAAATTGTGGGTCTGCAGATGGTTTGTGTGTGAAAATATCTAAAGGGATTGGTAAAGAAAAAGTTGCTGAATACTTTGACTAGTCTGTGAGCTTTTAAAAGTGAAATTAGGCATTTAAAGGAGTAGTTGTGTCCTTTTTTAAATCAGTATGAAAGCTATGAGACACAAAGGTGAGTGGCTGAAACAAAATAGCACTGACCTTATATGACATAACATGGTCAAATATGAGTCCAAAACATTATGGTTTTTTTTAAGTTTTATATGGTGTATTTTACATGTGCCCTCAGTAGGATAGAGCACTTCTATGCCCAAAGACCAAAATTCCACAGTATTAGGACTTCCCCTTCACCTTTTCACCGTGCTAGTAGCTGCCTGAAATGACTTGTTCCCCCGGTCTCATGAAAGACCCACCAGTGTGACATCCTACCATTGTTTTTTTGGCAGTTAAGGCCCTTTGGGTCAGGGTAGCAAGCCCAGTGTAGATCAGAGAAGGTAGAATAAAGTCACAGGTGCTGACAACATGGCGCCGAGCAGTGCTGAACTGACCGATTACCACAGAGGAGACCAGTCAACCAATCAGAGCAGACTGGGCCCATGTGGGAAAGACATTGCAGAGAGAGAAAACAGCTAGATCAGGGTGGCATGAAAACTAGGGTTAAGGCAAAACATGGTTTCGTTGTAAGTCCATGGTTTTGCCCTCTCAAGAATATTTTGCCTTCCTCCTGAAAGTTCTCTCTAAGCTATCAATCAATCCACCACAGTCGTAATGCTAATGGGCATCTGCTACTAATGCAACATGTCCGGCAATTTGTTTGGTCCTCCTCTTTTTCACAGGGCGATGCACATTGGCATTCACTTTGCTTCCTGCCCATACATGCCAAAACACTCCGGGGCTCACTCCATGTCCCCTCTGCCCAAATGCTAATCACTGCCGGCGCCGGCACTTCTAAGAGGAGGCTCCTCGTTAGCATGCAGATGTAGGCATCACTTCTAGACGAACGGCTGTGTTAAGGAGGAAACCCCTGCCTGCTCAGGCTAAACGAAATCGAAGGGTGATTTCTGCTTTCATCTTATCACTGCAGGCTAGCTTAATATGGCATTGCCCACCTCATATAAAAGCATAACCCCCTTTGGGAACTCTATCATGTTTGGATGGATGTGTTAAGTCTTCTTTTTTCCATTTCCATCTTTAAATTCTTGGTCTGTAGATGATTCAATTTGCTCATAATGCAGGAAAAGCTATAAATCATTAGATAATAAAGCAACAATTGCAGCACAATGTCAAAAGTTAGGTCACTGAAGGGTGTTTGTGCTCTTGCCTGACCCTATTTATGCAGAAGTTCATTACTGGAGAAGTTTGAGAGAATTTTTGAAAGCTTCATTAAAATAAGTTCAGGAGGAGAAGAGGCAGGCAGCTAAAAAAGAAACCAGAATTGAACTTGACCTTTTTTTGAAAGCTAATCCCCCAACAGTTATTACTCTTTAAAGAGGATGTTTGAGAGTACCGCTGTAGTTAATCTCTTGAGTATGTGATTTTGCTTATATCTGTACCTGCACTCTTACTGTAATTTTGCTGAGTAGCTCTATGAGTCAGCACCTTTGGGAGCATCAGACAAAGAAGATGGAGTTTGATTATACTCTGTAAAATCAGTGTGTGAAGGTTCGAGCTAGGGGCGGCAAAACAGACCAAAAATCACAACTTGATATTTCTAGCATAAATGAAAATACGTGATAAAATTCTAAACATTTATTTCTGCAAGTGAATAACAAATGGTTTTCATAATCAGAACGAAAACATTGGGACAATCTGAAAGTCAAACAAAGGCTGACTAATCCCAGTTGTGGCCCTTCCCTGCATGTTATTTCCCATCCTCTCTTGACAGTTTTTGACTCCATCAACTGTCCGATCCGTCCAAAAAACGCTATAAAACTAAAAAAAAAAAATGGCAACAACAGTAGTCCCAAACCCAATAATGGATGTTTTCTGTTGTTTTTAAATATAAAGAAATACAGCTACATCCTACACACTTCTTTATTTGGCTAAAAATTGATAACATTTCCATTTATTTTTGATGTCAGAACTCTCAATTATTTTAAGTATCTGTGAAAAGGCTGGTTGTTTACAGTAAATAAATGATAATCAGGACTGCTTCACACACTCTTCACTCTTAGACCTAGTTATTATTTTGCAACACAAGCAAAAACAAATAAATAAATATGAAAAATATCAAAATAGTAATTTTTGATGACTGTTTGGCACAAAGCTGTAAAATAACTTTCTTCCTACGTAAGCTGTGATGTACTTTGTGGCCAACATTTTAAAACAGGTTCCAAAAAAAGTCACTCAGTTGAACTTCTTGTCCATGTAACTGCACTTGGCCAAAAAAAAAGATGACTCTGTAACATTTACCACACATGAAAAAACAGACCGACAAAATGTGTGCGCCCCAGCTTTTAGCTTGGTAACCATTTGAGGCAGTGATAAGCGATATATCGACCTTATTAAGTGATATCTTTAAAGTCAAAAAGTACAATAACCTACAACAGGGAGAATAACATTTAAAGGGAGCACCCAAGTTGCCCACACTTAACATCATGTAATTTGGCTACAGGCTGTTGATACTTCAGCCGACGTATGGTAAATACACCGATCAGGCATAACAATATGACCACCTGGTACCCTGACTAGTCTGCAGCTATACAGCACCATACACAACTATGCACTGTGTATTCTGACACCATCTATCAGAACCAACGTTAACTTCTACAAAGATATCAGCAACAGTAGCTTGTCTGTTGGATCAGACCACATTGGCCAGCCTTCATTTCCCACGTGCATCAATGAGCCTCGGTCGCCCATGACCCTGTTGCCGGTTCACCACTGTTCCTTCTTTGGACGGTTTTAGAAAGATATTGACCACTGCAGACCGGGAACACCCCACAAGAGCTGCAGTTTTGGAGAAGCTCTGACCCAGTCGTCTAGCCATCACAATTTGGTCCTTGTAAAACCCCCTGACATCCTCACTCTTGCCCATTTTTCTGCTCCTAACATCAACTTTGAGGACAAAATGTTTACTTGCTGTTTAATATATCCCATCCACTAACAGGTGCCATGATGAAGACATAATCAGTGTTATTTACTTCACCTATATTAGGTCATGTTATGTCTGATTGGTATATTTACTGCTGATATATCACCTATAAATATAAGTATATAGTGCAGATAATATCCTGGACCCATACTAATAATATAAATGCTCCAAACTATAATTAATATAATCCCTACTCACAACTTGAATGTAAACTAGATTTCTTGTGTGGTTTCTGGTTCTTCCTGAAAACAATCTTTACTATTATATAACATCAGCATAAACAAGAAAATTATGGTGTTGTTTTACCCTTAATCTCTTTTGAAAATATACCAAAACATCTTAAGGCTTGATATATTTCCCAGCCCTAGTCGAGCCCATTCATATGCAGAGCAGAGGTTCATTATTATGAGTGGATGCATCAGAGTGGGAGGGCTGCATTCCAACCGGCTCCCTGAATACTTGAAAAGACTCTTAAAATCTTCAGCATCCAACGTCACGAGACACACTTGAACTTCAGTAACAGTTTTGAGGGAGTGATCAGCATAAAACCAATCTGCTGTGGAAACATGAGACAATCCTTTGAGAGGGGGGACAGAAACAGTCATGCAAACACTGAATCAGAGACAATAAGCCTCTGACTCAAACAGAAAATGTTTTATAGCTAAATATAGGAACACTGCATATGCTTTTTAGTATATGTAGTGTAAAACCACTCTGAATACCTCCCATAAGAGGCTCTCTGTATCCATGACAATACGCTGGTGTTCTCAGATCTCCACACTGACAAAAACATGTCAACCCTCTCATCAAACACAGACGTATAAGGGAAAAAAAGTGTGTGTGGAGGGGGCACAAAGAGGCCCGGACCCATTTGTCATCTGATGAGTAACCTTGGAGAGAAACTGTACGCTTGACATCTGCTGTGGCCTGAAAAACGTCTCGACCTCCTCGGCGCTGAACAAAAGAGGTATGATTAGAATCTCAGTTTGCCACCATGTCCGCACCGGATGGCTTTCTCTACATGTGAAGGGTTTCTCAAGATGGGGCCAATATGTGGGGTTTACTTTGAGCTTAGGGGTGCCAGAGAGAGAGCGTGTGAGAAAAGGCAGCCGAGGAAGTGTTCACATCAGACATGAAAAAAAGTGAGAATCCATCCTCCGCAAGGATTAAGGTGGACTGGGGGAGTGAAGTCAGGGGGATGTGGATGAAGATGTAGAGGACTGATCTCTACAAGGACTGAAGAAAGGTACATCCTGTGCAGGGCTGAAAGATTCATTGTTCTCAGATCAAAATCGCAATTTCAGACAACGCAATCGTGTGATCACCAAAGCTGCAATTTCTTGCAGCATTCTTGACTGGCCTAAGATCTGTTGTGTCAACTATTTTACACGTACTATTTTACACATTTGCCGATGGTTTGCATTTGGTAGAAGTTGGAGTATCCCTTAAATAATGAAAACAGATTATTTATCATCAATATTAGATGATGAATGATTTCCTTACTGCTGCTTGTACTGTAAATATAGTGAATACTGCACTGAAGCTTGATTTGAAGAACATCATGAATTGAATTGAAATCACGATATCTGCCAGAAAAACTGCAATAATTCAGCTCTGTTCCTGTGCAAGACTCAGTATCATACGATTCAAACTTCAGCACAGAGTTCACTTTCCTGAAGCAGAGTTACCAAAGTATTCCCTAAATTTAATGATAGCTGACCCTCAGCAAAAAACTTTATTAGGAATGTGGGGTACTACAGAAAATATTCTACCGTCAGGAAAAGACATTAGAAGATAATTATGACACTGAAAGTCAATAAGCCCACTAAAAACATATAAATACCCCAATTACACAAGAGTTGGGACACTGCTGACTGAGTGAATAAATTTCACGGGCATTCAATGTTTTCATCCGTGAGGGATGCAGGGAAAGCACGATTGTAAAGTGTTAAAATATTTGCCCATGCAGTCTTTCAGAAAGAGAAGAAGCCTTTTCAGTAGTGTCCTTTCATACCCAATAATGCTAATATCACTTGTTTGCCAGTTAATCTGTGTACCTATGAAATGTTACAGGTGTTTTTTTGGGCATTACCCCACTTTTCTGGACTCTTCTTGCCCCTGTCCCAACTAATACAAAGCATGTTGCAGACTAAAAATTCATATCATGTATCTTGTATTGGGTAGCATGATGATGCAGCAGGTAGTGCACATGCCTCACAGCAACAAGGTTGCTGGTTTGATTCCCCGAGTTTTTCTGTGTGGGGTTTGCATGTTCTCCCAGTGCATGCATGGGTTCTCTCTGGGCATTCCAGCTTCTTCCCACTGACCAAAAACATGCTCATTAGGTTTATTGGTCACTCTAAATTGCCCTTTGGTATGAGTGTGAGGGTGAATGGTTGTCTGTCTCTCATTGTGGCCCTGTGATCGGGTGCTGACCGGTTCAGGGTGTACCCTAAGCCCGTCGATGTCAGCTGGGATAGGCTCCAGCCCCCAAAGGGATAAGCAGTACAGATAATGGATGGATGGATGGATGGATATCTTGTATTAAAGCCATATAGGTTGAAACTGGTATGTTAACCACTGTAGTCTGTTTGTATTGACATTTTACACAACGTCCCAACTTCTTTAGAATTAGAGTTTAGATGCGGGGTGATCTGATGACTTTGATCCAAAGATAAAACACGAAGAGAGAAGCATTTACGTAAACTTGTACTTCCATACCTGACTGGCCTATTGTTCTACAGTAAGATTATCCACTTGGATGGATCACAGTTAACCTTTACAGCTAAAGATGCCTTTTTCCAATATGTCAGTGTCTTTGTCTAAATACCTTCTCCACCACTTTTAGTCCAACCCTTAGGATATGGTGTGCCAATAAGCTTCAACAAAAAAACTGTTCAGATAAGAAAAATCTGTCTTGTTTTTCCACACATATTTCCCTACACTTACAAAAGGTTAACAGGCGAAGTCTAGTGGCTCATAATCATTTCTTTCAAATCATATTTTTATACATATATGAATGAGTCCTTTGTTCTGCTAGAGTATATGGAAAGAAGGGGCTTTCTATTTGTTGCATTGTTACAAAAAAGGACATATATAATTTAAGCCTTTATTATGGTGGATTGTTATGTGCATTTCTAATAAAAATGTTTGAACAAAGCGCACATAAAGTGGCCTCTGTTGTTTTTATAGCAGTGGAGCACCCATTGGCGATGAAACACAGAGAGACAATTAATGTGCGATCGTTCCGAGTCAACAGTGGATACTGCCAGGCCTTTCTGGAAAAAGCACTACTGTATAATAAACACTCTTCTGGAGGCATTTGAATTGTGCTGATACAGTACAGGCAGGCCGTGATGGCTCTTTGAAAGCTGTCGGCACTTTGTGTGGTACCATTCAGTCCGGTAAAATCTGCCGACAGCATCAGATAACAAAGCGTGAACGCTGACTGTGCTCTGGAACAATCTGTTACTGCTGCGTGTGACCAGAACATGTAATTTACCAGTGAGGAAGTAGCAGGTGGACAGCGGCAGTACGGTTTAGCCTTGTGGGAAAAAAAAGAAGTGCTGTCCTGAGGCCATGACAGTGCTACATTCAGCAGGCTGGAATAAATCAACAGTGGGTAAAGAATTTCAGAGGCATCAAAAAGAAAAAGAGCTGTTGCCTTGCTGGTTTATGTCGCTGCGAGGTCTACAGTTGTCATAAAGTCAGAGTGCTATGGCAGGTCAAGGACGGTCTTGTGGTGGTGTGATTGGTAGAAATCCTTACACCTTTTTTCTTTCACATGAATTTTTGATTGGGGGCCTTCACTGCAAAAACTCAGATCTAAGCTAGTGTGTTTGTCTAAATTCAAGGCATAAATAACTACAACACTTATTCTAAACCGCATTCACTCAAAAAATCCAGATAAATATCTTACTGCAAGAAATAAAAGGCAAAAAAATAGGCACTGAATTGCTTGTAATGATAAGAAAATATCTGACAATAACCAAAGTTTTACTCAGTGAGGGTCTTGATTGGGGTTTATTATACTCTGGATAGACCATTTCATTTTAAGACCCCATTCAAAGGAATTTGGCTTGTCTCATTGGCAGTTTATTTTACTTTTTACAAGCAACTCAGGCCTTCTTTGTAGTTTTGATATTGTCAAATAAGACGTTTATCCAGACATATTTGGAAATTGTGGGATAAAATAGGTCTAGTGAGATTTTTTTGACTTGAAATTGGCTGAAGACGCTCACCTAGATATTAGTTTTTGCAGTGTTCAATCAGAAAGGACAGTGGATAGAGACTGAAACAGAGGCAAAGGCCTCTCAAAGGCATTAGGACACTAACAATAGGCTATCAGCACCCTCTGTCATTATAGCCTCTTTTACACATACTCTCCTGACAACAACTAGAAAATTTCATCACGACATGCTCTGAAATTTACCACAGTTCCCCTTTTAGACATGTCCATCAGCAGAATATTTCACAGTTCTCCCCATCAACATGATGTAAATGTCATCAAACCAGGAACTCCAGGTTAAAATGTTTCAAAATAAAACCTGCAGCATTCACATACCCCCTCACTCTGACTTCTAGCAGATATCTATCTTGGGAAAACAGAAAAAATGTCCTGTATATGCCTAAATCTAATTTTTGTAACAAGGTTGGTGCCTATTTTACCACAAGGTCACCAGTGGCAGCATCTGCTAGCGAGGTATCGAATCAGTACAAGAATATATATTAATATTAATATTAATATTAATATAATATTAATATTAATAATGATAGAATATTAAGTTATGTTGATTTAAATTCACTTAAGAAGGGCAAAAATTACTGGTCTTTAAATGAACCAAAGTAAAAGTGAAAAATAGTTTATTTAAAGTGAACTCAAACATCTACATATAGCACTATGCAAGTTTGGCAGTGAACTGTGGTCATCCCATAAGTGTCCTGCTTTATGGCACAAGTTTGTAGTTTTCTGCACTATGCCACACAATGTCTTAGAAGATGGAAGAAGACAGGAACATATATAAGGGCAGAAACAGAAAATGAGAGACTGACCGGGCAAGAAGACAGACTAAAGTAACTGTTGGACAGGCTGTACCCATTAGCAAGAGCTCTGAGAAACTATGGGATGCCGGCCAGACTCCAGAGTTCTAAGTGCTCAGAGCTCCGGGTGAAAAAAAGGCCAAAGTGTCAGCTGGCTTTTGTTGCTGCACTTCCAGCACCCTCAGTATAAAACAGCTCAATTTCAGAGAGAGCGCTACATTTGTCACTGTCTATGTAAAATAGAGACGGGGCAGGACTTCTGTTGTTTGCTTTGAAAATAACAATGGCAGAGGTGAAAATAAGATGCCTTGAATTTACACAGGAACTTTTTCCTAGACTTCAGCTTTTATCAGTGGTAGGACATGATGTGTTGAAACTGTGTTCATGTTTTCTCTGTGATATTTTGGTGAATTAATAAAAATACAATTTCTTTTCTTTTTTTTTTTTTTTACATCTTGCATCCCTTATCCCATTTTAGTGAAAAATAACTATTTTAATAAATTTTATATTCCATTTGATCTAAGATGTCAGAATGTCTGTGTTTTAAATTAGTCAAGTCACTGGGAAAGCCGCCTAAATGGGGTACACACTATGAGACAATCAGCAAGAGTTCAGGCATGGGTTCTCGCTTCAAACCAAAGTCAGCTAGGGCCCAATTATCTGGTGGTCCTACAGATTACTTTTACTTAACAAAGTCAATCAGGGGGCAAGCTGGCTGAAGCAGGAAGCAAACACAGCCATGGCAATGAGAGTAAAGACAAAACATACAGTTAGATGAACATCAGAAAGAGAGAACCAGCTTGTTGATTTGTGCTAAAACACGACTGTCTATGTGGTGTAACTTGTAAATCATGTTAGACAAACTGATTAGGAGAGGAGCTGGATGGAAACACTGATGCCAAGGTTGTCATAGATTACCTTTCCTTGACATGATCAGCCTTCTTGTCCTAATGCCCCAACCTTTCCTTCACCAAATTCAACGCTAGTTAAATTTAGCTTCAACATTGTCCGCCATGTTTGTTTACACTTAATTTGTGTTTGACCAATCAAGCAGTGTTGATTTTGACAGCACTTTTTAATTCAGGTTTAGTTATGGTCTTTTGCCTAAAATATGTTTAAGTTTTAGTCATAATTTTGTTATCTAAACTGTTTTAATTTTAGTCTAGTTCTAGTTAATGAAATTTTACAACATTTTAGTTGATGAAATCTACTGTTAATTTAGTCGACTAAAATATGAATTGTAAAATGTAAGGCAGTTTTTGTTTCATTGAATTTCTGAAGTCATGTTTTACCCTTGGATCCCGCCACCATGAAGCTAAGGAATTTGTGACTGGATGTCCCTCTTAACTCATCCAACCTTTTCACACAACCAAAGTAGCTGTGATTCCTAACTTGTCTCTACTTTCTACATGATGAAATTAGGTCTGATTGGATTTAGTCTCTGTCAAACATTTTAGTCTGGCTTTTATTTGTTGACAAAAATGTCAGTTAATTTAGTTTTAGTTTTTGTCAATGTGCACTTGTTTTTTTTTTTAGTTACTGTCTAGTTTTCATCAGGGGAAAAAAAGGTTGTTGACGAAAACTATGACAAAAATAATTAGTCGACAAAATTAACACTGCAATCAAGATTACAAGCTGAGGGAGCAGAGGCACATGTTGGTAAGTGGGTTTGGTTGGCACACCAAATACTATGAGAAAAAAACTGACATTATTTGTCTTCATGTGCTGGGTTTCACCGTCAAAATCTGTTCATTTTTTAAAAATCTTCATGTGTGTGCCAGACCTTAGTCAGAACTTCTACTCAGATTGGTTGGTAGATTTTCTTAGGCATCTCATGTTTACCAGCTCATAACCAGAATGCATTTCACTGGGGTGTGAAGGAATTCCCAGCTCTAACATCCGTGTCCCAAGGCAAATGGAACGCACAATAATTTAAAAACAGTCTGGAAAAGAGCAGGGCTCCCACTCTTTTCTATAAATGATGTTCCAGGACTTTTCCAGGACGTGTCAGAGAGAGGAGATAAAAACCTCTAATTCAGTATACAATACAGCAACACTCTTGAACTAAAAGTCGCTAGTTTTAGGCGCTTCTTTGGGGAAAAATAAGTCCTTACTTGGGTCTGAAAAGTTGCTAAATCTAGCAAAAAGTCATATGAAAACACTGGGTGGTGGGACTGCTCTGGGGGAACATGCAAATTTGATTGGTAGCGTCACGTAGGGTGCTGTGCCGGCTAGAGGCAGAGAAACTCTGCAGCTCAGTTTCAACAGCTGAGAATAGACATGTAGGGTATGCGCACATTTTTTAATCTGTTTGCATTCACTACGAAGAAAGAGAGAGAGAAGCAGAGGGAGGGTAAATAATTTTCAAGGACAATTCAAGCTTTTCCAGGACATTTACATTTTTCTCTCATTTTCCATATGTTTTCAATGACTGGAAAGTTGGTCAACCATTTTCCAGGTTTTCCAGGACACGTTGGAACCCTGAAGAGGTTATGATGCTGATGGTTGTCTGGCTAAATCTACAACAAACTCTGGCTAACGATGTGTTTTAGCAGAGACCACGTAGTTAACCAGTGACAGAGAGGTGGTGAGAAAATCCCCGGCAGGTGGACAGAGGCAGGGAGCTCTCCTGTTATTGAGTGCCACCTCTACATTCAAAAACCACAATAGACCTCTCCTGCTGCTCCCCCACCTCCTCCTCATCATCCTCCTCCTCTAGCCCCTTCCACTCCACCCCACCTGTTTCTGTGAAAGGTCAGCGCAGAGGAGGGTCCCAACCCCCCTTGCAGAAAAAAAAAAACACAGCTCCCACTCCACAATCAGCCCCAACACTGAAGCCCAATGCCAGGAAACTCAATCAAAGAGGGGCTTCAGAGGGCTCCAGACCTCTCAAAACCCTCCATTGTCTCCTGAAGGCTTCCCCACACCGCGCCCGCTCTATATGTAACACTGTAAGAGGAGTTGCTCATTACTGCCCGTCCTCGGTTCCACTTTGTCTCCTTTGTGCTGCTGACAGAAGAATCCAGTTGCCCGGCCGGACCAATAAAAGAGAGTGCAGGGATGTAAAAAAAGGAAAAAGGATTCATTTGCTGGAGTGGCTGGCTGCAAAGACACATATGTCGAGCTGCATTTTCACCTTGATGGTTAAAAGAGGAGTGTGATACATGAATCAGTCACCTCTTGTGTCACCAGATGACAGATCTTTAATGGCATCTGTTTAAAATTTACCATTCGCTCCACGAGTTTGGGAGTATTGACTGATAGACACACCACAGCACAATGTGTGTGAATGTCAGAGCAATCCATTATCACATAAAGGAGGCACTATGTCAGCCCCCCTCCCTCCCTCTCTCTCCTCGCTCGGCCCCTCCTCAGCTCCATTCAGATACGGCAGGTGAATACAAATCATTTCCCCTCCGCTGCTCTCTAAAAGGACTCACCATCCAATTTCAGACATAGAGGACACAAACAATGGTGCTTTTCAAAGTGTGAGAAAATCAAATCATGGCAGGGTGTGTTCTTTTCCAAATGAAAGACACAATCAGTGGAGTTTACCCTTCCAAAATGCTAAACAAGATCTGCAAAATAGATGAAGTCTTGTCAAAGGATTTTAGAGTAATCATCCGGGATCCTGCATGTAAGAGCAACAGGTCAAAAAGACTCGAGGAGGGAGATATTTTGTTTCAGCAGTAATGAGGACAAGTTTGTGACCCTATGAGGCATAAATAAAGAATCCTGTTTATTATTCAGGGTTTCCACTCTCTTATGAAAATCACCTCCAGGACTTTTTCCAGACATTATGTGACTGTTTAGCAGGAATGACTGGTAAGTATCATTCCCATACACTAAGGCTATTCAACTGGAAGTCCTGGGGCCAAAGCCGGCCCACAGGCAACCTCAGAGTGGAAGCTTGAGTACTCCTTAAATCTTTGGATACTGCTTATCATGGAGTTTCATAACAAATTTGAAGGCTCTGATTCATCACAGAGCTCTGGCCTCTCTGACCATCTGCAGACTGAATCATTGGCACATCCTGATTTATTAGGCTATAACTGGACGGCTTTCATCAGATTAAAAGAACTGTTTTAATGTGAAAAGTTCTGGAAGCCACAGTCGTCATTCTGTGCCTGAGTCATAAAACTTACTTTTGCTTTCTGTCCCCAAATTTTGCATTGAAATGGTAAGAAAAATTTCAGATATGCTGCTCCTGCAGACTGGAATCTGCTGCAGGAAAACTGGTCATTATGGAGATGGTCTCTTTAAATCTTTATAAAAGCAGATTAAAGGCATTTAAGGAGGATGAAGCAGGCTGTAGATGCTTTGAGTGATGATTTTCAGCTCTGTGACTCTTAGGGGATTGATTGATTTGCATGTATTAGTGTCCTGCAATGTCTGCAACTTTGTAAATGTGCGGTAAATGTCTGCTGTAAGGATTTTAGACAATAGGAGTGAGCATATTATAGCCAATGCATGACAAAAAGGATTACAAACTCTGAGAAACATGACTTTTACTGTGTAACTTACTTTGAAAATGATCTTTTGCATCATGACAAAATGTGTCCCTCTGTCTAAGTGTTAAAGATGGAGCCCTCTGTGTGCCAACAATCTTTGCAAAGAAAGAACAGTCAAACAAGAGACTACTAAAGCCTGATTTATATTTCTGCATAGGAGGTAAAACAGAAACCAGGGGTCACCAACTGGGACATTTTTTTCTTGACATACACTGTGGGGCCCAGATTTTTAAATTGGTTTAGAAATATACATACTTGGCTCTTATTATTTCATATTTGTATGTTTTCCAAACTAAATGTATTTCTTTGCCTTTAAAAGTGAGACCAGTTCCTATCACCCATAATGCTGTCAGCCACTTGGGACACTTGGGACATCTTGTCTAGTTCTCTCTTGGGCTGTCCTGTTTTCCGTCACTGGCTCCAGCAGGAAGATTTAGAAAAAGTAAATACTTTGGTCTAATTAATATAAGCAGTTTAATATTTGTGTGTTTTCCAAACGGTATATATATCTAGGCCTTTAAAAGCAAGAGCTGCTTGTCTACCAGCAGGGGGATTTCTGTAAAACAGATCAATTATGAAGGATTACCTTATAAAAATGTTTGAATCCAAATTGCTTTTGGTTTTTTTTAATAGTTGGGGGATTTAAAAACTCAATCATTTCCTTTAAACCACAATAAATATTTCCCCTCACATTTTCTGCATGTCATGATACTTTGGGGGTCAGAGTTGATGCCATGAGGGGGTCTGATGTGTCCTCCAGGCTGCCAATGTACCCTGACATGCTCTTCCCCAAAAAGTGTAACTGCACCTTTAATCTTTCCAAGCCCTGCAATCAGTCTGTGGCACAGCACTGGGTGACTGCCAGTCTCTGAGTGCATCTGTGGTTTGAGTTTTTGTACAATAATGTGACAAAATGTCTACAGAAAACAAACCAACACATTAGATACTTACTGATAGAGCAGAAATGCATTTCCTCATTAGTGCATCATTAAGTAGCTCCTCTGTCTCAACTGATTCAGAGCAATTTATTCCAACTCCTCTGATGTTTCCTCTCTTTCGTTGCTACAGAAACAGCTCTGTAATCAACTGCTGGATATTATTTATCAACTCTATACCTCAGCATTATACTCTTCATTTCTGTAGCCAAGGTTTCTTGTAGACAAATGAGCAGAGGATGCGTCAGGATCAGGAAACAGTGTGCTACTCATATTTTAGCAGAGCTTCGCAGAGTGGTAATATAAGGGGTGCACCATAATGGATTTTTGCTGATATGCTGATATTTCAAAACTTATTACCACCGATACCAATATCAATACTGATACAGCACAAAGTCTCTATTTTAATAAAACTGACCTGTCCTTTCGTGAATTCAGTCTAGATGTGTTAGAAACCAATATAAAGCAAGAAAAACAACATTTTCTTCTTTAATAAATTATACTTTTAATTTAAAGAGTGGACATCGAGTGATTATGAGGGAAACCATCATGGTACATAGACTATTTTGCCAAATTATATGAACACATGACTTTCCTCCAGCCCATCAGTGTATAAATACTCAATCAGACACATGATTCACCAAAACACACCCACACACACACATGCACAAACATGCATATGAGGTGAAAATGTGTGTGTGCCAGCTCAACCGATCCAAACACACTTTTTCAGCCAACTCTGAATGAGCTTTGATTACTCTGGCTGCAGCTATGGCCACTCTAATTCACGAGTCATGTTTTCATATGCAAAACACAACAAACAACTCGGGGGAAGTGAACAATTCATCAAAGTTCGCCCTGAGTCAACTCTGACTGTAGCTGTGCTGCCACTGTGAGTTTCATTAGGATTCTGCTCTATTCACTGACATCCGATGGAATTTGATCTAATTAAGTTCTGAGGCGGAGAAACTTGTGATATTTCACTGAGAATGAAATAACAGAGACGGATAACATCTCCCTTAAGCAAATGGAAGTACTTTTTGTCAGCGAGTAATTGGGTGACCTCATTTTATTTGAAGCATTGGTTTTTGTGTGAAATTAAAGAGAGAGTTTCCAAGATTAAAGAATGGAGCGAAAGAAGCCCCTGGTGGTGACAGACAGAACATGTTTCGATCTGTCTCATGGGTCTACATGACTGAAGCATCAGCTAAAGTGTATTAATGATACTAATGGAGGACTAAGCTTTCACATAAAGGGAGTCTCTTCATGTGCTGTGAAACTGAGGATGTGTTGTGTAAACTCACAAGAGACTAACAAAGCCAAATCTCTATAATCTCTTTGTGTTGGATATCCTGTTTAACGAAATTTGTCTAACATTGTATGGGCTCTACTTTAACTACTTTAATGAAGCAGTTAAGAGCAAATCTGCCTACATTTTTCTCCCTACAGGATGCAAAATCCTAATGCAAAGTCAGGCACAGAGGGCAAGTAGATGGTTTGTACAGCTTGACAATATACGTATGTGTTTTGTTTTTTAATACATATCAAACCTATCAAAGTGAAACCTTTTATTCCTTTTCAAAGTGATATGTGATTGTCTGCTCACATTTTGTGACTGCTTGGTCTGAACTCCAGTTGTATCATTCAGTTCCTCTCCTTTTACTGTGAAACTAAAACTAACAGACCTCACATGTACTTTATGAAACACGCTAATGCTCAATCAAAAGTTATATTTCATTCCAACAACACCAACAATGATCAAAAAGAGGTGCTGGACACTTCCACCTGCTACATATAAAACCATAGTCTCATAAATTAAAACCTCAGGATAAAACAGACAGCTTTATGTTTATGAATGTTCCTTCAACTAGTCACCAAATTATAGTAGATTATTTATTTACACAGTTTCCTAACTGGAATTCTTGGCAGTATTCCTAAATGTGTCTACAACCCACTGGACAGCCTGTCTTATTATCTGTGAGCATAATCATCAGTATTGCAGCATACTATCAGAAAATCGTACAACTTTAGCAGCCACAACTTGGCACAGCTCAGTTGTCTGAGTTACAAAACAGGACAGAAACTAGACCTCAAATCACACATACACTGAGAAGCTAGAATGTCAGGAGTCCAAGACGTGATGAGAAAATAATCACTTATTAGCACAAAACTAGCTTTCTGTGGCGACATCGGTGTCATTTTGTCTCTAGTTTCTCTGACATGTTAGATATATTGGACAGCCCCAAAAAAGCTGCTGGATGAACTCACCATTATCAGGTTTTATATCTTGTGCTACATGTTTTATCACTTTAAATTAATCTAAAAGCTAACGGCATTCCCCTTTCAAGTCCATCATTTCAAGCGTTTGAGTTTTATTCTTTGCCCAGAGGGAGTCACAGCTCAGACAAACAGTGCTCCATCCTTACAGATCGCCTGACCCCCAACAGAAATAACTACCCCAGCAAGATCTGCTCCATCAGCCCTCGTTTGTCAAACGGAGAATCCGCAGGAAGCATTGCTCCCATTTAACACTAACAGTCTGAACCCAGCTTCCGCTAACGGCCTCTGTCCTGTGTCTGTGTTTGACAGGATGAGGCTGAGAGCTAATGCAAGAGCTGAGTCTGCTGAGTGTTGGGTAATGGCCGGCAAAAGCTTTAAAGAGGATGTGGGAAGTGGCGATGCGTCTGTAATTAAAATCTAGTGCGAGAGGTCAAGGATGACAGCTGGACAAGGTGTGTCACTGGCCTCATGGGAGGGGATGGTTCTGTGCTCCTGAATCTCCAGGGTCACACATGGTGAAGGAATGATTTACTATGTATAAAAGATCATGGATCAGAATGTCAGCATGGGACACGTAACCTCTACTGCCAACATGTGAAGAATAAATAAACACATTTCACGGCCATGCACGAAACATAAATATTCAGCTGTGTGTTTCCAAGAATGTAAACACACTTTCTGATGATCATATACACCAGAGCTGAGAGATTTAATACTAATGCTGATGTTTGGATATGGGTGGCTACTCAGGATGTTTCCAGGAGGATAATTTCTAATTTAGCTTGACCCCAATTAAAATAACTGACTGGTCTTAAATAATAAAGCATAGGATCAGTTTGTAAGCAGGTAAATAATGTGAAGTTGCTTTTTAAAATGGAATGTTGCTAATACTAATGCTAAGAGTAATAGTACCACTGGCTTTGGTTGTCCACCCATCCATCACCTACACTACTTTTCTCTTTTGGGGTCGTAGGGGGCTGGAGCCTATACCAGCTGACATTGGGCAAGAGGCAGGGTACGACCTGGACCAGTAACCAGCCAATCACGATCTATCAGGATACGTATTATGGGGTTGCTGGAAATACCTAGCCCTAGTTGCCGCTGATGCCTTTTTGTGGAGCTGCAGTGGTTATTATTCACAGAGCCTTCATGCAAAAGCAGCACAATGAGCTTCTGCTATATTTACATCTAGAGACATTCATATTACTTCTGTGAGACCATAGCATGTGTCAATTCACGCTGCAATACGACTTGGATGCCCACGACATGGCATGTGCCCCCACATACACACAAAGGCAGAAACTCTCACTTGCAGCGCTCCTGTCTCCCGCCGAATCGATGTGCATCACTCTCTCCAATATCACCACTCTGTTACTACCTCTAGAGACGGAACAAAGAGGGAGTCAACTCGTTCCCCCCCATTCAACATCAGGACATTTACAGTGGAAGTGAAACACTACAAAAAGGTGAACATTGCGCCTTGAAATGGCAGCATGTATTGGGCTAAAGAAGTTGACCAGGATTTATCAATCAACAAAACTTAAAGAAGTAAGCGTGTAAATCTGGCACTAGCATTTTAGCCATATGACAAACTGTCCACAGGTATTACTATTGGCTACACTTTATGATTTTTTTAACCAGATTTTGAACTTGATATACCCCTCTCAACAACCTGAAAGCTTGTTTTCAACAGAACTGCAGTAAGAGAATACATAATACTGACAGAATAAGAAGAATCTTTGGCCTCCAAATAAAAAAAGGCTTTTATTTGCTCTCTCTCGTCTGATGCCTACCCAGCAGCTATGTTTTAAACACATAGAATAAATGTGATACAAAAAATAATGTTAGAAAAAGGATCTTCTCTATGACTGTTCTTATGTAATTAACATTGAGGTCTAAGTGTTGATTTCAGTGGTATCATATTGGTATAAAACTCTAGGAACAGGAGCGTTAGTGGCAGAATATGGTAAACCTTATGTATATACAAAATGTATTTAAGTGACAGAGGCAGTCGTGGTTTGAATGTATTGTTAAGGGAGCCAACAAATCCATCCTTTCATCAGATTTTCTTGGATTAGTTTTTGGTTGCAGCCTTACTTGGTAAATCCAGGTCGGGTGTTGTTCAGAATGCAGCAGAGCTCCACAGGTAAAAGTGTGTTTAAAGCTCGCTGTGTGCTTTCCCTTTTCATATCGCTCTCATTCTCTTACGCTCTCTTCTTTTCTCACAGCAGGCATGAGGAGGGGTTTCTCATTAGAGGGGGCTGAGGTGCAGGTGAGCGAGAGGTTACATCTAAATTCAGCCATTTGTATTCCAGCACAACACCCCGAGAGCAGCCTGTTTATATTGATGAGAGGATAGACTTGGCCTTAGACCTAGACCATGACTAACAGCCACATAAATCATCTGGTTTGTCAGACGGCCTTTTCGAACAGACGGATCCCACCAGCTGAAGACATGCTGAGGACAATCGTCTCTGTCATGAAGTCACTGTGATAATCTGTGTTGGACGATCCAGAGCTAAGGGATGCATCAACAGTGTGATAAAAGATTCATGGTTGGATAAAAGGAAAAACAATCAAACAAAAGGAAAGTATCATGCAGAGACAATCATTTTGGTCTGTAATAAAAGATTTTCTTTGCCCAGCACACTTAAACAAACAATTGCCTCCTGGTAGTGGACTGGTTAGGCTTTGCGATGAAACGCTTCCATGAGCTTGACTTTATTTCCTCTGCTCTGATCTTTCTGTGTAGTTACATGAAAGGCAAAACTGTCAAAAAACAAATCTGTCCTCTGAGGCAATCCAACTTTCTGATGTGAACCTCTCTTTTTCTGGAGCTCATGTGAGGAATCTATTTCTTTGAAAACTTCTAGCACCAAATACCAAGAAAACACAAACTGGACTTTTGGAAAACAAAAGATATCTAACATTTTTAGAAAATTATCTCTCCTCTGGCTTCTTATTGAGAGTGATCAGAGTATTAATGCCAACTTTAGTTTTGCCAAGCTGTCCTACATTCAGAGTCTAAATTTTGATATGACTGCATCACAGTTTGTGGAGGAATTCGTGTTTATTAAAAAACAAGGAATTGTCATAGATTTGCTGCTGAAACCGAAAAATGGGAAGAAAATAAAATCTCACTAGGGATGGGCAGGGTTATCTGGCTTAAGAATACACACTTTATAAGTAGGTAGTTGATTAAATTAATTCTTTCATACAAAAGGAATGTTATCCCCCTTATTACACTGAAACTGAGCTTTCTGCCACTTAAAGATTGGTTGAATAGCCACAGTCATGTCGGCTGAATCACTCTTGCCATAATGCTATAATGCTCTTCAACCCGGATGTAAACAAAGGGCAACAAACAGACTGAACTGGTAGCATCTCATATGAGCAGAGTAGTTCAGCGGTATTCTCTTCTAGAAAACTGGGATGATTACAATGCAGGTTTACACTAATGGACAGACCAGGGGTGGGCAACCTTCATTACCAAGAGGGCCACATAAAACTGTTTTTCCCAGCCTGAGGGCCGTATTGTATCAAATCTCCAGACACTCTTGATGGGGAAAAACAATGTTTGATAAACAAAACATGCAAACATAAAGTATTCATAAAAATAGTATACAAATATTCATATATTATAACACAAATACAAGTTAGTATGCATAGTTAAATGAACTTGACATAGAATTTGAGCTAGTTTAGCCAATGCACACAGAATTAAAGCCAATTAAGCTATTTTTAAATCAATGACACAATGAGTGTAATGCAATTTTTAGATCACAAATATTTTACTGCTGCCATTATCTAAAAAACAGTATTGAGTAATACTTGATGTAATGTTCTAATGCTTATAAAATAGATTTAGAGACACTATTTTAGCAGAATAAGTTCTTCAATAATTTACAAAAACAATGAAAATATTAATCTAGATTATACAGAATTATTTCTATTAGATATCTGGGTTTTCTTCATATTTGTTGATTTTTGGAAATGACTGGCAGGCCGAATTTAGTGAGGTGGAGCACCACATGTGGGGCCCCCGGGTCGCCAGTTGCCTACCCCTGTGATAGACAGTTGATCAAAGCGATGAAAGACCACACTCACCCCCATCATGTTAGCATTAATGCCTGTCTATAGTCTGGTCAAATAAATACAACTTGACTTAATTCTGAAAGGGACATATGAAGTCAATAGTTAGTGATTTAGACACAGAAGATGCTGGTCAGCACAGCCCCTTTATTAAGAATCAGGACAAATTACTGCTTCAGATGTGACATCACTTAAAATAGGGATGATTTTACCATTTAACTCTAGAGATTATGGGACAAAGAATCCTAAATATGCAATAAGAACAAGTTTGTGCTTCATTTAAGAAAGTTACTGTGCATTACCTGCTTTCACAAAGACACTCTGTTTAAGCACTATTTTGATGCAACATGGGTTCCTCCACTTGTAGAGCACAGATTGGATGTTTGGATCAATATTGTACAAGTCCATTAAAATTTTGTCCAGTAGACTGATATTTATATTGTTATTCTTAACACTATTGCATCCTCATGTGTAATGTTTTTTGAGTATCATTATCATTTATTATCATTTTAAGGTTGTAGACAGGGGAGTAGTAACAAAACCATCATGTAACTTTGCAAGAAAAATGCCATGAATTAATCCAAAAATGAGGATTTATCATGGTTTTACTGCATATCTACTGGAAAAACTGTCTGGATTTACAGTCCTTTGGGAAGGGAATAAAATTGTTTCACTGCAATAAGCAGTAAACATAGCTGTGAGAATGAACATGCATCGAGCAGGCTGGAGAAAGCAAAGTCTTTAGTGATGGGCCAGGTAATTGCTCACGAGTGGTGGAGGTAGAACAGGGCCTGGAGGAAGGTTGCACAGGTGAGAGAGGGGGAAAGGAGCTGTGAAAAGCAAAATAAATGTTGATGCAGGGATCCAGATATAGAACAGAGTGTGCTCAGACTCTCCGGGCTGTCTGCTGAGACATTTGTGAGTCATTTGTGCATGAAGCAGACTTTGTCCACCGGCCTGCAGGACGGAGAAGGAGAGCAGGAGCCCCTCAGGAGAGGCCTCACAGACCTCTCTCACATCACTCAACCTCTCTTCTCCCTCACTGTCTTTGTATGCATCTATTCATCTGTTTGTTTATTCATGTCCTTCTTTCTGACACTTCTCTCTGAACTCCTCTGTCTCCTCTCCACGTAAACTGAAAAAAAAAAAAAAACACTCACAATCCACTCCATCACATCCACACATGGCCTCTTTTTCACACACAGCCTCTCTTAACCATAACATGCGTGGAGGGGAGTGTTGACACAAAGAGCCGTCAGAGGATTGTCAGACTCCTATCAAAGAGACACCTCAGAAACTTCTCGACGTGTTCATCTGAAACGACGGGTGCTGGGAGCAGCCCAGGGGCCTTCAGTGTTCGTAAGAATCCCTCCGCTCATGTGGATCTCCTCTGATCTTAGAGCCTCTGCTGTGTAATGTCACTGCTCTCGAACAATGTGAAGGCTGCTGCTTCAAGCACACATTTGCACAAGGTGACGACACTGTTGGGTGTTGAGCAAGTCTATTTTTAATTATAAGCCTCTCTTTCAATCCCCATAGTTAAAAGAGAAGTCAAGAAAACTGTGAAAAGGTTAAGTCACATGTGCCGGTGATGCAGAAACCCAATCTGGGCCTATTTGCAAACCTCACCTTAAGCGTAAATACAGATAAAATTAATAGAAAAAAACATTAAATTCTAATAATAAAAGAAATACAAACAAAACTCAAATAATAAAATACATTGACCAAGAATGTATTTATAATTATAGAAATACCTACAGTATGTCTTAAAGTGGTTTGAGTGATAGATGGCAAGAAATTAAGATAAAGAGGGAATGACATGTCGCAAACAAAAACATCCCCATTAGCAATTCAATCCCAGGCTAAAATTGCTTGTTTACTCTTTATATCTCTCCTCACATTCAATATTTGGTCGTCAGTGCTTTGCATAATATGCCTGGCCTGATTCTGCGACCCACAGACTTCAGCAGACAGTTGGCGCCGTGCTGCTGTTGTTCTGCCAGGCCTGTGCTGCAGCCATCTGCACTTCTCGCTTGTTTTAGAAGCTTTCTGCTTTCAGTCTGGTCTTCAGCAAGACAAACACATGATGAGCTGGAAGGAGGTCGAAATGCTGATTTACACATCAGAGTTTGGTAATATCACATGCACTGTTGTCTCTTTAACCCTGCAGAAATCTTGGTAGAATATAGGCTTTAAAAAGAGTGAAGTGTCTAACGTTTTTACCAATGATACGACAGAACAGTCCAATAAAGTTGTCAACCATTTTTTAACTATTTTTTCTTCAAAAAGCATGATTTGGAAAGTGGCATAATGTTAGTAATTTTAATGATTAGTGATGTGAGTACTAACAGCTAAGTCTGGGCAATTTGACAATTTTTCTAGATTTATCATTATTCTTTTAGAGGAGCAAATACACTATGCATAAAACTTAGATTAAATTAAAACCTGTTTGATACATCTGACACAAAATCTGAGTCCAAAACACAATGTAATAAAGCATTTTTTTAGCCCCAAAATCTTCAATAAATTTGAGAATGGCATAAATCCAGACCTTTGGGATGTGTTAAATGCAAAAGCTTTGTTATTGATAACTAAAAATATGCAATATATATTGTGCAGGCCCGTGTGCAAAAGTTCAAGTTAGCTTAAATTTATGTAATTCATGGTTTATGTCCATTTTAGTACTTTTATACGATTGTTGTGGGGAACCTCAACAACCAAACATGTTAATTTGCAGATTTTTTTCTATTTTGAAAGTACAGGTACCATGAAAAAGAAAGTATGGTTTCTGCAAAAAGTGTTTGTTAATATCAGATAAAGGAGGGAAATCCTGCTCTTTGCAGCCTCGTTATAAAGTTGGGAGTCAGCACTTCAGCCTCATAGTCGTGCTTTTATTTCAAGTCTGATGCACTGAAGCGGAATCAAATTTAAACTCATGGTTTCACTAATACTGTCTGACTGCACTGTACATGAATAAACTGAATTATGTAACTCTGTCTCAAAGATTTACAGTCATAATCAACATTCATCTACAGCAGGGACTATTTCCCACCAAGCTGCATGAAAACACACAAACCCAAACAATACCAGTGTGCACCGCGGCCACGTGGGACAGAAACCTGTGAGAGACGGCTCTGTGGAAGTAAACAGAAACCTCTGCAGCCTTCTATTGAAGAGCCTGGGCCCTGAAAGCAGCCGCACACAAAGCCTGCTTCACGCCTCGCTGTATTTGAACCCGAAAATTCAGCCTGCAGCTCCTGAGCGTGGCCCCGTGTGAGTCGGTCACTGAAAAACTCTGGACTCAGCCTCTCTGGCCAGCAGCACACCTTCACAAACACAGCTAGCAAACACAGCAAAGCGACCAGAGAGAGAAGATTCAGAGATAAATAAAGGAAAGAGGGCACATGAACCAATGAGAGCAGGAACCCCTCCTCGCTGGAAATGAAACAAGTGCAGCACCCACAGTGGGGGCGGATGAGCTCGGAGCCGTCAGAGTCCCTTAACTCTCCACTCGGCTGTGCGTGAAGCCTCATTCTCCCTCCCCGCTCCAGCTCATGGTGCTGCGAGGCTGAGGTGGGATCCCTTCTTCACACTCAGCTGAGCGGTGGACACACATCACACTGTGTCACCTCCTCTCACAGAGCATTAGATCAACTCCCCGCTGAACTGCACACGCACTCTCTGCACCGCCACAGGACGGGGAGCCACAAGTGACTGAGGGTCAGGAGAGTGGACAAAAATGCTGTACTCAAGTAAAAGTACAGTTACTGTGATCTAATATTCCCTTATTAATAGGATGAGGGGTGAGGTACTGCAGTCAAACATCTAATGCTGGGCTGATTTCACACAGTCATGCATCATTATTCAATAATATGACAAACCATCAGCATTTCCACTATTCCCATGCTGTTTCTGCCAGCTCTGCCCTTCATCAGTAGGGCAGTCTTGCTTTCTAACCCCCCAGAGCACCCACCTGCCCCTGGTAAAGGACCCAAGGCTTGATAAGAGGACACAAGACAATACGCAGAGGCAAGAGAGGTGTTTAGTTTCCTGATTACCTCCACCAAAGAGGTAATGTTTTTGCTGGCGTTTGTTTGTTTGTTTGATTGTCTGTCAGTCAGTCAGCAAGATAACTCAAAAATTTCTCAACTGATTTTTATATAATTTTCAGGGACTTTTGCTCATGGCACAAGGAATAAGTAATTTGATTTTGGTGGTGATCGCAGTCCAGGAATACTTTAACACCTCTGAGAGCATGACTTGAATTTTTCAGAATTTTAATATAATGTCAAAGTTCAATGTGTCACTAAGTATTCTTGAACAAGATTTTTAAGATCTTGCTCTAAAGCAGCTTATTTTACAGTTAAATGATTCCTCAGAACTGTGTGGCAGTGGTCACAATCAGTTTGACGTGACAGGGGCCATTTGGGCGGGAGTAAATTAGTTTTGTTGCCATTGATTGGTCGAGTCATTTACTACATCACAGATGACTGTCTAAAGCCCCCCCACTTTACATCCAGTTTCTGAGCACACTCAAAACTTAACTGTTGATACTTTAATAACAAAGATCAGTCCATATTTTTTTAGACAGCTGATAGTACAGTGCCCAGCATACATGAGTACACCCCCTATTAAAAATAATGTATTAATCAATATCTGAATGAACAAAAGAACAATTTCCAAAGTTTTGACAAAGCGGAGTTTAACATGACATTTTTTTACCATAAGATGAAAATAAGAGTAATATGATCACTAAAATTTAGCTTTGCTCCCACCCCTTTGACTCGGGTGTACTCATTTTGGCATCTGGATCATAAATTGAGTAAAATACTTTTGTGTGCAACTTAAAAAATCTTGTTTGCAATCAATGGCCCACATTTGGGGGGAGTATTTTGTGGTATAGTATGCCATAGAAAATGTTGATTTTGAAAGAAACCTTAGGTTTTCTGACAAATCTGAAGGGGTGTACTCATTTATGCTGAGCTCTGTATGTATATATGATCATAAATACCTTATGAAAGAGTTTTTGTTAAATTGTGTTCCCAGGAGCTTTAAAGGATTCATTAACATTATGAATGAGTACAATTTTCCATATGTTTGCTAACAACTCAAAAAATTTTCAACTTATTTGATATCAGTGGCGATCCAAATCCAGACGTGGATCCAGGAATCTTTAAAGGGATGAGTTAACATATCGCTATTGGGCAGTTTTCCACATTTAATGACTCCCCGAAGAATGTCAGAAATGACTTGGTGGAGGGATGTGCTCTTGGAGCACTTGTAGTTATCATTTATATTAACAACCTCCCCTGATGAACATTATATCACATCTAATTAATGTGAAATATATTTTTTACTCTTAATACACTGACCACATTAAGTATGACAAACCCTTGTGAACATCCTGTATCTGATTTGTTATTGCCTTCGTCAAACAAGGATCATTCTAATATTTAGTATTGTGATACTCGACTTGGTATCGTTGTTAATGTCGAATGATGAGATTGTGACAACACTAGTTAATCAAAAGCTTCAATAGTTTTGCTTTGTATCTATGTTTTTACTCAGATGATATGCAAAATGCAGTGAAGTAAAATATTTCCCATAAAATTCCTAAAAAACAGTATAAGTACAGTTTGAAAAAAATCCCCAACAGAGCACATGAAAAAAAGCTTTTAAATTACACTGAAGTGACTAAGTGCAATTAGTTACTTTCCATCTCTGCCAAAGGGCTACTTAGAAAAAAAGGGAGTTGGTGCTCAGCTCTCTAATGCACACTAGAAGCTTCTCTATGTTTTAATTGCACAGCCACCATTAGGGAGCTCTTCCACCCCTGCGTTCTCCATTACAACACATTATGAGTCAATAAAAGAGGAGCACCGGCACATTTTAGGCTCTAACTGCTATTTTGTGATTTTCAAGTATTGACGCCCACCGAGACCGTGCCACCTTAACAACCATATGCATCGAGCAGACAGTTGGACACCAGAAACACACTGTCGTTTTTTGTATTCCCAGCCAAACCTCACTGCCAAAATGGCTGCCGATGCTTTCCCAGTGAAAGAACGCCAATCAAGCAAGCGGTGACCTTTGCCTTACAGCGAGAATAAAGGAGCGGGCATCTCGACTGAGGCAGAAAAAGAGGAAGAGCTGGAGCAGTGGAAAGGCTGGGATGTTGTTCAGGGGCTCCGCAGCTCCACAGAGAGTGTGTTATTATTGACACAGTATCATAGATGAAGATATTTGGACTGGGGAACATGCCAGGCATGGCAAACAGGCCGACATTTGTGTGTGTTCACATCCTCCGAGGTGGGGGGGGGGTCTTTGAGGAGAACGAGAACATTTGACTCGGGAAGGGCGGAAGCTCACACTGTTTTGGAAAATGGTGTCTTTGGAGGAAATGGATTTAAAGTCTGACAGAAATGTTTCCAACTTACCACTGAAATCCAAAGCCCCTCTCTCTTCCTCCTCCTTGGACGATGATACACTTCTTGTTCTGGAGTTTTCTTCACTCTGATGGTGAGATGAAAAGACAGATGTTAGTATTCAGGTCGTCTGCTCGGTCTTAAAGAGTTAGTACATTAATTAAGCAAAAATGATATGTATTGTAAAAGTCCCTGAAGAACAAAACCAGGATTTAGTCTCTTTACACATCATACATGTTGGAATAAAGGTGCCATAAACATGTAAAAAAAGAAGGCTCAGGGCTTTGTTTAACCGCATCAGAGGTTTGGACTTGGACTATAACACATTTTTGTTTCATTATCTTTTACTGTAGCCTTTTTAGGCAAGGTCAAAGGTGGCTCAATGATGTACTTAGGTTCTTCATACATAATCCTGCCCCCTTAGGCTACAGTAATATAAAAGCACTGAGCGCTTGAGCTTTGTGCTGCTGTTTGTGCACTGACTATGCCTTCATCCCAAGAGCTAGAAATTCACAACAAATAAATGCCAGTGTCCAGTATATGTGCAGGGTTAGATGAATTTACTCAGCCTATCAGCCATGGTAGATTGATAATTGGTTTTATAGTGATTTGTGAGAGAAAACGACTGGAATCCTAGACGTTTGTCTGCTCATGTCAGGGTGCAGACTATGTCCTTGAGTATTTTTTTTCTTAATCATGCTGCAGAAACAAACACATCCACCTCCAGCAGGTGTATTTTATACGCTGTCTCACTTGTTTTAAATCCTGGATGATATAAGGAAGCTGTCTGTTGCAGCGAAAAAAGGGAAAAGTCTCTTAGTTTTCTCAGTGCTCCACAAAACTTCATGTTTTGGCACAATAGAGCCTCCACGTCATTTGTTTATACGGGACTATATTTTGAAGGAGCCATACCAGGAAGTGGAGTGTATCTTACAGCAGGACCTTAACACCATTTGAAAGTCTGAAATACAAGTCCAGAAGCCAACAGGGCTCCAAATCGCACACAGAAATAATAACATTTGGTGGTCTGAACATGTGTATAGATGCATGATGTTAAAATAAAATTCACACTCTTCAGTGCCAGGTTGAAACGCGGTTGTTGTTTCTCAGGTCCACAGCCTGCTTAACTAAAAAGTATGGTTATGAAACGTAATTTTCTAAACTTAAAGACAGGGATGTTTTGCCAATATTTTTGAGCTCACTTTTGCCGATTACCGATATGATAAATATTTGTCGAAGGTGCGCAGCTCCACATGACTAAAATTGACCCGAGCCTTATACTATGACAGTTAATTTGAGTTATTATATTATATTTCCAGTTTTTCCTGTCTGTTTAAAAACTAGCACTACACTGTAACAATTTCAACAGTCTTATAATATATTTTACTGTTTTACAACACTGCACTGTACCCTTTTAATATAATTTGACTGAGAATTTCAATTAAAAAATATTTCTTCTCGTTCTACCTTTGTTTTAATTTCTTTGTTTTTTATGTTTAATTATGATGTTTTATTCTTTTTTCCTTTATTTTTGAATTGTGATGTATGTGTGAAGCACCTTGTATTGCCTGGTTTCTTAAAGGTGCCACATAAATAAACCTGCCTTCCTTATAAACAGAGAGAAAACGAAAACAACATTTTGTCCTCTATGTCGATACTGATGACTTTTCAAAAAAAGACATTTAATGATAATAGGGTGAAGCTTTATGATACATGCATTTTTCTTTATATATATTAACTTTTTTCTTTTAAACCAACCTTGCAATGGTTTGGCTACTCATCCTTTTTTCTTTTGTTCCCTCATATTCTTAATAATGTTGCCATATTTAGTTATAGACTTCGACTAATAATGATCAATTGTCTTATTTTACAGTAAGCAAAACATATACTTTTTGGGTGTAACTGGCAGGAATCTAAGAGGAAACTGAGTCTATAACTCAATTAAGAGAGCTTTGAGAACAAAATCTATGAACAAGATTATACTGAATCACAGTATTAGGTGTACACCCTGCGTTGCAGTTTGGTTTCTCTCATTCCTTAAGATGTGAAACCAAGCTTTAAAGGAAATATGAATATGATCATCCCTTATAAGCTCTCTAAAGAAAGCCTTGGGATTAATATTCCTACATATATCACTTCACAAAAGGCCTCCTCCTCCATGTTTGCTTGTCGTATAATCTGCTCAGATCATCCCTGAATTGGCAGTCATTGCTCTGTCACCGTCACACCTCAGATTTACAGGCTAAGAAATCTCTCCATCTCATCAAACCCTCACACCAACAAAGCAGTGATGTTGTTTTACGCCTTATCATCCCTGAGCATGTCGACTCTTTGGAAACGCTCTTAAAATGCTGTGAGCAACAAAAAAACTGTGTGGTGTTTTAGAGGTAAACATCAACGCTGTGTAAACTGAAATGTGAATGTGGATTTTGAGAAGTATGAGTGTGTAATCCAAACTGAGAGACACAAAAGCCCGTGGCTAAGAGCTGGAGGAGAGACACACAGCACCTCAGAATCTCTCTTGTCTCTGCTCCCTGATCTGCTCTTCTCCTCTCTTTGGTACCTTATATCGCTCTTCTCCTTCCTCTTATCTACCGTAGTTCTCTCCCTGCTCACCTCGTCTTTATATCTGCCTTTTCCTGAGATCAAAACTGTATCTGTTTACTACATCTCTAGTTGCCTCTCTTGTTGTATTTGAACCTACTAAAGCCAATTTATGTTGTGTTTGCTATATTAAGAACTTTTAACCTTCAAAGGAATAGCTCAGTGTTTTTGTGGAGCTGGATTAAGCTCAACTCAATTATACATACATTAGCCACTGTGATTTTGATAAGCTCTGCCCCCATAAGGACACAAAAACAAATACAATAAACAAATAAATAATATAAAATTGAAATGAAGAGTGTGGCATTGACCTACTCTTTTGTAACGCGTCTAGTAAATAATGATTTTGCGCTATTCAAGACGTCAATCAATGGCCTCTGACTTACTAACACTGAATCTATGAAGTTCATCCTTGAGTCATTGGAATCCCCTCAAAGCATTTCTAAAGGTTATCACATTCATACGGCCCGATAAAATCTGAGTTATAAATTCCATTTTAGTTTTTACCATTTATTTATTTATTTATTTTTTTTTGAGAATTCAGTTTTTAGTATTTTATGCAAATTTAACCCAAGACACTGTATAAAGTAATGAAATATAGTCACTCACTCTTCAGGTGGTCCTCACATGTGTCTTTGTGGGTCCAGTTAACAGTATGTTGATAAAATTTGCAGAACATCTGATCACCTGACACATAATAATCGTTGGGAAACTGCTCTGCCCTGTACTTTGGGGTTAGCTGGGAATTTCGTAGGTTCTTTGCTAATTTGGCTGGTGTCGTGACCGCTTCGACATGTTTGCATTGTTAATGAGGGGAAGTGAAGCATGCATTCTCCCCAGCCTTAGTGACTCCCTCAGAGCATTTTCCCGAGAGATACATTCCTTTTTATTCCAAAAATAAAGCTTTTACGTAAAAGCTTTAGTCAGCCATTTTCTTGATATTTTACGTTTACATTGAACGCTGCTTTTAAAGCAGCACTGCAGATCTTTTGAGCCTTCAAATATTCTCTCCAAAGTCTGTTCAGTGGCGCTGTAACAGAGGGAATATCCCCGCCCCCTTCCCCCCACAGTGCTTCCCTGCTCTGTTTAGGGGCTATGTAACTTTTGCTCCCGTGACGGGGACACATATCGCAAGATGCTGCGAGAAGTGCAAACTGCTTTACGGCACTACGCGAGATTTGGCTTCCAGCTAAAGAAGCCGGTGTTTTAGCAGCCATGGCATCCACAAAGCGTGTGAGGAGGACTCTTTCTCCAGATTCAGGGGCCAAAAAGAGACTATCGGACAACGCAAGGAACAAAACTAGAATTAACATTGGAGCCCACTTTGCTCGGTGGCGAGAGCGTCGGGGGGATGGAAAATTGCAAGACGGACTTGCAAAGTTACTGCTGGAGAGGTAAGTTATGTTTTCGTCGGGTTTTCCCCCGTTCAACACTTGGTTTCAGTCGGTGGTTGCTCCGTAGCATTGCATGCTTTGTGTAACTTGGCGGACGTTGTTTTGTCCCTAAATGCTACCAGCGGTTATTTGCCTGCGAGTTTCTCAGATTGCTGGAGACATTCATGGCGCCGTGATGCTCGGTCATTCACTATTTCACTATTTCTTCTATGTCTTCGGATGTCCTGTCGACTCGCTTCTCCCGGCTCTGTATGTCAACAAATGCATGTTGCTGTGAGGTGCTGTGTTACGACAGTGCAATTACACCCAACGACCAGAGCGGCCCCTCGAGAGCAGACAAACCTGAATCTTACATAGTGGGGCTCTAATGTCCAATTCCATGATTCAGTCACAGATTTTACAGGGCCCTACATTCAGAAGCTAAGAATGATCATGAGGTTCAGTTACCTTGACCTTTGGCATGTGAGTCCCAATAATGAAACAGGACATATAGCGCTCTAAGTGGACATTTGTGCAACATTTGAGGAAAAAACAATAAAAGCAGTCAAGAGATATCCTTTGCACCAGCAAGTGATGTTCATGTGGCTTCACTTTGAACTTTGACCATGACCTCCAAATCTAATGAGATTATTCTTTTCTTGGAGTGGACATTTTGGCAAGTTGAAGACAATCCTTGAGAGCATTCTTTAGATATCTTCAGTTTTAGAATGATCATGTGTATCAGTGACGTCAACCTTTGACCTACATGCCCCAAAGTCTAACCAACTCATCTCTGAGTCAGAGTGAACATTTGTGCAGTTTGAGGGAAAATATTCAAATGGTACTCGAGATATCTTCTTTATCTAAGATGTCATGTCTCTCCATTTCAGCATGAAAAAGCCAAAAATTCACAAAGTATCCTGGAATCTTCTTCACTCATGCTCATAGAAAACAAAAGCTTCCCTCCTGCGTGCAAACATCACAGCTTGTGCGTGATCTGTAGAGTCTGGGTCTGAGCACAGGGATGAGGGCAGTGAAAAAAGTCACAGGTACCTCTGCCCGACCTCTCATGTCCCTTCTCTTTTATCAGTCTTCTCTTCTATGACCTCTCTCTCATCCTTTGCTCTTCTTTTGCTGCCAAGCCCCCCTCCTGTCTCCTCTGTTCCCTTCTCCTGTCTCTGAGTTCAGTCAGAAAAGGACAGCGTGTCATGTTACATAACAAGCGTGCAGCCTGAGGGAATCTCTTAAACTGATATAGTGGTGTTTGCCGTCTAAGATGTTCAGTAAAACTGAGTATTTTTGGGATGAAATTTTGAGCGTATTTCTCCTCACCGTTACTGAGCTGCCAGAGGAGACAGTCTTATTTCCTTTTCTCTGATTTCTCTCTCTACTCACATTACCTTTTCTCTGCTTCTATCTTATGCTGTCATGTCGTCTGCTTCCTTTAGTCCCATCTCAGAGGAATTCTTTGCCTGTAGGTAAGGAACGCCAATGCAGACCGACACAAGATAATATATATATGTATATACTGAACGTCCTGACACATTTTTACTATATAAATAGATCCGACATGGGTCTCAGCAGGAAAGCATCAATACAATACAGAGACAAAAGGGCAGAGTAGTAGTTCTTTTTTCCCTTTGCATCACTTTTTGAAGTAACATTAATGAGGCTTTTCAAGTACGTGCTAACAGCTCAACTCAGCTTGACTTTACTGGCTTGTTTTGGTTTTCCATCAGGAATTGTGCCGAACACGTGACACAGTTTTTGTATCACCTCCAGCATGGTTTCAAGTGAGCTGAGCCAAGACTACATGTAACATGGAGCAGGGTTCCCACTCTTTTCTAGAAATCATTTTCCAGGACTCTTCCAGGACATTTTAAGGACGTTTTCACCCATTACAATATTGATGTGGTCAATTCTCAGGTTAATCTAGCCTTCTGAAAAGCAAGATTAAAGGTTGATGACCAATATCTCTAGCTAGCCCCACCGTATCAAATTTACCTAAAAATGTATTTATTTCTAACTCTTGGGCATGAATTTTCTGCTAGCTATCTTTTTAGTCTGGCTTTTATGTAGTGTCTTACTATTATAAATTTATGGTTTATACTTATTTTTAATCTTTATTTACTAGTAGCCTGAGTTTTATTTACCATTTTTTATAATTTCATTTTGTCACCATTGTGTTCAGTTTTTATATGTTATTCCTTAACTTACATTATTTCGTCTACATTTTGACCTAATCTCCTATGTTTGATTTTTGTCCACTAACAAGGTAGAAGGAAGCTAAATAATTTTCCAGGACATTTTACTTTTTTCCTCATTTTCAATATGTTTTCCATGACTGGAAAATTGGTCAATCATTTTCCAGGTTTTCCAGGACACGTGGGAACCCTGTGGAGGCAAGGCTCATCTCTGAATGGTCAGAGTGTTCCTACGAGTCTATCTGACAAGAAAATGAGACCCTTTCAATAGTTTGCTATAGGATGCTGACTTCCAAAACTTTCCTCTGCTTTAAAAACAACAGTGTTTTGCTGCTTACAAACATCTTTAGAAGGGAATTCATCTCCTAATGATGGCAAGCCACACAAGGGCCAGCAGCTCTATTGCCTCTGTTTCCTTCTTTGTTGTTGGATGGATGTAATGGTAGTTTTGCCCAGACCTCGCCTACCTTAAACAGGCGCTGACAAAAGTCTTAACTGTAATGGAAAACAAAATGAAAAACATATAGAGTCAAGTTGAGTTGAGCAGAGACCAAAAATGGAAAAGCACCATTCATTTCTGCTAAGGCAATGCTACACATGTTGTGTCCATCAAGAATGCTCTGTTGTTATGGTTGCCAAGACAAGATACAGTCAACTAGAACTAGAAAGCACTCGGAGAGTGCAAACCTCTGCCAAGGTAGGTTTTTTACCAAGTGCCCTGACCATTTTTTTGTGGAGTTCTATGCACAAATGCCAAAAAAGGTCCTATCTCACAATGTTAAACAATCCTTTAAAAAATTCCTGGATCCGGATGGTGATCCGGATCAGTCCCAAAATCTGATCATTTGTTCCTGATCCCATTCCACATATTTCCTGAAAATTTCATCCAAATCCGTCCATAACTTTAAGTTATTTTGAACATAAACAAAAAAAACAATGCCGGCAAAAACATAACCTCCTCCTCCTTGCAAGTGGAAATATTTTAGTTAATGTGTGCCATTAAGAGACTGTTGATTTGGTCCCAACTCTGACAAGCACTAGAGCAAAGTGCTGCTGATTGCACGAAAACACTCACTGAAGATGCGCCTTGGCAAACTGAGCGTCTGTCTTGTGCAAGGTCAACTGGTAATTAAACAATTGTTTAATATGATGCAATTATAGACATACAGTAGGAAGACTGCATATTTAAAAATTACCTGGAAAGAAGATATAGACTGAATATTCATTTGAAGGTTATTCAAATCAGAGAGAGCTTTAAATTGAAAAGCTTTCTTGGATACTGATTTACTCACTCTAAGGATGGAGAAAGGGGCTGTGAGTAGTGTCTTAGTTGATCATTCGAGGAGAAAAGTACCATGAGTTTTTTTTAGCTAAGGAGGATAATCAAAATGTAGTGCTGCCGTCTTTTTATTGTTGGAGGGGGTAATTAAGGCTAATCATTTGTAACGCAATGATGAGTTGTGAAAGGACAGCCTAGGATAAATCTGCATAGTCTGCTGTAGACTACAATGAGAGCAAGAAGATTATTGTTGGCTGTAACATGATATACAGCATCAGCATAGGCCATGATTGAAAGAGTAAGTTGTTGCAAAAGTTCACCACTGACAGTCTGAATCACTCAAAATTTAATTTACAAGGTCTCAGTTCAATCTAAATTCCAGTTTGTCCCTTTTTCTGTCTGTGAGCAAGACAACTCAAAAAGTTTTTTTTGAAGCAGGCTGTAGAGATGTTTGTTTGGGCTATAAAAATGTTTGTTCCAAACACAATAATGTAACTTTTGACTTTCCTGCAGCCACCTGTAAGCAGAAATTCAAGAAACTGTAGTTTTTGGTACTTCCACGTTTGCTTCATTTTTTAGCCCAGGAGGGTACAGCTTATACAACATACAATGAAATGCACAATATGATACCTGATCCAATATTTCATACAAAGGATCAACCGGACTCTCTAGGATACACAATACAAGACAGTTGACAAACTATGACATGATATCCACTGAGATAAATTCAACAGTGCAAAATATTACCATAAAAATTCACAACAGCATACATGATAGGATGCAGGATACAACCCAAAGTAAGGCAATGTATAGTTATCATGCTTTATTTCCACATTTCTTACCTTGCTTTGAACATATTGGAAATTTTGTCATTAATATGTTGATTTTTAGGCACAAGCCAGGCAGACGATAAATTACCATTTTCATATATATACCACCCTTCATTTGTTGCGAGTGTTTTCTGTCATCTTGGTAAAGACTCTTCTATATTCATGGCTGTTTGGTGGAGGGCTAGATTTTCTGTTGCCTTATCCTTTAAGAGATAATACAACACCCTGGTTTTTCACATCTTAGAATTGTGAGAAAAATAATACAGGCTTTCTGACACCTAAATGAAAAATATCTCTGGTGTTTTTGAAAAGCTTACAGCTCCAGATGCTGAAAAATTGAATCTTGTGGTGCGAGACGAAACAGCGATCTTAGGAGCAAACAGCTGAAGAAACAACATCTGTTATGAGTGTGAAAGTGGATTAATGTAAAGCCCATAGTTAACATTAGTGTGTGTAACTTTGCACACAGCAGTGTTCGTACCTAACCGAGTGGAAACGGTGGCGTCTCTCAATGGGGGCCGCCACATTCTTATTTGGAGCGGCAGACTGGAGTCGATAAGCCTGAGCTACAAGTAAATTGGATTGGCTGCCTCAATCATTTCGCCCATCGATTCTGGCAGGTGAGAGCGTGTTCACAGTGACTGTGTTTGAGGAGAGGATTGGGTTTAAACCGATGAAAAGAGGAGAGGGTCTGACGGTGGAGGAGAGAATAGATCTAATGTAAGAAGATTATTAAAGCAGAGGAGTGAAGAGGGCGAGATGGGTCGAGGCAGGATATCTGAATCTACTCTGTGACCTTGATTTCAAGTGAGGATTTGGCCAGTCATGATATGTCAGATAAGTTAGAGTGTATTTGAAGATACAGCATGCTGAATTTTCTGAAAATTGAGGCTGAAATGTCTGAATTGATGGCAAAAATACTACTCCCATGGTAAATATTTTATTTAGATTAGTTCTAGGGCAGGAGAATTGATCATTTTTCCATACCTACTGCAATGATTTTTATAAAGGATTTCTGATTTTAGATAATAAGGGACATGCTTACAAGCCTCTCAGTCTGTCAGTAGGTTGATCCAAAGTTAGATTTAAAGTACATTCACATCACTGGGGTGTCGAGTGATTGGCTTCAAACCCCTCATCTGAAATAACATGCCTTCATCCAATAATTAGTACAGACAATGATAATGGAATATTCCAGTGATCATCAGAATGCGGGGCCACACCAGGCCCTCAAAGCTTCCAATGTGGCCCCCAGAATATCATCAGATTCAGGAAATGTGAGGGAGAAAAATCTGTCATACTTTTAAGGGCATCTTTTTGTCATTATATTGTTACAACTATGAATACATTCCCCCAAAACAATGAGGATTAAAACAGTTTTATCAAGTATGACTTCATGTTTCATCTGACACCTGACAGCCATGTTTCGACAGTATTAAACCACAGGAATGAGTACAGTGGTACAGAGTCCCCCCTCTATTGTGGGGGTTAGGTTTCAGGCCAACCAGCGATAAGTGAAAATCAGCAAAATAGAAATACCCTATTTAAATATACCCTTGGCATGGTTTTATAACTTCTAGGGTACTTTTAAAAGAACTTTAAGGTCTTTAAAAACACTCTAAAACAACAGAAACACATTTAAACACATAAAAAGACATGAGAACATTGATCACTGTAGAGAGAGACAGGAAACTGAGAGAGAACAAAACAAGCATCTCTCCTCCCTGTGAGATGTGAAGCCATGTGATACACAACAGCCAATCAGCGGCTGAGAAAAAAATACCGCCCCTCTGATTGGCTGAATCGGTTCGTACGGGCATTATATTGTGATGCGCGAGATTTAAACTCATAACAATGCTGCAGAATGCCGCAAAATGGCAAAAATGTACGATATCAAAATTAATAGGTCTTACAGAAAAAAAAATTCAAAATATCGGGACCGCGAAAACTGAACCACGATATCACGGGGGTTTACTGTATATAGAGAGAAAATCAAGAGATGGAAAACAGGACAGCCCCAGAAAGATGAAGCCAAAATATGTTAATTGGTTCATGTCCCACTGCAGCAGTATGGGTGATAGGGACTGATCCCCCCTTTAAAGGCCAAGAAATGCATAACATTTGGTAAAAAAGTAAAAAAATAAATTAATAATATGGAAGTTAAACCAAAACATACACTGTATATTATTTGTTTTTAAAATCCAGCCCTCTTAACATCTGTGAAGCAACAATCTAGCACTTCCACCCTCGGTATATTGTATATCCCAACATGTATTAGATCATGCATCATATTGTGTATTTTATTGTGTATCCTATTATGCTTTGTATCCTTTATTCTATTGTTTATCATTGTGTACTGAATCATGTACTGTGTTGTATCATATGGCATCGTGAAGTGTATCTCATGTGTATTTTATTGTATCATAGGTGTCTGATTCCCGCCCTCGGCTCACATTCACAGCTTTAGACCGTGTTATCGCTGACATCTGTGCTGACTCACACTAACATGGTAAAATCCGCCTGACCTTACACTATCAGACTCATTATTTCTTCCTCACTGTAAATTTTCACTCTCGCAGACAAACAGCTGATTACAGCTGCTACCTATGAATAAAACACAGCTCCTAACTGACCTTTCTCCATCCTGTTTCAACGATCTGAAGGCTGATCCCATCAAAGGAGGCCTCCCCCTATGACACCGAGCCAGACAACCCGCCACCCCACCTCTGCCCTCACGGCTCAGAGTCAGGCCGAGTTCAGTCCGGCTCTGCTGCCATGGTGATGAGAAGAACGATGGAGAACTGAGGCTGGAAATAAATAGATGAGATGCCTATAGAGGGCGGGGAGTAGGACTACAAAACACCTCACAGTGAGAGATGAACAGAGCTCCTCAAACCTCAGGGAGTGCTCTTACTCTGTTTGTGCTGACAGATTTAACACACAGATCAATCTCATGAACACAGACAGAAATGTTCGAGCACAATGTTGAAGGATCCAAGAAACGTTTGCTTTGATCAACCTAAGGCGGCTCTGATCAATCCTTTCATGCAAAAAACTGATCAAATACTTTTATGTCACATGACAGAGGTCTGACTCTCATATCAATGGATCCACAGAGATAAACTATTCTAGTTTGGTTTTTTTTCTAATTGAACTTTATTTAAAAGACACTTAGCATCCTGATAAGGTGTAAAGCATAAAATCAAACTGCTGCTGTTGAACAGATCCACCAAACTGCTATGTTTTAAATTACAAAAAGGAGACCATCGAGGCATTTGGCCCCTAATCTACGGTCCTGGCACAAAGTTTTGTCAGCTCCGAGACTGTAAAACCACATTTTTACACATTAACTATCATGAAAGACATTTTTAAAATAGATTTTGCTGAAGTCTTTTAGTAAAACCAAGTGAGGAATATTTTATCATGATCTTGTCAATGAAAATAATTTAAAATAAGGTGATTTTATTTAACAGCAATGCTGCAGAACTTCTTCTGCGTGGGTCTTGGGGTTTCAGTTTTTCTTACGTTGCTGCTAGGTTTGGTTCTCTTTCACTCTTCATTAGGGATGGTAATCGAAAACCAATTCCAGCAGAGAATTGATAACAGCTCTCTCAAAGAATCGTTATCATTAGACTTTTTGCTATCAAGTCCTTTATCTATTCCTTCCACTTACAGGCATCAGAGGTGTGGCTTAATTTTTGACTTTAAAGTGTTTACTTGGCAACTTAATGTCAGGAGTTTCATGTGTTTGACATTGTTGCTTCAGAAAACCTACATGTATGTCTGCCAACTTTTGCCCACACAGAAAATCAGCAGGAGTCAATAAGGGAATCATTAAAGAATCGGATCGATACGCAGTATCATCAATGGCACTGATATAAGGAAAATCTTATCAGTTCACATCCTTCTCTGCACTTGTTCAGGCAGACCAAAGTCCGTTAGAGGTTGTGTAATATGGCAATACGTCACTAGCTGGACCTGGAGCCGTGTTCTTCAATCATGCAATCCAGCCAACTGCTGAAATACGACTGAAAACACACAACCAAAAATCAATATCATTTGTCCTCATGTTTAAGTATTTCAGTTTAGTAATCATGTAGATCATGCTCTCTTAAGAGGCAGTCAACAGCACTGAAGTCAAAGATGTGATCATGACAGACTGGAGACAGAGATGGACAAATTTAGGGCTCAGTTTTAAACAAAATGAATCTAACTGCACGACATCCAGTGTCTGTGACTGAGTGATTTTAGTGTGGAAACACCAGCAACTTTCAGAGCCATTCAGGTATGCAGCAATGCATTAAATATCATGAGTGCCATGTGTTTGTTGTTGTTGACCCTGAAAACCTGCATTGGTCTTTTTTTTTTTTTTTTAATTTCAAGAGGAATCGATAAAACTGAGGTCATCAACTACTTTAGTCCAAGGGCCAGTTTTTTTCTTGACAGACATTATGGGGGCAAAAATAGTTCAAAACAACATAATTATTTGGTTTAAATAAATTATTTTTAGTCACATCATTGATATTTGTATTTCTTAGCCTTTAAAAGTGAGACCAGTCCCTATTACCCACACTGCTGCCAGCCACATGAGGCAATGGAGATATTTTGGCCACTTCATTTTTGGGGCTTGCATGTTTTTCATTACTGGGTTTGACTTCCAGATACTTATTTTTTTGATAAATATTGGCTGTTATTTCTTGATTGGCGGATTTCTGTAAAATAGAAGAACCAGTCAAGCCTGGCAATTGTTTCAATTACATTTTTTGGGCGATATGGTGATTTATTTATTTATTTATTCTTGTCTTAATTATTTCTATCCCGACTTGATTCACAAACTTGTCAACTTGAATTTTCTATGATTTTATGAGTTGATATATCTCTTTCTCTTTTGCGCTGGTTTTTGCAACCTTAAGCAATTTATCATTTTCTTGTTTTTGTAGTTTTTTATCTGATTTTATGAGTTTTAATTCAGGTTAATGTATTTAAAATTTAGGCTGTTATGCTATTCTGTGTTACATTTGTTTTGTAATTTGTGTGTTACGAAAATGTCTCTATCTCTTTGGCCGCAAAACAAGTTTACCCAGAGGCACAAATAAAGTAACCTGAACCCAAACTTGAACCTGAAAGCATTGGATTGATAATCATAATCAGTGATATTGGTATCAATAACATCGTGTCAATGCCCAAGTTAGCATCAAGCTAGCAAGCATAAATCTTAAAATATCTGTTAAAAGTGTTTTTTTTTTTTCCTGGAGTAATTGTTTCTCCAAAAATCAACTTTAAAATATAATCAAACATCTATGTATGTGCATCAGCTTCTTGTGCTGCCCCCAAGTGGTCAAAGTTTTTGCATGTTAGCTCCAAAGATTCAAGTGTGAATCACAGATTCTTTACATGTTCTAAACAAATCTATACATTCAAGTAATTTATTCATTGGATTGTTAATTACTATATTCCCTGACACATCTTCATTTATACACAAATTTAAATAATATTAATCAATACAACAGATGGTTAACTGTGACGCTGTAAGACTAAGTTAAACCTGAAAAATGAATTTAAAAAAAACAGATTAAACGTCTTCTTTTTGTTTCAGTATGAAAAAAACTGCATATATGCATCCTGAGTGTCCAGCACACTGAGCTGACCACAGAGTGAATGAGGCTCAGTGCAGATAATACAGGTACCAGACTGTCCCCCCGTCCTCTAATGAGGGTCTGTTGCCTTTCTCCTCCAGGCTGTGTTGTTTTGATGTGAATGTGTGTGTGTTTGTGTGTGTCCCCAGACCGGCAAAGTCAGCTCAGCACCATCGTAGTGGCCTGTGGGTTTAATTTTAGACTCTTCCCTAATGAGAGGAAGAGTATGGCTGCAGACGATAGGGCTCTCCCGATGAAGGATCATTACCGGCAAAGAGGGGAGAAATAATTAGAGCCGGAACACACACTTCCCCTGCCATGAATTTACATTAGGGGACACGGCTCACAGACACAAGAGATGTGCTCTTATGTTCTTATACACGCAAGACAAAGTGAGATTCAGCACAATGAGGATGGTGTGTTGATACGCAAGAGCTGGAAAATGTTTCTAATGGAGCTGATAGACTGAGGAAAGGAGCTCACAGGCAGGATAACAAAAGTGCTCTGGAAGTAGTAGCAAGTCGTAGTAGGAAGAGGAAAAGTTGAAATTTTACTTCTTTAAATGTTGGAAATGTGGGGCGTACACCCCCACAGCATGAGAAGTGGACTAAGGCTAAAAAAAAGGAACTCGTTCAGAGCACTTTTTCCAAATATTACTGTGGAAAATACAATTACTGACAAATAAAATCAACAAATTACCAACTACAGGGTGTTCCTGAAATCATTAATGGCTTGACTTGTATTCCTTAATGAAACACCTGCTGGCTATTTTCTAATTAAATCATGGTTTGGTCTGTGAAATGCAACAAATAGAAAATAAATGTTAGTCACATTTTAAAAAGACCAAAGTAAGGATGTTTTTATGAGTTGTAATGTCAAAAAAAAAAACACTCAATAACCTTCGGATATTTCTTCTAATTAATTTTAGAGATGGACAAGCAGCCCCTCTAATGAAATAATATACTAAAGCATGAGACCAATTAAGTTTTTCTACTTGAAAAAAGTCCCAAATCTTTAATCAGTGATCAAAAAGGTTGGGATAGAGATGTCTGCCAATGAGCTCAGGCATTAAATATTTTAGCTCTTCATTATACCAATGGTTATTGATTGAAAAAGATAAACAGAAAAAAAAAGAAAGAGAAAAAAACTCAAAAACAGCTGAAGATACAGAAAACTGTCATATTGTTAAATACCCCAAATCTAACAAAAATTAAAAAAAACTGTACATATGTACTGCTCTGTCCTTTAAATTCTTGTAATTGTTATGTAAATGTTTATACAATAATGGTTAACATATTATTTGAAAACACCCTCTCAGGGGCCCTGACCCCCACTGGAGAGCCACTGGACCCGGTGCAAAACCATGAGCAACATTTCAGTGTTTTAAAGGTATTGATATTTTTAATACTCTTACACACCTCAAAATGATGAAATATTAATTATGTTATTTTAAAAATGAAAGTAGATGATCTTTAGGAAAGATTTTGGTTAAAAAAATAGAGTATAAATTTCACCAATAAGTTCACAGCATCAGTGCAAAATAATTAAGATTTCCCTGAAATATTCTTGGTGAACTTTTTCAATCAAGACTGTTCCAGTGTTCACCTGCAATTTTTGATAATTCAAAACAAAGTACTGCCCCCTGCAGAGTGTTGAAGACTTATTTAACAGGTGTCAAGTCAGTCTTCCTTTACCAATTATATCAGTGATCCATAAGTAAAACAACTGCTGTCAGCCATTATTTCTCATTAAGACAAAAACAAATCCAAATAGACTTTTATATTTTTTACATGTTTTAATGTTCGTGGTTAAATACACTGTTTACCCCAAATTGAGAACTCATCTAATTGTCAGAGATGCACAGTTTTATTGGGATAATATTGGTCATATTGGTATTGGTAATATTATCAGCAGATAATTTACAAAAAAAGCTTATTATTAGCTGTTCATGTTGGCCATACATATCTCATATACTGCCTGTGATATTAGCAAAATGTGTAGATAAACCAACAGTTTACCTCATCATAACTGAACGTCAACTTTTAGAAATCAAAATGATCATTTATTAAAGAATAAAATGTTGTTTTTACTTGCTTCACATCTGTTTCTAACATACTCCGACCAAGTGTTAATTTTGTTGACTAAATATTTTTGTCATAGTTTTCGTCAACAACCTTTTTTCCCCTGACGAAAACTAGACTATAACTAAAAAAACTAAGTGTACACTGTCAGAAACTAAAACTAAATTAACTGACATTTTCGTCATCAAAAGAAAACTAGACTGAAATGTCTGACAGAGATTAAATCCAGTCAGATCTAATTTGGTCATGTAGAAAGTAGGGACAAGTTAGGAATATATCCAATCACAGTTACTTTGGTTGTGTGGAAAGGTTGGATGAGTTAAGAGGGACATCCAGCCACAACTGCCTCAGCTTCATGGTGGCAGAATCCAAGTGTAAAACACGACTTCAGAAATTCAAGGAAACTTAAAAAAATGCCTGAACTAAAATATATTTTAGGCAAAAAAACTACAACTAAAACTAAATTAAACAGTGCTGTCAAAATCAACACTGACTTCGACTGTCACTGAATAAGAAAAAGGTTAATTTAAGTTAAGTGGAGGCTTGATGCTCTCGATATCGTTGATAATGAGTTTGGAAATATCGGCATGTAGGATATCGGCAAAAGTCTGATATCATGCATCCCTACTATTTTTCCAAATCAACATAAATCAAAAATTATAAGCTCTGCCTTACACTTTGTCCTGTTTCTGGTGCATCTTAAAGACTCAAATATTGCCCAGCCCTACAGCAAATCATGAAGAACTCCTCCTCAGAACTGTGAGTAATCTGTAATATTCTGTAATATCCAAACAGACAAAAGAGCGCGTACATCACCTTGATCCGGATATGTATCAGTAAAAGTAAATCCTGTCAGTGAGTGAGAGCAGAGTTCACTCCTCATAATCCCACAGAGCCGTGTATTCCTCCATGTGTCCGCTCAGACTGAATGACAGCGACGAGCAGCTTCCCTCTCACAAAATCACCCAACACCCCTCCAACCAACACACCCACCACCGCCCCCTCCCCTCCCCTCCCCCCTCTCACAGTGGGATTAAAACAACCTTTTGTCTCTGTACAATAGGGGTTAAACATTTCCTGGTATCACACGAACAGCCGGACTGAATCTACAAACTACTGGGTGGCTTTTTTTTTTTTTTTTTTTTTTATACTTGATGTACCGGAGCGTTAAATAATTCAACAAGTTATTTGTTTAGTATCAAACGCAGACTGTCAGCCGGATGAGGACATGACAGATCCTAACATCCTGTGATATGAGTTTTGGCAGGGAGTAAAAGCAGAAATGACACAATAATTACACGTTTGATTAAATGGCTTCTGGTGTACAGTAAAAGAACTGTCAGCTGCTGTGATTGTGCAGCAGTCAATGCAGCGCTCCCAACGTTCAATAGAGGGTGGAGGTGGAGTAAAAACAGCACAAATAAAAGGAAGAAGCCTGAAGGCACATCCTAAGGACTTCCTTTCCCATACAGAGAAAGTGCTCACCTACACTCCACAGATGGCCTCCTGTGCAATCTAATCTAGTTGACTCAGTAAAGGGAAGCTCATTTATTGCCGACTCCTCTGCAGTATTATTGGGACCTGTTTTTAAAAGAATAGGACCCAGAAAAGGTCTTTTGACGTCCGTTAGCTATGGTTGCAGAGGGCAACAATGGTGGGAGCTCTCCCTTTGAAAAGTGTCTCTATTATGTGGGCACAGCCCTAAATAATACTGCCCTGACTACAAAAGCACACAAATGTAACATAATCAGCCTCAAAGTACATTGTCCATCAAGCTGAACAATGATGCAGACCAGGGGTGTACAAAGTTTGTTTTTACTGAGGGCCACAAACAGGAAAACATAAGACTGACTGAGCCACTTTACGGTATTAAAGCCAGTAAAACAACCAAATGTAGGTTAAGACAAGCTTAGTAATGGAATATGCTCAAGGAAAAAGAAACAGCCTTTACATCACAGCTTTCCATTAATGGCTTGACAAGGCAAATAGACGATTATTGTTGAGGAGCTTAAAGAGACCAATCAGATTTCAGGGGCCCCTGGTTGGCTGTGCTGTCCCCTGATTTGCAGGATGAGCTGCAGAGAGCTCAACATTCAGACATAAAACAAGAGAAAACTTTCCAAAGATGCCAACTTTGTGAAGTGCTGTTACTCAAAGGACATAAGCAGAAAGGCTTTGAAAAGTGGACCTGAGGACGAAGCAAAAAGCAGTAAAAATGAGCACAAATTGTGCTGATATTTAATGCCGTAATCTATTTTTCTTCATCCATCAGTCAGCTCAAGCTAACTAAAAAAATTATCATGCAATATTATTTTTTCCTGTAATATTCATTTTGTTTTTTTGGATGGAAAGTCATCGGTGCTGTTCTTTGTTTTACCACAGACCAACTCTTTCTTCTATGCACACTAGAACCTTCTGAAAGCAGCATATACACTGAGAGGAAGGAGAATACCAATACAAATTTCCTCATAGACTTACGTAACTCATACCCTATATCTTTTAGCATTTTAGTCAAAGTTAAAATGAAACTATCCATGAGAATCCCTGTGTTTTTAAACTCTTAAAGCTCACCTTGTCAAAAAAACAGAGCATCAATCGTAGCAGTTTTGATGTTTTTTTGAAAACAGAAAGTGTCCAAAAAATGTCTATGTTTAGTTGGTCATTTGAGACACGAGTATTTTCATAATTGTAATATAATAAAAGACAGTCAAAGAGAGAAAGACAATCATCAGAAAGTCTACATTTAACACGGCGACTGTTCAATCTCTAAAACTGCTGCATCTTTGACAAACCTCCCCTGCAACATGTGCACCCTGGTCCATTCTGAGTTAACCTGCTGATGCTGATGTCAGATTAACTTCAATGTAGATAGACAGTGAACGAAAGAAGATATCACAACAACACACAAATAGCAGCATGGTATGCTTTGATAACACAATTAACATAGCACATCCTGCAGTGTGACAGTTGTATATGGTCACATTGCAGGTGCAGTGTTACAATGATGCATCGTTCAGCCCTGCTGCAGGCTGATTAAAGTTGGTCCACAGGCCTCAGTTGGTCCAGAGGGCCTATTTTGAACACCTCCATTATATGAAAAAACACAGTTCCCTTTGTAAAATGAAGTAATGAAATGTATTTCAGAAAACGCATTCAAACACTGTACCTAAATACACTAACATAACAAGGTACACCACAGGGAGCTGCAGACCCAGAGCTTGTTTACATTGTTCATTAAATGTGTGTTCTCTTAATTAAGAGGTTTTAGGACAAGACTTCACTTGAAATAAGGGTAAAACTGCATTGGTGCTTAGTATATTTAGGCAGAGACGGGCATTTGTAATCACAGAAAGGGGCACATAAATCTTATTCTCACTGCTAGAGGGCTAGATAATCAAATGGTACGATATTATCTATAAGACTGAACATTTTAATAATATAAAAAAGGAGAAAATATAAAGGTTTCATCAGTGTAATGATCGTGACAAACAAAAATATAACATGTTTTTCACTGCTTTTTATCTTATTAATGCACTTAATCATGATTCATAAAAGACTTTTTACCTTGACATACTAAGGTGCCTTGAGGTTGTGGGACACATGTAGCCCCTCTTTACCAGCTGCCCAACACTGATCTTACAATATGTGGACTGTCATCCACCAGCCAACTCTATGGCCCACAGTCTGTACCTCTGCAGCCTGACGACAGCGATATTTACTTCCATCTACATGCAGACTTGTGCCAAAGTGGGGACAGGTAGGAGAGAAACAGAAACAGTGCTGTTTTATACAATAGACACAAAAAGGAAAATGATATGGAGCAGCCTTTGTTCAGTTGCAAAGCTCCTTAAAGAAAAAAGTAAGTGATAACGGATTACTTGATTTGTAAAATGAAAATTATCTGAGAACTTTAACTGATAACTTTGTAATGTGTTACCCCGTGAACGCCTCAAACTGGAGGTAAGGAGCAGAAATATAACAAGTGAGCAGTAAGGATGGGAAAAAGACTACAATCATGTTTACATTAATTCTAACAAATCTGCTTGCGGTTTGTAAAAAAAAATGCATAAAAGGCTAAATCCTGACATGAGTATACGATCAAACACAAGACAACCCAAAGTGTCTGCTGGTTCAGTTTTCTTTTCAGATTTTTCAAAGTGCCACTTAACAATCCCACAGTGACATCAATCCTGTCCTCACTTGAGAGACTCGTCCAACAGCCTAACAACATATTCATTGTTGCACGGCACTGCTGGTATATAATTTTCCACCCACTCATCGTGATGAGACCATCAGCCTTTGGAGCGTCACGGCGTCGTTGGCGGTCAGGCGACTTGAAACCTCTGACACTGAATTCCACCTTAATTCACTAATGAACAGCTCCAGTCGTCCTCTGAGTAAACATAACTCACCCTTCAACGCTCTCTCAGCATCTCACATCACCACGTGAGCAGCCATTCATTTCAAAAATGTATCATAAATAAAAGCATTCTTGGAGTCAGACATCTTAGGGGGGATGATGGATGGCAGTGAGGTGTATAGATTATGGTATGAAATGAGTGAAGGGGCCATATTTCACTGAGTGAGGGGCGTGATTGACCAAGTCTAATGGGCATTATTTCTGCACACTGGCTCTGTTGAGCAGAGACACTGGGTGATCCCGGCCGGCCCACAGCCCCTTCAGACTCACACCGAGACAGGAGCGGCACCCTCCCTGCTCTTTGTCAGGGCACCAATGGAAAAACAATATTTCAATGGCAACTGCATATTTCAATGGCAACTTTTTACCAGAACAAAGTTCAAGCTGCGGTCTAGACCGAGCCCTCCTGCAAGCGCTGTGTGTGTGTGTGAGTGTGTGTGTGTCAGTGGGTGTTCGAGGCGAGGTCCCCTTTCTAGTTTCCTATTCAGAAATGTGAATGGGAGTGAAATATGATTGGCTCGCACAGAGAATGAGGAGCTGGGTTCAATAGGCTATCAAGACAGGGTGGGGTATGGTAGGGGTGGGCACTTAAGAATAAGAATGAAAGACAAATATGGGTGATTTAGTCATTGTGAGTTTAACCCTGAGATATTTCTGCTTGTAATTTTTACACGCTTCTCTGTTTAGGTCCATCTAACACATTTTATAGTCACCTAAAATGTGGAACAACATCAACATGTGTTTATATCAGCACTGTGCTCTAACATTTACTGTGGTAGACAAGAGATGATGTGTTCCACCTAGTGAGTGTCTACCTTCTGAGGGAGGTGGCATATCTCATCATCAGAAAGAAATAAAAGAAGAGGAGGGATTTTTCTCATGTTGGAGAGTTTGAAGATACACACATTATTAGCCATCAAAAATCGTATTTTGCATAACAGGTATATGCCTATGTCTGTCCAGTATCTTCTTAATACATGACTTTTAAGTCCTTCTGGAATTTAACACCCTATATGATTGTTGCATTTTGTGTGATGACTGCATACAAATACCACTGATACTAAAAATATTAATACTTATATGTGACCTGTTAAACTGCAACAAATGCAAAATTACAATTTGTCAATTGTGGGTGCCAATTTCATGATGAAACTAAAGCGCTTGGTCAAGGCATTTCTGATACTCTTGGTCAAGCTGTTTGTGAAACTGTGGGAAAGTACCCTACTGCACAATGTTTTGAGATCCTAAAAAAATCCCGGCTCTGCATTTGTTTTGAGATTACCACCAAAACCTGATAGATTGGTCCTTGGTCCATTCCTGGCATTTCCTGAAAATTAACAAATGCTGGCTAAAGTCTAACCTCCTTGGTGGAGGTAACAATCCAATTTAGAGGTGAACAAGAAGTGTTCAGAGAGCAGCAATCATGATCAAGGCACTTCCAACAATGTCGAGCAAGTTATTATCAAAAATGTGGAAAACTGCCCTATCTGAAACTTTTAAAAAATCAACATCCAGATTCAAATCACCACAAAATTCCAATCATCTCTCCCTCCGTGCCATCACCAACACTTCCTGTAAAGCCAAACCTGTTGAGAACTTCTTGAGTTATGTTAAAATGTGGGAAAACTACTTTATCATGCAATTTATTGCTTCATTTGAAAATTCCTGGATTTGCATCCACATCAGGATCACAACCAAAATTTAAACAATTGTTTCTCTGCCAATTTATCCAGAAAACATCATCAAATTCTGGTCATTACACGACTTCCTTGGTGGAGATGAAAAGAAAATGCCACTCTTGTGATGCCCTTACTCCCCCATGCAAATTTTAACATTTGTTCCTCTGAGCTTAAGTTGCTGAGTTTTATGTTTTGATTGACCTTTATGTTCAATAATATCTTTAAGCAGCATAGCTTTAAGAGTTCAGATTTTTTTTTTATATAGCCTCTAAAGATGCTGTAAGCTTGAGAGAAAATACTGTGCCCATACTAAACATGTATAAATATAGTTTGTTGGTAACCAACTGGTGTCAATTTACTTGTTCACTTTGCAAAAAATGCAAGAATTTCTCTATAATTTGTGATAAATAAGAATAAGAAGTTACCAATTAATGGTATTGCAAAATTTGATTTTTTTGTCACCGTCCTGCTCCATGGAGGCGTTGTTGAACTAACTGGATGAAACATTGGAAAAGGGGGTTTCCCCTGTTTTCAGGGTAAAGGAATCATATTATGATGGTAACTTTATCATAGAACTATTGCTTGTAGACGTAACAGCAATATGTGAGCTACCTTGGCAGAGGTTTGCGCTCTCCGGGTGCTTTCTAGTTTCAAATTGCAGTGGACTTGGAGCCAGTATTGATATTGTTTGTTTAGTTGGAAAGCCACTTAAGTCTAAAGATCCAGAGTATTGAGACCTCTTCCCCTTTAAAGCTTTATTACATTCATAATAGACCAATCTAATTTTAAATGTGATTTCTCTATCCAGTAATAAACCATGACTAAGAGTCTGATGAGGAGGAGCAGTCCTCTGATGATCACTGAAGTCGTCCTCTCGTCCTTCTTGTCTGTATCAATTTTATCCTTGTTAACTCTGGCTGAACTCATCACGGCACAATAAAAGCGTGGAGTCTGGTGTCAGAGGTTTCATGTTACTCGATAACTAGAGGTATCTGGATAAGTATCAAAGCAAGGAGTAAAGGAATCATTTAAGAAAAAAAACTTTGTAAGCTGAAGATACCAGCAGCTCGGGGGAGGACGATGAGGAAAACAAAGCCACCGAGGTCTTAAGGGAATTTACATGAATTACAGCATGAGGCCCAATGGGACGGCCGCGACCTCTCCTCGGCTTTTTTTGAAACCAAACAAGACCTCCGATCCCGCCCATCAGCACACAAACACACTCACACAAACACACATGCTCACACACACACACACACACAGGGTGAATGGTGTGACTGGTTTCCATGGTGCCATGAGGCTCGGTGACAGGGCTGAAGTGTTAACACGCTCACAGACAACAGAGAGGATGATGGAGGGAGAAAGAAAAGGACAGAGGGAGAGAGAGAGGCAGAGAGAGCGCAGTAAAATAAGAGAAACACAAAGAACGAGCAGAATGGAGATTTACCACACACAGGCAGCAGACCGTCCCCGAGGTTAAGGACCTGCAGCGTCGTGTATCGTATTTCTTCTTAACTGAAAGACCTTCACTGACACAAATTCAAACAAACAGTACTCCAACTTAACAGAAAACAGAGCAGCTCTGTTTGTCTATCAGCTTACATGATCACTGCTGATTCTCTGATGTGCATCTTTTACAATGTTTCTGCTTTATTTAAATATGAGTCACAATGTTTACAGTTCTGGCCATAATTTAATTGATTATCAAAGCAACTGTCAACACGTTCAAGGCTGAAATCTTGGAGAGCAGCAGGAACAGAAACAATAAGGCCATAGCCACACGGAGATGGATATTTTTGGAAACTCAGCTTATTAGGGGCATTTTAGCCTCCAGTAGAAACAAACAGCACTTTGGGTCACCGAAGATAAACATTTTGGAAAGTCCTGCAAGAGTGATGATCTTCCAGAACTTCGTTTAGGGTGGGGATGCACAATATCATCAGCCTAAAAAGTTAAGTATCGTCTCAGGCGAAACTGAAATTTTTGCAGATATTTACAGCCGTTATATCGGACACACATATCTGCTGGAACGTTGTCAGATGACACAAATGTACAATATTGATGCATCTTCTCATCACTGCATGGGTACATTTAAAATTCAAGGGTTTCATTTTTGCAAGAGTTAAATGCTGTTTTTCTTGTTTTACATCTGTTCCTCGCAAAAATACACTGTAACACTGAAAGAAACAAGTCCATTTTTGTTAGGTATGGAGCTTGTGCTCTTGACCAGATATATCGGTATCAGTATCAGCAATAATGAATTAAAAAATATTGGCATATCGGATATCAACAAGAATCCAATATTGTGCATCCCTAAATATGGGTTTTCCAGTGTACACGAGGCAAAACAGAGTTTTGGATTTAAATGGTCACACAGTTAACCAGTTTCTCCTCTGTGTGATGTTTCCATCTGTTATCTATACTGCTTACCCCCTTTCAGGGTTGCAGAAGCTGGAGCCTATCCCAGCTTACATTGGATGAGAGACGGGGTACAGCCTGAAGCAATCACCAGCTGAAATGACATCTATCAGATTTTTATCGACTCTCTTGCTTTCTTACTCCTTTTTTCCTCCTTTATCTCCTCCAGTTTTTGTCTCTTAGCCTTAGATTTTGTATCAAGAGGGGCTAACTGGCTTCTTTTGAGTAAAGAGCTAGTGTATGAACTAATGCCATAAAGCTGTGTGCATTTCATTACGCAGAGGGAATCAGAGTTGACTCTTTCTCTGTTTTTCATGGGGCCCTATATTAAAAGAATCCAGGCATTTATTTTTGGTGATCTAACCATCTATTCTCATTCACTTCAATGTGTGGAGGTAATGTTGCATGTTAATTTCATCTTAAAAAATACTTGGGAAGCACAAAAATGACAGACATACACCATGACACTCCTCTGAGGTTTAAGTTTTAGGTAATGGAGATAAAAAAAACCCCACTTGTACAGAAACTGCTTTCTTATAGCTGCACTGTTTTTTTTTTCTCTGAGCTTTTCCTGGGGGGTCTCATGAGGTTTGTTTGAACAGTCTATCTATATTTCTTAGTCAATTGTTATGTTGCAGAGCTACACTGTGCACTTCAGGATTACTGAGATTTGTTTTCACTGAACTGTTTGTTTGTTTGTTAAAGCAATGCTGCTTTGCTCATGTAACTTAAAAAATGCAGCAGTCACAGATAGGACTGCTGTACAGAGCTGCAGCACAGACTTTTGGGATTTTCATCCCTTCAAAACGATGGATGATTTTGTGGAGAACCCTTTACGCCAGCAACAGGAAAAAGTTTACAAAATAATGAACAGCTTTTTATCATTTCGCTTTGTTTACTGTAGATAAATGGATTTGTTTGGAGACAGATGCTTCTTCATGCATGTCAGTCCAAGATGCAACCTCCAGGGCTGACAAATAAAGCCAATGTAGAAGTGCCAAAAACTGCAGTTCACTGAGTGTTCACTTCAGGATGGCTGTAGGAAACCCAGAAGTTACATGAAAGTGTACCGCGTGGTGTCACTACTGGTCAGACAGCCATACACAGTGTCTCTGTCTGTCAGTAGGTTGATCCAAAGTTAGGTCAAGAGGCGTGTACAAGGCAGCGTCATTCCTTTTTCTCTATTTCTCCACAGATATCAACTTTATCCACTGTTTCGTCTTGCAAATAAAGGCATACAGGCCCAAAAGCAAATCTTACAAGAAAATAAAAAGCACAACCACATCTCAGCTAATGAAAAAAAGGAAAGCAAGGCTACAAAATTACACTGAATTTGTAGAAAATGTGAATTTTCCTTGAGAGAAATGTCCCTCTACTACTGCTCTGACTCAACTCAAAGAGGACTCCCCATCTCTTGGCTATTGTTAGCTCTATATGCTCAAGCCAATGACTTTGAGAGGCTTGCCAGCACTATCCATACAGTATTTTGCAATATGGCAGCCATTCATGTGGTAATGAAGCAGCAGAGGAAGCGTTACAGCCTGGTTAGATACAGTGTGTGTTTGGGGCTTTCCTCCAACTGCAGAGAGCTCCGGCTGAGGACATGAGGTGAGGTGGACCAGATCCAAGAATTTCTCTGCAGCACAGAGGGAGTGAAGCCCACCGCAGGAGCAGAGCTCCTCCTCTATATGCTCCATACTGTCACCAATAAGAAGATCATCCTCGGTCCAGTGAGCACCCAGTATCCACAGGAGTCAATAAACACACACTGGGCCCCCCCGCCACACACACACAGACACACACTCTCACCCTCTCTCAGTATGTACATGTGCGGTGATCCTCGCACCCATATGTGTTCACAGAAGGTGCAGGCATGTGTGCGCCTCCTCTGCTCCCCTACCAGGACCAATTTCCATCCGCCGTCTGTGAGAGAGAGCGGGATCGATGCTGCACGGGGCGCATCATCCCGGCTGTTCATTACAGTTGGCGACGCTGCAGCCATAAGCAAAAAAAACAACCTGCCCCTCTGACGCATCAAACACCAGCCATGTCCTGATGAAGGGACCACGAGGGCACTTAAGACATCAGGCAGTTACTTAAAGAGCACCTTCAGAAAAAAACACGACATGAGTTTCCAGCTCTGTCTCTGCTTATTTACATTTAATGAGTTTTCATTAGTGAACCACCACAACAGCTGAGGAAGCCGGGTGTCTCCATAAAGCCATCTTTGAAGTGCTTCGTTTGAGGCAGCAGGAGGGGAATGAGATTCCTCTTCTTCCCCTCTTTCCTCCTCTCCTTCATCCTCGCCCACGCTGGGTGTCCAGCTCTAACACCACCTGTCTCTTCAGCACAACCTGAGTCTCCCAAGACAATCTACACACATACAGTATGCACTACGCACTCAAACTGAGGTGTGATGGTAGACTTGTCAGAAGCTCAGAACAAAACAACAGAGTTGACAGCCGTAGTAGCAGCTCTGCAGGCACTGAATGCTAAGGTGTTGAAGCTAAAGGCTAGAGACATAATGTCAACATCAAAACAGTTTGAACAGTTTTTATGTCTAGTATTTCAGCACCGTAATATTTGTATTTCTGATGTGCAAAGATAGTTAACGTATGTAAGCTCATGACATGATAAAAAATAACAAGGCTGGGATCATGATCTAAGTTTACGTCAATATACATGCAGTAAACAGACATAAATATGCATACACATATTTCAGAACAATCAGAATTCAGAAATCAATGATGGATGAATAAACGATGTATGAATAGATGGACTGATGGGTGGATGGCTGGACAAGTGCAGATACTAGCCCTTTTCAGAGTGCCTTTATGCATAACCGCTGCATGAGGCTCCTTTATATTTACATCTTAATTACATGACGCTGTAACATCTGTGCTGCAAACCTCCTGTTCTCCATCACACCTCTGTTACTACGTCTGAAGACAGAGCACAGAGGGGATCAACTCGTTCCATCTCTGAGATGTTCACAGTGAAGGCGACGCATCACAGGTGAGTAAAACTTGGATGGATGGATGAATGGGTTGACTGATAGTTAGATGTTTTACTTCTGGATGGATAAGTAGATGGTTGGATGGATGAATGATGAATTGAGCAATGAAACTGAAGATAGAATGTGGGCTGGCTGGCTGGCTGGATGGATGGATGGATGGATACCTTGCTGCTGAAAGATGAATGGATGAAAGAATAAGGGATGGATTGTCTGTTAGATGGATGGTTGGATGGCTTACCTCTGGATGGATGAACAGATGGTTGGATTGATGAATGATGAAGGATAAATTGAATGATGAAATTACAAAAGACAAAATGCTGGATGGATGGACGAATGGATGGATGGCTTGCTGCTGGGTAGATGACTGGTTGAATGAATAAGGTATGGATCGACTGACAGAAACCAGGTGTGTCAGAAAAGTTCCAGGACTGGTGTCACAAAAGATTAATTTCAAACCCAAACTTCAAACTAAGAGTTTTCCCCTTCAGAGTAATCCCAGCATGTCTATAAAGAGATACTGCTGCGTTTGCTTTGTTCAGTGCGCAAGAAGAAGCGAGAGTTGTGGCAGGAAAAGTTGTGGCTGCTTCACCATGACAACGCTCCTGCTCACAATGCCCTGAGAATCCAACAGTTCCTGGCCAAGAAGAGCATCGCCGTGCTGGAGCAACCTCCCTATTCACCCGACCTGGCTTTGTGTGATTTTTTCCTCTTCCCCAAGCTCAAGGGGGTCATCAAGGGGACCCGTTTTGAAGACGTGGACTACATCAAAAAGGCCGTGACAACAGAGCTGCAGAGGATCCCGGAAGAATCCTTCCAGGAGTGCATGAAAGCGTGGCAGAGAAGGATGGGAAAGTGCATTAGACTCCAGGGGGATTATTTCGAAGGGGAAATATTGTAGTTTGTAGTTTGGATTCTAAACAAATCTTTTGTGACACCAGTCCTGGAACTTTTCTGACACACCTCGTTGATGGTTTGATAGCTTGTATGGATGGTTGGTTAGATGGATTAATCATGAAATAAAAGATAGACAGATTGCAAGCTGGCTGAATGGACGGATCACGGAAGAGAAGGAGGACATGTGGCTTGCTGGTTGGATGGATGGATGGTTGAATGGATGGTTGGTTTGACTGCTGGTCAGGAGGATTGATGAAGAAATGAATGGGTGGGAGGATGGATAGATGGATGGAAGGATAAAAACATGTTTGGCTAAATTGTCTAGTTGGATGACTGAAAATGGCTGATTGATGGATAAGAGGTAGGCTTGCTGGACACTTCACTGGTCCAGAGGGCATTTCTATTCATCTAGTAGCGGCTTCCCAAACACACCTTTGACATGAAAGACACATCCTTTAGATTCAACAACACCTGTGCTCACCTTCCTATATCCACATATATTAACCTGCATGAAAGAGCTTCTGTACTTCAGTCCAGATCAAAGCGGTAAACCAACACAGACAGCACTCATAAACCAAGCATCCAAACACAACCATGAATAGATAAAGGGAGAAAAGACAGAATATGCCTTTGGCCTTGGGATTGCCTCAGTATTTCAGCCTGCAGCGCTTTGAATAACAGAGAAAGATAAAAGAGACTTTGCTTTGAAAGGGCTAAATAAAAGCTTCACCTCAAGCCCACAACTACATGCCCGTACAGAGATAAACCACTGACAAAGCAACACCTGTATCACAGCTCATGCTTCATGTTGAGCACCACTCTAACCCTAACCCATTTGGGGCTTTTTAGTGAGTCTAAAACCAGAAGACCAGACTGATCCTCCTGCTGCTGCTGTGATGTGGAATCCATATTGGGCTGACAATATGAAAATACAAACAAAAGACTGGACAGAAGAAAAGCATCTGCTTGCCCCTTCAGTACAGACACTATTGACAGATATTTGTATGAGAACAAACAACTTTAATCAAAGTGAAAAAATCTGCAGACAGCCGGCGGCGTGGGAGTGTCACTGACGTGGCATTATCCCGAGGTGTGCTGGGTCACTGGCGAGTAGGGAGAGAGAGAGGCCGCACTGAAGGCTTTAATCAGTGCGTCTCAAGCAGGCTGATGGATATACACACACACACACTACCACACTCATACACACACATCCTGTTGCTGCAGGTGCCGAGATAAAAATGCAGAGGAAGGTGGAGGGAGAGATTTAAAATCTAGGAGAGGTAGGAGACGCTGAAGGTGTGCCAAAGGCAGGAACAAATGAGAGGAGCAGAAGAGAGGGCCGGTGAAGGTGAGGAGGTGTTAGCTTGTTAGCTGATGTGTGTGAGGATTCAACAATAAGTGTGGGTGTGTGTGGGAGGAGAGATGTGTGTGCATTCCTGCAAATACAATTCTGGAAATTTTTGTGCAAGTTCGAGGTTGTGTTTGTTTGGTTTATCATCAAAACAAGAGCTCTTTGTTAACTTGATACACCAGATGGACTGTCCAGTATATTTCACTAGACCATCTGGGAAAGAGCCCATAGAAAGTGTTTGGGAATGAGCAGAAACTTTACAATGAAGTAGGCAGTGCTACTGCCTTAGCGTAAAGGACAGAATGGGAGCCACTTCATGAAATAAAACTCAAAATATCTCAGCATGTCAGAAGTTCATAGTGTTATTTGTTTTTCATTTGATAAAGAAATGCGCTCCAGATCTGATTAAACTGCTACTGAAGCTGTTAGCAACTATGCTAATCTCTGTACGAGTAGCTGGTTGTGTCACTTTGGGATGCCCTCAGTTGTTGTAGATGGGAACTTGGCAAGATGGATTTGTCTGATTACAAACATCGAGGTTAGCACGGTTAGCCCTCTGTTTCAGTGGGCATGACTTTGTGAGTGTTGTGTTCTGTTTTCAAATAACAACCCAGTGAAGATCCAGGACAAACATGTAAATGTTAGGCTAAGAAACACTGAATAGAAGACAATTCAACCTCATGCTGACTCACTCAATAACTTCAACATTAGTCTTCAAAAAATGTAACCTGGAAGGCCAGAAGGACAGTACAATATACAGAGTGTGTCAGGAAAAGTTCCAGGACTGGTGTCACAAAAGATTTATTTCAAACCCAAACTTCAAACTTCTTGCCACAGGGCCGATCAACCAGCATGTCTACAATGAGATACTGTGGTGTTTACTTCATTCAGTGCGCAAGAAGAGGTGAGAGTTGTGGCAGGACAAGTCCTGGGCTGCTTCACCATGACAACGCGCCTGCTCACACTGCCCTGAGCATCCAACAGTTCCTGGCCGAGAAGAGCATCGCCATGCTGGAGCAACCTCCCTACTCACCCTCAACCTGGCTTTGTGTGATTTTTTCCTCTTCCCCAAGCTCAAGGGGGTCATCAAGGGGACCTGTTTTGGAGACGTGGACAACATCAAAAAGGCCGTGATGACAGAGCTGCAGAGGATCCCGGAAGAATCCTTCCAGGAGTGCATGAAAGCGTGGCAGACTGCGGATCACAAATCATTTCTCAAAAAAAGCCTTAACAAGTTTATTTCTGCAGTTCATTTTGCATTTTAACATGGAGTGTGTATGTGACTTCCAGTGCTTTTGCAAACAGCCTCAAGTGGACATTCAAGGAACTGCAGTTTTATGTCTTTCAGCATTGGCCTCATTTTTAACACTGAAGGCTGCTGCTTGCTTCAAACTCTCCTGCCCTCCCTTACCCTCTGCTCTTTCCTCCAACACTCGTCTCCTTTTCTCCTTGTTATCTTCCCAGACTCCCTGCTCTGTGGTGCAGGTGACAGCACAGGGACAAAGGGATGATATCACTGGTCGGCTTGTCTGCATGCTGCACAATAACAGGCAGCTGGAGTGAGGCACATTGTGAAGTTTGTGAGGGAGAAAGTGAGAGAGTAAGAGAGAGAGCGAAGGAGAGAGAGGAACAAACTGTGCTGCTCAACTGAGACTGAAAGGAGGAGGAAGGGAGGGAAGAGGAGGAGGTATTCTGTCTGTTCTTGTGTTTGAGTGTGTGCATGTGGAAACTGATGGTCATGTTTATATGTAAAGTACACTGAGCCTTAGCCCCCTGTGCCTATGGCTGTGTTTGTGTGGGCAGGACTGCAGACTGCACTGCCTTTTAATTACAGCACTGCCTCTTCCTCCTCTCTGACAGTGTCTGCTTCAGAATAAAAAAACACACACGCACAGCAAACAGCACACAGCGCACCTGCCATGAGGCAGATTGGATTTACACTGCATCAATAATTCAGTCACACATATATCCCCAAACACACGGTCACACAAAGACGCACACACAATCAAAACAGCCTGTGTTTGGGAGACTGATAGGATTTAAAGAAGGCCAAATGGAAAGTAAATTCAGTTTTTATCATTAGTTTGTAAAATGTTATTATATAAAAATAGGAAAGATAATGAGGTGAGAGGGGAAAATCTAGCAGTGCATGCAGTAGAAAGCTGAGCAATTTATATCAAATAACAAAACAGCATGATTTTGACAAGTTAGGTAAACCAGTAGAGCTCCTTCATTCAGGATAAATGTTCATGATTGCATGCCTTATAAATCAAGGATGTTGAATTCTCATCAGGAACAACCAGCAGAAACAACAACAAAAATTCATAGATGTGATCATTGCAGGCAGGAGACAAATTGTGGCTTTTTTAAGCCTATGTTTGACATTGTTGCCACTGAAAACCTGTGCGGGAGGACTTTTTTCCACAAAGAAAATCCAAAGGAATCAGTAAGAGAATAGATGAAGAATTGGATTAATGAGTAGAAGATGATGGCTTTGTTACCAATAGAATCTTTTCAATTCCCATTCCTAACTTAGGGTAACATAATGACTGCAGACTACAAACCAAGCTGTTAAACTGCATTTCCTCAGTCATGACTTAACCAGAAGCTAAAAAAGCAAAAATAAATTCTACATCCTCTCCCTCATCTAATTCAGCAACCACACATTCCATCTCATCTAATTCCTCTTGTCTCTTTACAATATCTACAGTAAAAGCAATTGCTACTCATAGCTATTGGCTTTCTATTCTGAAAATAAAAGCTCGGTTTCAGTCTCCATGGTTGTCGTTATGTAAGAAAGTAGTTAATATGGCAGGACTGTCACAGCAATCTTATTGTCAACTAGGGTTTTGGTGTAGCACTGCAGAGAAATGCAGGCATACAGTATTAACTCAGAAGTATAACGCCACAGATTCAAGATTCAAGATTTCTTTATTGTCATTCAACTTTATACCAGCAGTACACAGTGAACGAAATTCCGTTGCATATGGCTCATTACGCTTACAGTAAGTTAAAGATATTTACATAATACACAGAGACTTTTTATATACAGTGAGGTAGTTCTGTTTTTTGAGGTCCTAGGACTGACCTCTTGTGCAGAGTAGCAGCGGGTTTTCTAAAGTGAGGTGTGCAGTCGCAGTTTAGTGCAATAGAGAGCAGTTTAGTGCAGTTTAGTGCAGGGGACCTGTACGTCCAGACAATATATGTATTTACATATGTATACTAACTTCAAAAAACTCACATGCATACTCACATGTACTCAGTTCGGCACACATACCCACAGATATCATACATACATACTTTTACCTCTTCCATTCTATATACTGTATATAAATATATATCTATATACATACACATACACGCACAGACATGCCAGCACATCCATGTACCATTGTACCTCACTCAGTTAGGCATCTGTCACTCTATATACATATGTACCTAAATATAGATGCCCTCACTTACATTTCCGTTATTAGTTTGGTTAATTGCGGGTGGCTAGTTTCTGTGAGTTCAGAAGTCTTATGGCAGTGGGGAAGTAGCTTTTGCAGTACCTGCTGGTTTTACTGCGCAGAGTCCGATACCTCCTTCCTGAGGGCAGGAGGGTGAACAGTCCATGGTTGTGGTGAGTTGGGTCCTTTATAATCCTGTTGGCCTTTGACAGGTAACGGCTGTGGGCAATGTCCTCTATGGCTGGGAGTGTAACACCGATTGTTTTGGACGCTGCCTTCACCACCCTCTGCAGGGCCTTTCGGTCCGAGGCACTGCAGCTTTCATACCAGACCGTGATGCAGCTGGTTAGGATGCTCTCCACAGTGCCTCTGTAGAAGGTGGTGAGGATGGAGGGATGAAGGTGGGCTCTCTAGGCGGCGCAGGAGGTGGAGCCGCTGGTGAGCCTTCTTGGTCAGGGCTGATGTGTGCTGGGACCAGGACAGGTTGTTGGTGATGTGCACTCCCAGGAACTTGGTGCACTGGACAATTTCCACAGCTGCGCCGTCGATGGAGAGAGGAATGTGGGTGGGCTGTTTCCTTCTGAGATCGACAACAACCTCCTTGGTTTTGTCGACGTTCAGGAGCAGGTTGTTTTGTCTGCACCAGTCCACCAGATGATCTACCTCCTCTCTGTAGGCCTGCTCCCTGTTGTCCCGGATGAGACCCACCACTGTCGTGTTTGCTTAAGGTGCTTAAACCAGGCTTCAGTATCATTAATCAGTCTTTCTTTGTATAGTGCAAAGTCATAACCAGTGTTATGTCAAGACACTTTACAATAGAGCAGGATGGAGCCATACTCTTCATTTTATAGATACACATATATGCATATATACAAATACATTCATACAAACCCAATATGAATCCACCATGAACTCAGCACTGGGCCAACCTACAGTGCATTACACCTATAGGAGGCTAACAGTGGCATGAAAAAAAACCTCTGTTTAGCAGCTGGAGATCTTGGAGTTGAACCAGTCTCATGTTGAACAGCCATCCACTGAAGCCGTGTTAATCCAAAAAAAAGGTGGGAATAAGTGTCTAAGATTTGCCATAAGTCTCATTTAACGCAAGATGCATTATCAACACTTGAAATTGAAATAATACATAAATGAGAGAAATCTTGTCACATGAGTGCAGGATTTTGTTTTGCTATTTTCCAGTGAAATTGAAACTGTACCAAAATAAAACCAAGAGCTACACCCCTAGTTTGCTGGTGTATTGGTAATTATCAGTGCTAGTGCTTGGTGAGTAGATAAGGAAAGCAAAGGGATGAAATTCGACCTGTGCTATTTGATGTAACTGTAGAGTGATTGTGAAAAAAATCAGCTCTTTCAAATGAAGGAGGCTGTGGTCACAAACTGCAGAAACAGACAATTACAGTAAAAGCTGAGCAGTAGCTGTGGTTTGAGGCAAACTAATATCCCAGCATCCAGCATCATTACAGCACATATTACCACAGTTATTAAACCCATTATGAGCTGTGTAAACACACTAGACTTTCTGGACCCAAGCCTATTTTTAGAAACACCTGAAAAAAAAAAAAAACATCCTTGGGCTCCCATTTCTCAAGAACCATCACAACATTTCATCTGAGACAGGCTGAGTACCTGAAGCCCTGCTGGAGAAAGCTTTCATCTCCCTCTCAGTGTCGCACATGAGGCAGAATTACTGCTGCTATTGTTTTAGAAGCTGAGAGTAGAATGCAAATGGGCTTCTGTTATTGTTGGTTTACTCTGTTGTCTTTCTAAAATCAGCTTGTACCTTATTATATCCCAACTGTGGGATTAAAAAGAGCCAGGTGTATTAAGTAAAGCAGCTGCTGTGAATTTAGTAGTAGTCGTCTGCTCTTGAGTGTTTAGAAAACTAGCAATTGCTCTGATTTTTAATTAACTTTCAGTTTTTTAAGATGGATTGTTGTAAAAACTTAGTTACATTTCATTCATCTTAGGGTTGACATGACACCACAACTTTAAACTTTGATATAATACTCAAATATTTAAGCAATATCAATACTTGTTCTGGTACCACATGAGCAAAATAGAAGTCCTGAGCCGATTAGCCTATTTACTTTGGAGAGCAATGGGTTTTTCATGTCCTCATTCTGGAGAAAAGAAAGTGAATAAAGTCTGGAACAGGAGAGAGACAGTGGTGACTGGCACGTGGGGCAAGGTCGCCCACTTCGATGACAGCAGCCTCAACTGAAGGAAACAGAAATGCAGAAATGTGAGGTCATTATTTCTGATCAAAACTATTTCCCATCAAAACTATTCAAGAATGAAGTTCTATGTGAGTAGTTGTCCTACTCCATATGTCAGCGATGTAATTGGCTACAGCCAGTCCAGGGTGTACCCTGCCTCTAGCCCAGTGTCAACCATCAGCCTGCACAACCTAGAAAGGGAGAAGCAGTAGAGATAATTGATGGATAGATAGATGGTTTTGTTGATCTTTACTGAAAGTCAACCACTGACTGAAGACATGCATCTCATTAAGTTTGTAGGAACAGCGCACATGTGGCATAGCACTTCTGTTTGTTCCCTTCATGCATGGAAAAAGCTGTTCTCAGTCCAAGTAGTTCCGTCTGGCTTTTACCCTCCCTATTCTCTTTTCCTACATTCTGAGTCAAAATTTGCTGTCCTCAGAAAGGTCTTACTATTAAGTTTGTTTAGAACTTTAAGAGGCAGCTTTAAGTCGGACAGTAAGGCCTGCCTTGGAAATGCTTATGAAAATATAAATTAACTCCTTTTTCTTGTTCTTATCATCTAATGCAAATTGGCTTAAAGTTTAAAAAAATGAAAGCATTTTACCTGGGTTAAAGTTCCTGGGAGGACTGTCCAGCTATATATGAAACATATTTTCTTTATTATTGTTGTCTCTTTATGTCCAATAAAAGCAAACAAGTGAGACAGAAATCAAATTCAATAACTCTAATCGTCATTTTAAAGGCCTGTGACCCCTGTGGCAGAGTAGATGTTGAAGGGCGAGATCAATGGGCAGGTACAAGATGGACAGTTATGACCCCATCTTGGGTTTTATCTGACTGGGTGACTACATATTTATCTACTCTTTTGTTATGATAGTCACTGTGTCAGCTTAGAGGATCACAGAGCCATCAACTGGTGCCATGAGCTGATAAGCATGACAGACTACTTACCAACATTGAAGCTGAAAATAAACTAAAAACAAGCTTCAAAGAGAGAGCATATTGATGTTACCATTTGTGTGCTGGATTAGCCGGTCTAGCAGAGTGGCAGAAAGCAACGTCTGGTAATTAATACCAGTAGTAGGACACAAGAAAATGCCTGAAATAACTCGAGAAGAGCTGTTTTTGGTCATTTTCAGCAGCATTTTGATGTTGTTCATTACCTGAACTGTAGATTCTATTTATCTGAATTTAGGTTTAATAATGACTAAAAATATCTTTTGGAGCCATAAAAGTATGGTTGTAATGCAGCATTTAATAGGCAAAGCCACAGAACGACACCTGGTAGTGACTCTAACTCTGCTTCCATGTGATTTTGCATATATCCAAATTAAGATCGATGTACCCAGGCTTCTCTGAACTTTCTCTGGTTTTCTCTGGTTCATTTTGAATTTGACAACCAAGCTGGTTGGATACTTTAATATCATGAAAAATATGCAAAAATAATGGCTAAATAGAAGTCATATTGAGCTAATAATCGTATTAATTTGTGATTAAATCATGACTTAACTTATTTCGAAATAGTTTACCGTCAAAGCAGCTGGTGTAATCGGACTCCACTGGGATTTCTGTGGGCTAAAAGCATGAAAGCATAATGTGTTGTCCTCAGTGCCTCATCAGCTAAGATACTGATCTTTTATTTTAATATTTATTTGCTGAAATTTAATGTCTCAATCGATCTTTAACTGTTCGTACCATACTGTCCATCCATCCATCTTAAATCGCTTATCCAGGGCCAGGTCGCAGGGACAGCAGGCCAAGCAGGTCAACCCAGACTTCCCTCTTTCCTGCCACAGTTTCCAGGCATTCCTGGTGTTTCTAGGTCGGATAGAATATATAATCCCTCCATCTGGTTCTGGGTCTGCCCCGGGATCTCTTCCCAGTTGGACGTGCCCAGAAAACCTCCACAGAAAGGCAACCAAGGGGCAGCCCAGCCCAGCCACCATCCTGAGGAACCTCGTTTTAACCACTTGTATCTGTAACCTCATTCTTTCAGTCATTACCCAGAGCTCATGACCATAGGTGAGGGCTGGAACAAAGATGGAGTGGTAAACTGGGAGCTTTGCCTTGCAGCTTAACTCTCTCTTAAACCTAATATACTGTACTGTATTAGATTAAATGAACGATAGGTTAGTTTAATGCTGATACTTATTGCAGTTACTCAAAGGTTGGTGAAATATTTCTACCGTCTCTAGCTTACATTTCTCTTACTGTGTAGTCTCTCTAAAACACATAATAAAGGCAGGGATGTTGTCATCAGAGCTAGCCAAACTTTTCCACTGCATCATGGTTTCATATTATGAATCATCATCTTCAGAAGGCAGGACAAAAGTCAAACAAGGTAGACTTTCTGTCAGGAGGATGTATGGTATCCATTTTGTTCAGTCTGTTTTGAGTTAACCAGGGAACTCTGTAAGGAATGAAACAACGAAATTTCAGGACAAACAAAACCCTACAACCAACAGATGAATCTGCAATCATGCTTAAAATCTGTACATAGGCCTCAGCCTTAAATGTATGAATCATTATTATACCTAAAAGGGGCCATAAATGAGCCTTAAGGCCGCATATTATGTATAAAAACACCTAATTGGACATACAAAAAATGTAGTTCAATTAGAAATGGTAGTTAATCAAAGTAATTATGATACAAGCTCAAAATATAATATCCATAAACACTCTGGCCTTTAACTCTAAGATATAATGGGTTCTAATGCTCTGCTTTCAATGTGTTGGAAGAAGTTTGGTGTTTACAGTGGAAAAGCTCATATATTGATCAAACAGCCCATTAGCTAGCACTCTAAACCAGGTCTTTATTGGAAACACTTAAAGTCGATTTCTTTGAAATGTTTGGAGAAAATGGATCCTCTTCTCTGCTGGCATCAGGATAATGCACTCACCGGAGACGCAAGCACCCATTAGGCTGAAGACTCGTGAAAATGATCAGTAATGCAAACATAAACAAGAATGAATGACTTCGGAGGGTGCAAATGAAACTGTGGCGCATCCTGAAGAAGGAAGTTTGAATATTTCCTTGAGTCGGCTAATTTATTCACTTTGGATGTCGAGCACGGGAGGGGGCGTGAATTTTGAGGAGTGTGTAACAATTGGGCTTTTCTCCGCCAGAATCTGCATAATTATTGAGGTTAATTCAACTCAGAGCTTGTGTGCCATTGTCTTTGAATGTGGCTGCCACTGCTGAAATGAATAAATTAGCAACAATACGGAGCTGACAGACAGAAGCTGTGCCTGAATGCACCATGACAGAAGAAACTGGCTGCAATGATAAGAAGAAGCTGCAAGGAAAAAAGCCCTTTTTCTTGATTTGTGGGGAGACAACAGCACTGTCAGTTTACAGGCGTTCAGGCCTGAGTTTTCTCACTGATATGAGTTTTCTTGTATCTGTGCTACATGCTCAGTTATTCACAACCTAGAGGGATTTCACAGAGCTCAGAAAGATTGTGTGTTAGTCTCCGTGGTCTGCGTTCCCTCTGCTGAATTTCTGATAAGCAAACCTAACATTGCTGTATTTGTCATGGGACACCTTGTACTCTTTGGGGAAATGATACAACAAAAATAGGACAGATATTCACAGATGAAATAATCCAGCATGAAGAGCAGAGTGATAAAAAGTGATTTAATGTCTTTTTTGTGTGAATAGATCATTTTGTATGACTTCTAATACTGGCTTAAAGGAGTTCTTTGTGAGATGAATGTATTGACAGCATCCACTAAGGTGTTATTCATCTTCCTATGCAGCCAAGATTTATGCTGCAGAGGCATTTGACTCAGAAATAGAAAATTAGGATTCAAGAAAGATGCAGAGAGGTACGATTATATTACGGGGATTTAAGAAAATTCACATTCACATCTTCGTATCAGAAGTTAACTGTTAATAACTCTGGTGTACACTACAATTAGATACACCAGCTCAACTGCTCGCTCATGCAAATAGCTAGTCAGCCAATCAAATGGCAGCATCGTAATGCATTTGGGCATGGAGATATGGTCAAGACAACCAGAGACAGAAGGGTGATTTAAATGACTTTGTACGTGGCATGGTTGTGGGTACCATGACAGACTGGTCCAAGTATTTCACTACTGATCTTCTGGGATTTTCAAGCTCAACCATCTCACAGGTTCTCAGTTCTCTAGTGATGCCAGATGCCAGAGGAGAATGGCCAGACAACCAAGGTATGCAGAAACCCATTTCTTGACAAACAACATGTTGACTCTTAAAGCAGATGGACTACAGCAGCAGAGGACTATCCTGGGCGCCATTTCTGTCAGCCAAAGAAGCAAACTGAGGCCATCATTCATATGGGCTAATCAAAGTTTGAAAATAAAAGATAAGAAAAATGTTGCCTGGTCTGATGAGTCTCAATATGGACTGCAACCTTCAGGTGCTAGGGTCAGACTTTGGCATAAACAACGTGAAAGCATTGATCCATCCTTCCTTGTAACAATGATGGTGTGGCACACTTTGGGGGACCTTAGTACCAAGTCAGCATTATCTAAATCAAATGTTGCATCCATCCATCCATCCATCTATTCATCTATACATCTATCTATCCATCTGCAGATCTATCTATCTATCTATCTATCTATCTAACCACAGCGCACCCATCCTCTGGTGACCACTTCCAGTAGAACAAAGCCATGTCACAAAGCTCAAGTACACTCAAACTGCTCTCTTGAACATGACAATGACTTCACCGTACTCAAATGGCCTCCTCAGTAACCACATCTCAGTCCAAAAAGGCTCCTTTGGTATGTGATGAAACAGGAGATTTCTATTGCTGATGTGCAGCAGATAAACCTGCAGCAACTGCGTGATGCTATCATGTCAATATGGACCATAATCTGTGAGGAATGCTCCCCGAACTTTGTTGAGTCTATGACCCAGTACTAGCAAAGAATATCGAAAAAAAAAAAGTGTCCAGAGTGTATGTAAACCCATCCAACTGTTATTTTAGTTCAGACTAACCGTGCCTTACACTGGCTTACTCTGACGGAGTGCTTAGGAGACCTGCTCTGTGCGTTAAGTGTCTTGTGATGAAGTGTTGTGTTTGCACTTTATGAATAAAAATTGATTGATGGACACATTTGTAAAGGCACATTTGATTGCACAGGCTTGGTCTAAAAAGAGGCAGGAGCAAGTTTTCTCTTTGAGTTTAACTTCGCATTCATCCAGCTGCACAGCTCTAACACAGGCTGAAATCTAATTACACAATTGGTTTATACACCAGCAGGAACTTCCTTATTTCCCACAGTGCCATCCCTCTTCTGCAGCGGCTCTAGACTCAGTTTAATGCTCTTAAACATGTCCCTGTCTGTGCTTTTCCGAATGTACTGCTGCTTTTATTCCTTCAGGCTCTCGACTTGATGGATGTGTGTCCTTGACTTGACTGATGACCAGTTGAGAGCCAGAGACCTTGTAAGGGGTCTTGTTAAGGAAGGATAAGCTCTCTCATTGGTTCTGCGGGGGGGGGGGGGATGCAAGTGGACCTTAGCTTGTAAGTGCTGCCTGTCTCCAGGAGGTCCTTCAAGGGTCTGAAATCAAGTCTGGAGTGAGAGAGTCTGACTAAACAGGCTGTCCGGTCTCCCAAGGTCCCCCTGTGTCGGAGAGCTCAATTAGTGACTAAGAGCAGTGCAGACTGACAAGCACTAAGTCCAACACAAGTGCTGATTAGACCAGGTTTTAGTTGTTTTCTTTTATAAAGGCAGGCAAGAAACCTCCAGGGCAGGAAACTTAAAGCACAAGGGGTCTCCTCTGCAACTCACTGACAACGAAAGATCAGACATGAAAAGACAGGTACCGGACACACAAAAGAAGCTAATTGTTTAACTGCAGGGCTTTTCTAAGCCTTTAGTCGAGCTGTTTTCACTTACCTTTTATTAAGTAAATCCTTGTTGACTTGGAGAGAAAGTGGAATGAAAAGATCAACATCATCACTCAGAGGACACCTGCCACAGCAGCATCAAAACAGAATGGCAATGTAGTTACTGCAATATCATGACTTGATATTTACAATATACTAGTTTGTATTTAGTACTTCCATTAAACATGATACTTAAACAAAACATTCATATATGCTCCCTTGCTGTTGAAACTGTCAGTCTGTCTGTATGTGCTGAAAAAGCACCACTTTCCCTGTCATCTGACTGTGAAGATGACTCAGACTTAAGAAAGAAACAAGTCCTCAGCAGTTCAACAGAGATATCTAAAGGCATATTTCTGGAGTCAGAAAAAAAAACAGAAAGAAAATGGTGTTATTTTCCATTAAGCAGCACAATGAGTACAGTTTTTCAGCTTCAACTTTAAGAACCTCCACTTCAGGGTTATCTCTAAATTATAGAAAGACTAAGGAGATGATGTTGTTTTCATGTCTAAATCTGCAGCTCCTTCACTCTGTCTGAAGAACTTTCAAAATAGCTTCAGTGAGCCAAGGCTACAGGTATCACAATCGGTTATAAATCCTAACAGTGAAACAAGGTTTGTGTCCAACTTCAAAATAAATGTCAGTTTACTTTAAACTTGACATTATAACCTCTTTATAGCCTTAAAGGCCTGTGTTCACAGGTGGCATCTTCAAAATCCTGCATCTGGGGTCAGACTACCACCAAAATGTAATCACTTCCCCCACATTCCCTGAGAATGTCATCCAAATCTGTTCATTAATTTTTAATTAACTTGTTCACAAACCAACAAACACACAAACAAACACCTGCAAAAACAAAACCTCCTTGGCACAGGTGTTAATTGTCTGACAGTTCCTGTCAACTTGTTGTCTGTTGCAGCCTTGGACCAAAACAACAGAATATGGATGGATGTAGAATTTACTATGTGGTACTTCTGTCAAATGGTACAATATTTCTAAGATGTACTTTTTAGTTAAATGAGACTCTCTTTAATGATATATGATTGATGGTCAGTAGTCTGTGTTGTCTTTAATTTAATGGTACATTCATAATGTTGTCTGCATCAAAATAAAATTCCTGCAAAACTTACCAGTTCTGTATCGATTTTAAAAACGTAGGTCTCATTCATCATGAGCATCAAGCTGCGAAATGACTCATGAAAGAGCTGCAAGCATGAGAAAACCTCTACAAATATTTTTTCAGCACTAAATCACTGGGAGGATAATCGTTTTTAGGAGCTTAAATGGCAAGTTTCCTGCCTTTTTATCTGTTTTTGGTGTAGCTGCTGACAAGCTCATTGGATGTCAGAGTAATCTCTGTATTCTAGTGTGTATAAAAACTCCTGGCCTCAAAAGAAAAGCCTTCTTCAGCACTTCAGGCTGTGTTTCCTCTCTCTCTGTGCACTGATCACAATGCCAGTTAAAGCTGCCCGTTTCTTTTCCTTCCAGTGCGTACTCATTACAGAGTGGCAAGTCAAAAAGCCCCTCTCAGTGGTAGGCATCCTGATCCCGGTGTGCCTTTCACATGGTAAACAGTTTGGGCATTGTGCTGCTATAATACTGCATCTGCTTTATGGCATGGAAAAAATGCATTGTCACAGAGCGGCAGTGAAAGAGCCATTGAAGGACAGCCGGGGTTTGTCCCCCTGATGCCGAGACTTTGACCGTGAAACAGGCTGGTGGGAGGTGGACGACTGACCTGCATGCGGCATACTCTGACACTGAGGCTGTGGAGGAGATGGACACGCTGGAAAATGAAATTAAAAAAAAGCACCAGAGTCAGTAACACAAGAGGGACTTTTAAGTCTGTCCAAGCTTGAGATCAGAGGCTGGTGCTGCAAAAGTTAGTCAATACACAGCATAACTTCAGTGGAGCTGAAAAGTCTCCTATGAGGCTTTGTTTCCGGTCTCAATGCAGCAGCGTAGTGGGTCAGAGTGCTGCAGTGAGCACTGGAGCTCGGCCAGGTGGGAATGAGACTCTGCAGACGGAGACGGGGAGACAGAAGATGCCCCTCATCCCTCGACACTCCATTAAACATTTAGACCGGCGCTCTGCACAGCTGAGAGACCCTGCTGTTAGAAATACATCTCTGTATCACAGAAGTGTTCATTTATGCCACATGTACCAACATTATAGTGAATACAACGCAACGTGCTGTTCTGTGAGATGCTGGCTGTGTTTTTAATTCTTATCCCCTGAGGATTAATCTGATGTTATCACGTCTTTATTTTAATCCTTGCACTTTCATATCTTTGGTCAGGAAGGATAATCACAGTGATCTAAGTAAAAGGATGTGCCTTCCACATAATGCTAATTTCACCTACAAAAACTATGACTAAGAATGTTTGCAACACTCAGGTAGGCTGTGGCATTTAAACAATGCTCAGTTTGTACAAAGGGGCTCAAAGTGTGCCAACAAATATCCCCTACACATAACATCACTCCCCCAGCAGCCAGAACTGTTGAATCAAGGAAGGAGCAAAACATGCTGTAATGCTGTTCTGGCCAAATTCTGACCCTACCGTCCAGACTCACCAGATGAGGCCATGCAAATTATAGCCTCAGTTTTCTGTCCATAGAAGACAGGAGTGGCACCTGGTATGGTCTTCTGCTGCTGTAACCTATCTGCTTCAAGACACGACATGTTGTGCATTCAGAAATGGAAACATACCTTGATGTAATGACAGTTATTTGAGTAACTACTTCATTCAGTCCTTGGCACCAGCAATGTCTATCATCTTTCAGCAAAGTGCCATCCACTGGATATTTCTCTTTTTCTGACCATTCTGTGTAAACCTTGGAGATAGTTGTGCGTGAAAATCCCAGTCGGTCAGCAGTTTCCTAAATACACAGACCAGCCTGTCTGGCACCAACAACTACGCCACATTTAAGGTCTCTTAAATCACCTTTATTCCCCATTCTGAGGCTCAGTTTGAACTTCAGCAGGTCATCCTGACCATGTCCACGTGCTTAAAATGAGTTGCTGAAATGTCATTGGCTGATTAGCCTTTAGTGTTAACGAACAGCTGAACAAGCGTGTGGCCAGAGAGAGTATGTTGTACTGGTAGCACACGTACAAAAAAACAAATCCAAACAGATTTTGGTGCTTCAATTTGGTACCATTCACAAAATGTCATGGCCAGAGTAGTTAAAACACCTCTGCCTTCTTTACTCAGTTAGCTATTCAATATTGTCTTTGGCTAAACATATAATTTATCACATGGGAAGCAACGAGGGCAAACATTAACAACATTCTTTTTCTCTTAATGGCATCAATCCAGGGACCATTTAGCCACTGGCACTGTCTTACAATAATCTATATAGAACAGATACCTGAAAAAAAACAACTAATGATAGAGAAGTACTTATACCTCATTATAGAATTATTTATTTATCTCAATTATATCAATAAGGTTTCTGATATCAATCAAATCTTTTCAAGATACAGAAATAAACTAGAAAGCATTCGGAGAGCACAAACCTACGCCAAGCTAGCTCACATATTGCTGATACATCTATAAGCAATAGTTCCATGATAAAGTTACCATCATGACATGATTCAGTGACCCTGAAAACCCACACCTAGCACTCAGAATCATGTTGTATCATTATTAGTTAGACAGTTATTGAGCAAATACAATAATTTGCTATTGCCGGTTATCACCAAAATCTTATCATTTTTAAGTTGGGCCATTACCAACACCTCCTGAAAATTTCAGCAAAATCTGTCCAGTAGTTTTTGCGTAATCTTGCCAACTAACAGACAAACAAACATCTCACATAACCTCCTTGGTGGAGGTAACAACTAAAAGACCTTCACTCAAGGTATATGTCAGCATTATAATCTGTTTCATCTTTATTTATACAAACCATTTCCTTTTGAATATGCATACCTACTAGACTTTTTTATTATTTACACTCTTGCAACTGCTTGATCAAGTAAAAAGCTAATACCCCAATCAAATGGCAGCAACTTAATGTATTAAGGCATGCAGACATGGTCAATGGTGACCTGCTGAAGTTCAAACTGAGCTTCAGAAAGGGGAAGAAAGGTGATTAAAATGACTTTGATTGAGGCATGGGTGTTGGTGCCAGACAGGCTAGTCAGGGTATTTCAGAAACTGCTGATCTACTGGGATTTTTACATGCAAACATTTTGAGGGTTAGAGTGAATATCAAGTGTGTGGCAGTTCAGAATTTGGGGTAAACAACATGAAAGCAGTGATCCATCCTGCCTTGTATCAGCAGCTCAGACTGATATTTTCTTGGCACACTTTGGGACCAATTTGTACAAACTGAGCATCATTTGAGTGCCACAGTTGACCCAAGTATTGTTGCTGACCGTGTCCATCCCTTTAAGACCACAGTGCTCCCATCTTCAGGTGACTTTCTTCAGCGCAAAGCTCAAATCATCTCAAATTTGTGTCTTAAAATATGTTTGGAAATGTTGATGTCTGACTGTGTGGGGAGTTGAATGTTTTAATCTCACAGGATCCTGCCACACCCCTGTTTGGCAAACTGATGTCGCATTATTTACCCACTGATGCTGTGATCCCTTGCATAATAAATGGTGCTGGATTTTGAGTGTTTTCTAAATGTTCTCTTAAAGGGATATGCCAACTTTTTTTTCATGTCTTGCCTCACTCACGAGTCCATGACAAGCAGATAGACACCGTTCTCTTGACTGTCCGTGCAGTAACAAGGAAGAGACAGGCAGAGCTCGCCCACTGCTAATTAGCTTAGCTCAAACACTGGGAGTCAATGGGTAGCGATAGCCTGTCTACAGTCATCAGATCAACTCTGCAGCACTAACTCTAACAACTCTTAATGGTCCTGTGTGCTTGTTGTGACTAGTTTTTTTTACCACGTTATGTTATCTATTTTTAGACTAAGATTAGCACTTTATGTAATTTTCGAAAGAAATACATACGAAACTAAAAACTGCAGGGTGCAAACCACTGCCTGCTTTGTTTTGTTGACCAATTTACAAGCACATGCACAGTGGTTGCACCCTCTGGTTGAGTTCTGTAGGTATTTCTTTTGAGACAATCAAAAAAACATGGCGCATCCCTTTCACATTAGACAAGTTAGTTTGAAGTTGCTGAAAGGACCTCTTTCACAATACATGTAATTTTGCCCACAGCCCAATTTTTTGTTTATTGTGTGGTATTTGTAGTACACCCAGAGACTCCCAAGAATATACCTTTAGAAAATCCAAAAGTCATCCAGGGCCTGTACTATGACCTATTTTATGATCATTGCCATAGGTGTGAGCCAGGGTGCACACTTTACCCCAAAACTTACTCAAACACAAATAATAAATCATCAAATTGGGTCAAATCACCTTCACTGAAGTCTGGTGCATCTTTTGAAATCAAATGTAAAGCTAAGTATTACAATTGAAAGAAGTTATTGAATTTTAACTGGAAAAAAAAGTAGGTTTTTTTATGATTTTTTCAACAAATTCAATTCTTTGGAGATGTGTCTGACCAACTTACAGTTGCTGTACACCTAAAATACTTACAAATTATTTGGCCACATATATATTCTCAAAGTGGGAAAAAAATCATCAAATTCTGAGACCGGTAAAGTTGTTCAATTAACAGGTTGGGTTACTGTGGTAGAATCAGGATACTGTTCCATATCTTGTATATCAGGAAACCTTTAAAGATTTGTTCAGAATTCATCCTTTAAGTATGATTTCTTTTAGAATTTGAATGCTAGATTCAAAACAAACATTTCACATGAAATGTTATTCATTTTAATATTGAACAGCCACAAAGGGCCTGTATATTATGCCTTTGTGATGAGATAATAATGAGCCATTGATACAAGTAAAAACCGATGCAGTTTTGGATTGTTGTAATCAGATTGTATATATCTACAATGACAGCAATACATAAACATTACTTCCGTCAATTTCTGTTTCTAGTACTTATATATACATGTAATCTGTTTTATGGCCTTCGTGTCTTTTTGCATAGCAACGGCTTGGACAATTTTAATTTGTAGACTGGAACTATAGTGAGGGAAAGGGGATCTGAGAAATCCATAAGATGTATGATTGGCTGGTTATTTCATAGAATGGAGTCTTTGAATTTGCTTGTGTATGGTTGGAGGGGTTTCTGATTTTGAAAATGTTTATAATATCCCAAATAATAGATTACAGATGCAACATGTGCACACATGCCAGAGGTTCTCTTTCCAGCAGGACAGAGACAATAATCTGCCTTCACAGGATCATCTGATGCATTCTTGTCAAATTGAATCCAAACATTGTATTTTATATATATATACCATCATTTTTTTTTTCAAAATATCTGCAATTGTATGAAAATATCTTGACAGTGTAGCTTGGGAAAGATTAGTAAGCATGGTCATTTGATTCCATGAAAGGTTTGAAAAATAAAAAACAAATATGTCACGTAGAGCTCGTAGTGAATGGCAGAAGCTTGAAGCATCTGATATCTCGTTCCCTCATGTGGATCTGGAATACCTTGAGACCATAACATGCGGTACATACCAAATCAAACAGTCCCCTGGCTACATTGCTGAGCATCAAAAAAATGATGGTGACTATGAGATTTGGGTTTACCAGCATGATGCTGATCTCATTAGGGGACAGATTCATTCTCGTCACAGATCTCAAATAAAATACAATGTTTGGATTCAATTTGACAAGAATGCATCAGATGATCCTGTGAAGGCAGATTATTGTCTCTGTCCTGCTGGAAAGAGAACCTCTGGCATGTGTGCACATGTTGCATCTGTAATCTATTATTTGGGATATTATAAACATTTTCAAAATCAGAAACCCCTCCAACCATACACAAGCAAATTCAAAGACTCCATTCTATGAAATAACCAGCCAATCATACATCTTATGGATTTCTCAGATCCCCTTTCCCTCACTATAGTTCCAGTCTACAAATTAAAATTGTCCAAGCCGTTGCTATGCAAAAAGACACGAAGGCCATAAAACAGATTACATGTATATATAAGTACTAGAAACAGAAATTGACAGAAGTAATGTTTATGTATTGCTGTCATTGTAGATATATACAATCTGATTACAACAATCCAAAACTGCATCGGTTTTTACTTGTATCAATGGCTCATTATTATCTCATCACAAAGGCATAACATACAGGCCCTTTGTGGCTGTTCAATATTAAAATGAATAACATTTCATGTGAAATGTTTGTTTTGAATCTAGCATTCAAATTCTAAAAGAAATCATACTTAAAGGATGAATTCTGAACAAATCTTTAAAGGTTCCCTGATATACAAGATATGGAACAGTATCCTGATTCTACCACAGTAACCCAACCTGTTAATTGAACAACTTTACCGGTCTCAAAATTTGATGATTTTTTTTCCCACTTTGAGAATATATATGTGGCCAAATAATTTGTAAGTATTTTAGGTGTACAGCAACTGTGAGTTGGTCAGACACATCTCCAAAGAATTGAATTTGTTGAAAAAATCATAAAAAAAACTATTTTTTTTCCAGTTAAAATTCAATAACTTCTTTCAATTGTAATACTTAGCTTTACATTTGATTTCAAAAGATGCACCAGACTTCAGTGAAGGTGATTTGACCCAATTTGATGATTTATTATTTGTGTTTGAGTAAGTTTTGGGGTAAAGTGTGCACCCTGGCTCACACCTATGGCAATGATCATAAAATAGGTCATAGTACAGGCCCTGGATGACTTTTGGATTTTCTAAAGGTATATTCTTGGGAGTCTCTGGGTGTACTACAAATACCACACAATAAACAAAAAATTGGGCTGTGGGCAAAATTACATGTATTGTGAAAGAGGTCCTTTACATTAAGCCAGATGAAAAAATGATTTGCTTAACAGCATCTCTACTTCAGTATAGGTATCAAACTCTACATCTCTGATCACTGAGTGGCAAAAAAAATGCTATCAGTCACAGATCTCACCTCACCATTCCCACCATGCAGCTCATTTAAATATCTCCTGGTGTAAATGGGTAAATTGTGGGAACTGTTGCGAATCAATGAGTCAAATTTAGAGAGCCAATCCTGGCATGTTCAATAGAAAAGCTGAAACTCAAACACAATTTTCTGGCCTTATTACCATATCAAGCACATGCCTCAGATTCTGCTAATTTTAGCATCACAAAACACAGATATGTTGAGGTTGCTCCAGATTGAATTCACAGAGGCCCAGTGCTGAATGAAGGAGGTTAGGCATGCAATTGTCCAATGTTATGTTAAAGAGCCACTTTTATACCATTTCACCATGTCTGATGTGAAAGAAGAAGAGCTATGTCAATCACACTCAAGTGCTATGACGAGCTGTCCTGGGTGCTTTCTCCTAAGCCACCTACTCCATTATGCTTCAATTCCACACAATACGAGTCACAGGGATGAAAAAAGGATGGTTTCCACAGACAATATGGACAAAAATGGACCTCCATCATAGTGGAGCATAAGATCACTCAGAGGTTTTATTCAAGACACTTCTTTTCATTTTCTAAACCAGCCATTCAGACAGAGATGAAAAAATTGACAGGGCTGTCAAGGACGAGGGCCTTGCCTCTGCTCTAGTGCCAATGCTCTGCTTCCACTCGAAATTCATATCCACAGTCTCAAATCGGCTGAATCACAGCTTAGATAAACAGAGCGAGTGAAAAAATTCAGGAGGTTTCTGTTTTGAAGCTAAAAGAGCATATTCTGCTTTCAGTCTGGCCGCACTCTGATGAGGAAAAAAACAGCTCACAAACAAGCAAATCCCCACAGAGGGAAAGAAGAAATGAGCAACTTTTGACTTTTGTGGCATTGCAGAGAAGAGGCTATTGTCCAAGTTAAGTGAGTCATACAATGATAATACTAAAGCTCTGATCCACATGGGCACAGGTTGGTGATTCCTTGGAGTCATGCTGAATGATGTATCAAGTCACTAAAGCTGTTCAGTGGAAATTAAACCTCAAATTTTCTTGTTTCCTTAAACCAAGTCCAAAGAAAAAATCAGTTTAACATCATCTTCAGATGGTAGAATGGTGGCTTTGCAGGTAGTGCACATGCCTCACAACAAGAAGGTTGCTGGTTCGATCTCCTTGTTGGTCAGGGCATTCCTGTGTGGAGTTTGTATGTTCTCCCTGCGCATGCACGGGTTCTCTCCAGGCACTCCAGCTTCCTCCCATAGATCAGAAACATGCTTATTAGGTTTACTGGTGACTCCAAATCGCCCTTAGATATAAATGTGGGTGTGACTGGTTGTCTGTCTCTCTATGTGATTGGTTTAGGGGGTACCCCACCTCTCACCTGGTATCAGCTGGGACAGGCTCCAGCCCCCGTGACCCAGAAAGTGATGAGCGGTGTAGATAATGGATAGATCATTTTCAGAAGTCAGAGAACTGATCAAGCAGGGTATGGATGGGAATCGAAAACCAATTCCAGCAGAGAATCGTTAACTCCCTAAAAGAATCAATGTCATTAGTTTTGTTGCTTATCAATTCCTTCCACTTTCTGCAAAATTTTGCTAATCAAGGACATCACACTCTCATCAGAGGCAGTCATGATAACAAAGAGTTCAAAAATCATGGCGGACAAGGGGCAGAAGCAGCCAAAGTTGTGGATTAACTTTTCAAAGAAAAGACGCTACAGAACTTTCAGTAAGTGGAAACACCAGCTACTGCAGAGATATTTATCTATGCAGGACAGCATTGAATATCAGGAGTTGTCAAGTGTTTGACATTGTTGCCACTAAAAACCCAATGAAGGCTGACTTTTTCCAGAAAGAAAATCAGCAGGAATTGATGAGGGAATTGTAAAAGAACTGGATCAATAAGCAGAATCATTGTATCGTATTAATTCCCATCACTAAAGCAGGGTCTGTGTGTCCAGGCAATCTGGTTTCCTCCTACTGACTAAAAATGCCCATCAGGTTAGTTTGTGCCTTTTGGTGTGAGTGTGGGTCGCTGGTGATCAGTCAGGGTGTACCCCACCTCTCCCCAATGTCAACCGGGATAGACTCTCCAACCCTGGAGCTCAAGGATAAGCAGCATAGATAATGGATGGATAAAAGAATGTTTTGGGGCAATTGTTTTTATTAAATCATCTAAAAATGACGTAAAGATCCGAATAACACATACATGGTTGTTGAATATAACCTGAATTAAAGTGCCTTAAAAGAAGCTGCATTTATCTGCTGCAAGAGTCAGTGTATAAAACACTGCAGTGTTTCTTCTCCCAAAGTCTTTCAGTCCTGCCTTGGAGATGTGGAGAAAGCCACATGGGGAGAGAACACATCCTCAGGTCCCAGCAGGTGCTTTGTTTTGAGGATAAAAGAAAAGAGAGCTGTGATTCAGGCTCGGCTGCATCCTGGTGAGATGTGGAGCACGTCCTGGTTGCTGTCTCTCACCCTACCCTGACCCCTAAAACCTCCTCACCTCTCCCTTCTCTCCACCATTACTTCTTTAAAGCAATCACCTGATCAATAGCGATCTCCTGTTGTGAGTAATTCTCCTCACAAATGGACTCTTTAAAGACAATGACACCAGTAAACATGTACTTTCACTCGATGGACTTAAAGACAAAAGAGTAAGTAAAAGAGCAAACCCTAAAATTCAGAGTGTCCACCAACCCACACCCTAAAAGTTAGGACAAAAGGAGGACACTTTGGAGGCTTTATTTTGTCTCTAAGGCAGACTTGAGGGCGGAGGAGGCGGAGGGTTAAACGCTCTCTCAAAGCATGTTTTCTCCTCTCTAATCTGTCTGTCTTTACTCCCATACAGACACACTTCTAATTTGACTTCAAAGCGTTGGGGGATTGTGAGGAGTGCGGATGAAACTCTGCATGAAATCAGTTTTTTCTATCTTTATCTCTGCAAAACACACCAACTTCACTGAAGCAATATGCACTGTTTCCCGCTGTGGTGCTGAATCGATAAAACAGCCTCGCAAATCTTCAACTGTAATTTAACTTTTTTTTTTTATCGAGGATGACAGGACTGAAATACTCTCAAACCTGTGCTGACGTCAGCAACCCTGCTTTTGGTTTAGTAGTTTAGGTTTAGCAGTGGTTTCATCATCAACCCCCTTCACTCCAGTCAACCCCAGCTCCAGATTATGGGAGCCTAGTTATCACTCTCTCCCAGGGTCTGGTTTTGGGTGCAGGGCCAGGGTAATCCCAGGGAGTTTGACTTGGGACGCTAAAGGCTTAATTAGATTTTTTTTCACTATCAATGACCGTGGAAAATCCAATCAGTGCAACCTCCTCGTGTTACCCCAACACTGGTCTGAGAGGCAATGACTATTTTCAAAGGCAGTGTTGAAAAAACAGGGCTATATATAAGGTCATCAAAGATGCAGAGATGCAATTAATGGTACCAGTTTGCCTCAGGCTTTGCCTCCAGATGACACAGACTAAAACGTATGCTTACTAATTATAATAACTTCCACAGGCTCTGATTATGGTATGTAAAAGGATCCATTTTGACTAAACACCATGTAAGAGCAGATGAGCTGAAATTACAACATTGTCTAGTTTTTTCAAGTATTAAAAATATCACAAAAGGTGCCTCGATTGATAGACAGCTGATCAATATGAGCCTATATTCGTTAAAAATACATGATCAGCTGATCCAAACTAATGCCCGTAGTCACTGATAATCACCGCCTGCTCATCAAGTCGTCCAGTGTTCCTGTTAATCTGTCATCCTGAGCTAAGAGGGCAGTCGAACCCCCAAAACTTTGATCTCCTTCTCTTTTTTCAATTTTTTTTCACTGCTAATATTGTCAATTAATTATTTTCATCACAATCTTCGTCAACAACCTTTTTTCCCCTGACGAAAACGAGACGATAACTAAAACATAAGAAGTGCACATGGACTAAAACTAAAGTAACTGACATTTTCGTCAACAGATAAATACTAGACGAAAATGTTTGACAGAGACTTAATCCAATCAGACCTAATTTCGTTAAGTTAAGAATATATCCAATCACAGCTACTTTGGTTGTGTGGAAAGGTTGGATGAGTTAAGAGGGACATC